>JAOWBW010000003.1:2309505-3045310 GCA_026119855.1 Campanula takesimana
AACTGCATGGAGGTGGGTGCTTAAATATTGCTGCGGAAGAACTCTAATTTTGTAACTTTCCTTCATCCCTTGACTTATGGGCAAAATTTTATATCTTCTTATATATCATACAACCAAGATTTCTCTGGAGAAACTATAATGCTTTTATGAGGGGGGAGCTTCAGAAGTCATCTGTATCATCATCTTTCATCATGGGGCCATCGTCAAATCCAGAACCTGGAGCAAGCTCGTTTAGATCAAGAAATTTTCTTTTTTTTGTACCACCTTCAAGTTCATCTTGATCTGGGCTGTTCACTTTAGTATTGGGCTGGATTTGCTCTTCCTTAATCGTCTCCGGTTGCTCTACAACAACAGGTTGATCAATTTTCATCTCCTCATTAACCAGGTCATCCTCGTTATCAAGGTTATCTTCATTATCCTCGTTATCCAGGTTATCTTCATTATCCTCGTTACATTCAGCGTCTTCACTTCCCATGGAAAAACCAGCATTATCACTTGCACTTGTATCTGTTTCTTTTTCGGATTCACTTGACTTCTCAGGTTTTGGTAACTCGGATTCAGATTCCGAGAACTCATATCGTGTATAATCAATACGGCTCCGGGCGGCCCTTTTACTGCGTCTAAGACCCGGCTGAAGCTCATCAACTGACCTCAATTTAGTCTCCCTTCTCGTGCGCCCTGGCAGTTTCTTAAATCTTTGTGGCTGATCACTCTCATCACTCGCACTCGAGGAGCCATCCCCTTCGTCCTCTTCCTCCTCTTCTTCTTCTTCTTCAGCATTTTCTCCATCCAAATGGTATTCCTCATCTCCTTCAGAGCTACTAGATACCTTTCTCCTTTCTTTCCGTTTGCGTAAATACTCTTCATCATATACAGCTTCGCCGACTATGTCATCATCACTGTCAAAGTCCGCTTCATTCTCTGAAATTGCATCCACAAACTCTCGTGCTGAATACCTCTGCGGCCTCTGTCTTCGTCTGTTGCTATGAATCATTAGAGCAAGTATTAGTATATATCCCCCCGTCCCAAAATGATCTTCCCACTTTTTTCGCAGTTATTGTGAATGAACTTTGAGCAATAATTATAGGTTGATTTAGGTATACTAATGAAAATCTAAATCTTGTAACTGATACACCATTAGCAATACTATCAATAGCAAGTTTTAGATTTTCATTAGGATAATTAAATTGATCTAAAATACTTGTTCAAAGTTCATTCGTAGTAATTGCAAAAAAAAAAAAAAAGTGGGAAGATCATTTTGGGACGGAGGGGGTATAAGAATCATAGAACTACCAGAAATTTGGGATTAAGCGACAAGTACCTGCGATCTAATTGTTCTGACTTGTGGTCTTCATCTGTTCCATCATAATCAGGATAATCTGGAGAATGGGAATCGGAAAAGAAATGCTGAAGGACTTGTGGTGTACCATCACATCTACCATTTTCATGTTTTATACCATCTCTTCGGCCCGTTGGTTCAGGAATTGGCGGTTTCCTTCTGGGATTAACAATCAAGATAATGAGTCAAGAGAATTCCTACTCATTGCAAAGATAATGAGAGAAGACATGGTCCAATAAGAAAGATTATCTAATATTAGCAAGGTTGTGAACATCCATACTTGGTTATGTTGATAGCCTCATTGATCGATCGGTCATAATCATCTGCACAATCATAGAATGTAACACTGAGATACTAAAACGCCAACCTCAAGTGAAAACCACATGAAATAAAGCAACTGTACTAATTCATAGCAAGGTATACAAATAAGCTTCCCAATTAAATTCAGGGAAAAGAAATGCAATAGCTCTAACAGATGAAATACCACCAATGTTTTATCCCTCCAGTTGAACCTCCTATATTTTCCATTTTCACTTTGACTCATTGTTTAACAATCTTCTCATCAATTGTTTAAAATAAGCTTCCATGATAGGAAAGATCCTAAGGCTACATTCTATCTAAGATAAGTTAGTCCCATTAATATTCTAGTGGCGGGTGATTGGGTGAACATTTCACTAAACATCATTCCAGCCCAATTTCCAATGAACACACAATTTGTAAGAGGATCAATGTATAGAACTGTTCCCCGCTGAAAATCATGTGTAAAAGTTAATAATCAAGTTAAGTTATTATATGTATAAATCTAGCAGAACTTCAGAAAGTCTAGTCATTATAATATCCTACATCTAGTGACCATAAAGGAAGATATATTTCATGAACATAGAACCACAATGACTATGATTTGTTGTTAACTTAGAGGAGCAGACTTAAGATAAATAAAAGTCGTAGTGAGAGCTATCAGCCATATATGAGATCTTCGAAGTTGCATTAAGAACCATGTACCTAGGCAGCTGAAAATATAATACTAGATGAGGTCCCACCAACCAAAGAGTATATCCTTGTGATCATGGGGATCTCAGCCCAACCAGCGCATCAAAACAATCTCATGCAAACAAATATATGCACAACTAGAAAAAACACATACAGCCTCCGTCCCAAAACAAACTTCCCATGGAATTTTAGGAACAAGAATTAAGGAAAGATGTTGGAAAAGTAGGTGGTGTGAGTGGGAAGGTAGGGAATAGTAAGTGGATAGTTGTTGTGAGTTGGAAGGAGAGTGAAAGTGGAGGGGATCTTTTCCTTTTTGGATAAGTGGGAGTTTCCAATGGGGAGCCCAAAATGGAAAAATGGAAAGTTTGTTTTGGGACAGAGGGAGTATAACAAAGAAAGAGAGAGCTAGAGAAAAATAAGTTTGAACAGTACTGCTCTTACCAAAAGTATAGGAGACTGGTTTTCTACCACGAAGAGAGCGCCCTGGCCCAAGTTCATCCATATTTATCATACTATCAAGAAGAAGAGCTTGCCTATGTTGTTTCTTTATCAGCTTCTCTTTCCTCTGTATCAAAGATTATCAAGAGATCGTTACTTAAAAAAACAACAACGAAGGACTGTCACATCAAGTTTCCCAGGGAAGAGATGCTGACAAACTGATTAAAGAAAGGGCTAAGAAAATAACTACACAGACAACCCCTAAATTTACATTATAGTTCAGTATTATTCAAGAAAAACTTGACTACCTTGTGGACTTTTTCAATTTCAGGAAGCATGTCAATTTTCAATTTCTTCCCAAGTGAAGCCTCCGTTCTATTTTTGCTCGAGGAAAGCTTCTCCTGTAAAAGGAAGATGCAAAAGTTAGGGAAAGAAAAGGAGAAAATGGAGCAGAAAAAAAGAAGCTGTAAATCTACTTTTAGGTATCAAGTCTGCAATTTCAGATCCAACGCTTGCCCAATCAAGGTAGTTCTAAATTAAGATGGAAGTCATTTCATCAAAGGTTAAAGGAAACTTAGCAAATTTATCAAAAAACTAGGAAGTACAATATTTACAGGAGTAGGACCTGATAATGAACATATAGTTAAAAAGCTTCACTGCACATTAATCACCATTTACAGTTGTGTGGTTACCGCAGGATATAAAAGTAAAAACCAACAATAATGTGATAGCCAGAATCAGAGACCTCTATATCAGCAACACAAAGTTCTGCAACACAAATAAATGACCCTTGCTTGCCTTGGACATCCATGTCAAAATGGTTTCCGTCCCGTCAGAAGGTGTAAACCTTCGTAAATAAAGATTTTTACCGTCTGAACCTCATATCTAAGCAAGTGCTTCAATAAGTTTATATAGGCTTGCTTTAGGCTTTTAGCAAAGTCAGGGCTAAGTAGAACTTGACATATTCAAGTAAGCAAGTGACTGCATATTCAAAAACGAAAGGCCAAACCCTGAATAAATAGTGTACGAGAGAAGGGATCAAACCTAATATCTCACACTTGCTTTAAGTCTGCCTCTGATAGTTCCAGTAATTTACAGTTTCTCCTACAGGTTTCCAGAACCAGGTGTCCAAGAGGGTTCATGACTTTACGGCTATAACATTTTATTCCATTGCCTTTTTTTTCTGACAAAACCAAATGGACATCGTTGACAAACCATAATGCCCTCCCCTGCTTCCATACTTACATGCAAGCTTATCAGTCTGCCAAAAAGATTCTCAAAAATTTAAATCTTCTTTATATGTAATTATATCTCTTAGGCTGGGATTCACAACTGAAAAAGATGTGGGGCTTGGGAGTTTACTTCTTTTTGCCAAACTGATCATATAAAATGCATTCAAGTTAGAGAAACACCGATTACTCAATTGCACCAATCTAAGAACCACAAAAGAGCACAAATTTTTATGATGATGATATAAACCTTTACTCCCTTCGTCCCATAACAATGGGCACAAATTTCCTTTTTGGGCGTCCCATTGGTAAGTCACATTACCAAAAATGGCAAAGAATCTTTACTATTCTTCCCACTCATTCTCTCTCCTACTTTACTTTTATACTCACAATACCAATCAACTTAATATTCCCTACCCCACTTTCTCTCTCCTACTTCATTTTTCATACTCACAACACTTACTCCACTATACACTTTCCTTAATTCCCGTGCTAGAAACACTTTGTGCCCATTGTTATGGGACGAAGGGAGTATACTATGTGCATATGCCATCTCACAGGAAAAGCACAAGTTATACACACAACACACGCACATATATATATATATATATACATCTATATATATATTGTGCATAACATTGGAGATATTAGATAATAGCAGTAAAATGGAGATGAAAGATAACTTGTAATAACTTACAGAAACATCCTGAAATTCATCCATATTAGTAGCAACTGTTTCCCACTGGTAACAAGAGTTGGGAATTGGCTGTACACTCTTCCCTTTTCCTTTCTTCACCTCCACTTTCCTAATCTCCCGGTACAACCTCTGACCAATGATAGGATCATCTTCATACCTTTTCAGTGGAAAAAAGATAACCAATATTCTTACAAAGCAGGCACAATAACATACTGATTGTTGTGTACGATATTTTATAGGTGTTTACAGACGGAAGCAATGTGTAAGACCAATCAAAGATTACAATAGCAAAACATAAACACCAATGAGCCACAAGAAAAAGTACCAGTAAGAAACTCCATGGGAGTCACCACCAGTGCGCTCCTTACGAAATGCCGAGGGTGGAACGCCATGTTTTATAGAGTCATCTATATAGTTACGAATGTCTTCTTGCTGCATATAAAAATCAATTTTCAGTTGCTAGGTTTGAAGGGACAACATAATAGAAAGAAAAAAAAAAAAAAAAAAAAAAAAAAAACTTCTCTTGTTTGTAGTAAGTAAAGAAGTAACAAGAAATCGTTGAGTGAAGACAGCCAACCCCCCCCCCCCCCAAGAATGTCTATATAACGCGAAGGAGTTTCCAAAAGTATAGAGCAACCGTGATCTAAAAGAATGAAAATGTAAATTTGAAAGGTAACAAAGTTAAGAAGCCTATAGCTCCACTGTCATTCGGAATAAGCAAAAACACTTTTGCACGAAGAAAACTGCTTACAACTCAACAAAAGGCTAAATATAAATAAATATACAGATATATATGTGTGTGTGTGTCTATGTATACATATGTATCAAGCTAACACTCCCCCGGTCCTGGAACAGATATACCCTATTCCAGTTTGAGACTCCAAATAAGTAACCCTTCCAATAATTAGAATGTTTTTGTTTATGTCAATTTCATAATGCGATAGTAACGTGCGGTTGAAAATAAAGGACCTTTCGATTTGACACTTCCTAAAAATATGAGAGTATTAAGGAGAATGCTTAAAGAGTCAACATTTTCTTTAAAAGCTCATCAATAAAGATATTCACCTTCGTACAGAAAAACAATGACAATAATTCACACTTAATATCTTGTATCGAGACTTTAATCTGACTAAAAAATAATAAGCTTACAGCCGGGACTTTAGGGAGGGGTCATTCAATGGTCCATTTTGCAAGGGATGGACTCCATTGTATTCAGCAATTATGTCTTTGTATTTTTAACTGTTGGACAGAGATGTTAATCGTTCTTATAAATGAACTTCTGTGGTAAAAAAAAATCTTCCCACTTCATCCTCAACTATTATAGTGATGCTTCTTGCTTTCATCGAAGATTTGGTCATAATAAGAATTCGACGGCATACTGTTTCTTGGTGATGTTTGCAATCCATGGTACATTTGGAGGAAGGGAACCGCAGACCCTTTAGGGATCAATTTTTTTCTTTTGGATTTGTAGGGATATTGGGTCCTCTACCAAGATCTTTTATGGGCTTTGTCAATGGTGATATTTTAGGGAACTGTTAATTTACATTTATGTTGGCTAAAGGGATCCCTTGCATGATGTTTTTCCCAGAGTTCTTGGGATTGTTATTTGTTATTTTTCCCGCTTTTTGTCAAGTACCTTCTCTGCTTTGATACTACTCAGCTCCATCAAACATTCTTCATCAGCCAATCAATAGAAGAAGGAAGGGGAGATCATTTTCTACTCTAATCATTTCACCCTCACCTCCCAGCAAAATTATTCTTGTAAGAAGTTAGGTGCACAGCTTACGACGATTCCATTTCATTGGAAAAATAACCAAGTATAAGCACTGACAGGTCTAGGTGACTACATGCTAATACACCACTACTCCATATGTTTTCTTTTGTCTCTGATAACCGAATTAACTAAAACATCATATAATTTACTCAAAAACATAATTTGATGTGATTATGATATATAAAGGAAGCTAGATTCCCAGGTGTGCTTTTAACTCAGTTTTGACTCTAAAATATGGATGTAAGCTAAGATTTGTAGACACCAGCATGGCATCATCGCGGGAAGCTCCACCTAGCCAGTATTTGACAGATATCCAGAGCGCACACATGATCTACATATTACTGCTACTCGGAGCATAAATAGGACCTAACTTTTAAGGCTATCAAAAGCAATGAGCACACATAGAAGTAGCATTATCAAATGACTATGGCAAAGATTGAGAAGGAACGTAGACAGTGATAAGTTTTGAGAAGAAACCATTCAGAAGGAAGGTGTGATACCTCTACACGAATATCACACAAAGCTTTCAAAATCACCACACGTATGCCAGGATCAAGCATGTTATATGCTTCAATTTCAGCCCTAAGAAACGAAACAGAGTGAAGCATTAAGAGACACGTAGTCCATACAACCATTTCGTTCATAGCATACCATAACATACCCATGTGATGCAACTATAGGTAGATCCCCTTCAGCAACCTGCATTGCAATAAACCAGGTACACCTGTTAATTCACATTCAGCCCATATAAACAGACATCTCAGAGTCAGAGAGAAAATTCCACAAAAAGGGTTATCAGGTTACCCAATGCCACCAGTCCCTCAATTTTCTGCACAGTACAGTAACCCAAGTATTTTGTCCAAGTGCCATCCGTGTAATTGGAGGAATTGCCTGTTGAAAAATAAACAAGGGCAGAAAGAAAAACAATCACATGGGCTCATTGGCAGGATTAATAAATAAGTACAAATTCCTGCACTAGACTCTTGCAACGAAACACAGATAAGTTTAACCTACAGGGCCACACCAAAAACGAGTTTGAATAAGTTCAAACCTCGGTCAAACCCCCTCAAGACAACCATGTCTACTGAAAAGAAGAATGTCTGCATGCATGCAAAATTAGAACATGGAGCTGGAAATGAAAGCATTTCGCTCTAAAGAATGAAAAACTAACCCTCAACAAAGGAATATGAATGTCTGCCAGTGTGTTATTCGGAGTTAACAAAGCCGTCTCAAACTCTTCCACAGAAAACTCAACCTTGATATTCAAAAGAGGCCTAAAAACCTACAAAACAAAATCCACATTAGCCTCAACCACATCAAAGCCACAAACTTTCACCATGAAAAAAACACAAAATTCCCCATTTTTGAAGTTGATGTCAGCTCACATTCAAAAAATTAAGAATAGAAGCCAACTCCCACATAGACCGAATGCTCCACCGCGGCAATAGTGAAAGAGGTGGCTCCGCCACCAATGAAGTGACTACATTACTAAAAGGATGTGGCGGAGAAGGCGGAAGCTCCTCCTCCTCCTCCTCAAGTGGTGGAGGTCGATGCCGCTCCTTCCTACTAGGTTTCTGCTTCCTCACAGCAGCAACAACAGCCGCCTCCGCAGCAGCAGCAGCATGAAGTCGAGCGGCTGAGCGAGCAGTGCAAGCACGAGAAGGCCTCTCTCTCCTAGCTACAACAGTATTATTAGCAACAGCTTCGGCGCCGGAGCCGTTGTTGTTGTTGTTACTAGTACTAGTGGTGGCGTGATTGTTGTTCTGGCGAACCTCGGGGGAAGAGACACCGGAATGGATCGGAGTAGAACGTTGATCGTCCGACATAGTGGGGGGATCGGAGGCGGGAATTGCCTACAAGATGTCCATGAAAGAGATCATGAGGTCGCATTCAACGAAATCAACGAAAAGAAGTCTTATCTCTCTGAGAGAGTGTGAAGAGTTGAAGCTCAAAACATTCATAGCATGGCTACTTTCTCTCTCTAGATTTGGGGTGAGGAGAGAGAAAAAATTACAGGATGCAAATTTGGAAATTTTGGGGATTAAAAAGGGGTAAATAATTTTAATGTGAGATAAATTAGGAATAATTTTGAGTTAATTGATGAGGACAATGAAGATGATTCGATTAATTTTCGTTGGATTTGAATAATTTGAAAGAAGGAAGGAAGAAGAAGACGGAAATTAGGGCAAAGAAATCAATTTTGTTTAAGGTAAGGTTTTGAGGGGACAGGGACGAGGGGGGTGGGTGGTCAAATGGTCTTCTAACTGGAAACGACGGCGTTGCCGAGGGTTATCTCTCTTAACGATTTGTGTTTTGCGGATGATTGCGGTAAATCGTAATTAGATTTTTTTTTTTTCAAGTTAAAAGATGGTTTATGGGATTAGATTAGAACCCTAACCATACTTCTGACTCGTGATCAATACGAATCCGTATATACTTACGTGTTCGAGCATCGTTAACTAACTCTTTATCAATCTCAATTTATTTCAATATGACCAAAAATTGCACTAAATAGATTAACTACATGATACTAAGGCTCCTTTTGTTTTGGGAAAATATTTTCCGGTGTTTGGTAATTTCATGACTTTCTAAAGGTAAAATCAACACTCCTTCCATCCCAAAACTAGGGATGGCAATTTGACCGAGGGTTTGGTAACCTTTTTTCAAAACCCGGCGGGTTGCGGGTCGGGTTCAGTTGCACACTAAAAACCGCGGGGCCCCGACACGCCCCGTATACTAATATATGCATTTAATTGCTATAAGTAAGAAGATAAGAAAATATATTGGCAATAGATCGAATGTAAATAGAAATAATTAGAAACTGTATTGCTAATCAATCGAGTAATAGTATGTATAAAGACCTGAAACGTTCGCTGAAATGCCTGATTTGAGAAAAAAAATGGATACATATACATAAATTAGAATTTTAATGTGACTATGGGTCGCCCGTGATTCGAACTCGGAACTAGTGAGTATATGATTTCCTTGTTAAAGTTTTTTTTTTAAAAAAAATAAAGTTAAGAGGCAAAGAATACACGTATACATTTACATCTAAAACTACTCCCTCCGTCCCAAAATGATCTTCACGTTTGCCATGTCTCATTGTCCCAAAAAGTTCTTCCAATTTCTACAATTTGACCTTAAAACTGCATAAACAAAGCATTGCTAGTGAAGCAAGAGCTCATATCCTTTAAAAGTTTGAATAGTCAAACGCGAAGATCATTTTGGGGCGGACGGAGTATTAAATTAAAATTTACAAGCCAAATAATCAAAAAATCTTGTTTTTTTTTTTTTTTTTGAAATAAACATACAGACATATTATTAATAAGAACAAATGTTTAGAAGTCGGCTATCCACAAACAACGGAAGCTCGACCCAAACAGTGGGGCTAGCATTTTCAAAAGCTACCCTAGAGACAACATCCACCAAATCATGGATGAACCAAAGAAGATATCGGCAATCACCGAAATCCTTCATGAATACACTTTTATGAGGCTTCCAAATGGATGACATACTTCCTTCCAAGCATAAATTCAATATGTTAGTTTCCGGAGAATAAGCAACCAAATCGTCAATTAATTCATCTTCCTCGTGGTGTAGTAGATTGAGATTCGCCAACAAAATATCCATAGTAGCAACGAGAGTAAAACACAAGGCCCTCAACAAAGGAGGGGAATCAAAAGCCCTCAACACAGGAGGGAAATCACAGGCCCTCAACATAGGAGGGAAAACACAGGCCCTCACCATATGAGGGGAAACCAAACAAAAACATAAAAACATGCATTTATTTAACATAAAATCCTAATTAGAACAAAGTTTGAAGAAGTAAAAATTCTAGATCTAATAACTAAATTCCTTAATTGAACTTTAAAGTTGAGAAAAGAAAAGGAAGAACAAATTCAGATCATAATTTGACATGCACACACATATCAAATTATGATTTGAATTTGTAATTGAAGCCTTAGCCTTGGTGTGAAAGAATTAGATTGAATATATGTTAAGTGGAAAGTAAAATGAATGAAAAACGAAGGGAAGGTAAAGAGATCAATCAAAAAATCTTGTTAAGCAAAATATCTAAGAAGTGGGTCGAAGACATATCAATAGAGTACAAGAGCACACAATTACTTACAAACATTTAATGTAAAAAAACTAACTGCCCTCGTTATGGTACATCCAATGTGTAAAGCAGGCATGAAGTAAAAATAACGAAGGGTGGTTTACGATCGACTAACAAAAAGTAATGGAGGGTTACGATGGACTATATCTATATACCGGGAAGTGGACAGTGAATTGCGATGGGCTATACCTCACACCCATGGCAAATGAGTAAACCACAAAATGGCCCCGCGAACTATTGCTCCAACATCACTTTGACCTGCGTACTATGAACTCAGTAAAATTACCGTGCGTACTGTAGTTTTACTTTTATTTTCCCTAAGATTTATAACGATAGTTAAAAAGTTAACAAGACTGTTAATAACTTAACAAAAAGTTAAATTCAAAATTTTAAACTTGACCCTAAAGTTTAATAAACGCCCCCTTGTCATCATCTTCATTCCATTCCAACGTTCTCTCCCGGAAAACTGAGAGCCGCCGCCGCCACCCCTTACTCTTCCCTCCGTCGCCGTCCTACTTCCTCTTCTCTAACGCCGTGCCACCCTCAACCACGCACCAACATCCAACAACACAATTCCATAATCCCACAAAAAATTGAACAAAATCCCAACAAAGCAATCTATCTTAGCACAAGCACAACCTGATTTTCGTCCACTTAGGTTTGAATTTAATACCTTTGTGCAGAAATTAACCTCTGGCCCGGAATTAATGGGGCTCCACCGGAATTGATGACTAGCCGGAATTAATGGAATCTGGTCAAACCTGTCGCTTGAAGGGAGATTGAAGGTTGAATAATGGGAGTGGGTGCTGCTAGGTTAGAGAGGAAATGAGGATTTGGGTTGTAGTTTGCGCTTGAGAAACGGGGTTGTGGTCGGAGTTGTGAGAGACGAGGTGCGTCTCAATCGATGAATTTGAAGATGGCCGAAGGAGAAGGGGAGATGGCGGCCGGATTGGGGTTATTCCGGCGATGGTATGGACAGTGGGTGTAGAGGCGAGAGAGGCTGAGTGGAATAATGGGGTAGGGGCTGCAGTTGATTTGGGGAAGAGAGTATGGGAGTGGGAGAGAGAGAGAGAGAGAAGAAGAAGAAGAAGAAGAAGAAGAAGAAGAAGAAGGAGATGATGAAAATGAGAGTTCATTTTAAACTTTAGGGTCAAGTTTTAAAGAATTGAATCTAACTTTTCGTTAAGTTATTAACAGTCTTGTTAACTTTTTAACTAACGTTACAAATTTTAGGGAAAATCAAAGTAAAACTATAGTACGCAAGGTACTTTTACTGAGTTCATAGTATGCAGGTCAAAGTAATGTTGGGGCAATAGTACGCGGGGCCATTTTGTGGTTTACTCCATGGCAAATGGATGGAGGATTTCAAATAACTGTGTCGTGATGCGTCTGCTTTACAATATAACAATGAAGCCTATTGATTTAACTAACTTTAAACATAACAAATATTTTCGTCCGTTCAACTATCCAACTAGTTTTAAAAAGAAAATCTTTATACGTACCGAGTAATATATTTCAAGGATTTGATGTGGGATAATTGTTGTCTCTATTTGTACATGCACTCAATTGTCCACCACAGGTGCAACTATGGATATATAGGAATGTAGTTTATAGACAAACTTACCACGCAAGAATAATTGCCAAAAATCCGAGAATAGTCATTACAACTCTCGTAATCAAGCCATGGAAAAAAAAAAAGTACATTTTCCGAGAGTACAACATTTTAATGCACACAACCAGATCAAGTACTCATTCCTCTACACAGCACAGACACAGAACCTGCATTGCAGCAAGCTAGAACAAACCTAGCAGCACCAACCAAACAGACACCAACAGAAACCCCAGATTCTTGTACTGTCCTCTCAACGTAACAGCACTTGAAGGCCGAGTCGATGTGGGACCCGGGGTGGACCCCGCCGTGCCATTTTCTCTTGCACAAGTGTAACCGCAACGACTCGGACGAACAATTCTGTAGACCCCACTGCTAGCTAGGAGAAAAACATCCTTATCGTTTCCCTCCCCGAATGAGAATACATAACCCAGTGCAGGAATCGAACTCCCGGGCACTCCAACACATTGTATAGGAGAATCACGCGCACAACTGAAGGAAATATTGGTCGATTTAAAAATTCCACTATTTTCAGGTGTCTCAAACCCCGCCCAAATCGCACTTCCATACAAATCTCCATACAAGTAACTGCAAAAACATGTCAAGAGTTTGATACATTAACGAAATGAACCGGGTATTGAAGTTTTTAGGAGGGGGAGTATATTTAGTGTTTAGTTCTGAATTCTAAATTCGCGTCTGAAATTGTCTGAATTTTATAAGACACGTACGTTAATGGGAAATGATTCAGATGAATGGCTAACCTTCCAGACAAGCATGGATCAGTAGTTGACCGATAGAAGTACCCGCCCGTGATTGATGCAGACCCTTCATTCTTGTTTACTTCAGAGTGGTTATATCCCATCACCGGGGGAATTGGTCTTATGGAGTTTAAAGATGTGTTTCCTCCCGGAAATGGTTTAGGATTATTGAGATAAGGTCCCTCGTATGCCCGCCATCCATAGTTTCCGTCCTTGGTCACTATATCTACCTCTTCATATAGATCCTATTTGACATAATAAAAATTAGTAATAAGTGTAACAATTATACTATGAAACCCACTAGAGATGGATTAGGGGCCTGCGCAGTTAGACAGCACAGAAGTCTGAAATCCTTACTATAACTGTGCAGCCTAATTGCACAGGCCCCAGATCCCACTGCTGATAAGGAAGAGAGAAGATCCATTACCTGACCGATATCTGCACACATGAAGTAAGAAGGCCTTGCAGAGTCAAAACTGCAGCGCCACGGGTTTCTAAATCCGACGGCCCATATTTCAGGTTGCAAATCCTTGTCTTCAGCAAATGGATTGTCTCTCGGAATCGAGTAGTTTCCCCATAGACCAAGCCTACTAACGTCTGCTTCGCCTGAAAATGCACGACAAGTCAACATTATTAACGAAATGAAAAGTCAACGTAAAACTAAACGGCGGATGCTAATACTTACTCGGTATGTTATCAACATCGAGCCTCATAATTTTCCCAAGCAACGACTTCTTGTTCTGTGAAAAATTGTATGGATCACCCGAGCCTCCTCCATCGCCCATCATTAAGTACAAATACCCATCTGACGGTCCAAAAAGAATCTGACCTCCATGATGACCCGTAAAAGGAAGCCCCATGGTAAATATCCGTCTCGATCCAACCGGTTTAGAACCATTAACAGTGTACTCTGATATAACTGTTTGATACTGACAAGGATCTGCACCACTATCCGTCCCTAGTTTCGAAGGGTCACAATTCACGTCAGAGTTACACGCACATCTCCCTCCACAACCAGACCTCTTGGATTTATCACAGTTGAACGAAGCGAAAAAACGGCCGTTTTGTGCAAAGTTTGGATGAACCGCAATGCCCATAAGTCCAAATACAGTATCGAAATGAACTTCATCCGTTAGATCAAGAAACGGACTGGATTCATCGAGCTGCAACGAGCCACCTGAACCCTGTTCAGGAATAGTTGCTAACCAGATTTGACCACGCTGGTTTGAGAAGAAGGCGCGATTTGACCCATCCGGAACTGGTACCAAATTAAAGTACGAACCGTTTCCTATTTTCTCAAGGCACATACCACTTGGAGCGGTTGGGGTTCCGGTTGTACTGTTGAGTACAACTGCTTTCCCATCGAAGCAGACAGAATTATTATCAGGTGAAGCTCCGCCAAATGCCGTACAGAAATCAGTTCTTGATTGCCAGGAATCATTGAGTGTGGTAGATGTGTTGACTTTTGTTTGGGCTTGACCTTGTAAAGGAGCAGTAAAGGGTGAGTTGACTAACGATACATTTTGACAAGTTTCCCATACTTGTGCACAGAAGTCGTTTCTGGGTTGACTATTTGTGGAGTTGCAAAGCAATGGAACTTGTCTAGGAACAGATTTGACTTGAAATAGATTTGCTGAAAATGGGTCGCATTTCTGAAAATTAAAGATAAGAAAACTCAATAAATTATATCCTTCTGCACTATCAAGATGTAAATTCAGTCCCTATCTACGATAAGAAGACTAAAATTTTGGGCCCGTGCTAATTATCAAGATGAACAAGGATGTGATTATGTTAAAGTTTGATGATCCAAAATTCGAAAAAGACTAAACGACGGATTCTTTTTGTATATCAGCCAAAAAAAGAGCTTTTATCAGAAACTCCATATTACAGCAAAAACCAACCACAGCTTTGAGCACTGACGGATTCTTACCGAGCAAAGGATTGACTTAACAAGAGAAGCACAAGCAGGGGCAGAGATGTTCATTCCTTCGAATTGCCTCTTTAGGCCCAAATCATCTGCAGAATCGCAGCATGAAGTCCCATTGTAAGAACAGAAAGACAAAGGAGTCGTAGGCATAAAAGGTGCCCCTGCATCATAACAACACATACGCTAATCATTAGATTTTCAGAAACTCGGACAAAGAGATAACAAAACAAGCAAGCAATATATAGGCGACAGTTAAAAAAAAAGAATTTAAAAAATAGCCTACTTGAATCAGTACACAAGGGTAGCGAACTCAAAGGACCGAGGAACTGCAACAAAACCAAGAAAAGGAGAATGAAAAAACGATCAGCAGCCATGGCACCGGTCTGTCAGAGACAAGAATCGGGGAATAATAAAATCTCTTGAATTTATTCAGTTCATGAGGACTTTAAAGAAGGCCAGACATATCCCAAATTTTCAACTATATCTAACAAACTAGTAATTGCTTTCATGTTGGTCTGGGATGTTGTTTTCAATCAAAGATTTGTAGCCTTTGACATCTATTTTGTCAAATGGAATATTGGCATCTTTAATTATTAAATACTCCCTCCGCCCCAAAATGATCTTCACGCTTTTTTCGATGTTACTACGAAGGAACTTTGAGCAATGGTTTTACGTTGATTTAATAATGTTAATGAAAATCTAAAACTTGTTAGTGATTGCATTGTTGATGGTGTGTCAATAACAAGTTTTACATTTTCGTTAGGATAATTAAATCAACCTAAAATCATTTCTCAAAGTTCTTTCGTAGTAACGTCGAAAAAAGTGTGAAGATCATTTTGGGACGGAGGGAGTATAAATACATAAGGATTGTTGGGGGAAGAAAAAAAATGTTCTTTGTATTAAAAATAAAATGAAGCACAGACTGTATAGGATGTATCTTGGTTGGTTTATGGTGTCAGGAGCTCATTCTGGAGTTATTACAATAAAAAAAAATGTAACAAACACAAATAATTCAACCTTGATGATAACATATAATCATATTATACTAAATAATAAATATAGAAAAAATAATTATCCTATGGATGACCTCTGACTTTTATCCCAATATAGAAATGTTGTAGGCTAGTCAGCACATGCTACTCATCAAGACTGGATAATAGTTTCAGTTAAATATTGAAAGCAAAAAAATCATGCTTACCCACACAGAGAGACATAGTCAAAGTCTTCAAGGTGAAGATGAGGGTAAAAAGGGAAATTGAGGAATCTTCAAAAATATTTTGATGTTTCTTGAAGTAAGTTATGGAGAAGGAACTCTCAACTCAAACAATCTTTATTGTGTTGTTAACTCATGATAACTTCCCTTTTATTACTCCCTCCAGTCCAAAATAACGGTCGGTTTTAGTTTAGTCATTTCACAAGTATTAAGGAATGCAATAATTAGCACTCATTAATGATAAAAGTGTCAATTTTATCCCCATTTATTACTCCTCTCTCTTACATTACTTCACACAATAAACTAACTAATGATGTTTAACAAGTTCCAAAGCAAGGGTAGAAGAGGAATTTTATTGTTTTTTAGGTAAAAGCACAGTTATTTTGGAGCGGAGGAAGAATGAATTAACCGTGCCATTAAGCAATAAAGTATTGTGGTTTACTTTTTTGGTGAGCAAGGTGCGTGCGTGTGTATTCATAAAAGGTGAAACTAGTCACATAGCAATTCTTAACACATTCCAACAAAAGAGTTGGAAGCAAATTTCCCAAACATTTGAACAAATCAAATGCGAGATAAAATGAGACGGACCCAAGTCCCAGAAGCTGAACTTGTTAAACACTCAAGCTGAAGCTTCATTCAACCAATGTGTGAATACAAGGAAAAATAAAACTACCATGTTCCATATTATTCGTTTATAGTACTCCCTATGTCGTTTAACGGTTAATTTTGTCTCAAAATACTTGTCGTGTTTTACTATTTTCTAAGGCTTTTTTTCGTTGTTGTACTCATATTAATGATAGTGATTTATCACTTACACAAGCATTTAATTGCCTATGTAATTGGATTACTTGATACATGAGACTTTTTCACATGCATTTCTTAAGAACTGTGCAAAACGACATCTATTTTGAGACGGATGGAGTACTATGTTGATAATTAAAGTTTCTCTTTGTCCACAGATATTTGAAGTTCATATTCTTTATAACCTAATTTTTCTTAACTACAAAGTGAAGAATATGAAGAGATCCGTAGACGTTGGGCACGCTTATTTAAGGTGAAGAGAACAGCCTGTAAATGCTGCTCATTGGCAAAGAGAAAGAGGAGGGGAGTTGAGAGCATAAGATTACAATCAGGGTTTGCTTCAAACTCTTTCTGCACTTCAAATCTTCTGCAACATAAACTCTCATTGTGTTGCCATGCAGATTTGCCTCGTCGAGCCTACTACTTTTAGGCGAGCAGAACACAACCGGCCATTTTCTCTTCCCCCCCCCCCCCCCCCTCTCACCACAAAAAAGGAAATAAATCGAGGAAAGAATGTGAAATGTAATGGAAATTCTTTAAAAGTCAATGTACAGAGTAGTTTCTCTTTCCTCTAGTATCCAAACAATTATCCAGCACAAACTAGCGACTAGAGAGAGAACAATAAAGATTACACTTATGGCAGAATAATAGGATACTAATTCTCAATGTTTTAGCTATTCCAAGATAAGGCATATGGATCAGATCCCAAAAAGGAAGGGTAACACCAGAAAGAGGCTGTACACATCCTCCAACATCACATGTGGGTCCCTCTCGCATGCCTCGTGAATAAAGTCAATCTCAACTGTCGAGAGCGCCAAGTGCCTTCATATCCTCCAAGAAGGCCGAGTATGAATCATCTATACTCTGTGGCTTTCCTGCTGATGTTGACGGCTTAACAGATTCTTTTTTCACAAACGCTGGAGCTGCAATTGGCCTAGGGGCTGGGG
The DNA here is from genome assembly GCA_026119855.1 of Campanula takesimana. NCBI lineage: Eukaryota > Viridiplantae > Streptophyta > Magnoliopsida > Asterales > Campanulaceae > Campanula > Campanula takesimana. The sequence continues at coordinate 2,327,345 of JAOWBW010000003.1, forward strand.
CTGCTGCCACGGATGAAACTGACGGCGGCTTTGGTTTCCCCTTTGGAGCAGCAGACTCTCTCCGCACACGCACCGATGCAGGGACCTGTATCCAGGGACGGAAAATAGTTTAACTACGCAAAATTACAGACTGATAGAAGGTTAAATGTGTGCAGGTAAGTAAGACACTTAATTGATTTTTATTAGTTAGAGTGAATGCACAAGTAAACTTTCTTGACTTCCTACTTTATAAACACAGCCCGGGATGGATGGCAAATAAAAAAACGGAGGAAGCGTGGAATTCATGTTCTTCGGACAAGAAAATTTCGTTAAATCGGTATTTGGGAATCAATATGATGAAAATAATGAAACTGCATAGAGTGAGATCATCCGCTCAAATCAAAAAAGTTTTTTAAATGAAGAAATTGACTTTTGTATATAAACATGGTTTGCTAAAAATAACTGTAGAATGAAGAGGAAGACCACTACACAAGGATGCAGACACCAATATATTTATGAGATGCTGTAAAACATAAAAAGTTAAAACGTTGTGCATCCTAGGGGGCATGGCTAGCATGTAAGAGTTGAGAAAACATTTGGCAACAAATGAATGCCGGACAAGAATATTTCAATTTTTATCTAGCACTCTAAGCAAACACTGATGAGAAAAAATTACAGAAACTCACCATAGATGTAAGCTGTGGAGTATGTTGGGCTAGAGGCCTCTTAACAACTGTTGATGCAGCTGACTTGACGTATGAGGGCTTTTGAGGCACAGTTGGTCTGGCACTGTAGTCATCATGGAGAAAAGGAGGGGGGGCCAGGCGGAAGCGGCGGCCTCATCATTGGAGGAAGTCCAAAAGGTGGCCTTGGAAGCATTGGAACCATCATTCCAGGGGGGGGAGGAGGTTGGCCAGGAGGAATTCCTAGAGCAGATATTGGTGGCCGCATATCAGGTGGAGGTGGGGGTGGTGGGAACCGAGAGATTCCTGGGGGTAGTAAATCAGATTGCAAACCTGGGACCAGACCAGGCCCAGGAGCTAGAGGCTGTTGCCTTGGTGGTGGTCCTGGTGGAGGAGGTGGAACCAATTTTGTAAATTCCTTATTTTCCGAGGCATTATTGCGTTCAGGCTCGGATGAATCTACTACTTCAGACTTGATAGCGGACAACTTTGGTGGCAACCCGGGTGGCGGTGGGGGTGGAGGAAGCTTGATAGATGCCTGAGAAATAGAAATAGAGCTTTTCAGGGGGAATTATTATGACATTCTTAATCTTGTCAAAGGAGCATGTGTTTGAAGGAGTAATAGAAAGTGAAAGGTTTAAATTCAGTTTCAATCACTGCACTTTGGCTTGACTTTTATTTTAACCACTATACTTACTTTTTTCTTTTTGCACGAAAACCACTGTAATCTAAAAAATGTTCGTCCAAACCCCAAACAGTTAACCCCGTTAGATTATAATGGAGGAAAAACTTTAGTTATTCACACTTTCACCCCTCCATGTGAAAGTTTAGGGGGTGCAAGTGTGAATAATTATAATTTTCCATCCATCATAATCAAACAAAGTTAACTTTTTTGGGCTTGGGCGAACATTTTCCAGGGTATATTGGTTTTCATGCAAAAAAATAAGTATAATGGTTACAGTGAAAGTCAATCAAAAGTACAGTGGTTGAAAATGAACTTAAGCCAAAGTGAAATAACAACTACCTGATCTTGTTCTTCTTGTTTTACAGGCCGATTGTTTTCCCTTTCAATTCCACCAGTGCCAGGAGGAGGTGGTGGTGGAGGAAGAGAAGAGCGAGCTGCAACTTGCTCTTTAGGTGGGGGACCAGGAGGTGGAGGTGGCAAAGGTGGTGGAGGCAAGAAAGTACCTAAACCCGCCATGGCAGGCTTTGGTGGCATTGGGGGCGGAGGGGGTAAAGGCAAAGACGCAGGTATAACAGAGTTATCTTTAGATTCCTCATCACCGCTTTGGGGCAGGGGAGGAGGTGGTGGAGGTGGAGGAACAGATAAAGCAACATCATCAGGTTCTGCTGCTGATGAAGAAGCAGCCCCGCTAGATGAAGCTTCTGATAAGGGTATCCTTGGTCCTGCAATTCATAGCAGAAAAACAACTTAGAAAGGACATGGATATCGATTTAGGGAAGTAAGCAGAATAAAAACTACACAAACCTATTGATGACTTGAACATTGGAGGCTTTCCAGGTGGAGGAGCACCAGTGGGATTCAACGTAGGATGATAATACACAGAATCCTGCAACAAAAATGCTAAAATGAGGTTCACAGATAAGCAATGGGGTAAAAAAAAAATGTTGTACGGGGAACTTTATAAAACCAGTAGATGGATAACCTCAGGTTTTGGGTGCTTGACTCTCTCTTCTTCTTCCGCATTTGTCAGCCTTCGAGGAGGTCCCAGATGACTGCAGCATAAGATATACAACACCAGTTTGCTAAGTAAATATTAAAGTTATAGAGAGAATTTATGTTATCCATTACAAGAGAGACTACTCTCACCTGAACATAACTGGTGCTTCGCCCTTTTCCTTCATTTTATCTTCATATTCCTGCCCAGGAAGGCAAAATAGACAGTGAACATCATGGTTAGATCATAGATGGCCATATAAATATCAAAGCAACTTCACCATCATGACAATCTAGATATTAACAGGATATGAAATTCGCCATCATCGTCTCTCAACAGAAACAAAATCTAAGATATTCAAACCTCCCATAAATATTTAAAAAATGTATCAAGCAATTATAACCATAAAAAGAGAAACAAACACCTACAATTCTAACCCTTTTTGACACCTCTTTATTATTTATTAACAGCGAATGAACGACGTAGGAGCAACACCACCTGATAAGGGACATTAGCTCTCTTCTAGTTGTAGAGGCGTGGACTTTCTTGAGACTACGAAGTAAGTTTCATAGATCTCATAGCTCTAGGCAGGACATGGAGCACCGCAAAGCTTTTTCCTAAATGAAATTACATAGATATCAATGCTACTGTCAGAAAAGGGACAAATGGGGCATGTCAATCAGGAAGACCAAGGAACAACAAAGGCCCTTACCAGAGCAGTGACCATGGAGCAGCACACTGGGAAGGGATGAGCAGTAGTCGAATAACCTACCATTTGCAATGATTTGCACACATATGTATTCTCATTTACATAGTCAAGGCACTTAATAAAGTCGGACCAAATAAGAGAAGAAGGCTGAAGTTAAACAAAGTATTTAGAAAGAGTGATAATAACCCAGGAAAAAAATAACCCTTCCGTTCAATGAAGCATCACACGAAATGAAACATTTATTAAGTTGGTCTCAGTGGTTCCTACAACAACAACAACAAAGCCTTTTATCCCTATAATCATGGTAGGGTTTAGTAGCAGAGAGAAAAAAATAATCAAAGAGGGTATGAATCACTATGAAATTTACATGTGACAATATTTTCTATTAAGACCGAGTGGAAACATAACCAGATAATTGGTAGATTATACTCTTCTAATCTGTCAAATTTTTCAAACAAGACATTCATTTTGTGATACACCAAGCAACTAAAGAACAAATACCGGCATACCTATCCTTTAATGCACCCTTAAAGGCCAAATTATGACATATCTATGAGCCGTTACATACTTCAATGGTAAACAATTGCAAAAGCTATCTCTTCACCCTTCATTGGACTTAACCCACGCATCTCCAATTTTCACTATAGCCGTTACTTAGCTAAATTGAGGAATGACACAAAGATTTCATGATGGTTGGCCAAGTAACAAAAATGTTGTATTTTCTGGTACGACGTTATGGAATTTTCATAACCACTGTATATATTTTGCATACACTTGTTAAATATTTCTCAGCTAACAATTAAAATTCACTCAGACTTTATATCTCAATCACTTACAACTGACTTCATGAATCATTTTTCTAAATGTATGCTTAGTCATATGACCTAACCACATTTACAAATATCCTTACTAACAACTACTGTCAATTAGTCTGGGCCTTCTCTACCTCTTACATTCTAGATGATGTTCTACTTCCACATCTCTTAACAATACTCAATGATCTAAGGTGTGTCTGTCTGAACAAACTCAGTAGGTTTCCATACATTTTCTCTAATTATCTTCAACATCATGGTGTTATTATACAGCTTCCCTAGCCAAGAGGCTGCTACATCTACTAGAACTGACCTACTAGTCATCTCTTTTACTCCTCTCCTTTTTCCTTCTTGATTTTTAAGGACTCCAAATGGATTTCTCTGGTAAGTTTAATGACCACCAACGACTATACCGCGAGTCACCAGGTGGAAAAGATGAGATGGCCCATTCCTTTTATATATTTATAGGAGATATGAACACTTATCAATGATTAATAGAATGAATGTGTGCATATTACCTTCCTTTTCTTCATAACCATGTTCAACGTATCCTCCAGCTGTCTCTTCTTGTGTTTTCTTGCTTTGTCTAGTGCACCGTCGGCCTCTGCATTAATCGTCGGGAAAAAAAAAAAAACTTTATGGTAATGAAAACACTATATACTACCCCCTAGGAAAGTAACTGCAAGCATGCATCCTGAATATTACACAGTAGAACTACATCCACAAAATGCTTTTTTCACAAGAATAATTGCTTTCAGAAGAGGTTTGACTTACTCATGGCTTCCAACTTATCAATCTGATCCTTAAGTGTATCAGGATCCTTCTTTAAAATTCCCACCTCCCTAACTTTCTTCCTTTCCTTCTTGTTCTGTCATAGATTAAAAGACTGAGTGAGGCCAGGAGAAAGCAAATTGACATAAACCAAAAGAAAAATGAAAAAAAAAAAAAATTGCTATAAAAATAATAAATTAATACAAGGAAAGTAAGAGAACTTTTGCAAAGGACCAATTATATCATAAGAGATTTCGCATAAGTTCTTCGCTACAGCTTAGTTTAGTCGGACATGAATACTACTAATCAACTAGAATAGTACTGCCTCCGTCCCTACTTATTTTGTTGGTTGAATGGACTTTGAGCAATAATTATAAGTTAATTTAATTATACTGATGAAAATCTAAAACTTGTTTTTTATAGTGTTTATAATAGTGTATCAATAACAAACATTAGATTTTCATTAGGATCATTAAAGGAACCTATAATTATTGTTCAAAGTTCATTCAAACAAACAAACAAACAAAAAAGTGGGAACATCATTCCCAGATGGAAGGAGTAAATAGTTATGATTGTTGTCATCAATATCAAGTGTATACAAAGCTGTATTAAACATAGTTATAAATACCGTCCCGGACAGCGTACCGGTTTTGCCATTGGGACGGGACGTACCGGAACCGGAACGTACCGGCATACCGTACCGGGTTTACCGCAATTTTTATTTTTTCATAAATTTATATATACGTTATATATACTTTGTATAATCCTAATATATAGTCTCATCTGTATATAGAAAAAAATCCAGTCTAAATTAATTAATAATTACAATGTACTGTAACTTTGTTAATTTAAATTTTCTCACCACATTACATAATCCGTAGTACACATTTTCTTTTAGCACAATTCATAGTGCACATTTTAAACCTACATAGTTATTATAAAGTTCTTGAAGAGACTGCAAGTATGGCCACATCCGACTTTTCGGCCATTTTCATTGAAAAATGGGTTTTGACAACTACCTACCCACCTATATTATCCACCATTTAACACTACACACCTTTGGTCATTTCAAAAAATTATTGACTTTTAGTTAACCCCTTACTTCCACCCACAACTCCTCTGTCTCTCAACTCATTTTCTTTTCCATTAACACCATTTCTAGAGAGAGAGTGACATTGCTCTTTGTTCACCAGCTCCAGGCAGTTCAAGACCGCACCAGTCAAGCTCTCCATCTTGAGTGCATTAACTCCTCCGTCCATCTCTGCTTCACCACAGACCACTCTCAACTCCATCCACCGCCGCTCTGTCTCCTCCTTCACCTCCGGCCACCATCCACCACTGCCTACCAGTCCAGTTCCATCCACTTTTTTCTCTGTAACCACCTCCTTTTCTGGTTTGACGCCACACCATGCGTGTAAGGTCATTTTTCATCCCGGCCAGAATTCGTATCTCAGCCGGTTCAGGCCGGTTTGACCGGAACGAGACTTAACCTGGGACGGAATATTGCCCGTTCCGCACCGGTTTCAGACCGGAACGGGATGAACCGGCCGGTACGGGACGGGATTAATAACTATGGTATTAAAGCAATCAACCTACCCCTGTGAGTCCACTTCAAGGTATAACAATTGCATACATTACATATAGACATATATCCAGCAATATTTCTAAGCCATCAATTTAAATAGACATCAACAGTCACCTCTAATATCATCTTTTCTGATTGAATAAAAAAGTGAAAATGATCTCAATGAGTATAGTCTAACAACAGATTAATTGTATCTAAATTTACCTACATTCATCATGAATCAAAATCTGGACAATATATAAAGGCCCATTCGAAACCCTAAGTGAGCATGAATTAGGGCACTAGGTCAAAATTAAAATTGGGTGAGCAATTAAAACACACATACAAGAACAATTTGAATTAAAAAAAAATACAAAAGGAGGGACTGAATACCCGTTTGAGTTCCTTCTTGCGAAGCTCCTTGCGATATGCGTCGGTAGGGTTCATGACTTTGCCCCCCTTTGTGGTCTTCATGTTTGTTTCTCTCTCTTAAAATTTCTGCTTCGATTTCTTTCTTCTTCTTCTTCCTAATTGAATTGAAGATACAGAAACAGCTGCTGCAAAGAAGATGGGGAAGAAACAAGGGATTAAAGAAGTACTCGCACTCTCCCTCTTTTGCAAATGGGGCAGAACCTGTGTGTCCCGATTGGTGGGCCTTGTTTTTATAAAGCTCCGATCTGATTTCGGATTTTAACTTATCCACGGTTTCAGTGGATCCGGGACTGTGTTGCACATCGGATATAATAGTCTCTTGTATGCAAGGCCCAGAGATGGCAAACGCCGGTTCCGGTCGCTATTTATGTGAACCGTAACTGGCTCGTGGTTACACCGGTTCCGTTTCCGGTTACCACAATCCGGTTCCGGTTAGGTTCCGGTTCCGGTACGGTTTCGGTCCCTCCTTTAAAATTATTGAAAAACAAGGGATTTTCGGTCCGGTTCGCCATTTATGTGAACCGTAACCGGGCCGGATGAATGGCGGTTCCGGTTTATTCGCCGGTTTGCTCCGGTTCCGTGCTTCTCCGGTCCGGTTCCGGTTCGGTTTGGTCATCCCTAGCAAGGCCTAAGTAAATACGAGTAGTTCGGTTTGGTTCGCCGGTTCAATTTACAGACTTAAGCTTGAATTATTGGTGGTCACTAATTATCAGTTTGAGAAAATTTTAGAATTACTTGTGAGTTATGAAAATTTTCAAATCGAACTATACCAAATGACTGCTTGTGGTTCGGATCGGGATTCATAGAGTGGTTCAGACTGCGGTCGAGACCGCAGTTCAGACTATGGTTGCAAATCACAATTCCATCATGGTTTAGATCGCAACTCGCTATCATGCTTATGTTTAAAAACTATAATGATCATCGAGGAAAGGTGTCGGAGGAAGTGTGAGGAATGTGGAAGAAAGATGCCAAAAGATGAAGGAGACTAAAAGAAAAGAGCAACGGAACGAAGATAACGTGCTACACACCCATCACCCACCGTAGGGGTGTTCACGGTCCGGTCCGGTCCGGTTTTCGTCAAAATTTCATAAAACCGGGACCGAACCAACAATTCGGTTCTACAAAAATTTGGAACCAAGACCGAACCAATACGTACAAGAACCAAAACATCGGTTCCGGTTCTATTGGTCCGGTTCCGGTCCGGTTCCGCTAAAATATACATTTGTTATTAATTTTCCTTTTGTCATAACTTTAGCAAGAGATTAAGAAAAAAAATTATTTAGAGAAGAAAATCTTTTTTTCACTAGATGCACATAATTGATGGGCAGAACTAAGAAATCCAAATCTGCAATCTAGAATTACATGAACTTGAACAGTACATTAACTTTCATGATATATTTATGTTCAGTAAAAAAATATACATGTATGTATGTTTCTTGATTAGCAAAAAGAAGACCAACAACAGTAGGTTTGTAATTTTTGTTAACAAACAGTAGATATTGTTATATAACTAGAAAAATACAATTTTTATATATTAGCATTTTATATAAAACTATATATGTTATATTATTGGTCCGGTCCGGTCCAAAACCGATGTTAAATTTATGAAATCCGGAACCGGACCAATTTGTCGGTTCTTAAGAAATTTAGAACCAGGACCAAACCAAAAGTATTGGTCCGGTCCGGTTTTCATTGGTTCGGTCCGGTTCCTCCGGTCCGGTCCGGTTCCGAAATTATTTTGCTCAGCCCCACCACCCACCACGACTGTTACCTCTAACGGAAAAGACAACATATAATTCAAACGGAACGAAGATAACGTGCTACACACCCATCACCCACCACGACTGTTACCGCTAACGGAAAAGACAACATATAATTCAGCCCTCTTCACAGGGAACTTCAAAAATTGTGTCCTACTTGCCTAACTTATTTTTTTCTTATTTTCTTCTTTTGTCTACCAAAGTAAAATAGTAATAATAAAAGGTGACGATAATAATTACTAAACTATGCAACATACTTCGTCCTAGTTTTTTTAATATTGCAACTTGCACATTAATGACAAAATGGGTAACGTATTTTTGCATTTGTTATCAAATAATGCAACAAACTTATGTTTATACTTGTGGCGTCAAAAAATTAACAGGGTTACTAGTGTGGCACTCCCATTTCAACGTCACATCATCATTAACAGTTAATTTGATGATATGGTGCTGACATGGTGCTGGCGTGGCAATGCCATGACAGCAACACCTTTTAACTTTTTGACGTCGTAAGTAAAAAAATAAGTTTGTTACATTATTTGATAACGAATGAAAAATCACGTTACTCATATCGGTCGTTAATGAGTACGTCGCATTATATGATAAAAACACTAAAGTACCTTGCATAAAAAAATCCACTTCTCTCAATTTCAAACTCTTCATGTTACTCCTATTTTTGACAACGATTAGCTAGTGCATGTGTTCACCAAAACAACTTTCCCGCCCACGGTTTCATGACATTATTTTCAAGATTGGTCTTGTTACCCGATCGTCCATCTTACGTGTGGCAGGATAGAAATACAACAAGTTTTATTCAATCTTGACCCTATTTAGCATATATTTTGTTTCCTTACTAGTACTCTACCCGTGCCGATGGCACGGTGACAGTATGTCCAATTTCACACCTCCTCACTCATTTATTTGTACTATCTTTTATTTTCTGTCATAATTCCGTCTAAAATTTCGTTAAAAGCATAATAAAAGTTAGTTATATGATTAACCTTCTCTTTGGAAGGTGAGTACAGAGTTTCTAAGAACTGGGAACTACTTAACGTGACCTCTACTCATCAGGATCCTTGGGTGTTAACTGTGTGCTTAGAGGATACGAAGTAGGTCATGTAGAAATTGTTCACAGTGAAATAGATTATGAGTCATAAGTAAATGTACCAACAGGATGGAAATCAAGAACCTAGGTAAATGTTTAAACAAGATCAATTTGTATTGATCTTCTCCAAAAAATTGTTCAGATGTTGGTATATTCTCACAAATTTCACCGGTTACCTTGACAATTACAATCAATGAGGGTCGGATAGTGACTACATTATGAAACGTAGAGATGTCTTTTAAAATGAAATTTGGACATTCATTTAGGGACAAAGGGAGTAGTATTTTTGAGTTCATTGACTGTGTTTTGAGTGCCCACTCCGTACGAACGAAGTTCTAATTATTTACAAATATGTCATCGAAAGTTCCACTTATATAAATAAATGACACCGTCTTTCAAAACGCGTTTTTCGTAATTAATTGAGAAAAACGTTTTTTTATAAAATACATTAACATGATTTAAAATGGTTAATTTTTAAATATCCCTATATTTAAAATAGTTAACTTGTATAATTAATCAAAAATCAACCATTTTTAGGTGTAGCAGTTGTCTGTCCAGATTTACACTATATACACACTAATGCAAGGTGTGATCAGGATATGAAATACACAAGGATAAAAGGCTAAGACATCCAGCTAGAACTTTGTTCAAGTTATGATAAACAGCTACATACACATTTACAATGATCTTCACTTCCATTATAATTTTGCGCAAAATTAATCTACAAGTTGCCTTCATATATGCCTACACTTGCTTCACCTTCAAGGAGCATGAATATGCACCTTCATATAATCCTGCACATGGTTCAGCTTTAATGTAAACACTTCTATAAATGTCCTAGTCTTTCAAGTATAACCCGTCTACATAAGATCCTAGTCCGATACAACAATCCTAAGGCGACAATGGACCCCACAAAAGTCGTAGAAGCCATAATGAAAAATGCCAACCTGAAGCAATGAGTTCCCATACACTTGCTCCCTATCGGCACTACTGATACTTCTTCGTCGTAGATATACCCAACCACTCGTACAGAAAATACGTATGATCCAAGTGGGCCCGCAATTGAAATTGTATTAAATATTGTTCCAAACATGAGATAAACAGCAACTATCAGAGAAACAAGTGAGAAACCATTCCATTTCAGGTGCCTCTTCTCATCAACATCACGGGAGTCTAGAATTCTTACAAAACTCATTTTAGTAGAGGTCTCGGGTTTGACTCCCATAACAAACAAAGAGGTCACAAGTTTGATTCTCACAAGGAACAAGTATAGAACCTTTATACTTGTGCTCCTTGTGGTTTATGATAGACTAGGTATAGACTCAATAATCTTTAAAGCCTAAGTAGTACATAAAATCAAAGTGAAAAACACAATTTTGAGGTTGATGGAGTATTTAACGATTAGTGAACAGGTAATGCGTCAAATTTACCAATGATCTAAAAGCAAATAGGGGTAAAAAAAATGTAAGCTGGACTATTCGTACTCTTGACTTATGCCAACTATAGCTTCGAACAATTTCAAATTTACCACTAATCTAAAAGCTTAGGGCTCAACTCCAAATCAAACCTTAGTAAAATGCGTAACCAAATATATTGGATTCAAACATGGATTTGGCATTTATGCTGCAGTGGTTGTGATATAGGATAACAAATCAAGAATAATGAATTATATTAATTCGTAGATACTTACACAAATGACAACCCACAAAAGCAAAGCGTAGATTGGGATACTTACTATCTCTTGGCAAGAAGCCACACATTTTCTCACTGCCCAGAAGAATGTCTTATTCGTCTGAGCAAAACCACACTATAAAATCTCCTTGTCCGGAAAAACAAACTCAAGGAAATCAAAAACCCCAAAAGACTCGCAGTTGCAAAGATGAAAAACGACAGCATGAAGCAATGGGTGCCATAGCATGAATTTCCATTCCCTAATATTGCTTCCTTGTCGTAAAAATAACCAATCACTTTGACAGAAAAAAAGTAGGAACCAACCGGATTGGCAGCAGCAATGGTGTTGAAAATAGTACCCATATTTCTGACACCAAAAATGTCAGACGTAATAGTTGGCATTAGTGACCACTGACAACCGTAACAAACACCTATTATGATGGACCCCACGTATAAGTTCCCCGGAAAACCAGAGGCGATGATTACATGTCCGGCAGTCATGGTTGCTTGTGTTAGAGCCATGACTAATGGCCTTCCCCAGCCTCGTTTATGAAGCATGAGATCTGAAATATATCCAGCTCCAAACCTGCCTAGGAAATTCCATATACTCCATAAGGCAACCAATGTGTTTATTTCCACTGTTGTGTAGTGGAGCGATTCTCCTATTTGACTTATGTTGTTTATTGTGGCTAATCCTGAGCCCATTCCACATATCATTGCGGTGAATAGTAACCAGAAGTTTATTGTACACATGGCTTGCAGAAGATTTGTTTCGTCACCTATTTGTAACTTGTTATTCGTGGTAGTCAAACTTTCTTGATATTCAGAGCTTCCCTTTTCTTGACTTGCACCAATAGGCATCTCATTATATTTTGCAGGATCTCCAGTGGTAGATGAATTTTGGGATTCGGGCGACTCAATTTGTTCAACCAATGGGGCCCTCATAGTTGGTGTTTCTTGTGACAATCTTTCTGATTCCTCTTTTTGGGCTTCAATTGCGATTTTAAGAGGCGAAGATATCAAAAGAAGAAGAATAGAAAGTGTAACTATTCGTACCCATAATGGCAAAATGAAGATGTTTCCGATTATGATTAAAACCATCAGGTAGCCAGCGATGATCAGAGCAATGGATGAGAAGCCATTCAAGTGTTTCATTTCATCCACGGACTTTGACTGGTCTACTTTTACCAAAGACATTAGCAAGAGGGAAGTTATTGTCGGCAACAATGCGAGGATCAAGAGGAAAGTGCTGGGCTTGCCACTGAATAATGTCTGGTAGACTTGTATCAGTATTGCTCCGTTCAGACCAAGGAAGCCCTGAACAATGAACAAGATAAATATAGATATGAAAGATTGGAAGTACTTAAAATATCCTCTGCGCTTGCAATGAAACTGAAATGATTTTGATGATAAAGAAGGGAATTAATGATATATACACACCACTTTTTCCATGACTGCACACCTCATTCTATTCCATATAATGCACTAAAATGATTGCTAAGGGGTATTAAATAACCAACTCTTAGAATTTTCTGCCCATGAACAGGTAGTTCTTTTACTTCAACTAAGTAAGAGCATTTGCTAAATGCTACTCCCTCCCTGCCAAAATGATAGTCCTATTTCCCTTATTGTTTGTCCCAGAAAGTTAGTCCCATTTCCCAAATTAAGGCTTCAAAATCACTAAATTTCCAAAACATATAATGCAACCTTATAATTTTGAAAAGTCAAACGGGACTATCAATTTGGGACGGAGTGAGGATTCTTGGTCAAAGAATTTATAATTTGACCAACAATTTGAAGAAAAATAATTAGCTTAATGAAAATTTAAAATTTGTTATTTAGTTTATTATTAATCGTGATACAATAATAATTTTTAAATTTTTATTAGGATCACTATTTTTCTTCAAATTATTGGTCAAAATATAAATTTCTTGACCAAGAATCCTAATTCGAGCGGGACGGAGGGAGTATATGAAAATGGTAATGCATAACCATAACTGTGTGTTTTACTCATCTCCCACTTACTAAGATCCGATTAGAAAATTCAAAATCTTAAAAGAAGCTTTGACTTTGAAAATGGTCAATTACCTCCCCTTAGTAAAAAGTGGATCAATGGTAAAACTTGAAAAAATAGAAATTGAGTTCTTTTCAGCTGATTGTGAGAAATAAAATTAGACATCATAAAATAGTGACGATTGAGAAATAACAATTGCAAGAAAAGTAATGAAAAACAAAACCTTGTTGTGATGACAAACCTAACACTGTACTCCCTCCGTTCCACTAAACCAAACTTACCGCTACTTATTCCCGTTTTGAGCGTCCCATACTTATTGCTATTTACCCAAAATGTTCAATTTTCTCTCTCTTATCCACTAATTTATTTATCTCTCCTACCCACTCACAATACTTACTTTTTCAAGATATTTTCTTAATCCCCATGCACTCACTTTTAGTAGCAATAAGTATGGGACGGAGGGAGTATAGTTTTGTAAAGTCGATATATCACACTCCCTCCGTCCCAGAGTATATGTCCACCTCTCATTTGCACGGAGATTAAGAAATGATGGAAGTGATGCAAGTGTTGCGAGTATAAAAGTAAAGTAGGAGAGAGAATGAGTAGGAAAGAATAGAAATTTGATCGGTGTTGTGAGTATAAAAGTAAGTAGGAGAGAAGAGAGAAAGGATTGTAGGAGGATATTGGATGTTAGGATTTGGAATTAATTGTCAAATGATGGGGAGGACATTATATAATAAGTGAAGAGGCAAGGAGCCTTTTGGGGAATAGACACAAATAGTGTCCGGTGGAATCTGGGCCGTCAGATCAGATTGGAATGGATGGACTGGATCAGGCGGGCCGAAACAGTACCAACCGAACCGACACGGGTCGGTCTGACCCAAACCGCCACCCGAACCGGTGCGACCCTTGCCGCTCCAAACTGCCCAGAGGCCTTTTCGGTTGGGCCGCTCCAGACAGGCCCAATCCACGCCAAGCCCATTTCCAGCCGAACCAAGATCACGGGCTGCCCACCACCGAGCCCACTTTAGCAAAAAATTTAAGCTCCACAGCTCCCAGCGACCGATGCAAAGTGCGCCCATTCCGCCCTTCGCGCGCTTCGCGGGTTATGGGTTGATTTTGAGCTAGCCCAAAATTAACCTATTTCCCCACTAGCTTGCATGGTTGGCCCAATAGCCCACTTGGTTGCCCAAGGAGGATACAACTTGATGACTCCTCCTTAGATGCCCACATTAATATGTTGGCTTGAATTCCCCTTTCTTAGCAATGTGGGATGTAACTCCCATTTGCCTATTTACTCTTCAACTTATAATCTTAAATTGCTAACTTTAGGCATTAATTTCTCATTCACCCGAAATTGGTTTTGAGAAAGTAAAAATACCACGTTAATCTACTCGAGCGTAGATTAATAATTTGCAACTTAAATTCATTTTCCATAAAATGAATATTCTTGGATTTTGGTCAAAGGTAGGTCAAACCTAACTTTCTATACCAATTTCCAACAGAGTATATGTCCACATCTCATTTGCACGGAGATTAAGAAATGATGGAAGTGATGTAAGTGTTGCGAGTATAAAAGTAAAGTAAGAGAGAGAATGAGTAGGAAAGAATAGAAATTTGATTGGTGTTGTGAGTATAAAAGTAAGTAGAAGAGAGAATGAGCGAGAGGAATAGTGAAGATTCTTTGCCATTTTAGGAAGTGGACATATACTCTGAGACAAACAAAAAGGAAAGGTGGACATATACTCTGAGACGGAGGGAGTAGGTCATATGTAAAATCAAATGTTCATTACTCACAAGGACAATCATAAAGCAACTGAAATTTGAAGATTCTAAAATTTGTTATTGATAAATCACAAAATATTTGACCAATTCATAAAAAAATTAACCTTGTCAAAATTGTGATTGTTATTTAGGGAAAAAAGTAATACATTAATCTCAAAATAAATGTCCATTTTTTGAAAGACTCAGATCTTCATTATGGTTAAATGAAACTATCTTTCCATGACTAAGTGAGGATATTTTTTAGTAGGTTTTGGGAGAAACTAGTTTCTCCATAAATTATAAAAGTCATGTTTTTATAAGTTTCTCCACTTTTTAACATTAGTATTACCCTTAAACCCTAAACCTTAAACGCTATATCATATACCCTAAACCCTATAAAAACAGAACTTTTTATAATTTATGGAGGAACTAGTTTCCCCCAAAATTTTCTGGATATTTTTATGAACATCTGAGCAACTTTAAATCATGCGTAGGTTTTAGAGAAAACTAGTTTCTCCCTAAATTACAGAAAGTCCATTTTTTTTCTACTTGCAAGCATTTGGCGAACAGTTTGAAAAACAAGACTTTTGAAAAACAAGACTTTTATAATTTAGGGAAACGCTATTTTTTTTAATGAAAAGGGCAAAAAGCCCCCTAAATTTTATTAAAATAAAAATAAAATGCGATGGGGGACTAGACCAAAACCATCACGGAACAACAAAATAAATAGCAAACAAAAAGAAAATAAAATGAAAGAAAGACAGACAGAGAGAGAGAAAATTATCCCCAGTGTCTTTTAGAGCCTCCCCAATATCTTTTAGAACCTCGGCCTTTAGATTTGACCTTGTTCTTGCCATGTCTTTTCTTTCCGGGAATAAATCCATCCTCTTCATTATAGTAATCATCAAAAGAATTACCATCCGCCATTGGTGCCCCTGGGGATACATTCACACCTCCTATCGTCCCTCCGTATTGTCGAGCTTCTGCAAACGCAAAGATAGACGCATCAGAGTGATAGCCTTCTGGGTCAGAAGGTCACTTTTCCCGCGGAGGGATATTAATAGAAAGTTTGGTCTGGTAAGAATCATTAAACTATTTAGGGTTAGGACGACGAACTTCGGGAGGACGTAATGTTGGAGCTAACGAAGCTTGAGCAAGCCGAACCTTTTCCCGAATCAACTTTATTTTTTTCTTCTCTATCTAGCTCAGGAGCATTTATAGGGACGGAAGGTGAGGCAACAGACTCATTTTGTGAGGCCAAAACTCCCCATTATGCTCCAATCGCAGCATAAACTACCAATGTTTCGGTACCTGTATTTACTTCAACAATATCTGGGTCCTCTAACCTTACTGTAGCAGCAGTCACAATAGTTTTATGGGCCTTCGAAACAGTAAAATCCTCTACATTATCCGTCCGGACATATGGGGTGTCTATAGAAATAGTTGGAGTGTCCATATCCAAACCATCTCTAACCGAAATAGAGGATACATTTACCCCCTTATCAGCCTCCACAATACCCTCCTCATTTGAAACTTCCATATCAAAGTGTCTATTAATGCCAATGCAATTTGAATTTGAAAGAGTCTGATCTACTCCCTTATTTACCTCCTCGTTATTAGGCAACAAAATCTCATTGGGCTGAGATTCGATCGCCTCTCCACCACCGCTCACCGAAGTTGGATCTACCTCCACCGTCTCTTGCATATCACCACCATTGCTAGTCGGGATTTCGTTCTCTTGTTCCATAATTGGAAGCCCCAATGGGGCGTCCCTCTCCCCTTCGGCCGCAACCACATGGGCTTTGCCTTGAGTCTTCTTCTTCGCTACCCATAATTCTATGGCTTTTTGAGGAGCCGGAGGAATTTTTGTTCCAACGGGAGCAACGATCGGAGCCTTATGTTTTCGACAAGCTTCTAATTTATGGCCGAGCAACCTGCAACCTGAACAATAATCGATGTTTCCTTCATATTCAACGTGTTGCCAAAAACCTTTGTCTTTCGAAGTACCGATCCAAATCCAATCTGAGAGGGGTTTTGACACATCAATTTCTAAACAAACTCTCGCATACAAATGATGTGTGAAACTGGACGTTCTGGTATCCGCTTTTAGAAACCGTCCAATCTCATTGCTAATACTCTTCAAGTAGGCCGGGTTGTAGAGATGGAGCGGAAGCCTATGCAACCATACCCACACCGCTACCAACGGGCAATCCACCTTGAAACTAAACTCTGGAGTCCATCTGAAGGATCTGAACATATAATTGGAGATGGAATGAGAGTCCTTTGCCAACGCTTGAATAAAATCCAACTCCGATTGCAAGTATAGGAATATATGGCGGCGATCCAATAAACCCACCATGTACGAGCCTTCTATCCCCCAAAATTTGCAATATGCTTATCAATTTCTTTGACAGTAGGTCGACCTGCTGAAAATTTTAAGACCATAGCATACCTTAGATCTCTAGCCGCCATGTCGATCTCCATATCCGAAAACATAATTGCCGGATAATTGCCAACCTTTGCCCTCGGCCTAGGAGCAAGCCGGCAATCACTGAATACATTAGTAATCACCGGAGATATTTGTCTGCCAACCATTCCTCCATTATTCTCCACCACCTGAGCAAACGATAGCCGAGGACCATCCTTGTTGAGGGAGGGAGAATGCACCGGTGGAGGATCCGGTGGCTTAGCGCCACCCAAAGCCGCCACCCTTCCTTTGAGAGAAAAAGATTTTAGTGTGTGTGTGTGTGTTTTGCGGCTATTTGACTTTTCTAGGGATTGATAAGCCAAGTGAAACTAGCAAGCTAAATCTTCTACTAATTTTTAGGGAAACACTAGTTCCCTCAAAATCTTGTGTTAAATCATTGCTCTCTCTCTCTTCAATTCTTCAATTCATAAATGTTTGATTCAGTTTTCACCATTTATCATTTGGTTTAAGCAGTGTAGGCTATTAGCGGTTGCGGGAGGGCTTTTTTTCTTTTTTCTTTTTTCTTTTTAATGTATATATAAAAGTGATTCTAATATAATTGGATAACTTTGATTCGATTAGGCAAGAAATAAAAACCTATTATAGTTTCCTATTTGTAATATACTACTGAAATTAACACGGATGGCAGCTAAATCGACATAGAAGATAGATCTCGTTCTTATTCCATGACTTAAGGGCAGCAGGCCAAAAGCGAGATCTCTCCCCCCAACAAGACGGTATGGTGATTAGCAAGTCAAACTAAGTGCTTTAACTAGCTAGTTCGAACCGGAAGGGCGCGGAAGCTAGCCTTTCTAGAATGCAAGCAAGCTAGCTTGCTGACTCTCCGTTGGGCTTGGCGGCAAGGAAGGAGACAGAAGCTATCAGTGTGATTGATCATTATATCCTAACCGTTTTACATTATCAACATGATTCACGTCTTTCAATACAACCAGACACATTCTCTACGGCCGCCTCGTCTTCTTCCTCTTCACGGCTCTCAATCAACTATGGTTATTATTCTCATCAACGCCTTTTTTTTCATTTATATTAATAACTATCTCATCAAAAATTCCCAATCAACATCTCTGATTCTCTATTCACTCATATCGTCTTCTCTTTTGCAATAGTAATATTCTGGTTTTCTTCCATAAACTTCGACAACCACCTCTCTCCATCGCAAATTTTTCCAGGTTTTTTCGTTCTTTTCATACTTTACTATTTGAAGTTGCAAGTATTATGAAGACTTGATTGAAGATTTTGCGTAAAAAATGTTAGATGGACAATACTTTTCAAATAAAAAGTTTGTTAATTGATTGTAGTTTTTGGTACGTCATTTACAAAAAAGAAATGTAAAATTATATTATTAGTAGTATATTAGTTGTATTTTACTTTTTAAAATTATTTTGAGGGCCTCATTATAAATTCCGAACAGGGCCTCTAAAAAGTTAGAGCCGGCCCTGGGTGGTTTAAGGAAATTGTTTTACCCATACCCAAAAATCACACAATGATTATTTTCTCATTTAAAATTATGAGATTTATTTTGAAAAAAAAAATATTTTAGATCATATTTTATCTTTGTCTACGGAACGAGGTATAGGAGTATTAAATTAACGGCTTTTAAGAAAAGCCAAGAGCCAGAATATGTGTGACAATTACTAGCCGTGCGGTTCACTCACACCTGGCACTTGCCACATCTAACCACAAGGTACGATACTATGGCCCCGCATAGACAGAGAGATAAGCCCAACAAACGAGTCAAAAAGTCAAAACATTCTTCTTCTATGTGATCAAACACATTTGACTAAATCAAACGGCTATCAAGACATATGATGAGAAGCATTACCTTCATGATGACGACGATGGTCCCACCGTAGTCCGGAAAGTTCTGAACCGCCGCGACGACGTTGGCCGTGTTGAAGAACGTCTGAGCGTGAGCGGCCATGAACATGAACACACACATAAGCGGCACTTCTGGCCGGTCAATCGCTCCAGTAACGGCCAACCACATGAAAAAGTAGCCCGCGAAAACCTGGACCGCACCACCAGCGTGAACGATCCACGGACCGAGGCCACGGCGGTTGGCCGGGATGGCGGCGTAAATGAGGCCGGATATAATCCCGAAATTAGCGCCGATGTCCTTGAAGACGGAGACGAAGTCGAGGGTGGATTGATCGTAACCTTGACTTGATTTGAGGATGGGGGAGTAGATACCGAAGGCGTACGAGGCGCCACAGCTGCACTGGATCCATATGCTGGCCACCGTCGCAATCCATTTGTTGCTCTCCATTTTTTTCTGCAATTAGCTTGCAATTGCAGTTACTTAGACAACCGTCGCAATCCATTTGTTGCTCTCCATTTTTTCTGCAATTAGCTTGCAATTGCAGTTACTTAGACAAATATATTCATGAAATCAGGTGAAAAACGGTTGCGGTCGGCGAGGGAGTCGGAGGCTTGCCGGAGAGTGGAATACTATGTGAATAATGATGTGGCCTTTGCTCCTACTTAACCATTTTTGGGTTATGATTAGAGAGTGAGGTCTGATGAACCATGGCTTTTTGGGTATACTTCTACGGTCCTTATACCCCTCTCATACGGTCTTTATACTCTTACCCTATACAAAGGGAAGGACCTACTGAAAGGACGGGACTACCCCTTATCCCTCATATATATGCCCCTCCTCATACAAGGTGAAGGTAGGATATAATTCTCTACTCTCTCTCTTTACACTCTCTAGAGTGCTCTCCTCTCCCTCTCTCTTACACATTCACACACCCAAAGCATTCTAGGCCTTGTTCTTAGTTCCTTCGGAGTCTTACTCTCACACCCGAGGGCCTAAGCCGGGGTCAAACCCGGCTTTGGTCCTAACGGTGTGCTCATCTTGCAGATCTTCTCAGCTAGGAGCAGGAGGCAGCAAGTTGGAGATCTAATCTCCATGACCCCAAAATCTAGGGCGTCATCAGTGGTTCCATTACCGGGAAACGCCATCTTTTCCGGTATGACGCCGCCGGAAATAGATGCTCGTACATTCGTAGAGAGAGGGAGCATTGTCTGTGACAGCTTCAGCCATCTCTCTTATCTCGTCTTTCTTTGGTTACTGTAAAACAAAATAATGGGCAGCCCATTTTCCTTCTTCTCTCAGTACATTTTCTTCTCCTTCTTTCTTATTCTATTCACCGCCAGATAGATCCCCTCAAATAAGAAAAAAAAATTCAGATTCCGGCGACTTCGTCGGAAGTGGAGGACCAGTTCAGATAGAGCTGATTATTTGGAAGCCATTCACATTTTTTCTCGACCCATTCTTCTTGGTAAAGCAAAAATCAAGGAGGTACTGAGTTTGTTTTTCACTGGTGAAAGCCTCTTATGTTCCGGCTGAGTCGCCGGCCACGACCCCACGAAAGTGGGTAGCCCGTAACTCAGTTGGAGCAACCAGAGAGTGTCTTCGCCTGTCTCTTTCAGTTCAAGGAACCATGATTTTATGGTGCATTTTGGTCGAGACAGAGAAAATAGTTTCGTCGCCGGAAAAATGGAAGAAAAAGATGAAGTTAGCTGGAATAGAAAATGAATGCCAGCGGAAGATTCGCCTTGAAAAAGCGAAAACAATGGTGAAAAAATCAACAAAAACGGAGCAAGGAGCAGATCCCGGTCGTCGGTCAAAGTTCCGACGAAACAGTCAACTCCGGCGACGTTTACCATGTCCGGCAAACTTAGTGCACCGAATACTATTTCATGGAGGATACAGTTTAGGCAAAGAGTACAAGTCCTCATTACTTTTTAATTATGGGTGACAGGTGAAGTGAGTGGTGGTGTGCAACAATGGAAAAAGTCAAAAAAAAATGAGCTGTAGTGTACGGCTTTGCTGTCAGGAAAAAGACCACCCACTCCAAGGGAATCCTATGCAAAAGCAAGTGAAAATAATATAATAATAATAAAAAATGAGGGGAATCCAATGTCTTATATATATAAAACGGAGAGCAGCCGGAACAACAGCTTCATACCTAGCAGTCCGCAATCTGTCCAGCTCCGACAAGTCATCTTCTCCAGGCAACTTCTAGACGAACCCCATCCAGACCCAGTTCTGAATGAGTCTGCCATTAATTAATTCTGGCGAGATCTCATAGCTTCCGGGCAACGCTTATTCCGGGTAAAATCAAACGAGCGGGCAGCAAGTTCCGGGCTCAAAATTGTGGTGGCAAAACTAGGTCATGAATTCCGACAAGGGATATTCGAACTCCGGCTAGCCCGAGAAACAAAGAGTCCGAGAATCTCTTGGATTCTGATCTCCGGGCAGAATCAGTCCGCTATATCCGACTTCTTACCCGTTCTGGTCTCCTCCACCTCGCAGTCCGGTCACCCGATCTCACTCCGGGCTTTACCCCACTCGGTTTAGGTCTTTCCCCGCTTCGGTTTAATTCCCTCAGATCGGACCATCTTCTGTTTACCCTTCGGAGTCCAAGAATTTCTGATGATCTCACTCTGGCCAAATCCTGCTCCATCACTTCCGGCAATCAGAATCTCGGAATTCCAGTCCGTGTAAAAGATTGGGAGTCTGACATTATTACAAGAGTTCCAGAGAATGAGGTCCGAGTGCCAACGAGTTTAAAATCCGGGAAGCTCCAGCGAGACTTCAGCAAATACATCTATGGATCGAAGAAAATTAACCCGTTGGTATCCGTCCAGCGAGCTCCAATGAGCTCTCACTCCGCTCCAGAGACTTCCGACGTCATCCCGGTGCACCAAGCTTACTCCGGCTTAAGTCCATCTCAGGCTAGAGACCCCACCTCGCCTCGAGCAACGGACCACGACCTCTGGCAGGTTCCGAGTAAAGCTCCATCAGATCTACGATATGAAAATCCGACGAGCTCAAAACTACTCACCGATCACCCGACTTCGCTCCGGCAGCCATTCACCTCGCCCTGCTCCGGACGAACACCCTCTGATCAAACCAGTCCGTGCAACTCGCTCTGCCAAAAATTATCAGCCCGTGCTCGTACACTAGTAATTTCTGGGAAAATTGACCGCAATCCCAAGCACTCCGGCGATCTCCGAGCAAGCGAACTCCGGGCTCGAGGCTTAAGCCCATAAATACCCGGTCAGCAAGCTCAAACTAGCTCTCAGGTGATAGCCCGATTCATCTATTTGAGCTCCGACGAATTCCGAGTTCGCTCCGACGAGCACACTGGCAGCGGCCTTCATTTTTTGGCTACACATTAACAAAGCATGAGCCAACCTTCATTTTCTCTCTCTCCACGTTAATGTTGACAGCAAGTGGAGAAGCAAAATTCCAAGTACTTCTTCTTGAAAGTTAAAGAAAGTACAAGTCCACCCCACCCATTCTTGGAAGTTGTGGACCTTAAGTCAAAGAATAAATACCAGCCACAAAAAATGGCTAAGAGAAAATACTTTACTGCTCACTTATTATGGAAGCATGTGAAAAAGAAAAGTAGTGGGCCATTTTCAACCACTCAACTCAAAAGTACGGGAAACAAATATTTTCTTCTGTTCGTGCAATTTTGTTTGCGGAATTTCAGTCCAAACAGTCTTTGTTCGTGCTATCAGCTCCGTCAACTGGGGGCTTCACTATATTATTATCGATCGCGAACAACAAATAAAGATCATGCATTATTTATGGATCGAGCGGATTAAGTCCCAAAGATTGCTCTCCATTAAAGCCCTACCCCGTGTAGGCAAAAGCCCTACCCCGCGTAGGCAAATAAAATCCTACTCCGAGTAGGCCGTCCCTCCAAGAAACGGAAAGATTATTTATGGATCGAGCGGATTAAGTCCCAAAGATTGCTCTCCATTCAATCCCTACCCCGTGTAGGCAGAAGCCCTACCCCGCGTAGGCAAATAAAATCCTACTCCGAGTAGGCCGTCCCTCCAAGAAACGGAAAGATTATTTATGGATCGAGCGGATTAAGTCCCAAAGATTGCTCTCCATTAAATCCCTACCCCGTGTAGGCAGAAGCCCTACCCCGCGTAGGCAAATAAAATCCTACTCCGAGTAGGCCGTCCCTCCAAGAAACGGAAAGATTATTTATGGATCGAGCGGATTAAGTCCCAAAGATTGCTCTCCATTAAAGCCCTACCCCGTGTAGGCAAAATCCCTACCCTGCGTAGGCAAATAAAATCCTACTCCGAGTAGGCCGTCCCTCCAAGAAACGGAAAGATTATTTATGGATCGAGCGGGTTAATTCCCCAAGATTGCTCTCCATTAAAGCCCTACCCTCGTGTAGGCAAATAAAGCCCTACTCCGAATAGGCAAAAGTTCGTGCAAAGCCCCACTCCGAAAGCGCGAGTTAGATCGCATGCCCGGAAACGGATCCCGGCACGTGCTCATACGTACGATGCGCGGTCCTACGCCCTCGAGCTAGACCGTTGGCCCGGAAACGGAAGAACCTGTGTTAAAGCCAAGTATAACAAATGGCAAAGATGGAACGCATCGACAAAGTCTCGAAACCTCCGAATACTCAACAAGTCACTGGGCTTATCTTATTTATGGTGCCATCGGGCCCATCTTATTCATGAACCGGTCGTGTTTATCTTATTTATGGCGCCATCGGGCCCATCAACAGATCGTGCTTCTCTTATATATGGCGCCATCGGGCCTATCTTATTTTTGAAGCGTTCGTGCTTATCTTATTTATGAAGCCATCAGGCTCAGCTTCTTATGAAGGCTTACGGATTCCATTTTATTCACGAAGCGGTTGTGCTCAACTTATTTATCTAGCTATCAGAAGCCATCAAGTTGATCAAATTTAAAGCGCCATGGGGCACATCTTATTCACGAGGCGATCGAGCTCATTCTATTTATAGAGCCACCGGGCTCATCTTATATATCGCGGCTTCGAAATTAATTCGATTGCAAAGCTTACGGGCAGTTTGACCTCAAGCCCGCGACCAACACTTCAACAAGCCTTTGGGTAAACAATTTTAAAGCTCGATGCAGGTTCGTGTACCTTATGGTTCCCCACAACTCGGGGGCTTCATGTCCTTATAACAAACTGGCCCGACCCTTCGTGTTAGTTGCGGGCCTCGCTGAAAATCTTGTCCCCGACAACCTCTTTATCTAGAGGTCTATATATATTTGGATTCCAGCACTTATTCATCCAAGTTGTTGGCGATCTATGAAACTTGGGGGCTCAATTGAGTGACGGCCATTATTATACCCGTTAAATACTTAACGAGATCTATCAAATCTACGTCAATCAACGTCAGGTCGTATCTCTCCACCCTCTCAGTTTAATAAATGCTTTTCATATAGCTTTATTAGTCAATAAATCGAGAGCATGATTAATTACTTGATTGCGTATTACAATTACATTGACGAAAACTATTTAATATGCATTACTACTTGCTACTTGGCAATAGTGCTTACTGCTTGACTGCTCAGTACACGAAAGTGCATGATCATGAGTAAAATTTCATGCCTATTTCCATAATTTATATGGTGAATTATTATTCTCTTCAGAATATGCCTATGAAAATATTTGTTACTTCAGCAAAATAAATATTCATCTTGTCACGGTTATACTCCGTCCTGATATGTTAATAATGTATTGGATTGACATGCTACCTTGTCATATATAGCAACTTGATCATAACAATATAAACAGCATTACATGCTTCTGTTGGTTTAAATGTTGCGGAATTATACTTCCCGAAATGCGCAAAATGACATGTCATACATGCTTACTCGCTTTCCAAAATCATGCTATATCAATTTAAATGTGCTTTATACCATGATTGATTGATTTTGTGAAAGCTGCCATGAGAAAATTCACAAAGTGCATGATGCCATGAAAACTACTTGGTGAAAGTTGCTTAATCCACATGTAGCAAATGCCATGATTTTGTTATATAGTTTAATTACTATCTATCCGTTCAGCTTTCAACATGTCATCACAAAAAATATGTATATATGATTGATACAACTATAGCGCAGCGAAGACCCTCAACGTAACGACGCCTTCGGTTTCATTTCATTATGAAGCCTTCGAGCTCATATCATTTTGACGCCTACGGGCTCTTCTCATCATGGAAGCCTACAGGCCCTTCTTATTATGGAAGCATGCGGGTCCTTCTTTCTATGGACTCTTACGGGCTCGTCTTATTGCGCCCCAGCGACCCACGACTCGGGGGCTGCACATTTATCTCAAGGCATGAGGCCGACCTAACAAGTCCGACACGAGTTTCTATTGGAAGTCTAGCCTTTATCTATCTTAGTCGCTGGCAACCTCTGAATCTGGAGGTTTATTTATCTTATGGCCCCACGCGACTCGAGGACCGCATCTTTATTTGAGCAACTCGGGGGCTTATTCTCCCCGTTTAGTGTCGGATCACTCATCCAGAGGCTTTATGCCACGTTATTATTCTCGAAAATCTCCGAGTTATAGTTTCAGACTCCATAAGGGACTTCTGATTATCTTATGGCATTCTCTTTTCTATAGTCGGGAATCTACGGCTATCATTGAATACCATCTATAGGCTATCTGCCCGCTGTCATCATCCTTGGCATCTTCGAGTTATATATTCAGACTCCCTCTGGGATGTCAATCTATATTATGGTGTTCATTCATATATAGATCGAGTTCGCAACCCGAGCTCCTATTCCTCTATTATCACGGTCACATTCTCGACATTGGATTATTCATCCATTAGTTATGTGCCCGGTTTGTTTATCCTCGAGAATCTTCGAGTTACATATTCAGATTCATTGCCGGACCTCAAATTCTCTTATGGTGTACTCTCATATATCCAGGAGTCCCCGGCTCGCTGATGACTATTTAAAGGCTGCATGTCTGGTTTAATTAACCTCGGGAATCTCCGATGTGTATCTTCAGATTCCCTCCAGAATCTCCATTTGCCCAATGTGACCGAGTTCACGGCCCGAGACCTTATTTGTATGATATGGCGACTGCCTCGTCTTGCAATCTCGCAGCTCGAGCTCTCGTTTCTTATGGAGGTTATGCGCGGACTTATTTTCTCCTCGGGAATCTCCGAGTCGACTAGCCGCAGTCCGCTATCTGATGAGTCTGAGCTCGCAGTTCGAGTTTTGATTTCACTCTTAGGGGAGCCACATCTTCTCGCCGGCCTCCAGGCTTCAGGCTTCAGCTTCTAGCTTCCAGCCATATATATGTACGCAGGTCAATCTCGACCAAGAGTATATTCCTCGCCCTGACAATAAATAATCAAGCGCTCGGAATAGGGGGCTACTAATGAACCCTGGCTTTTTGGGTAAACTTCTACGGTCCTTGTACCCCTCTCATACGGTCTCTATACTCTTACCCTATACAAAGGGAAGGACCCACTGAAAGGACGGGACTACCCCTTATCCCTCATATATATGCCCCTCCTCGTACAAGGTAAAGGTAGGATATAATTCTCTACTCTCTCTCTTTACACTCTCTAGAGTGCTCTCCTCTCCCTCTCTCTTACACATTCACACACCCAAGGCATTCTAGGCCTTGTTCTTAGTTCCCTCGGAGTCTTACTCTCACACCCGAGGGCCTAAGCCGGGGTCAAACCCGGCTTTGATCCTAACGGTGTGCTCATCTTGCAGATCTTCTCAGCTAGGAGCAGGAGGCAGCAAGTTGGAGATCTAATCTCCATGACCCCAAAATCTAGGGCGTCATCAAGGTCTGCTCCTACTTGTTGGGGATGTAAAATACTCCCTCCGTCTCAAAATAGATGTTGTTTTGGGAGTTAAATTTTGTCACAAAATACTTGTCGTTTCACTATTTCCAAAGCTTTTTTTTTATTGCTCTATACCAATTATACCCTTAATAATGTTAGTGGACTATCTCTTACCTAACCATTTAATTACATAAGTAGTTGAATTACTTTAGGGGTATTTGAGACTTCTTCACATGCATTAATGACATTTCTTAATATGTGTGAAACACTCCAAAACGATATTTATTTTGAGACGGAGGGGTAGGGATTTGGTTACTAATAAAAACAGTGCCTCGAAATAATGAAGGCTTGGCTGGCTGATTACAGCATGTGAACCCTTTGATTAATTAATAACAATCATAAATAATAATGGTTCACATGTCTTAAATCATACACTACCCTTTCAATTTATGAAAGTTTTGGTGGAAGTTTTATCGTGCTGAAGCAAGGCCTAGCGCTCGTTACAGCGTCTAGGTAGGTAGGGACTAAATAAGGTGCATGTGGGGGCTATACTTTATGGATGAATTATACATTTTGCGTTTCAAAATGATCTTTATATTTTTTTCGCTGTTATCACGAAAGTTCATTCAACAATGATACAATGATTTTAGGTTGATCAATTTATTCAAATGAAAATTTAAAAATTGTTATTGACACACCATCAACAATACTATTAATAACAAACTTTAGATTTTCATTAGAATAATTAAATCAACTTAAAATCTTTGCTCAAAGTTCATTCGTAATGACGTCAAAAGAAGTGTGCAGATCATTTTGACACCAAGTGAGTAATAAATAAGTGAAATAGAGTTATAAATGTCACAACATGCAAATAATAAGGCATGAAAAGTATTATTCCATTCGTCTTAAAATGATCTTCACATTGACTGTTCAAACTTTTTAAGAATAAGAACACTTGCTTCACTAGTCATGTTGTCTTTTTATGCACATTTAACCCAAATTATAAAAATGATAAGAACTTTTTTGGACAATGAGAAATAGCATATGAAAAGATTATTTCGGGACAATAAGAGTATTTGGCAAGATGATACTCCCTCCGTCCTACCACAAGTGCTACTAGAATTGTGGGCACAATAATTAAGAAAAAATAGTAAATGTATGGTAGAAAATGAAGAGAGAGAATGAGTGGGGTAAATAGTAGTGTTTGTTGAATAAATTGTGTTGTGGAAAATGAAGAAGAGAAAGAGTGGTGTTAAATAGTGAGGTTAGTTGAATATAAATATATTAAAACATTTCCATTTTGGGCAGTCTCACTTGTGGTGGTACGGACCGAAAAGGAAATTAGTCTCACTTGTGGGGGGAAGGAAGGAGTATATAACAACTTTAAGAAAGAAATAATGTTAGTTTTAAATTAGTACCTCCATCTTAATTTAAACTTTTAGTTTGACTAAAGGAATGGATCCACCATAACCGTAACCGGGCCTTGTCTATATACGGTTTCTCTTCCGGTTAGGATCCGCCGGTTAACGGTTTGAAACCGCTGGTCCACATTTTCCTTTTTAAAATTTTTTTAATAGAAAAAACAACCGATTTTTTTACAAAAAAAGGCATAGAAAAAAATGTTTAAAAAATTAAAGAGGCTCGTCCCTCTTTTCTTTTATATACTCAAGATTTTTTTTATTTTTTTATTCACTGAATTTGGCTAAAAATTCAGTCAAAACTCAACTTTTCTTGTCAACTTTCCGTTAGTAACGGTTAATTCTGATGAAACCGTTAGAAATCTAACGATTTTGATGGTTTTCTAACGGTTTTACTGACGGTTCCAGTTCCGGTTCGATCTAGGCGGTTCATGGCGGTTCAAAACAGCCGGTTCACGGTTTTCAGAGGGGATGAACCGGAACCGGCCAGTGTTACAAACGGTTCCGGTTCACACGGTTCCTGTTTTTGTCAAGGTTCAAGGCGGTTCCGGGCTTTCCGAGCCGGTTTGGCGGTTCCGATTCCGTTTGGCCATCCCTAGCTGGATTAAGGCTGATCCGAACGTTTTTGGCATTATCAATTACGTGTATATTAATGATGTCACTTTAGGTATTTATACAATGTTTTTTTCTAGTATTTATTAAATTGCATTAGCATCATTATCCATTTAGGTCCCGGAACCGCTCCACCCATTTTAGCTCCACCCATCCACCCAACGGCTCCGATCAAGGCCATATAGGCGAGCTCATCATCTGTGCGGCTAAAATGATTTCAATTTTTTGTGGGTCCTACCCGAGATCGAACACATCTCATCCGTCGAACACAAAATTCAATGAGGTGGCTCTAATCGGAGTCATTAGGTGGAGCGGGTGGAGCGGTTCGAAATCCATCCATTTCTCGAAAACGAGCATCATTGTTCTAGTTAGAAATGATACTTTATAGTTTTGTTTAACTTTTCAAAATATCAAAAGTTGCCTATTAAATTTTAGGAAAAAATGCACCAAAAGTACATGAACTATAGGGGTTGTTTGGATTTAGTAAGTTATCTCTTTTTTGACCCATGAAAAATACCTTAACTTTTTTTCGTGCACCGGAGGTACCTATTGCTAACGCTGTCCACTGTTTGCCGTTAACCATGCATGTGACTGACCACGTGACTTTTTTTAAGGGGTAAAACTGGAATTACAGGTATGAGAACATTTTACAAAGATAAAGAGGGTTAAAATAACTTATTAAATTTCAAATAACCCCTCCCCTTCCCTTCCCCTCCCCGTCCCCTTCCAATTCCCTTCCCCTTTCCCTAACCCCTTTCCCAGACCCAACCTCCACCATCACCAGCGCCGCCGCCTCCCACCATCGCTGATTCAGTGAAAGGAGAAACCGACCGATGCATTAACAGAGTTTCCAGATCTGAAGATCTGCTTCTATCTCTACTGATTCAGTGTCCAATTTTATCAATTGGACGTGGAGTACATCGACAATTTGCCGGAAATGGATTTGATGTGGTCGGAAAAGATGACCTTCGTTCAACTCATCTTCCCCGTCGAATCCGCTCACCGCGCCGTCTCTTATCTCGGTGACCTCGGCCTTCTCCAGTTTCGTGACGTAATAACCTCTCCCCCCTATCTCTCGATCCATTTACTAAGCCAAGATCCAAGCCATATGCACCTTCATCACCTCCTCCGGCTGTGAAGTCTGGCGGCAAAGCGATACGTCCGGTGCCGGTCTCGAAAACTGAGACGAGTGAGTCAAAAAAGGCAAATTAATGTTGCTAGTTTCCTTTCCAGATTCTGTTAATGTTTCTCGGCGATTAATTGTTTGTCTTTGGTTGCCTTTTGGGAATTTTGGTCTTCGTTATCAGGGGTGGTGGGTGTTGGTGTTAGTGGACAGTAGTTTTTTTTTTGTTTGACAGTGGTGGTGGACGTTAGCGGGGGTTGAAGATGGTTGTGGTGTTGAGTGGCGGTGGATGGTGGTGTTGGTTATGAAATGGTTAATGAATATTAAAAATTAATGGCCTAAATGAAAACAAAAACTAGTTATCGGAGCGGATAGGAAAAATTCAACAGTTTAGGGGCCCTTTGAGAATTTAACCATAAGAAATTGGAGGAGGCATTGTGTTTTGACCTTTTTACCCTTAAAAGGAAGTCATGTGTCATCGCACGTGCGTGGTTAACGGCAAAAACTTGACGGCGTGAGCAATAGGTACCTCCGCTGCACAAAAAAAGAGTTAAGGTATTTTTCATGGGTCAAAAAAGAGATAAGTTACTAAATCCAAACAACCCCTATAGTTCAGGTACTTTTGGTGCATTTTTTCCTAAATTTTAAAAATTCAATGATTTTAAAATTTTAATTTTGAAAATGTGGTTAAATTTCCAACAAACAAAAACAAAACAAAAAAGAGGCTATGAAAACACTTGCACTATTTTTCTTCAACATAGGAATTATTGTGAATGGAAAAGAGTTTGTGAATGACAAGTGAGGTAGGATTTACGAGTGGGACCCACACTTAAGTATATGGGTATGACAAGTGGAATAGAGAAAATTAAAAAAAAATGGTTTTTATTTTTTTCTAAAAAAGTTGCCATTGAGACAACTAAAATAAAAATTGGTGTAAGGTGTTTTGAAAGGAAAAAGAGAATTATTTTACCAAAATAAAAATTGCGTCATGAACAAAACCGATATTTTCCCCTAGAAATAATATGATAAATCAAGCACAACGCATGTAGTCATAGTTTAATTAATTTCTATACCATGTGAACGTTTCAAAAAAATATTCCATGTTAATAAATATCACAAAATAAGAAATAAAAATATACTCTCTCTTTCCCATAATAAATGTCATAGTTGAAAAATTAATGTTTTTAAATTTTTATTTATGATTTTTTAATTGCCCCAATCTATTCATATGCGTAGGGTGACATCTTCTATAACATTAGAATGCGAGTGGCTATTAAAATAAATAGTATAAAAAAATCACCCAATTTTATACCATACTTTTAATAAGATAATTTGTTTTGAGATAAATAAGTAAATAAAAAAAATAATAAAAAATTTATTTCTGGATAAAGTACTATGCTAGCACGATTGTGTGAGCGGATAATGGTTCTACACCAGCGCACAAGATCAAAATTGGTGAGATCTACAACAGCTCATAAAATCAAAACTAGTGACAACTTGGATGGAACAACCCGACGCTTCAATAACACACGTTTTTGCACTAAACATTAATAAAATTAGGCCCCCCATCTGATCCGTTGCACACTAAGGGCTCGTTTGGTAAGCCTGATTATTTATTTGAGACCAAATCTCTTTGTTTGTTTCAAAGATCACTAATGTACTTGTCAAGAACATTATGACAACATATTTTCTGGAACTTAATGGAGAGGCTGCCATGACATTTCAACAAATCTTTCAATGATACCGTACAAGCCATTATTTCCAGCATATCTCAATATTTGTCGATCCATGTAACTCATTTGATAAATCAGTTTTGGTTTTCCTATCAACAATTCTTGGTGCGGGATAAAATTGAGGGAATGCATTCAAAGTTTTTGAATATTTGCTGAGTTTGTTATCTAATCAAGGGGGCGTGCAGGTCAGTCTCCATCTTGTACTAACACATTTTCTGAGGGTGGCATTTAGCATTGACACTAAGTCAGCCTAACTCAAATTTCATGATGGGAAACCGTCTAATCTTCTATCAACATTTTAAGAGTTTTATTCAAGTGTACCTCTTCGAGGTAGCAGAGTCATGATGGGAAACCGTCTAATCTCCCTATTAAAACGAGAGGAGGGCAGTTTATTTACCACAGAGAAGGGGATTTTCTTCAAACAAGGTGAGTTCTATTTCTTCTTTCTTGACTCTTCTATTTGCTTTCCTTTGTAAGGTTCATGGAGGATCCCGTAGATCAAGAAGTTGTTCTTCCTAATGGTTTCCAGAATATGGGTTTATTTAATAATCCTGTTGAGGAGTATTGTGAGCTTTCCGTGTCTGATATTGAGGTTTTGAAAAAGGCTTTCCCTGAGGGTACTGAGTTCATGAACCCTAACCCTAACTTGACCTCTGATTGTGTGTCGGCGGAATGGATTTGTTTCCTGGAATATCCCTTTGCCATAGGTTTGAAATTTCCCTTTTCCCCTTTGATTAGCCGCTTCTTTGAAGTCACAAAACCCACCTTTACCCAATTGATGCCTGTAGGCTGGAGGGTGCTAGCAACTTTAGATAGATTGAGTGCTTTGACAGGTTGGAGAGTTGGTTTAGACGTACTGGCGTATTGCTATGATATCAGGGCTCATGGGTCATCTAGGTATGGTTTTAGGGTTAAGTCTAAGTCACAATGCTTGGTGTCTGAATCAACTGACAAGGATAGGGGTTGGAAAAATAGGTTTTTCTATGTGAGAAGAAGCAGTCTTCCTGGAGGTGAAGGGATGGTATTTGAGTGGAACAAGGAAGGTAGCCAATTTGCTTATTGGGTTAGACTCTTATAAATTACAACTTTGGTTTCTGAATCTTCTTCTTTTTGTTTATGTAGTTTCCAAGTTGCACATGTCGTTCCCAGGTCTTTCTGATACTTTGGAGATTGTGAGGAAGGTCTTAGCTTTGCCGGAGGATCTTCGTAAATTTGTCCCTTTGTCAGCCGGAGTTATACAGGTTGAACAAGTTGTTGGTTCTAGTGATCCATCTAAAGACCGTAAGATGTCATCTGGTAAGGTTCTTTAGCTGTTCTTTTGATTAATTGGGCCACATAATGTTTGACTTGAACTTTCTTTGTTCTTTTCCCAGTTGCTCGTTCTCAGTCGGAATTTGCTGCTAGTAGCATTGTGGCTAGATATAAGGGTAAGGCGAAGGTTGAAAGTCATAAGGTTCCTGTGGTTCCCAAGTTGGAGGTAGGTGATAAAGTGATGTTTAAGAAAAGGAAATTGCAAGATGTCCTTGATTTAGAGGCTGCTACACCTAGTGAGGATGAACTGGAAAAGAAGGTATGGAACATGATGATTTTTAGTATGGTTTGTGAATCCTGTTTACTAATTGTTCTTGTTACCAGGGTGTTGCCGTACTTGGGATGATGGCTAGTGAGATGAGGTTGTGGAAGGACAAGGCGGAGGCTTCATCCAAGGCCAAGATGGAAGTAGAGGGATTGCTCCAAGAGGCTAGAAATATGTTGAAAAAGAAGGATGAAGAACTCTCAGCTAAGGATAGTGAGCTCACTGGATGGGTTGTTAAGGTTGCTGAAGCGGGTAGGAATCATACGAAGGAGCTCGAGATCATACGTAACGCGTTGATGGACGAAGATGCTAAATCTGTTTTTGAAGCTAGAATTGAGATGATAAAAGAGTACCAGGTTGGGAAGTGTTCAGAATGGAACCTGGAGGAAGAGTATGCTGCTTTGAGAAGTGTGACTGGTGAAGTTACTGAAGTTGGTGAAGTTAGCTCCAAAGCTCAGGATGCTGCTCAAGTTGATCAAACTGGAGAAAGCGAAAGGGGGGGACAGGATGTGGTTTGAAGATGTTTGGTAAGTTTCTCTTGTTTTCCTGCAAGTTGTTAGTACTAAAAACAATTTATGTTTTAAGTTTTTTAAGATATAGAGGGGGTGTCCTCTAAGACAAATAGATTTTAGGATGTAATGTTTTTTGGACATGTTCCATGTTGCATTTTGGTTCACTCATGTCTTGTGATAGCATGGGTTGAACCTTTTGGGTGTTTTTGTTAAGAATAGTTCAGTATGTTTGAACTTTCCTTGGGTACTTTGGTTGTAAAAACTGTTGGATTTCCAAAGGTTACTTTATGATGTTACAACCTGGAGAAGATATGTAAATAGAGTAAAAAAGAAACTAGTAAAAGTTGTTTCATAAGTATGATTTGTAGCGGTAGTATGAAAGATGTAGCAAGTTGATGCTACTAAATGGGAGATATTTTAATCTTGAAACCTTGTCTCTGGTAACATGTTAATGTTACAACCAATTGTAAATAGCTTTGAGTTCACAAATCAACTAAGTGTAAGATGGTAATCAACATATATAAAATACACTGGCCAACTTACAACTTGGTCAAATGTGAAAAACGTGCGCACGGGCGAAGGTGTATGAACCTTTACACTTAAGAAAGATGTATAATCTTTAAACCTTAGAAAGGTGAAAGCCTTTGAAACTTGTGTATGAACTTTAGGAAAAGATGCATAAACTCTAATATAGAAATGCTTACTTGTGGATCGAACAGGTTGATCTTTCATCCAGCAAGTTGATTCCTTTCATCTTGAGCAGCTAGATTGTTGGCTCAGCATGTTGAACATGTTGACCTAATATGGAGTTTTTGGATTGTCTTGCAAAACAAACACATGTTAGGGGTGGGTGTTCTTGTTCTTCACCCAAGAGATCTAAGAACAAGAAAACAATCCTCTCAAACCCTTAGAGGCACTCACAAAGCTATGGACTGATTAGGGCAACTAGAGGGGAGTTTTATACTTGTTCCATCTATTCCAAATAGGTAACAAGTGACCAAACCCGCAAGAAAACGATTTAGAAAAGTCCCAGGCCGAATTCAACAGATCCGCCCGGGTCACAAGTGAGGTCCGTCCGGATCCTACATAGGTCCACCCGGGTCCCTATGCAGGTCCGCCCAGACCACTCCCTTTTCCCAGACTTTCTTGCTTTCTCCTCTAAATTCCTAAAATCCCCGAAAGCTCCTTCGACCCAAATTCCAATTAAGTCATTTGCGATTCATTCTATTTGTGTGTGACCCTATAGGATTACACTAAGTTGGCAATGGGTTCAATCATAAACCCATAAGATATGATTAGGTTCTAGCAAACCGTCATACCTACCCAAATAGTGTAACTATATACAAGTTCGTATTCCTCATAGAACATGCACAATCCCTTTGTCCACGATGTCATTGAACACAAGTCATGGTCAACAAGTCAAGTTGTATTGTTCAATACTTTCTCGATACCGAATATGTTGATAATCCAAATGACATTGATCCAATCAATACACTTGAGTTTGGCCAAACATTTCATCAACATCATTCCTACGAGGGGCCCAAGTTTGACATCTCTCCGAAGAGGGACAAATCCAACTTAGCTTATTATTCTTCCCTACGTGAATCCGATTATGCCAATCATACCCTTTATAACCACCTAGTTAAAGGTAGCGTTTGAATATGTCAAACATAATGTTCATAAAATGGAAGACTATAATAACTTCATGTCTAAGGATTCAAATGACATAACTAATATGAGATATATGTACGACATAGACCATGACATAAATCTCATACAACGGGTCATGTCCAGTACCTTGTTTCAAACAAGTACTCATAAATCTAACATGATCATCCCATGATCATTTAGCCTTTATACTAGTGCTTAACAAGTGCTAGGGACGGAGATTATTATAAGTAAACATGAACAACAATAATAATCAAACATCTCTTTATTAATATGAATAAAATGATAACATATACAACGTTTATCAAACGTGCCTAGGGCACCAACACTAACATCACATAGATTGCATCATTAGGGATACACTGGTCTAAGTCTAGGATTTAATCTTCATAGAAAGTAGGTGTTGATTTAATACTTCATCTCTGTAATCTGTACTCAAGAGAATCAATATACCCTCCATTCAAAATCCAAGACTAACCATCTTGGTAAAGGACGTAGATCTTTTAACAGATCGAAGCTTTCCAAATCATTGTGTCATTTACTTACTGCACTTTACTTTCTGCAAATTTACTTTCAGCAATTGTTCTTGTTGTTCATATTAATCTTGTTTGTTGTTTAGTGTTTTGATCTTTACAGCTATCCAAACTATTGTGAATTGTGTTTGTTGAT
The DNA here is from genome assembly GCA_026119855.1 of Campanula takesimana. Lineage (NCBI taxonomy): Eukaryota > Viridiplantae > Streptophyta > Magnoliopsida > Asterales > Campanulaceae > Campanula > Campanula takesimana. Next base: position 2,363,699 of record JAOWBW010000003.1, read on the forward strand.
TACCTACTGCCTTAATTACCACTTCTGACTACTTATCTATTTTCCAAAACTCTCAGACACAAACTTTCATTTTCAACCTACCTAGTCAGTACCTTTGCCTACCGCAGACTGCTTACCGCAATATTATCTACCGCAAATCTGCCTACCTAGTTGTTTTTACTTTAAAACCAATTCTACCTCTTTTTTATCGAAAACTTCTGCTGTGCATTTTACTATTGAACTAGTGGTTTTTACTTGACCGCAAAATTCAAGAAGTAAGCATAAGGTTGAATTTTGAAAAGGGGTTGATAATTTTTAGTAAGCTATTCACCCCCCTCTAGCCTCCTTTCCATACCCTTGTTGTGTCTTTAGGACCAACAACAACAAATTTTATTCAATCTTGACCCTATTTACCATATATTTTGTTTCCTTACTAGTACTGATACGCCCCCAAGTCCCGGGATTCCCTAATAGAACCTCAAACCTGGTGCGCGTGACTAACAAGAAACGAGAAACTGAACGACATATGCTTATATACTCAAATAAAATAGCATATAATTATGCAAGGCAAGAATTTAACAGGAATTAGGACGGGCGTTACATCCCCCCCCCCTCCTTAAAAAAAATTCGTCCTCGAATTTTACTGATCGGAATTATAACACATGTAATCAACAAATAGAACTCAAGAGTAACAAGAATATGGTATACCACACCATATTATCAATTACCTGCGAGTATTATTCTCACATAACCTTCTCGATACTATGACTTTCCCATGAAACTTTCACAAGAAGTATTCGTGCTCAAGACATTTTCTTTAGAATCAAGAATCCATACAAGCAATTACCCATATACCAAGTAATTCATGTGATGGAATTTCCACTAAATAGCAAGCTCATACAATAGCCACAAGGAAATCCACTTCACATGCTCGCAACATATGATCAAGAAGCAACCTCGGTTAAATATCCAGAGTGCTCAGAAAAATTATCATAATCAAGATGTAAAACAAGGTGTAGAACAAGAATCCCTGTCATATATTATATCCACAGGTATCCCATGTAATCAAGATGTATCGATCATAACATCACAACACATAAAGTCAAGCAGATTTGATTAATCAATCCACTATAACCAATATCATCGGGACTTATCTATTAAATGATAAAAAATCCACGAAATCCATCGCAATATATTCATATATTCATAAATCTCGAAGGATTATAACAAATCAAACGATCTCTGATATTCTGCTTTCAAATAATCGCAACTCAAGGATTTAGTTGAATACTCAAAAAATTTCCTCCCATTCAGTACCATCAATCATGAAACACGAGTCTTTATGTTCAATGAATCCGCTAATACCATAGACGTAGGATCACAATCAATTTCAAGTCATGAGTAGAATTATTCTATTCATAAAGATTCAATCTCCTCGAAGGATATACAAGTACGTTACCATTTTGAATTAACACACGTTTTATCTCTTGTTCGAGCTTCACTATGCATAATGAATTTATCATATCCACTATATTGGTGAATCTTGACACATACACGAGAAAATAGTAACACTGGTTATATCCTCCAATTAACCATCATACTAGTCGAATCCACTAGGCAATGTCAAATACTGAAGTTGTGGTCATCCATCATTTCAATATTTAAAAAATTGGCTTCACGTTTATCAATCCATCAGAAAGTGTAGCTTTCTGTGTCAAATAGTTAATAATAGAGCTACCTTCGAAATTCATTAATGAATCTCTAACAAGATCAAGAAAATCTCAAGAACATGCGTACCTCGGTTGTTTCCACTTATATAGGTCAACAAAGATGCCTGAAGTAAACCCACTTCAAGATAATAGATCCTCTATCTCTTGCTAGCCTTTGGAAACAATTGTTTCTCTCAAGAAATTTCAATACAATCAATTCTCAGTCTGCGACTTTGTATACACCAACAGGTCATTAATCAATTCATCGCAAAGAAATCATATCTCTTCATGCCAATCAATACAGATGCACCCCACGCAAATATACTAAGCTGGGTGAATCCTCTATCAAGTAATTTCTCAAGTTGAACCTTCAACTCTTTTAACTCAACCGATGTCATGAACATTGATTTAGATATCAGCACTATATTTGTACTGTAGCAACTCAAGATAACTCAAGGTTCTCATCATGTATCATGTACTACTCAGTAGAAATTATATCTGAGATCTCACAAAGAATGGATACATCTTTCAATTTTTGGTGTAGACATTCTTCCGTCAATCACATATACTAAATATTCAGCACAACCTTGATAATCATTTTCGAGCTTTCAATGCAGAACATAAATATTATACATAATTATATCATGCTCATATAAATAGTCAAGTATACTAGCATAGAAATATTCATTTAGAAAATTGTTTAAGTAAGAAAATGTTTGAGTATATATGATACCAGTTGATTTATTCAGGTGTCATTCCCGTTTTTCCGCTTCTTGTTAGTTACGCGCACCAGGTTTGAGGTTCTATTAGGGAATCCCGGGACTTGGGGGCGTGTCAAGTACTTTACTCGTGCCGATGGCACGGTGACAGTGTGTCCAATTTCACACCTCCTCACTCATTTATTTTACTATCTTTTATTTTCTGTCATAATTCCGTCTAAAATTTCGTTAAAAGCATAATAAAAGTTAGTTATATGATTAACCTTCTTTTTGGAAGGTGAGTACAGAGTTTCTAAGAACTAGGAACTACTTAACGTGACATCTACTCATCAAGATCCTTGGGTGTTAACTGTGTGCTTTGAGGATATGAAGTAGGTCATGTAGAAATTGTTCACAGTGAAATAGATTATGAGTCATCAAGCACCTAAGTAAATGTGCCAACAGGATGGAAATCAAGAACCTAGGTAAATGTTTAAACAAGATCAAATTGTATTGATCTTCTCCAAAAGATTAAAGCTTGAATCAAATCAAAGGGGTTCCCACAAATATTCTAAACCATTGGAAGCATAATCATGCAACTTTGGAGAACATGCTATTCAGGAATAAGTGTGGGAAGACTAAAAGACGTTGACTATAGACCGGGTTTATAATGATTTCCAAACCCCACTTCAATCGGAAAAGGCTACACTTACACCAAGTGTATCTATACACTACAAATAAAATAATGCCAAGTGTGTGTGTTAATGGCATTTTCTGTAATTATTTCAAGGAATGATGATAAATCTATAACCAGATAGTGTATGTGTCACACATATATTGGTGGTGTATATACACCAAGTGTAAATGTAACACCCCAACTTTCCACAACTATTAAACAATCATTAACTTGGATAAATCCTTAAATCAGAATGCCCAACGGCTACAAATAACCACAATTCAAACTTTAACTAACAATCAAACCCATAACGGCTAGTACAAGTCACTAGCTCAGAATGGTAACCAACGGAAAGATAACGTTCAACTTAACTTAACTTAACGGAAACATATAGCTACTAACTAACTTTAATCGCAAGTAGCTTCTACGCCAACGATTCCTTGTGAGCTTTAGTATCCTTACTTATAACCTGGAAAAAATGAGGATGAAAGGAATGAGCGAACAATGCCCAGCAAGTTCATACGGAATCCCCTCGGGTACTAAGAGGAGATAACCGAAAGGAACGGTAACAAGAATTCACAACGAAAGGATAACTTAACGATCAAACAACTCTCAGTTTGAAAACATTTAACTTGATAAAAAAAACAATTCATTTCTTGAAAACACGTGGCTTCAGAGACAGTTTCCAAAACACAACATTTTTCACAAAACTTTACTTTTCTTTACTTTACTTTACTTCATTTAGGGATTAAGCACGCGCTGTACCCAGGGCTCGGGTTTCTACTGACCGCACCCAAAATCGGTATATCATGATAACCTACGTTACTTCATCAAGCAACGCAAAGGGGTCCACATGTTCAACTTAGAACTATGGATAACTGTAAGGGGTCCACTTATCCGTTTCGGGATTATGGATAACTGTAATCACTTTACTTCTTACAAAACTTCACTTTAAAGAGCTTTACAAAACAAAGCTTAACTTTACAAAAGTTTACTTGATTACTTTTGAAAAGGTGTACATCTCACTTTAGACACCAAGTCACAATACGAATCATACACATGATAACCCAATTGAACAACAACAATATCAATAGGGTGGATAACAAAGAACGGTAACATTCGCAGAACGGAATAGTTTTAAAATACTATCTAGCCACATAGATAGTTTATTTTAACAAAACAGAGATTGGGAATCCTACACAAAGGATTGAAACCAAATACTACTAAGAGCGTAATCCCTTACCTTAGCCTTGCGTTTAACTAGCTCGCTTACTCCGCTTGGACAATCTACAAACATGAAATAGTCTAGCCTTAGACATGAGAAAAAAACTATTTTACTCCCGTCCCAATTTACTTCTTTTTACTCGATTAACCCCATGATTTAGTTACCTATAACCTCTTTTATAGTTAACCAATAACCTTAAGAGTGACCACAACACCCCTAAGGTTTTTATTAATCAATTCCCAACATTCAGTTTCACTATATGAATTACACACACTGATTTCACACTTTCTGCACACACTTACTGAGTACACCTATAACTAGCACACACCCCCCCCCACTCTGATACACCCCCACTCTCTGGTACACCTACACTCTGATGCACCCCACTCTGGTAAACCCACCATTCAGATACACCCACACACTAAAACACCTTCTGAAACACACACAAAGCACACGCACACAGTACATCACACACACACACACACTGAAACACTTTCAGAAACACACACAACACACGCACACAGTACATCACACACAAACGGAATATATACACACTTCATCTTCTTCATTTGTTAAACCCAAACCCAACTCCTAGTTCATCTTTAGGGTTAAATTCTTATTGATTTCTAAAGATTTGTGTTAACAAAGATGGGGAAGAAAAGATTGGGTTCAAGAATACCTTGTGAATGACCCTTCTCTCTCTCTTTTCTTCTTCTTCTTCCTCCGCCTCTCTTTCTCTCTCTCTCTGCGACTCAGCGTCTCCCCTTCCCTCTGATTCCCGTTCTTTCTTCCTCTTTGCGGTGGAAAGTGAAAATAAATTAGGGTAGGGTTTTATATTTATACTCCTAAGTTTTACTGATTCCTAATTAGATTAGGTTTTTAACTAGTTATTAATGAATATACACTTGGGCCAACTCACTTAACCTAACGGGCTTATTTTAATTAGAGAAGTCCACCTAATTAATAATATGTACAAAGTCGGGTTATTACATTCTTACCCCCTTAAAAGAGTTTGGTCCTCCAAACTAAACGTACCTTAATCTTCAAACAATGCGGGATACATATCACGCATTTCACTTTCGAGCTCCCACGTGGCTTCTCTTTCCGTGTGATTGCTCCACTGCACCTTTACGTACGGAATCACTCGCTTCCGCAATACTTGATCTTTACGGTCTACAATTCTTTACCGGCTTCTCATCATAACTCAAGTCTTCACGAAAACGTAACTGTTTGTACTCTATGACGTGGCTCGGGTCAGCTACGTACTTCCTCAACATCGACACGTAAAACACGTTGTGCACACCAGACAGCACAGGAGGTAGAGCCAACTTATAGGCTACCGCCCCTATTCGTTCTAGAATCTCGAATGGCCCCACGTATCTAGGACTTAACTTTCCACGAATTCCAAACCGCATGACCCCTTTGGTCGGTGAGACCTTCAGGAACACATGATCTCCTATTTGAAACTCCAGATCGCGCCTTCAATTATTTGCATACGATTTCTGCCTACTCTGCGCAGTTAACAACCATTTGCGAATCTGTTGAACTTTATCCGCCGTTACTTGAACAATCTCGGGTCCAGTTAACTTTCTCTCGCCTACTTCATCCCAACACGCAGGCGATCTACATTTCCGCCCATACAGAGCTTCATACAGCGCCATTCCAATACTAGAGTGGTAACTGTTGTTGTAGGCAAATTCCACTAGTGGTAGATGATCATCCCACGCTCCTTGCCAATCTAACGACGTTTCTCTCAATAGGTCTTCGAGAGTTTGAATCGTCCTTCCTGACTGTCCGTCTGTCTGAGGATGGAACGCTGTACTCATAGTTAATTCCGTCCCCAACGCTTTCTGTAAGCTCTTCCAGAAATTTGATGTAAATCTCGCATCTCGATCTGACACTATAGAGACCGGTATCTCATGTAACCTCACGATCTCATCCACGTACAATTTAGCTAACTTCTCCAACGAATCAGTCACCTTGTTTGCTAGAAAGTGAGCCGATTTAGTGAGCCTATCCACTATGACCCAAATTGCATTATGACCCTTCAACGTCTTAGGAAGTCCAATCACCAGATCCATAGTGATGTGTTCCCACTTCCACTCTGGGATAGGTAACGATTGTAGTAGTCCCGCGGGTTTCTGGTGTTCATTTTTCACTTGTTGACACACTAAACACTTAGAAACGAATTCCGCTACCTCACTCTTCATATTGTTCCACCAAAAAGATTCATTTAAGTCCCGGTACATCTTAGTACTCCCAGGGTGAACCGAAAACTTTGAAAAGTGAGCTTCCTTAAGAATTTCCCTCTTGATACTATCATTATTAGGCACCCAAATCCTTGATCGATACCTCATAATCCCATCATCACTAACACGGAAATCTACCATTCCCTTCTTACCGATAACCTTGTGAATCTCTTCTAACTCGTCATCCACATTCTGAGCTTCCTTGATTCTTACTAATAATGTTGGTTGGACACTCACCTGAGCCAAATAACCTTTAACTTGAACTTATAACTTTAGTATTTCACTATCTCCCAATTCACTTACCCCCTTAGAAATCATAGTCGCTAGTGTTCCATGGTTCTTTCTGCTTAACTCATCTGCCACTTTATTGGCCTTTCCAGGATGATACAAGATTTTCCAATCATAATCTTTAAGTAATTCTAGCCATCTTCTCTGCCTCATATTCAACTCCTTCTGAGTGAAAATATACTTAAAACTCTTGTGGTCGGTGTAGATCTCACATGGTACTCCATACAAATAATGTCTCCAAATCTTCAATGCAAAAACCACGGCCACTAACTCCAAATCGTGGGTAGGATAGTTTTTCTCGTGGTTCTTGAGTTTCCTAGACGCATAAGCCACCACTTTGTCATTTTTCATCAACACACAACCCAAGCCTTTCAATGAAGCATCACTATAAATCACAAAGCCATCACTGTTTGTTGGTAACGTAAGAACAGGCGCAGACACTAATCGCCTTTTCAATTCTTGAAAGTTCTTCTCACAATCGTCCGACCATACAAACTTTGTCCCTTTCGTGGTTAACTTAGTCAATGGTAGAGATAACTTCGAAAATCCTTCTACAAACCAGCGGTAATAACCATCTAAACCCAAGAAGCTCCTTATTTCGCTAACAGAAGTTGGTCTCTCCCAATTCACTATAGCCTCGATTTTCGCAGGGTCAACAGCCACCCCATTCTTAGACACCACATACCCCAAGAACGCCACTTCCTCAAGCCAAAACTCACACTTCTTAAACTTGGCATATAACTTTTGCTCTCTCAGAATCTGTAATACTAATTTTTAAATGTTCTTCATGCTCCTCTTTTGACTTAGAGTACACCAAGATGTCGTCAATGAATACTATTACACACTTGTCTAAATACTCTTGAAATACTCTATTCATAAGCTCCATAAACACAGCAGGTTCATTTGTTAATCCAAACGGCATTACCAGGAACTCATAGTGCCCATACCTAGTCCTAAAAGCCGTTTTTGCCACATCCTCCTTTTTCACTCTCAACTGATGGTATCCAGAACGCAGATCAATCTTAGAGAAATAACATGCACCTTGGAGTTGATCAAACAAATCATCGATTCTAGGCAAAGGATACTTATTCTTAATCGTTGCACGATTTAACTCCCGATAATCAATACATACCCTCATCGACCCATCCTTCTTCTTTACAAATAATACCGGCGCACCCCACGGTGATGCACTCGGCCTAATCAGACCCTTGTCCAATGTCCAATAACTCTTGTAACTGTTCCTTTAACTCCTTAAGTTCCAGCGGAGCCATCCTATATGGTACTCTCGAAATCGGTGCAGTCTCTGGTGCTAGATCTATTGAAAACTCCACTTCTTGCTCCGGCGGTATTCCTGACAAATCCTCAGGGAAAACATCTTTAAAATCCTTTACTATGGAAAGAGATTCTATGGTCACTTCTTTCTTGCTTGTCTCACTAACATACGCTAGAAAGCCCTCACAACTCTTCCTTAACTGGTTACGAGCCTTCATTACGGAAATCAGACCGGTCCGGACTTTCGGTTTCAACCCTTGAAAACAGAATCCTTCTCCAGAGGGTAACTCAAAATTCACCTTCTTTCTAAAGCAGTCTACTTTGGCATGATACGCAGTCAGCCAATCCATACCTAGGATAATATCAAAGTCACTGAGATCTATACATATGAGATCAACCTCAAGTTCTCTATCGCCTATCTTTAGAGGACAACTCTGAAATACTAAAGTAACTGGGATCGATTCCTTAGTCGGGGTATCAATTATCACAGAACTCTCTAACGCTTCAGGAATCAAATTCATTCTCTTAGCTAAGCAAGCACTTATCACAGAATGCGTAACATTCATCGATCTTGTGTCTTCCGTCACAGACTTGGCATTTCTCACCAGAACCTTGCTCTTTAGCGTCACCCTTTTTGCCATCTTTACGATTTCCATAACCTTTACTCGGGTACTTACTTGCAGCATTATCCTTTTCACGATCATCAGCAACCTTCTGCTTATTGCTTTCGTCACGATTCCAGTTTCCCTTGATTAGCTCTTTCTCAGTAGACTTCTTTTCTCTTCCTTCTTACTGCGGTAACTCTCCGCCTCTTTCTCTGCTATTCTTGCTCTGTCCAACACTTGGTCATATGATGATAGCATCACCGGAGTTATTCGATATTGGATCCAGTCACTCAACCCGAATTCAAACTTTCGAGCCTTCTGCTCTTCATTGTCGAAAAATGCTAGGGCAACCTCCAGCAGCTCAGTGAATTTCTCACAGTACTCATCCACTGTTAATTTTCCTTGTGTCAACATCATAAATTCTGCCACTCTGGCATTCCGAACGCTCATCGGGTAATATTCTCATTGAACACGCTTAAACCTTTCCCACGTGAACTCACCATCTATACGTGCAACAGTCGCTCTCATATTCTTATTAGTATCGCGACAAAACGCTATTACTCGTGCCAACATAAGCATTGCTACCATGCTTAATATTTTCAGATAATTAGGCCGTCTCACAAGATGTAAACTTTTCAAAAAGATCGATTTCACTAGATCCCTGGTCAATTCAATAGACCAATTCTGCTTAACAAATCGTTTCACTAGACTTTATTTATTTATCATAGGTCGATTCACTAGACCTACTTTCATTCACACTTGGCCATCTCACTAAGCCCATTACTCTTATACTTAACCGTTTCAATAGGTTACTTTATTCTTGTTTCGATCATTTTACTAGACCAAAACTAATTTCACTTGGCCGTTTCAATAAGCCAGTTCTACTTATGGTCTTTTCACTTGACCAATACTTCATTGTCCTTATAGCTCACACGCCATAAACATAAGAACAAGACAATTAACAAAGTTATTTGCTTAAATGAATCATAAACTTTTATTAAGAGGATCTTCTGGGAATAAAAGTAGACAAAACAAAATTCTAGTGTTTTTCTCTAAACTAGAATTAACTTTCAATACTATAATCAAATAACTCTATGTTCCACTTTTCACTCATGGGACAACACTTTTCCTAGGCCTTCCCTAGGTTTTCCACTTGGCACCTTTGGAGCCTTCTTAAAGCCTCTTGGTCTTCCTCTTGGACCTACGAACCGGTACCATTGGTGGTTTATCATCATCAATTTCAATTGGATTGGCTTCGTTGCCTTTAAGGTTGATATCTACTTCCTTGATTTCATCATCAGCTACCAATTATTCCTCATTTGGTATTTCATTACCTATGAGTGTGGTCCGGTTAAGCTCTCTAGCCTTTTCTTCCTTGAGCTCTTTTAGTTCATTATACTACTGATAGGCCTCTTCTCTGACCTCCGGGTAGTACCTCTCATTCTGACTCGTAGTCTCTTTTACTTCTTCTAACTCTTTGCTAACATCTAACCAAGCCTTCCTATCTCGCATCCATTTTCCCCATGCAAGACTCACCTTGGCCTTTTCAGCTTTTAATTCTCCTTTCAGCTTCAGGATTTTGAGTGCATACCTCTGGATCACTCTTTGCTTATTCGTTCTATACTTCAAGTTCATTTTCGAGTTTCTTCTAAGTCCGTCCATAACTTACAATTTGGACATAACTATTATCAGTACCATATAACCCAAAGGTATATAACCATAACCATTATTTGCATAAGCAACTTAAAGTAATAACATTCTAGTGTAATCCTTCACGTTTCATTCCCAAAGTGTTCACTTATATTCCTCTATATTACTCTATATTCCTCGAGGAAATCTTGTCTTAGGTTCTTTCCTAAAATAGTAAGTTTCTACAAAAGGAAAGTTTCCAAACTTAGAAAGTTTCCCAAAATGGAAAGTTTCTCTAAATAGCAGGTTTCCTCAATTAGTGCTTCCCAAAATACTTTGTTCTTATCAGAGTTCTAAAGCCCAACATCGTTAAGTACTACTTCTCCCAATAGTCTTAACTTCTAAGTCTGAGTCTCCCAAGTAATCCTAAACCGGGGCTCTGATACCAACTGTAACACCCCAACTTTCCACAACTATTAAACAATCATTAACTTGGATAAATCCTTAAATCAGAATGCCCAACGGCTACAAATAACCACAATTCAAACTTTAACTAACAATCAAACCCATAACGGCTAGTACAAGTCACTAGCTCAGAATGGTAACCAACGGAAAGATAACGTTCAACTTAACTTAACTTAACGGAAACATATAGCTACTAACTAACTTTAATCGCAAGTAGCTTCTACGCCAACGATTCCTTGTGAGCTTTAGTATCCTTACTTATAACCTGGAAAAAATGAGGATGAAAGGAATGAGCGAACAATGCCCAGCAAGTTCATACGGAATCCCCTCGGGTACTAAGAGGAGATAACCGAAAGGAACGGTAACAAGAATTCACAACGAAAGGATAACTTAACGATCAAACAACTCTCAGTTTGAAAACATTTAACTTGATAAAAAAAACAATTCATTTCTTGAAAACACGTGGCTTCAGAGACAGTTTCCAAAACACAACATTTTTCACAAAACTTTACTTTTCTTTACTTTACTTTACTTCATTTAGGGATTAAGCACGCGCTGTACCCAGGGCTCGGGTTTCTACTGACCGCACCCAAAATCGGTATATCATGATAACCTACGTTACTTCATCAAGCAACGCAAAGGGGTCCACATGTTCAACTTAGAACTATGGATAACTGTAAGGGGTCCACTTATCCGTTTCGGGATTATGGATAACTGTAATCACTTTACTTCTTACAAAACTTCACTTTAAAGAGCTTTACAAAACAAAGCTTAACTTTACAAAAGTTTACTTGATTACTTTTGAAAAGGTGTACATCTCACTTTAGACACCAAGTCACAATACGAATCATACACATGATAACCCAATTGAACAACAACAATATCAATAGGGTGGATAACAAAGAACGGTAACATTCGCAGAACGGAATAGTTTTAAAATACTATCTAGCCACATAGATAGTTTATTTTAACAAAACAGAGATTGGGAATCCTACACAAAGGATTGAAACCAAATACTACTAAGAGCGTAATCCCTTACCTTAGCCTTGCGTTTAACTAGCTCGCTTACTCCGCTTGGACAATCTACAAACATGAAATAGTCTAGCCTTAGACATGAGAAAAAAACTATTTTACTCCCGTCCCAATTTACTTCTTTTTACTCGATTAACCCCATGATTTAGTTACCTATAACCTCTTTTATAGTTAACCAATAACCTTAAGAGTGACCACAACACCCCTAAGGTTTTTATTAATCAATTCCCAACATTCAGTTTCACTATATGAATTACACACACTGATTTCACACTTTCTGCACACACTTACTGAGTACACCTATAACTGGCACACACCCCCCCCCCCCACTCTGATGCACCCCCACTCTCTGGTACACCCACACTCTGATGCACCCCACTCTGGTACACCCACCATTCAGATACACCCACACACACTAAAACACCTTCTGAAACACACACAAAGCACACGCACACAGTACATCACACACACACACACACACACTGAAACACTTTCAGAAACACACACAACACACGCACACAGTACATCACACACAAACGGAATATATACACACTTCATCTTCTTCATTTGTTAAACCCAAACCCAACTCCTAGTTCATCTTTAGGGTTAAATTCTTATTGATTTCTAAAGATTTGTGTTAACAAAGATGGGGAAGAAAAGATTGGGTTCAAGAATACCTTGTGAATGACCCTTCTCTCTCTCTTTTCTCCTTCTTCTTCCTCCGCCTCTCTTTCTCTCTCTCTCTGCGACTCAGCGCCGCCCCTTCCCTCTGATTCCCGTTCTTTCTTCCTCTTTGCGGTGGAAAGTGAAAATAAATTAGGGTAGGGTTTTATATTTATACTCCTAAGTTTTACTGATTCCTAATTAGATTAGGTTTTTAACTAGTTATTAATGAATATACACTTGGGCCAACTCACTTAACCTAACGGGCTTATTTTAATTAGAGAAGTCCACCTAATTAATAATATGTACAAAGTCGGGTTATTACAGTAAATGTATCATCTTCCCACTTCAATCCGTTTACGAAAAGACAAAAAATTGTGTGAGACAAATTCACACGAATCTCGTTGAGAGAGTAAATGGTTTGTCCCCTATAGATGTGCGGGCCAAGCCCCTTTTCTCTCTCTCGTCAAAATCCGTCTTTATGTATGTATGAGACCGTCTCACGTAAGACTTTCTTTTTCTTTCTATGAAAAAATCAGGAACGATTCATGGCTCATCATCATACCCTTATATTTCACATAATTTGTAAATGGGCGCTATAGAAATTGGACAGAATTTTACAAGGTGGACGTGAAACTTAATGAACTTTCAAAATTACATTTCGTTTGATATCTCATGTTCCAACCAATGTTACTGATAATCTTTTGAATAGTCTACTAGCCTAGAGCAACTCCCAGCAAACACCATACAACTCTACCACTAAACCAATCATCTCGGGACGTAAAAGAATGTTGCACATATATGTGTTTAATACACACACACACATATATATAGAGAGAGAGAGGAGGGGGAGGACAGAGAGAACACCCATACTAAGATACAGTGAAAATGAAGTATAAAGAGGACAGCAAAAATTTACTAAAATACACTCTTGTGAAATTTCAGCCATCAAAGATGTCTAACCAGATGCATCAATCTTGAACACGACAGAACGAATGAATCAACAAAAAGTTAAGAGACAAGGAAATTCAGTTGCTACAACACAGCTTCACAAGGTCCGAGCAACCCTCTCGTACAAATCACGAGGCCAGTTTTGGTTCAAATTGCTTGCAAGGAAATTTGCAATCTGCAGATGTCAAAAGAGCCATCCATCATTAACAAATCAGTATAATGCGGTATTAAAAGAGATGATGGATTAAACAATCAGGGAATGGCCAGTAGAACAATAGTATTATTATCTTGTTTATAAAAATACTACTACCTCCGTCCCAAAATGAATATCCAAAAAATTATCAAGTTTGCTTTCAGTGAAGAGCGATTTATTTTTATTTTTTTTTAAAAAAAAGACATTCATTGTGGGACAGAGGTAGTAAGAATGCAATGGTCTGCTTTATGATTACTGAAGGCAATATATATAAAAAAAAAAATACAACTAAAAATGGGAAAGTACAATTATTCCCATTCTAATCCCAGACAGAAATTCAAACAAACGGGTGACAATGCTGACTTGCTGAGAGTATTGTAATATTTTCCAGAGGTCAGCAATATTGCACCCAACCTCTTAGTATAAAGCTTTTCAATATAGGTGTTACCTTTTAATCTATCATCTATGTAGAAACTCAAAAACGCATGCTTAGAGTACTTGAGAAACAACCAAAAACACTGCTTTTGTCTTTCTTGATTATACAGTATTCAATTACACAAGTACGTTGAGTTGACACATACTTTTCCCCTACGTCAATTGTTTTCATGTCCTTCATGGCTTAAGCTTCTTTTAAAGACTGTCTTTACTCGTGACAAGAAAATGCCCTTGTAGGAAAGCGGAAGGCTCGAATTGGCAAGGAATACACCTAGTATTGTTGAAAAACCAATTTGATTAACTGTTAAACCCAACCTTAATCATCAAACTAAGCCTACTCTCTAAACCATCATAACAATCAGAAGTTCCTTCAATTCATGCGGGGTAATTTTATAAATGACATTTCCTATAGGTTGACTTGAAGATAATAGGTCATAACTGTTAATACTACTCCGTATCTATTACGAATGCTCATCATATCGTATGAACAAATACATATTTATCCAAAAACTGCATATGATAAAGATGGAAGCACACCCAGTAAGGAGGTCTGATTATGATCTTGACTCGACTAGTTCTGATATACTCCCTCCGTCCCATAACAATGGGCACAGTTTGACTTTTTTGGTCAATTGAGTCAATCTTTGACCATAATTTTATGAATATCTAAATATCTCTATGAAATTCTAAAAATTGTTATTGTTTCACTATTAGAAATACTATCATTACCAATTTTTAGAATTGTCTAGAGATATCTAGATATTCATAAAATTATGGTCAAAGATTGACCTAATTGACCAAAAAAGTCAAAATGTGCCCATTGTTATGGGACGGAGGGAGTATATAACCTAAACATTAAAGCACATACAATGGTTATACAGTCAAAGGTGGAACATACAGTCAAACATGCCTAACAAACAAGAATTTATATATGCCGCAACATATTAGAGCAACCCGGAACAAGAATGCAGCCACAACGGACAATCAAAATGGTATGTAAAGATCATATGTCAAACATACCTTAGTCCTCAAGGCACGAAGTGATCCATCTGAATCAGTAACACTGTCTATACAATGAAGCGCAACTTTAAGAAGGTCCGGCACACATGCTTGAACATGGGGAGATAAAGTGTGGAAGATATCAGTTGCCACATTTGGTGCCCGTGGATCTAAGGGGAGGAATGGAAGTTTAGCAACCTCCCTCAAAGCATCTAGATGATTACCCAATCTTGCCAGCCTGTGGATTGATAAAATTGTCTCAAGTTGTCTCAACACAGTTTCTTGCTCTAAAACATGTTCCCTTTCTTGAAGACTGCACAATGAAATATAAAATTCAATTCATCAGAAGAAAGTAGGACTCTAAAAAATTCACATCAGAAAACTTATTGAAATCTCAATATAATGCTTAGTAACAGTTAAAACTACACAAGAGGTATATCACTGATATGAGACAAAAACGGACATGACCTATTAGATGACCTGACTTTGGACTGAATCGAATTCTGGACAAGGATTCATGAAGCCAACCCAGGTGATTGAGACTAAGGCTGAGTTGCTCCTGCACCCTGGTTTGATCGTGGAAATGTGATATGTACGTTAACTGTAGCGACGTAACAGCATCGAGAGTATTGGACGCAACATAATAGAGATCAGTTATTATAGTTGTGATTTATTTTTAACCCACTCATTGTTGCATTTATGATAGTAGTACTACTTTATATTAGAATGTTTCTAATGGCTTGGAAGTGCTATTTAACTTATTGATCCGTGATTAATGTATATTAAGAATTGAGCATACATATTAATGCCTGTACTGAAAAAGAAAAAAAAACTGATACAAAGATACTACCATTATAGAATGTAAAAGAAAAGGCCAAAAAGTACATAAAAAATTAGCTGTATATAACTATCAAGCTAACTTGATTAACGGCCGTAACGTTTGGGAGTACCCAAGTTACCAAAAAACTAGGGAAGGACGTAGAAATCACTTCCGTTAGTTACTGATCACAATTTGTGAAAGTGACAACATTGAAACCATATATAGAAAGTACTAGTATAGTGGCAAAATTGACAAAAAAAAAAAAAAATGTGAGATAACAAAAACTAACAATTGGTGAACATGTATGGTATAATAGATCATGTTTGCCTATTATTAACCTTTTCAATATCCTTTACAACAACAACAAATCCCTAGTCCCAAAATGTTTTTGGGGTGGGCTAACATGAATCGTCATGAAGGAGGTTGACACAAGGTCTGTCACTTAGCATGGGTACGTGTTTGAAACAGCTATTTAATAAAAGAAATTAGATTAATTAATCCATAAATTGATTAAGTTTAAAAGAAAAAATTGTGATGTGGGAATAATGGGCTTACTGCTTGAACAGTTTTGTCATTTTTCCTTTGGCAAGACCTGAATACCCGACCATTTCTCCTTAAGATAGATGGGCTTATCTACCAAGACAGAGTTTTATGCTAAGAGAATGAAACACTTTTAGTCACCCTACAAGATTGTGCATTTGTGGCACGTAGACTTCAAAACCAGACCTCAAATTAGAAGATCATGCATTTGTGGCACGTAGACTTCAAAAGCCACCCTCAAAATGGATAGATATTTGTAGAACCTTGGTCCACGTGTCCATGGTCAGTAAACTTTCTACTGAAATCTGGGACTGAAGGTTAGGAAGGAATAACCAAAATCATGATGTGTGAGTGTTTATGGATACCCCTTAAAATTCGTTAACAGCTTTAGGGTGACTTGTATTTGGAAAGAGGGAGTGTACGTCTACTCTTGGGTAACTAAATGTAAACCATGAAGTCAATTGTAGAAACAAAAGTGGCAAGAAATGCATGATAGTCTGCAAAGGGGTGAAGGAGACAAGTTAAGTGTGTATAAGATTTTGTTTGTTATTGCTAGCAAGTACGTCACACGTGGGGAAACTTATGAACTGTTTCTGTATTAATCAGTCAACTGCCCTCATATTATTAGCACCAAATGGTTGCTCCCATACTCAACTCACACATACGAGTCAGTCACTTAGAGGTTGTAAGAACCGTAAATCAGGACCAGTCTGAGAAGCCACTTTTTTCTTGTATAGATTATTTGTGAAATTAATATTGTGCTTACGCATAAATGTTGAGGATGAACTAAGGAGTAAGATAGAAAAAGGCTTCGCAATTTTATAGAAAGGAAATATCTCTGATATAGCCAACAGTAACAGCTTTCACATCTATGCATACTTAAATAAGTTATGCTGAACAATTTCTAAAAAAAAGGCATTAGTAAGATTAGGTTGCATAACAACAATAACAAAGTCTTGGTCCCAAAATAATTTGGGGATCAGGTTGCATAAGCATAAAATAGTTTCTAAATAATTGACATATTAATACCTGACTTCAGGATAATATTTAAACGTCTCCAGCAGCTCATTTCCAGAATGAAGAAGCCCAGTGGTCCTACTCTCACCGTCCAATCTACCACGTGATAGGGAACAAATAGCTTCAGAGAGGCACTTATTTATTGAATCCAAAGCCGATGAAAATGCTCCAACTCTTTTCTGAATTTCTATAGACTGCAAAGTAGAGAACAAATAGCTTCAGAGAGGCACTAATTTGTGGAGGGAACTTAAGCAACGACTATCAGCATATGCTTCTTCGATGGGAATACATAAACAAGATGAATACAATAGAGCTCCGTGTCAAATTTAGTTGGAAACTCAAGTGACAATTGTATTTCATAATGTAAATGCGATGGGACAAAAATTTATGCAGATAATGACCACTGACAGATATTAAGAAGATAAAAAAATCAGCTCAAGCTCATCTATAACTTGGAAACGTATCTTCAAAGCAGACACCTATTTTCAATTTTCGAGAACATACGAAAAATGTAAATAGCCTTAGCATTTCCCAATATTCTCTAGAAACGGCAAGAGATAGTGAAAACACACCTTCAAAGTGATGAAAAGAACTAGGGCAAACACAAAATTGAAGATAGATATGCAAGTATGATAATTACTATAATGAACAAAACTCCCAGAATATGATAACTCTCAAACTTCTCTCAAATAATAATTCTAAGATAGTTCTTGGATCATAAGATCGGCCAATATCCAAGAAAACTTCCTTCAGAACCGAGGAAATATACCAAGAGATTTTCCAATAATCCTCATTTGTATCAACCCCTGCATTTTCAGTTTCAACTGGTGTTTGCTCTAAACACCAACAGCTTGACTTGTGGGACTCCTTATCAAGGTGACTTGCAGATAGTAGGAGTTTGAGATAAGTGAGTACTCCCTCAGCACCTTGTGGTAAAATTAGATAAAAAGATGTTCTCTCTTGTCCTAATCCGTATAACCATTTAAAGCACTACCATCCTTTTGCTTAGAGGCAATGAATATGATAGAAAAATTAAGATTGCATAGGACAATAAGCAAATAATCAAAGTGAAACAATTAACATTTAGAGCTTATGATGAAATAAAAAATATATATATATATATATAAATCTAAAGCCTTCAGTTAACAAAAGCAAGCATGATAAATATGATTTCTCCGTGAAGAATATAAAATATATTTTTTTTTGGAACGAACGAAAATAAGAAGGTTATTCACTACTACAGAATAGAGCCAACTGGCAGGGGAACTCTAGACCAAATAGATCAATCAAGCTACTTAATTTGCACTTGAGGCCACATGATTAACGCTGAAGAAAATGGCACAAGACAAATACATGGTGCATATCAAAGTAGAAAATGATAACAGTCGCCCATTAGGCAGCATGGTCAAACGGTATAAAGAAGAAAGAAACGATGTATTACTTGGTCAAAAAGCCCAGCTTCCTGACAATGGCGAGCAGCTTCAAGCAGAAACTGTTGCCTCAGCTTTCCATCGGTCAAAAATCTACCTAGTTCACCTTCTTCTCCTGCACCTCTTGGTCCAAGTAAGAGAAAGATCCCACCATCGTGTATCAATAGTTCCATGAGTAGCTGTTTCTGCATCAAATTTCTCTGCCTTTGCTGATCAACATTGCCCCTCCCAGACCAAGATAGTTGTCCTCCACCCACAGTGGCAGCAGCTTGTGCATAGTATTCCAAAGCCAAAGAGAGATTACCATGTCGTAAGTACAATGAACCATACTGTCGAATTATGCTAGCTGTCTCAGCAAAAGCATCCGTGACCCCAAGTTTCTGACCTACACCTGCACCTTCAGAGAGGACCCCATGGTCTGCCAGCACAATCGATATGTGAACAGCGTCTATGTTATACCCCTCATCCCCCATGTCCTTGGACAAATATAGAACAGCTGGTAGCAACTGTATGCTCAGAAGTAAAACGTATGGGTACACCAGCGGATCCTTTCCATTCTTTGTATAATACGCTGGTTCAAATTTGTTTAGGTACACCTGTAAATCATCAAGACTGTAGGGAGATAATCCTTCATTAAGGACAGACGAGGAAGAGGATCCAGTAGCACAGTCACGTACAGCAGCTAATTTGAACCACAAAAAGTCCTCTATGGTATTGAAAAGTGTAGGTTGTTCTCTGAGTATGCGGTCAATCTGCTTACGGGAACCAGATATGATTGCGTATAGAAGTAACTTTTTCTTATCATAGGCAGCTCGACCTACTCGATCACCCATTCTCAGCATCTTTTCACATTCTTCTGTAGCAACAGCTGCAGTCTCTGCAGATACCATACCTCCAGTGGTGATCCACTCTGTAAGCTGTCAGGCAAATTAATGTGAAACTCGAGACTTTAGAGCAATTAGTTAAATCATTTTTCCAGTGAATATTCACTACCTGAGGGGCAAATTGATGTGATACTCGAGACCTTAGAGCAACATCCCTTGCATCATCATAAAACCCAGTCCTCAAGCAGAAATAGATCTGTTGAAAGACACCAAAAGAGAAATTAGTTAAATCATTTTTTTCACTACATGAGCAACTGACCAGATCAATATCATCAACCGGGTATGCCATCCCATATCTTTCAGCTGTCTTCACTTCAAGTTTATTACAAAAAATAATAAAATTTTGGTTTTCTTGCATGTCTTCCCAAACTGACATTTTGAGAGAAACACTAGTATGAGTATATTAAAATCAAAACTGTTTTGCACTAATATAAGACTGAGAAAACGAAAAAACTTCTATCAGCATAGGACTGGTCGAGATATCAAAGAGGAAAATATCAAAGCTCTATAAATAAAAAGATGAATAATAGCCATCATATCTCGAAAAGCGTGAATAAGTAACAGTCTAACTGAACTTATGGAATAATTGACCACAAAGCCATTTCAAAATGACACAAGACAAAATATATTTCCAGCAGATTACTTGAGCAAATACAATATCGTGCTTAGTTCTTTCCAGTGATTATAATAACAGAAATGTCATTTATATCATTCATTTCTGTAAGGACAACAAGATACTCCCTCCGTCCCAGCACAAGTGAGACTTCTTTCCCTTTTGGGTCGTCCCACTAAAAGTGAAACTGCCCAAAATGGAAATGTTTCAACCCCACTCATTCTCTCTCTTCATTTTCCACCACTCAATTTATTCAACCAACACTACTATTTATCCCACTCATTCTCTCTCTTCATTTTCCACCACTCAATTTATCCAACTAACATTACTATTTACTCCACTCATTCTCTCTCTTCATTTTCTACCACACATTTACTAATTTTTCTTAATTAGTGTGAAAACTCCTCTAGTCCTACTTGTGATGGGACGGAGGGAGTATATCTCAACAAGGACAAGTACAACTCAAGCTTCAAAGGGTTCAAAGTTAAAAGGCCATACACACAACACAAAAAGACGTGTGTCTAACAAAATTCAACATATTGCCTCAATCTCAAGAAGATGCGTCAAAATGAAGATATACAGACCAACGAGCACATTTAGATATTATATTGCTGTGTCTTTTCCTTAATCTTCACTTAAATATGTTTAATTATTAGCTAAGACTTAATGATAACCAAACTATAGTGGCATTTACAGGATGTCCTCCCCCCCCCACCCAATAAAGGGATTCAAAAACAAATACAGCTCAAGATATCCCCCCCCCCCCCCATTAATGCGACTTAAATATGTTTGATTATTTTGATAGAGTTATTGACAACCAAAACTAAAGCAGATGTGACAAGATATCCCCCACCCCCAAATTAATCAGCTCCGCATTCCTCGTACTACCTTTTTGTGGAAAGAGAAAGAACTGAAGTATATAAGTTGACCACCTGACAAAAGCCTAAACATGCATGTCATACTAAAGACAGATATCCTTATCCTTACCAGTGCACAGAGAAGTCCAGAAATAGCATAAAAAAGCTGACACGAGAGTATGTTAATTGTTTATGTTGGGATAATGCCTTTGAATGTGGGACGCCATATTAGAGGATTATACAACAGAGGGTTTCGTAATGCCTAGACAGAGCAGAAGAGAAGACAAAGAAAGAAGAATCAGACTGAGCACAAGTTGTGCCCCAGAGCACAAGTTGTGCTGAAAGTTGTGAAGAACGTTGCTGCACTAGTGCAAGACCTGTGAGCACTAGTGGATGTGCAGAGAACAAGTCGAGCTCCAGAGCACAAGTCGTCCCAGCGGCAAGTTTGTCCTGAATTCACAAGAAAGTAGGAAAACGTGTGGAACAAGTCAATTCCGTTTGGGAGTTGTATTTTGGGACTCCTAGTGTCTTCAGGTAGGTTATGGCTAGTATAAATAGAGGCTATCATCCTAACAAGATTGATTTGATGAAAATCCATGGAGTGCTCAGAGAGAGATCAATAATTCTAGATCTAGGGTTTTAGCACAGTCAGGAATTATTGTGATCAATAATTCGTGCTAGCAAAGATTAGTGTGATCTTGTAAAGAATTCTCCAGATTGATAATAATATTCTCTCCCCTCCCCGTGGACGTAGCCAAGTTGGTGAACCACGTAAATCCGTGTTCTTGTGATTGCATTATTTTCACATCAAGTCTAGTTCAATTGCTCTAACAAGTGGTATCAGAGCTCTGGTAACAAGTGGCACCAGAGCTTTGGTTCGTGGTTAGAGATTCAGGGATTCCGCTGCAGAGAACGAGAAGATGGGTCAAGGAGCAAATTCGATCGACAAGTTCAATGGGAAGAATAGTTTTTCTCTCTGGCAGATCAAGATGAAGGCTTTGTTGATTGACAAAGATTTATGGGAACCGTTGGGGATTGCAATCAGGGAACGCAAGGATCCCAAGGGTAACGCAGTCACCACAGAAGGTACAGCAGAACAGTCAGAGAAGGACAAGATAGCAGCAGTAGGAGTAGTTATTGATGACGAGGATGCAGCCTTGCAACTTTTAGTATTTTTACCAATGTCTTATGAACATTATGTCGATTCGTGCATAAACCGTAAAGATGGTATCTCTCTAGAGGAAGTGAAAACTTCTCTCAAGACGAGGGAATTGCGCCGAAAGGCGAGTGGGAATGAGGCAGGTACCCAGTCATCAGGTTTGTTTGCTAGTAGCAGTAACAGGGGTTCTGGTGGGAAGAAAAACAATCAAGGTAATTCTTCACACAAGAAGGGTCCAAAACCTGGGGATATCTGTAATTTCTGCAAAGAGAAGGGGCATTGGAAGTTCGATTGTCCCAGAAAGAAGCAAGGCAAGGCACAAGTCATAGCAGAGGCCATGACGGCCAGAGATAGCCATTCAGAAGAGGATTATGTTCTAGTAACATCAGAATCAGCATGCGCATCTGATGCGTGGATTCTTGATTCAGGAGCTTCTTACCATATCAGTCCTAAGAGAGAATGGTTTACCGGTTATAGGCAGATAGTTGGCGGTGATATAAGCATGGCCAACAGTGCAGTCTGCAAGGTTGTCGGTATTGGTTCAATCAAGGTCAGGGCTCATGATGGTAGGGTTGTCACTTTGAACGAGGTTCGACACGTTCCGCTTATGACGAAGAAACTGATTTCTCTTAGTCAGTTAGACAGCAAAGGGTTCAGTTTCAAAGGTAAAGGTGGGGCAGTTAGTGTCTATAACGGTTCAGAAGTGATGCTGAAAGGCCTTAAGCGAGGCTCCTTGTATTTCCTCCGAGGAAAGACGCTTGCAGAGTCGACTATGGCTGCATCAGAAGAGGTGAACGAGGGAGATATGTCTAAGCTGTGGATCAGGCTCGATCACATGAGCACTCGAGAGAAGCATGAGTTGACTAAAATAGATCTTCTATGTGGCCATAAGATCAAGGATCTTAAAGGCGTTCTGGATTACATCCACTCAGAGTGTTGGGGACCTTCACGTCAGGATTCTCTAAGGGGGCACAGATATTTCTTGTCTATCGTTGATGATTATTCGAGGAGGACTTGGGTGGTTATCATGAAGCACGAGAGTGGGGCTCTAAGGAATTTCAAGGACTGGAAGACGGCAGTGGAGAACCAGACAGAGAAGCAGATCAAGAAACTCCGGACAGATAAAGGTTTGGAGTTCTGCAGTACTGAGTTCGATTCGTTTTGCAGAAAGGTGGAGATTTCTAGACATCTCACCAGCAGAGGCACGCCACAGCAGGATGGTGTAGCAGAACGAATGAATCAGACATTGCTTGTGGGAGCGTGGTGCATGCTCTCCAATGCAGAGTTGTCTAAACGTTTCTGGGCAGAAGCGCTTAGTACAACATGTTACTTGATTAATCATGGACTTCACACCGGTATTGGCCTCAAAGTTCCCTATGAGGTATGGACTGGTAAATCCACGATTGTTTCAAGTGTTGGCGGTATTGATAAACAGGTGGAACAACAAGATACTGAAGAGTTAGTTGTCCCACAGTCAGATGTTAATCAGAATCCACCAACAAAGACAAAGACTGAAGCACCAGAAAGTTCAAGTTCAGTTCCCGAAGAACATGGGTTAGCACAAGGAAGGTCTAGAAGAGCTAATCTCGGGAAGCCTCCGGTGAGGTATGGATTTGAAGACTTGGTGTCTTATGCACTGCAGGTTGCTGAGGAAGTGGAGCCCGCTCTTATGGAACCTTCTACTTTCAAGGAAGCAGTTACATGTTCAGAGTTATCTCAGTGGTATGCGGTTATGGTTGATGAGATGGAGTCCCTTCACAGGAATCAGACTTGGAAGTTGACCACAAGGCTAGAAGGCAGAAAGATTGTGACTTGCAAGTGGATCTTCAAGAAAAAGGAAGGGATGTCACCGGCAGAAGGGATTAAGTATAAAGCTCTCGTTGTTGCAAGGGGTTTCACACAAAGAGAGAAGGTGGACTACAATGGGATCTTCTCACCAGTGGTCAGACACTCTTCGATCAGAGTGTTGCTAGCAATAGAGGAAGAGATATACATGACAGAGTCGGAAGGATTCCAAGTTCCTGGTAAGGAAGATCAAGTTTGTAGATTGAAGCAATCGCCTAGGCAGTGGTACAAGAGATTTGACAGCTATATGATAGCAGCAGTCAAGAAGTCAGAGATTCAGAAGCTGAAAGGCTTATTGGTCGCAGAGATGAAGGGTTTGGGTAACGCGAAGAAAATTCTGGGTATGGAGATCTATAGAGATAGAGCCAAACGAAAACTGTTCTTATCCCAGAAAAGATACATCAAGAAAGTTTTAGAGAGGTTTGGTAGGTCAACAGCTAAAGCTATAGATACTCCGGGTGCAGTGAACAGACAGTCGCGTTTGGGCCCAAATCGATTGAGGAGAAAGAGTATATGGCTCGAGTACCCTATGCTAGTGCAGTTGGTAGTTTGATGTATGCTACAGTGCGCACCAGCGACGTCAGACTCGTCTATGGAGATGGGACAGAATGTGCAGTCAAAGGTTTCTCAGATTCAGGGGATGTTGATACAAGAAGATCGATGACCGGATATGTGTTCACGCTTGGTGGGTCAGTTGTCAGTTGGTCCGCAAAGGAAGGAATATGGTTGAAGGGATTGATCAGCAATCTTGGGATACATCAGGATCAGGCTATTATTTATTGCGATAGTTTGAGCGTGATTTGTTTGGCCAAGGATCAAGAGAGGACCAAGCACATTGGTGTCAGATATCATTTCCTAAGGGATGAGAAATGGGTAAAGGTGAAGAAGGTAGGGATGGCGGACAACCCTGCAGATATGTTCACAAAACCCGTGACGGGGAGCAAGTTCCAACATTGCTTGAACTTGCTTAATGTTCGCAGCTATTAGATAGCAGAAGAGGCGAGGGGGGAGAAAAGGTTTGTTGTCATGGAGATTCAAAGTCAAGGTGGAGATTGTTGGGATAATGCCTTTGAATGTTGGACGCCATATTAGAGGATTATACAACAGAGGGTTTCGTAATGCCTAGATAGAGCAGAAGAGAAGACAAAGAAAGGAGAATCAGACTGAGCACAAGTTGTGCCCCAGAGCACAAGTTGTGCTGAAAGTTGTGAAGAACGTTGTTGCACTAGTGCAAGACATGTGAGCACTAGTGGATGTGCAGAGAGCAAGTCGTGCTCCAGAGCACAAGTCGTCCCAGCGGCAAGTTTGTCCTGAATTGACAAGAAAGTAGGAAAACGTGTGGAACAACTCAATTCCGTTTGGGAGTTGTATTTTGGGACTCCTAGTGTCTTCAGGGTTAGGTTATGACTAGTATAAATAGAGGCTATCATCCTAACAAGATTGATTTGATGAAAATCCATAGAGTGCTCAGAGAGAGATCAATAATTCTAGATCTAGGGTCTTAGCACAGTCAGGAATTATTGTGATCAATAATTCGTGCTAGCGTAGATTAGTGTGATCTTGTAAAGAATTCTCCAGATTGATAATAATATTCTCTCCCCTTCCCGTGGACGTAGCCAAGTTGGTGAACAACGTAAATCCGTGTTCTTGTGATTGCTTTATTTTCTCATCAAGTCTTGTTCAATTGCTCTAACAGTTTACATCTTGGCGAAAGTAACTTTTAAACAAATCAACATTTATATTGGCTGATCAACCACTTGGCATATTTAGGAGAAACCAAAATAAAGAAGTTTTCAGGATTTCTAGGAATAAATAGGTTAAGATTGAAAGTCTGAAAGACCTGCTGCCAGGTAGTATCGACAGGAGGCTGCCTACGAACATCACCAGCATCGAAATCAAGAACCCCATAGTCCCTTAAACGAATCTGCATGGATAAAAAAATAGTAATGAATACATAATGAATGCACCTCGAATTTGACATATTAGGCTCCTAGCTGACACTTTACAGTTCCTTATAAGTGAATATAAAAGATGCTGACGAACCCGGAGAAAGGCATGGATTCGTTGCACATTTCCAACAACTCCACCAAGAGCGGCCTACAATCAGAAAACCACATAACCAGGAAATCAACATAATTGTTCAAGAAATGCATAAAGCACCATTTAAGATAATACTTGGAAAACATGCTGACCAAGAAATCCACTTGGCCATCACCAAGTAAGAATTGCCAATGAGCACCACGTCAATAGATTCGAAATCAACAATCCAAAGGCAATAAAGAACTTGAAAAAACAAAGATGCCAACCTCACAGAATTAATAACATCTGTGAATTAACGAAAAACTAATTCATTACTTGTGCCGGATGACTCTGAATCGTTTCCATGACATACTTTTCATGCCCCCATTCAAGGTGACGCCTTGCACCAATAACTAGTGACATTTTCTTTGAAACATTTTGTTGCACGGTTGAATTTTCACCCATCAGCGTCTGTCAGTTAATAATTCATGTAAGTGATTGTAGTACAAGCTCAATGGACCGGAGATTATAACAAATGTAGTCTAGATACAGCTGCAAGCATTTGCACCATTATTTCCAAGGAATGTTCCCACAAATAGTGAATATACCTGAATTAGATGCCAAATTTTCACCATGGTAACTGACTTTCCACCAGATGAGTCCAGACCAAGACCTTCATAAGCAATCTTGAATGCAGTAGCAGGCTAGCAAGAACAAGTCAACGGAAATATATGACATGTATATTCACAATTCTATCCAGTTGACTTAACAAAATCATCATCTAGCTTCAATTGCTCAGACACATCGGCCCCCTTCCCAGAAAACAAAAACACACCACTGTATAGTAAGTGGCGTGAGAACTAGACCAGCACCACATGATACTTGTGATTTAAAACTATTCTTGGTGAATTATCAATCATTTACTTCCAGTCTCAAATTGAGATTTGAGCGGTCAGAAAATGTACGATCATGGAACCAAGAAAAGACGGAAACAAAATAGAAAAAAATCAGATGGTACAGTTAACTCAACAGAAAAATGAAGATTCCTTACTTTAAAAGGTAAACCACGCTGTCTCGTGTCATTGAGATTCTTCACAACTTCAGCATATACTGTAGCTTTTTTCTCAACAACCGGCCTATCGACCAGAGGTACAAGCTCCATGCCAGACGGCCGAGATGAAACCTGAGGACTGGAAGTCACAGAAACTATTTGACCTGAACGAGTAACCCCTGTGCTTGAATTACTTATATTCGTCCTCGGTAATGTTGAAATTCGGCTCAGACTCTGAAGGAAGTCTCGTTTTTCTTTTTGCCAATCCTCCTGCCAGATTTAATCAAGTTTTAAAACACACGGAACAAACAAATTACATGTCCCTCAAGTAGCTAGAATCCTATATGTAGATTAGGCTGGTTCATACTAAAGCACTGTAGCAGACTAACCTCCAATACTGTCATCATATAATCATCAAAACTTCGTAGGTTATCCTTCTGAGCTTCCTGAACAGCAGAGACCATTGCCATCTCGTGGACCTGCACAAATTGACATTGCAATGCATCATAAGTTAACATAGCTGACTACCTTCAGAAGCTCAGACACATAAGTTTGAGCTGATGTATTGAAGTTGTTAATATTATTACAAGCAGCACAAACTTGGAATGAGACTGGCACAGTGGGACACACTGAGAAGACGGGAAATCCCTACACTACAAATCCTAGAGGACACATTCGTAAGTTATACAAATATTTTTAACCAAAGAGAAGTCTGATGGAAAATGGACATATATCTTCTTCCGATTAGTAAATGAGTATCCTTGTGTGAGAAAATGAAGCTTGTACAATACGAGGATCATCAAGATTACATAAGAAAATGGTAACAAATATCAAGTATGCAGTAATGAAGGCATATGCTATATCTCTCGTACCTAAGACAATTACTGTCTCCCTCAGACAACACACCTTCCAAGAATAGTACTATCTCTGTACCCAACTGGGTTTCAACATTGTCATTTTTTCTAAGAAACTAAAGTTGTTTTTTAAGCACTTTTAGTAGTACATGTACATAAATTACACCACCCCCCCCTCCCTTTTTAAATTTCAACTTGTAGCATTATAACTACAGATTAAGACAAGATAGTTGAAAGGGCAAAATGGTACTTTCACCAACCAGCTGAACTGATTTGGGACAAAATAAGAATGGATACTCTCTTTGGGACTGGTAATATATTTTCTACCTATACCAATCGGGACAAACTTTTTTCCTCTCAATTCTTTTGAGTTAATGATAGTAGTTTTCCCGTTTAAGAACTGCCATTACATCTTACAACTGATCATGTGTCTAACGTTTATGATGTCAAGATCATGAATCTGAGTTGAGCTCAATATCTTGTTTAACCAGGCATTGAAAGTTGATAGAAGTTGCATGGCAAGTCTGTGGTTACTATGAAGTAGGGTGTGCAGTGTGAAGCCGACGCAATAGGTAAACAGTTCCCGGAAAAGCAAATATAAAAGCACAGAAACCTTCTTAATTTATGCAAGTTAAAGGCGGATCATCAGCTGTTATTAGGTAAATAAGTTGCTGGAATAGTTTTATTCAGTTTTCAAGATATTTTAGGAGTCACAAGTATTTTTGTAAATTCCCTATTTGCTGAGAATACGTGTAGTCATTAGGAGTCTTATTTAGTATTCAAAGTTCATATCTTTAAAGGATTAATATGTCAGCTGTCTTGACTTGATTAGTTCATGTCTAGGACTTAGTCTCCTTTTTCATAGGGAAATTAGCTTCCTTTGCTGCACATAATAGTTCCCTCTGTTGTTAAGGAATTATTGGGAGCCCATATAACACATTGCAACACTTTCAAATTAAAGTTTAATATAAAGATTTTCCCCGTCAATAAACAGCTTTTTTGTGTTGAATACAGTGATTTGGTTTCCTTGGGTGGGGGCGCTATGGTTGCCTATGTGAAGCCAGGATTTTGTTTTGTACTTTTTAGTGTTCTATACCCAGATTCTACAGCACAGATGCATCTGCAGGCTCAGGTACCTCAATGAATGTACATTGTCTATCAATGGGCCTTTAGTCAATAGAGGGTCTTCAAATAACAACAACATTCCAATGCCCTTGTTTTCTTGTATTTTCCGTGCATCATTCTCCCCTGCATCAAGGATAATCAACTACTTATAGGCTAACAGACAGACTTGAGACTTTGGAGATGAAGATGACGTGAATCTGACCAGATCTAGGTTTTACAGATGAACATGTAGAGAGGAAGAAAGGTTGGTGGTTTGATTTTTTGATTGAATGGCTTGGATTATGGTCATAGATTAAGGATTCGAGTCGTCGACTTGGGCCTCCCCTCTGTAAACTTCACTTGACGCTAGATGTGGATCAAGAACAACATTTAGGCTGCCACTCCAGCAAAGGACGGCAGCAGAGGTGACAAAGGAACAAGGTAAAGGCTAAGTCGCTAATGGGTTTGCAGTTTGTCGATCTCTTCACGTATAAACGGCGTTAATAAGATAGCAGTACGCCGGTCAATCCAGGCAGATCATATATGAATCATCTCGAGTGAGCCCGAGTGCCTCGCTCAAATACTAGAACATGGCCGACCCCACCTCCAACCCCCCAACTCGCCCAAAAAGAAACTACCAGATTCGACCCATCCGCTATATACGGATCAAATCGAGTAGGCATATGGCCGGTCGAACTCAACTCAGTTTGTGAGTAGCCCCGTAGGCCTGATAGCCCTAGTCTCCATATCATTTTCTATCCTTTAATGAATTAACATAAAGTAATTTTCGGACTATTAATCTTAGCTGGATTCTATTACCATTTAAGATTATTTCCTCAAAGAAGTGCTAAAATTCTTTCAAAATAAATCTTTTTTTCACTAACCTTGCTTCACATGAGAACCAGATATTCGTAAGTTGACCATTACATAGGTCAGGCAAAAGCATTTACGCAAATTTCAAATTTTCATTCAGTGATCCTTTTTTGGTGGTAAGTATAGTTGCAATCGGATTAGCTGTCAAAGACAAACTTCTCCGAGGCTGATTGGAGTGGAACCTCAAAAAAGGTAAGCATTAGAACCTCAGGTTATACCATACGAGCTAGCAAGGGTTTGATGGATAACACTAAGTTTAGGCAGACTTCACCAAGAATAAACATAAATAGCATGCTTCCACCATGATGTCAGCCAAATACAATAGTCAAACTAGCCTAATATGAGCAAACTTTGTTAACATATATCCAAACCATGCATTCGCCATTCTAAATAGCAGTTCTCATTGGGCTCAGTATGCTTAAAAGAATATGACTAAGTTTCATGCCGTTGATAGTAATGATAACTACTTCATTATAATTCATTTCAGTAATGCGACTAGTAGGAGTCAGGAAAAAATAAATAGCTATCACTCCAATCCCTTAAGATGAGACTAAAGAAGATGAGGCCCCGCATTTATCATCTTCAAAAAACATAATATGAATCCCATAGAACACGATCTTAAGATTCCTCGAAGGCTGAAAGTAAAAAGCTAATTCTCTCTGATGAAATTAATTTAATCTTCCAAATAATCTTTATTAAGAACAAGACAAGTACTCAGCTGTTTACCAATGTATTTATGTGTCAATTATCTGATCATTCAGGAAATTCTGATAGATATCTCTGTTTAATTGTGCACGTTGAACAAAAATGTCTAAGCATGATCCAAAATTATTGATGTCAATTCCATGAAATCTCTTATCGAAGTAAGTAACAATGTTATACACTTGCTTTGTCTTTAGACAGAATGAAGTCAGGCCAGGACTGCCGGGTATATATTTTCAGACAGAAAAAGAAAAAAAAATCAACAGCGTTGAAGAAGAGCGCACAATATGAACAGAAAATATGCAACTGATGCACATGCACCTAAAGATGATTGATGGATTCAGGACAACAGAGGTTAGATAGTCCTTTGTCAAAGACATAACTAGAAGGGTAAAGTACCTGCTGCAGATACTCCTCAACGCTTGTCGCCTCAGCAGGGAACACATCCTCAAAAGTTGTCTTCAAGAAGAAAAAAAAAAAATCAACTGGTAGTATGAATAATGACTATAGCGAAGTCATGCTAAACAAAGCAGAAGCTGGATCTAAAAGTTTTACAAATAGAGATATTCGGGGAACCCACAACCATACCAAACTCCCCAATAGCAAGACATAATGTGGAATCCAAAATCAACATACATGAGGACTAAAACAAGTCTTACAATAACCTCCTACTTAAACAATTCAATTTTGGTGACAAAGTCAACTCTACGCAGAGTAATACAATTGTATGCTCGAACACGGCAATCGTTTAGGACAGATGCAGAATTAACATCAAAATAGGTGCTACATTGGCCAATCATGTTACTCCTACTTTACATCAAAATAACCAATACTTAACAAGATTGCATATTAGAAAGAAAATAATGAGAATTACTCCCTCCGTCCCATAATAATGGTTACTTTGGGTCAAACCTATTTGAACTTTGACTAACATTTTTTGCTAAACTAATCATCTCCATAGAAAATTTAAAATGGTTATTAAATCACCAATAGAAACATTATCAATAACTATTTTTTAATTTTTATGGAGATAAATAATTTAGCATAAATTGTTGGTCAAAGTTCAAGTAGGTTAGACCAAAAGTAACCATTGTTATGGGACGGAGGGGTGCTAGTTTAAGGCTAGAGAAAATTAAAAACAAAACCCTTGTTTGAATGTTCAACATTAGAAAAAATATATTGAAGCAAAACATTATGACCATAAGAAAGGGCATACATCATGCATCAGCAAGAAAGATTTTAAGTCTTACCTTTAACTCAAATGATTTAAGATCCCGAGCTAGTTGCTCCGCATTTATTCCCTCACGAGCAAGTAGCCTGAGAAAGGAAGCAGCATAGAGAATATATAGAGCTAACAGTTGTCTCTTCAAGCGGATAAATGGATGATATGATAACTCTTTCCCTATACCAGAGTCATTCTTTATTATGATGCCCCATTTAAAGATCCCCTATTTAGACTAATAGACACATTTAAGTTACAACATTGTCCCTCATATAAAAAAGCTGGCAATGCTCGGTGACGATTAGTATGTAAGAACGCCAGTTGTTCCCATGTCCTTTTAGTACAACTATAATCCACCGTCGCTCAAATGACTGGGAACTTTTTGACCATTATAGGTACCAAAAAAGCACTGGCATACTCCTCTACGAAGGAAAATCTAAGGTTGTTAAAGTCTCTCTTATAATAAATGACACTTAAACGGGAATTCTCCAACCAGGTTAATTAGTAACACTTTGAATCTCATGGCATTCATAACAAACCCAACAAGCTATCATTATATGTTCTCAATCTTGTTTAGAGACAGCTTTTCAGCTTTCAAGTTATTATCGGAGAAGTTAAACATAAAAAGCACAAATAATTCTAGGAAACCCACAACAATCAATCCAAGCTTTGATTCCCAACATATGCTTACTGTCATGCACCAAGCCACTAACTTGAGGGTGTTATAGTGGAACCTAAACCTATATTTGGACATCATGTCAAAATGAAGATGATTAATTAGGGCTGCCATTACAGCTCAAAGTACGTACCTAGTAGCTGCAATTGATTGAGAAGGGGCTTCAGTTCTTAAGGTTTTCGACTTGAGCTTCTTCGATAAGGCTTCTAACTGATCCAAGTTTCTCTGAGGAAAAAAAAAAACAATGCATCAACAACTATAAAATGACAAATTTCTCAAACACACCCACAATTAAGTAAAGAAGAATATAACTTTTTTCATAAGGTTTTAACTTAATTTAATCTCGATACCTAAAGAGATGTATTTCAAAAATCGAAGAGAAGAGTCAAATTTACTGCTGAGAATTCAAAATTTGAAGGTTCTAAGTGCATTTCAACTGTGTTAAGAATAATAAGCAACAATAAACTCAAGTCGGTGAAATTTTCTCGACAGAAAAATGGAACATGGAGGGAGAGACCTGAAGGGGAGGGAATTGAGCGGAAGGAGCAGCTTGTTCGACGAGCTTGGAGGATGAATGTAAGAGATTTGTCCAGCTACTCATATCGGCATCCGTCGTCATTCTCTCGAGCTTCCACTACTGTCTGTCTTCCGCCGCGCCTTGCCGTGCCGTGCCGTGTCGCGCCTCCTTCCACCGGAGTCTAGTCTAACCCCCCGTTCCGAGTCTCGTCTTGTCTTTCCACTCCGTCGAAGTCGCTCTTCTCACTTTGGGCTTGCTCCTTGGCTTGCTCCAGAGTTTTAAAAACGAAGGAAAGGAAAAGAAACGGAAGGAAATCTAATATATTTTACTTCGTAAGGTTGCTCTCGGGATTTTTTAAGAAGGGAGTGGGCGGAAAGGAAAGGAAATTTTTTAAAATTTTCCCTCCTACACAATCCTTTCAAAAGTGGGAGGAATTGAAAGGAAATAAAGTCTTATAAAACAAAACATTTTGATAAACCTATTTTACCCCTCAAATATAACTCTCTTTCTCTTATTAAGGGTACAAGTGTAATTAACTCTATTTTCCTTCTTTTTCCTTTCTAAACTCAAGTGCACATCTAGATAATGTTGAGTTCCTTCCCGTCCCCTTCTTTCCCCTCCCCTTCCCTCCCTCCCTCCCTTTCCTTTCTCTCTTTTAAAAACTCGGGAACGGACCCTGTAACTTTCAAAAGAAAATAATGGAACATTTACAACAGAGCCCTTGTGGTTTTTCTTTGCTCACTAACCTATTGATTTTTTATTTATTTATTTTTTTTTGTTTCAATCACAAATAGAATAATGAATAAAATACTATAGTAACAAAGAGTGGTTTATCTTCTCCGTGACCTCTATTCTTTCTCTGCCTTCCCCTTCTCTCTCAAAAATGACTGCGACTTCTTCTACTCTATGACCGGTCCAGTGAAACATTAGGAAGAAGAGAAAGGATGCTATTAATTTCTTGAATGAATTTTTGATTCTGCTTTGGAGTTGCTTAGTTTTGGCAGCAAGCTTAATTTACAAGGTGATTTTTCTATATCCTTATTATTATTTCATTTTTCTATAGATTGTTATGTTTATGTAATTTGATTTGAGCACCGTACTGATCAAGAGTAAATTTAGACATTCACTTTGGAATAGAGGTAGAATACTCTCTTTGTCCCATAAAGATAGTCTTAATTTGATTTTTTATAGTCAACATAAATCAACTTTGATCAAGTATTGGTGTCAATCTAATGATCACAATCAAAATTTTAAAGGGGCTTGGACTCTAGGGCCCCTAAGCCCAGATTCAAACCCAAATAAGGAAAATCCAGATGAAAAATTCCTCATACACCCCTCACTAGCAAAAAGATGCAATAAAACTAAAATGCCCTCATATCTCCTCCCACCCCTCACCAGCAAAAAGATGCAAGAAGACTAATATGCCCTCATATCTCATCCCATCCTTACTTTTTTGGTCAAATCCTAGTCAGCTCTTATAACTTACACATAATTATATATAAGAGTCAAAAAAAATTAATTTTATTATTTTTTTTAGAAAAAAAATTATTGTTTTGGTCAAACTCGGTCAAACCGAAGTCAAACTTATAACTAACACATAATTAACATATAAGAGTAAAAAAAAAATACTTTTTTTATTTTTTTAGAAAAAAATATTAATAATATTTGGTCAAACTTGGTCAAACGATAGTCAAACTCTTATAACTAACACATAAGAGTAAAAAAAATCACTTTTTCCATTTTTTTACAAAAAAAAAATAACAAATTTTTTTGGTCAAAGTTGGTCAAACAGCAGTCAAACTCTTATAACTAACACATAAGAGTCAAAAATTTGATCAAAGTTGGTCAAACAGCAGTCAAACTCTTATAACTAACACATAAGAGTCAAAAATTTCACTTTTTCCATTTTTTTACAAAAAAAATAATAATTTTTTTTTGTCAAACTTGGTCAAACAGCAGTCAAACTCTTATTACTTATACATAATTATCATATAAGAGTTACAAAAATTACTTTTTTCATTTTTTACAAAAAAGTAATATTTTTTAAGTCAAATTTGGTCACACTTAGTCAAACAACAGTCAAACTCTTATAACTAACACATAAGAGTCAAAATTTCACTTTTTCCATTTAAAAAAATAATAATTTTTTTTTGTCAAACTTGGTCAAACAGCACTCAAACTCTTATTACTTACACATAATTATCATATAAGAGTTACAAAAATTACTTTTTTCATTTTTTACAAAAAAATAATAATTTTTTTAAGTCAAATTTGGTCAAACAACAGTCAAACTCTTATAACTAACAGATAATTAACATAAAAGAGTCAAAAGTCTTATGAACCTGTTCATAAGACTAAAGTCTTATTAAACTTATTCATAAGACTTTGCTCTTATCAATAGATTAATGTGTATTATAAGACATTTTTTCAGTCTTATTAAACTTGTTCATAAGACTTTGCTCTTATCAATAGATTAATGTGTATTATAAGACATTTTTTATCTTATAAAAGTTACTTTTTTCATATTATAAGACCTACGAATAGTAATTTATTTATTTTTTCCGAAAGAATGAATAGTAATTTTTTTAGTGTATTCCACATTTGATATAATTACGGTGATACATTCAGGAAGCTTCTTTAATGAGCTTGGTTAACATGCGTATTTTTTATCCCCAAATGCAAATGCTTTTCAGGTGATAAATTCATGGGAAAAAAAGTAATAAATCCATGAAGCAGAGGCTAATAGTTTTATGATGGTTCATGGAGAGAGATCAAAGAGTACAATCTGCAGATCTGAATAAAAAAACAATAATAATTTATCAATAACAACTATCAGAATTTCGTAAGGACAATCAAATTGTGATAAAACTTTGGTCAAAAGTTGAATCAAGTTGACTACCAAAATTAAAGGGGTATCAGTTTGAAAGAGAATTTATACACAAATTTTACGGTTCCAACTTCCAAATAGACAAAAATTACCCCATATACATACACATTCACCATCAATAAGAAAAATGTGTAATAGAGCAATACCAAAACCGCAGACTCCGAGAAAGAATAGGCGAACTCAAACAGAAATCAAGGACAGCATCTTTCTGGCTCCCAATTCCAATTACTTCAAAATACTCAGATCCTTGGAGAAGTCATGCTCGGAGTCTGAGAATTCGGGAGGTAGTTGACGGGCGTTGGGGAGGGCTGCCCTGCCGGTGTCGGAGAAGAAGAGACGGTGAGAGAGAGAGAGAGAGAAGATGAAGAGAGAGAGAGAGAGAGAGAGAGAGAGAGGCGGTGAGGACGAAGGTGTCAGGTCGCCGGCGGCCAGAT
Source organism: Campanula takesimana (assembly GCA_026119855.1). NCBI lineage: Eukaryota > Viridiplantae > Streptophyta > Magnoliopsida > Asterales > Campanulaceae > Campanula > Campanula takesimana. The sequence continues at coordinate 2,400,271 of JAOWBW010000003.1, forward strand.
CTAGAGAGATCGAAGAAAGTGATGTTCGCCGGAGAAAGAGATCGGAGTGAGGGAATCAGAAGAGGAAACGGCACCGGAGAAAATGAAGAAAAACTAATGCGTCGGAGAAACTAGAGTCGCCGGCGCTGAGATCGTCGGAGACGGAGAAAGAAAACGAGGTCCGACATGGCGGTGATGTTCGCCGGAGAAGATAAAGGCGTCGGCACCGTTTGTGTGTGCGTGCGCCATTTGTGTGTGCTTAGAGAGAGATTGTGTGTGTGTGGACTGAGGGGGAGAGGAGTGGTTTGTTTTGTTTGAGAGTGAGGGTAATTTTGGTATTTATGCATTTAGTTTGACTGGTCAATGTAGCCCTAGGGGTGTATGGGGAATTTGGATCTCAGCCCAACTCCTTATCTGGCATTTGATCTGGGCTTGGATTTATGTGTAATTAAATCTGGGACTGGGGGCCCTAGGGGAAAAATTCCAATTTTAAAAATAGTACTACCTCTGTCCCTAAATGAGTGTCCAAATTTCATTTTAAGGGACACTGAAAATCTCAACTTTATGTACAATTTGCTAGCAAAGATTCATATATAATCTTGTAATCTCCTTTCCAAACATTTAGTTTTGCACGTATAAAAAAACCGGTGAAAAAAATTTCGAAAAAAAACATTTAGGGACAAAGTTATGTTAAAAAAAGACACTCATTTTGGGACAAAGATTTCTTGAAAATGGACACTCATTTAGGGACAGAGGGAGTAATTGATATATCACCTAATGATTTGTCGATTATAATTTTAGAATTTTACTAAAATAATTAGATCGCAATCAATGTTTGGTCAAAGTTCATTTATGTTGACTATAAAAAGTCAAAATGTGACTATCTTTCTGAGACAGAGGGAGTTAATTTATGAAGAAGTACCGCCATTCAGTGTCATTCGGTTGTTTTTATGATATAGTAAAACTTTTGTAAATCTAAAAAATATATGAATTATAAATTGTTGATATATCTATATATATAATATAGGAGAGTAAAATGCCATTCATAGAGAGGGCCACGTGGATTTATGATGTGGAATTCCATGTGGCGCAATGGTGAAACATGTTACTCATTTTGATATGTTTAGATTATTTGAAATTCAAAACTTAAAATTCAAATTCAAATTTTGAAACTTTAACCATCAATAATTATATATAATGTTGTAAATGTTTTTTTATTAATGAATAAAGGTGATAAGATGATGCTTTAAATTTTATATGATCCAATGATTTATATATTTTATTTTATTATTTGCTTAGGTTGAATGTTTTACAAAAATTTATACTCCATGGTTGAGTGTGGATATTCCTATTGAAGCATTTCAATTGCTCATTTGGCCGAAAGACTGTCTTTTCTGAGTATTTTTTTTTAACTTAAATGAATTTTGATTATGAAATTAAAGAAATTTAGCTACCCGCTTTTTGATTTCTACAAGTATAAATATTTATTTACATCACTTTTTAATGAAGTAATTACTGATTGCGTTTTTTTTTCAACTTTCAATTTTAACCCAAAGTAAAAATAGCTCGCTCATTTCTTAAGACAATATGAGTATAAATGTCCTACTACATAGGATATGTACGCTTATTAAGAAAATAATACAAAATGAGTAATTAATATAAGTGGTTGAGGGTATAATTGTCTAAAACACTTCATTGTTCAATTGGACAAAAAGTAAGTAGGAAGTGTCGGTCCTTTTGTAATAACAGAAGAATTAAAAGGATAAATGTGTCCAAAAAAACTATTCATCATTTTCATTTTAGGAATGCGACTCTTACTCTATGGTTTATTAAAAAAAAAAAAGTATGACTTACTCTGAGACGGAGATAGTGAAAAATATTCACATCAGACCAACTAATTGTGTAAGTGTTAAGTTTATGTACCAAAATATTAATTAAATATTTTAGTTTTATTTGAACGTTTCATACTTGAAATCGACAAACTGGCGATAAAAATCCACTGTGAAAGACAAAACTATTAAAAAACAATATGAGCGACCAAATCAGTAAAATATTCAAGTTTAGGAGTTAATTAATTTACATAAGGAAGTGGGGAAATATAACATAGCTTTTTTAGATTTGATCAATTAATTCAAGGACTAGACACCTCATATGGATTTCATAATTGGAAATTGATTGAAAGTCATGAAAATTGGATAGGAAAACGATCACGAGGGACCAAACAAATACAAAATATTCATATGAAACCAAACTAAAGTAAATGTCATGTTTTTATACCAAACTATTATTTAATCAATAGGTATTTTTGGTATTTTTATATTTTAGATGTAATATTAATAAAAAGTTGCAAGGTTAGGGATCATAGCCTCTCTCTCCCTCACTAAGGAGGGGTGAGAAGGATAGAAACTTTGATTGAGATTAAATAAACGGGCTTCACAGATTAATGTTTCTCCAAAATAACAAGTTATTAATTAATTTTCTTACCCATTTTAGAAATGTATCTCAATAATAAATTTTAATTAATTGATTTAGCATGCCCTGTCGAGTATTGACGGGTCACTCACTAGTTAGTGGAATAGGTGAATGTTCTTTTCTTGCCAAATCTAGAATAGGTCAATTTGAATTTTGAAATCTAACGTTAGTGTCTCTTCCACTCTTTGTTAGTAAATCAAACATAATTTATCTGGTTTTTCACATTAAAATAATGAATAAAATATAGTAACAATTTTCAATGTAAGAGGAATAAAGTAATTTAAATACCTTTACCCTAACAATTGTTTTCATCTAAAAATTTGGTCTAAAAACGAAGAAAATTTGGACAGGAGGAAGTAATGGGTAATCCCATTGATTATTCCATTAATATCATATTCAAACACAATTCAATTAAAGATATTAAAATTATTTTTAAAAATTAATATATTCTTTTCTTTTTGTGTAAATGAATTTTAGATAATACATAGTATTAAAAAATTGTGAACAATATAATATTCCTTCCGTTCTAAAACATAGGTCATTTTAGGTTTTTCATTTTACTAGTGTTCTAACCCGTGCGATGCACGGAAAAATTCTCATTTATTTAACAGTTAAATAATGGTCTATATGGCTGCATTAAGAATCATACAATTACAAAACTTCTCACTTTATTTTGTAATTGAAAATTAAATGAATAAGCCAAGGGAATGAGATACATATTGATAACACATTTGAGATATTGAATACTCCCTCCGTCTCAAAATGATCTTCTCATTTGCCATTTATCATTGTCCCAAAAAGTTCTTCACATTTCTACATTTTAGGCTTATACAAAGCATGGCTAGTGAAGCAAGTGTTCATATCCTTAAAAAATTTGAATAGTCAAACGCGAAGAACATTTTTGGGACGGAGGGAGTATAACTTTAGATGGTAGTTGTTTGTTGCGAAAAATAATCATGTTGACTATCGTTTTACTCCCTCCGTCCCAAATTGATAGTCACGTTTGATTATTCATCCTTTTTATTGATATAAAGACTTGCATAATAAAACATAATTTGTTAATGCACTTTGTTAGAGATACAGAGGAAGTAATTTAATTACTATTTAACTCTTATTCTGTTTCCTTATTCTACTTGTATAGTTGTTTCCTACTTATGTAGGTATCTAGAATAGTCTCCTAATCAAATCTATATTGCTTGAATAGCAAGCTACGATTGTATATATATCTCATGTATTTGTAACACAATGAATTGATTCAATGAGAAGAATTCATTCAAATTATACTTTTACATGGTATCAAGCTTAAGGTCCAATTAACCTTTTTTTTCAAAACCCTACACACCCGCCGCCCTAACCTGCTACCGATCTCACCATGGCCACCTCTTCCGATCTCGTCTTCCTGCCCAATTTCGATGACCCTACCAAGCCCTTAATCGTAGTGTCTCTTTCCCACATATTGAAACTCACACCCACAAATTACATTGCCTGGAAATCCCAAATTGAATCCTCCCTTCTCGGCCTTGACCTGTTCCAATATTTGGACGGTTCTATCCCAAAACCCGACGAACGCATCACCATCACCACTCCCGCCGTCGCTGCCACCGGCGACACCCCTGCCAAGGCCGCCACCACCACAATCACTCCCAACCCAGCCTACAAATCTTGGTTTCGCCAAGACAAGCTTATCCTTAGTGCTCTATCCGGCACCCTCTCTCCACCACTTGTACCCCTCATCTCCCTCTGCCCCACCACCCACTCCGCATGGCTAACCCTTACCAAAACCTATGCCAACCCCTCCAAAGGACATCTCAAACAACTAAAAGACCGTCTTCAGACTATCTCCAAAGGTACCCGCTCCATCACCGAATTCATGCAAGACATTAAAAATTGCACTGATCAATTAGCCTCCCTTGGCCGCCCCTTAGACCCTGACAATATTGTTGATCGCATTCTTGATCAAATCAATGATCTTGAATACGATAATGTCATCTCTGCTGTGCAAAACCGAGAGACTCCCATCACGTTCGATGAACTTCATGAGAAACTCATCAACCGCGAACTCACCATCAAACTCAAACCCCGGACCTCACCCACCTTCCCCGCCTCTGTCAACACCGCTACTAAACCCTACAAACAACATAACAACTCTCGTCCCTCTTCCAACCAAAACACTACCCATCACCCCTCAAATCAGTCCAATCAACCTCGCACGACCTATAAAGGCACGTGCCAATGGTGCCGAGAAGTCAGCCACTCCTTCTCCTATTGTCCTGCCTTTCGCAAACAGTTCACAAACGCCTCCGTCCCACCACCGCCCAACCGCAACCCTTCTTGACCTTACCCCAAGAACGCATCCCGGTCCACCGCCCAACCCTCCTTTCATGTCGCCACTACCAATCCCTCACCTCAACCCACCACTTGGCTCCTAGATAGCGGAGCCACCCATCATGCCACCAACGACCTTAACAAATTGGCTCTTCACCAACCTTATGACGGCACATATGAATTATTCATTGGTGATGGATCCGAACTTCAAATCTCCAACATTGGTTCTACTTCTATCCTTACTTCTCACTCATCTTTCACACTTAATCACGTTCTTCACGTCCCCACTCTCTCTCGTAATATCATCTCTATTTCTAAACTATGCCATGATAATCATGGCTCTATTACATTCTTACCTGATTCCTTTATTGTGAAGGACACTCGTACCGGGGCAATTCTTCTTCAAAGCAAACCTAACTCTGGCGTCTATGAATGGCTTCATTCTAGTTCCGCCGTTCACTCTGCATCAGTCTCTTCTACTTCAAATTGGCATCATAGATTAGGACATCCCTCATATTCTATTTTACGTCATATTAGTAATAGTTTTTCAGTTAAACATTCCTACGTCTAGTCATTTTCATTGCAATTCGTGTGATTGTAATAAGAGTCATAAGTTACCTTTCTCTAATAATACAATTCGTTCTTTTAGGCCACTTGATATTCTCTACAGTGATGTTTGGACTTCTCCTCTCTATTCTCATGATGGCTTCAAATACTATATAATCTTTGTTGACCATCACTCCAAATACATTTGGTTCTACCCTCTCAAGCACAAGAGTGATGCACTCTCTGTTTTCTCGACCTTTAAACCTCTTGTGGAAAAACACTTTGGCCGTCCCATCAAAACCATTTACAGTGATAATGGCGGTGAATACCTTGGCCTCCGTCCTCTTCTCAATTCCCATGGTATCCAACACTTGACCTCCCCTCCTCACACACCTGAACACAATGGCTACTATGAACGTCGCCATCACCACATTGTCGAAACTGGTTTATCGCTCCTCTCCCATTCTTCTATGCCACCCAAATACTGGACACATGCCTTTTCCACTGCCTTCTATCTCATCAACCACATGCCCACACCCACCTTGAACCTCCATTCCCCCTACTCCATCCTTCATAACCAACATCCCAACTACCTCAAACTTCGTAGCTTTGGCTGCCTTTGCTATCCCTGGCTTCGCCCTTACACCACTAATAAACTTGACCCTCGGTCTCTCCCGTGTGTCTTTGTTGGTTACTCATCCACCCAAAGTGCCTATTATTGTCTAGACCCCCTCACTCACAAAATATATACCTTTCGCCATGTCAAGTTTATTGAAACCACCTACCCATTCACTAATACATCCCCTCAACTCACCACCACTGTTGAAAACTGGTGCACTCTTTCCCTACCTATCCTACCTCCTATTCCTCGTCCCAACACCCCCCCCCCCGCACCTTGCCCCCTGCTGATCCTTTAGGTCCGGCCGGACCAGTACCACACCCGACCGGACCAACTATACACCCGACCGGACCAACTACTCACAACCCGACCGGACCCACTACTTACCCGACCGGACCCCCTTCACCCCTGCCGCCTATCATTTCGAATCCACCCCCCCCAACCAGCCTCCACATCCCACCAGCCTGCCACCACTCCCCTACCAGAAGCACCTGCTCTCCCTCCTAGTGAACCAACACCGGCTCCTCGTGGTCCTGTAACCAGATCCCAACACAATATCCGCAAACCAGTTAACAAACTCAATCTCAATGCTTCCCTTCAACCCTCTACCACAGAACCTACCACCATCACCCAGGCGCTTAAACATCCTCTTTGGCGTGCCGCCATTCAATCTGAGTTTGATGCTTTCCTCCATAATCACACTTGGGATCTTGTTCCTCCCTTTGCTTCCCAGAATCTTGTTGCTTGTAAATGGATTTTTCGCACAAAGTACAAACCTGGTAGTTCAATTGATCGCTACAAAGCCCGTCTTGTTGCCAAAGGTTTTCACCAACGCCCTGGCATTGACTACTCTGAAACCTTCAGCCCAGTGGTCAAACCTGCCACGGTCAGAACTATTCTCACTCTTGCTACAGTTCGCGGTTGGCCTCTCCTCCAGGTTGATATCAACAATGCTTTCCTTCAGGGTTCTCTCACTGAAGATGTATACATGACCAACCTCCTAGTTTCACTGACCCTTCCCTTCCCTCCTATGTTTGCAAGCTCCGTAAAGCAATCTATGGTCTAAAGCAGGCACCTCGTGCATGGTACAATGAGCTTCGTTCTAACCTTCTTCATCTTGGGTTCAAAAACTGTGTCTCTGACTCTTCTTTCTTCACACTACATCACTTTCTTGGTATTATTTACCTACTTGTCTATGTAGACGATATCATCATTACTGGGTCCAACAGTGATTTCCTGGAATCATTCATCTCTTGTTTTGCCTCTCGCTTTGCCTTAAAAGATCTCGGCTTCCTATCCTATTTCTTGGGGGGAAGTTCTACCTCACCCGAAAGGTATCCTTCTCTGTCAGCACAAATACATTCTAGATCTGTTACAACGTTCTAAAATGGATGAAGCCAAGCCTATGCCTACTCCCATGCCGCCTCACCCACCCCTTTCAGCTACCCGAGGAACACCTCTCTCTGATCTAACTTCCTTTCACGCACTTGTTGGCAGCCTACAGTATCTCTCCCTCATTTGACTCGATATTTCCTTTGCTGTCAACTGACTATCTCAGTTTATGCACAAACCTACAGAAGAGCATTGGTTGGCTCTCAAGATACTTCAATGCTTTTTAGCAGGAACGGACTCTCATGGTCTTCTCATTAGCCGGGATTCACCCCTCACACTTCATGCCTTCACCGACGCTGACTGGGCAGCGGACTCTGATACTTATACCTCCACTACAGGGTACATTGTCTACTTGGGTAAAAATGCCGTCTCTTGGAGCTCTTGTAAACAGCGTACCTTGGCCCGTTCTTCCACCGAAGCTGAATACCGTGCCGTTGCCTCCACCACCACTAAAGTCATTTGGGTTCAAAATCTTCTCCGAGAACTTGCATTGCCATCTACGGATACTCCAGTCATTTATTGTGACAATTTGGGAGCTACATATGTTGCTGCGAATCCTCGGTTTCACTCTCGGATGAAGCATCTCGGTCTTGACTATCATTTTGTCCGAGAACTTGTTCAAAACAACTCCTTGCGTGTCTCCTTTATTTCAAGTCAGGACCAGCTTGCCGACATCCTAACCAAGCCGTTACTCAGGGCTCGGCTCGGTTTCAAGAACTTTTGGTCAAGATTGGTCTCACTCAAAGCTCGTCCATCTTACGGGGGCATGTTAGAGATACATAGGAAGTAATATAATTAATATTTAACTCTTATTATGTTTACTTATTCTACTTGTATAGTTGTTTCCTAATTATGTAGGTATCTAGAGTAGTCTCCTAATCAAATCTATATTGCTTGAATAGAAAGCTACGATTGTATATATATCTCATGTATTTGTAACACAATGAATTGATTCAATGAGAAGAATTCATTCAAATTATACTCTTACACACTGTTGGTCCCAGAGGGCAACAAGGGTATAGAACCGCTAGATGGGGGGTGAATAGCGGTCCGAAACTTTTTCAAAATTACCCTTAAAATCAACCGAGTACTTATCAGTTTTGCCAACTGCGGTTCAAAGCACAAGAACCGAACTGATAAAATGCACAGCGGAGTTTGCGGTTTTGGCCATATATGTTAGTTAAAGAGTTGGAAGGTTTGACTCGGGTTGAGAAAACACTATGATGCAACAGAATAGTTAAACTTAAAGTTTAAAGGAAAACACAATTCATCTTTCAAGTCATTTCGTATATGGAAACGAGTTCAAGACCACAAACAAGAAAGATAAATATCAAGACAGAAAATAAAGATCCAACACACAAATTGAAGAGGTTCGTTCTTAAATGAACTACGTCCTCTACCTAGATGGTTAGTCTAGGATTTTCTAATAGCTATAAGACTTGTATTAATTTAGAGGAGGTTTTACAAGATGAATCTAAACTCTAAACAATAAGTCTAACCTAAGCTATAATAACAACCGGTGTTTTCGAAGTATATAATCTATGTGATCATATAAATCGGGTGTGTGTGTGAAAAGAAATCAAATGCTCTAAGTATCTAAATGATGGTTGAGCAAGTTGAATTCTTTCGGTGTAAAGGCTAAGTATGAATGGTTGTTAGGCTTGAAGCTTTTGATGAAGAACTGGGTTTGCAATGGAGATGGTTTGAAGATATGAATATCTGAGTTTAAATCTTCAAAGCAAACTTGAATACTTGGGAATGAATCTCTTGAAGCTCAGCAACCTTCATTGTTGAATAGTGAAGGCTATTTATAGGCAGAGCACCCTTGTGACCGTTGGGTAAAGATTTGAATCAAATCTGAAGGGTACAGTGCTGTCGAAATCCCATTGGTTGAGCTGTCATTTTCGTCCTTGATTTTGTCTTGTAGTCCTAGGTAGTTGTTGCACCACTACCTGACAATTGTCCTTTGTTGCAGAAAGGACTAACGGTAAACAATTCAAACTGATAGACAAACCGACATTCCTTGCAGAAAATCCAAGTTAACTTAGAGTTATTTTGACATGACATAACAACATCCTTTTACGGTCAAAAAGGGAATGTTTGTCTAAGGAATAAATGACATCTCTTTAATTCTTCAATAACTGCTCTGCGGTTTCACCAAGCATAGGGGCGGTTTGAAGAATGATCTTGATGAGCGGTTTCATCAAACATGCAAACTGCAGTTTGATGAAAACTAAAGGGCTCCATGCTGGCGGTCTTAAGATGACGGCTTGAAGCACTAAACCGCTAATGATACAACCGAACTATACTCAGCCTAGACAATCAAAAATCTAGAAATGGACTTATCTAAAAATTGAAGTATAACTTCATTACATGCGGTCCTAAAGTCCATAAACAGACACGTGGCATGGATCAATCAAATTAAGGTGGGTGAACTAACAATGAATCCTAACACACACTTTAAATCAGTTTGGGAGATATTGAGTATAAGAAAAATATTACTATTTTAATGACGGCTCCATCCGTCCCATTAAATATGCACTTTTTAAATCACACATAAACCCTAATATCACGTCTCTTAAATGTGCCAACAACCACATTCAATTCAAGCATTCTATTGTTACATCTAGATATGTGTTGTCAGAAAGAGAAGGGTGAAATAGTTTAGTAAAGACAATAAATCACAAACCGTCAAAGTTGTGGAATTCATTTGCTACTCCTAAGAGCAAGTCCAACGTGACTCTAAAGCGTTATGTTCAGCGCTAATTCACGCCAAAGAAGAGTCCAAGGGAACGCTACCTTTATCTTCAAAATGGCGCAATCATCCAATTTGCTTCAAATGTGGCGCAGATTGTAGGCTGCGCTATACTCTTCCCCCCCCCCCCCTTTTTTTCCTTTTCCTTTTAATATATACTCCTTCCATCTCAAAATAAATACAACCTCCGTCCCAGCTCAACGCGCACAGTTTGACTTTTTTTGTCAGCTCAATTGAACTTTGACCATAATTTTATAAAAAAATATAAATGTTTTTAAGTAATTTTAAAAAAGTTATTGATAGTATTCCTAACGGTGAATCAAAAACAATTTTTTAAATTGCATAGGAACTTTTTGATTTTAATAAAATTATTGTCAAAGTTAAATTGAGTTGACCAAATGAACAGTAACTGTGCACATTGAGCAGGGACGGAGGTAATACTTTATAACTTAAACTATATACTCTTTCGCCTCAAAATAAATGTATCATATTTATACTTCTTTTACAATATACTTTCTCCACCCAAAATAAATAAATTTGAGTCGTAAATATTTTTGAACAATATACTTCTCTCATTTGTACATGACTTGTACAACGGTAAAATGCACTAATTGATTATTAACTTTTCTATCAAAAACAACAAAAAAAAAGATCAAAAATGCGAATTTATTTTGAGACAGAAAAAGGAAAGTACGATATTTAATATAATGTAATAATAATTTACAAACTACTGGAAAACAAATTAGGTGAAATGAAATAATAAAGAACGCTTTAAGAATATGCCTTTTGGTGCAAAATTTGAAGCAGAATGGTTGGAAATGATTGTGAAAATTTAGTGCAATATTTACACCATTTTAAAGTTATAGTGCAATTCTTGCACCAAACCATTGGAGATGGTCTAAACGTCTAAAATTTGGTAGTGGATGCACTATAGGGAATAGAATAATAAAAAAATAAGAAACACTAACATAGGAATGTTTTATTTATTTTAATTTGTTTTCTTTAAAAAGACGAATATATATATTTTTTTATTATATTTAACTGTGTGTGGTCGAAATCAAAAGAAAAGTTGGTATCAATAGAACAAACACGTTTTTTAAAATAAAAAATTGAACAAACACGTTGCAACAATATACATTGTCTACCTATTTAACATGGTGCGAAGTTTATGAACTTTTAGGGTTTTGGCAACAGGGAATTTAAAGGTAACATCTAAGACGATAAAAATGGTTTTCCGGTGACGGAATCACCATTAACACTTGTATGCTCACTTCCAAATAAGTTCCAATCATTTTAATAAATTATATAGTTTAGTATTACATTAAGTCTGAATAATATTTATTTTATGATTTATTTTGAAGGAATATTTGTGGTTTAATATAACTCGTTATAAAGTTGTTTAGAAACATTCATTATATTTAATATGAATTAATGTTGAACTTAATAAATTAAAAAGAAGATCATTTAAAACAAACAACTAACCATCATCACATTAAATAGAAAAGGGTACAAAAGATAATAATAAAAAAAGGAAAATTACATAATGAAAGCACAAATACGGAAATCACCCAAACACCTAAACAACAGTCGGGCCACCAACACCAACACCCGGCACCATCGCAGAATCAGCATCCGAACCATCATCATTCCTCTCAAACGACCTTAACATTGTTTCATACTCTTTGGCTAAACCACCTTGAGGATCAAGAGGGCCATTTTAGTCGAATTGTTGCTTCAAATACTCGGCCATTGCACGGTGTTCACCCCTAGCTTGATTAGAATTTTTGGATGAACGACTAAAAGCGATAGCATGTTGAAAAATAGCAATTCGATCCATTTGTTTAGATTTCTTACCTTTGCACGGAATGAACGGACACACAAAATTCCCAAGTTCATTCCATGCATTGTTCCCAACTGAAATTTGGCCCTGCTGGAATTTTGCTTGGCATGCAGAGTAAGAAGAGTTTATCTCTTGATCTGAATCAAGATAAACTGATAAACTCTTAACATCAACTTGTTTTTCTTTTGATGAGACATTGGATAGAAGGTATAGAAAGACGTTAGTATATTAATACCCATACATATCGCAACTGTAGTTTAATAAATAAAGAGTTTATAAGTAGAATAGGAAACTGACAAATATAATTGGATTGCCATAAAACTAATGAAAGGATAAAACTCAAAAGGATGTTTCGATATGTACTGAAGACATTATACTCCATCCCAAACTTGTGGTTACTATATTTTTTACGCCATCGTATATTTTTGTTTACTTACTTAAAATATTCTAAGTTCTCTTACCTCTAAATTCACATCAACTATCAACTAAATGATATTCTCTCAACTTAACTTTCAGACCAGATATTTTATTCACAATCTACACATTTTAAATTTTAGTGAGCAACAGTTACATACAGAGGGAGAATTTCATTGTTCTGGTAGATTTGAAAATGAATTGAATATACAATCTATATATAAATAAACAATATAAATCTAAATAAAAAAAAATAAAAATACATACATAATGAAAAAATATACAAAATCATATTTATATAAACTGAATTATAATAACTACATTTAAAGATTATGGAAAACTTCCTTCAAAACAACATTGTTTGTAGAAACTATCGAACCCTGAAACTCATCATCACTACAAAGCAATACTTTAAGGCCATCCGGATTTTTCACTCGTGAAAAAGCAACATAAAGTTGGCCATGTGAAAATACATACCTTTTCAAAATAAGCCCGACAAATGATAAAGACTGTCCTTGGCTTTTGTTGATTGTCATTGCATACGAAATCATTATTGGGAATTGCCTCCTCTCAGAACGTAACCGAGCTGACAAAGTTCTCCAAATGTAAGTTTTGCCACTACCTCCATATCCATAAACAAAAAACATCTTCCCAATCTCATCAAAACATGCTTTGAGAATAGTATTATAAACGTCATGTTAATCATCATTTAAATTCTTCACAAGTTCTTGTAATTCATCTTTTAATAGCTCCCGATCATAACTTCTTTCATCATAAACCAATCTATTTCTCGTTGCTTCAAAAAACTCAGCATTTGGATACGGCAACATTGGAAATTCCAATAAACTTCTACCTTGCTTTTGTAAATTTTTTTCTATACATTTTCTTTATTTTATTAGTATTCCTTAGTTCTTGTGCCATTTCCTTTAGTCTCCGTTCTCATGAAACGGAGGGAGTATATTGTAATTAGTATTTTTTCCGAAGTAACTTGAAGAAAAATAAACCCTTTCATGCCAAAGTCATTTTGAAGGACGAAATTGTATCTTAATCATTTATTACTCACGTTATTTGCATAACAATCAATAACAATAAATTATTCCCTTGTTTAAAAGGTTTCTTTTTTTTTTGCGAGAGAAAATAGTTACTGTCCCGATTTAAGGTTTTTACTTTCCTTTTTAGTATGTCTCAATTTAAGGTTCTTAGTTTACTTTATTACCTAAAATGAAAAATGGGACTAACTTGTCATTCTCACAAAAAAAAAACTCCCTACCCACTTTCTCTCTCTTAATTTACTTTTCGCGATTGCAACATTTACTTTTTTTTAATTCCCGTGCAAAAGTGCAAAGTAAGTAAGAAGCTTATAGTGGGACGGAGGGAGTATATCCTTTCTTTAAACATAGAGGTCACCCACAAAACCTAAAACCTCGTCGCCCTTAACCTACAAATATGTCATAAATTTATTTTTCGTTTTGTTTATTGGGTAATTTAATTTTAATAAAAATAAAAATAAAAAATGCTGTTACAAATAAAGAAAAGGTATAAAAATATATTTTTTTATATAAAGATATTTTTAAGATTCAGTTTAATTTATTCATTTTACATTTTTTTGACGAAATTTAATTATTAATATGCTAAAAATAATAAATAATTTATCAAAAATAAATATAGATAATTAATGATCAAGTACCATGTAGTACTAATTATGATCTACTATACCTTATAATATGACCAAAATGTTTAAAGTTTAATTATCAATATATAATTTTAAAGATTAGTTCAAAAAACATATAAATTGAAAGATTGTAAATAGCACAAACAAAAATAATATTCATTTATTATTTTATTTTTGAAGCAACTATTATTCATCGAAAAATTAATGGTGGATAGACTTTTCACTATATGTTGGCTAATAATTAAATATCAGGATAACCATTTTATTTTATTTTTTGACAGATTTCTTTTTATGGATATTGGGGTGACTTTTTCTTTCAACAGGTGGCATAACCATTTCATTAACACTGTATTTTTATTTGAGCTAAATTGCTATACTATTTTCTAAGGAAACTATAAATACAGCATGCTAGAAGTATTTTCATTTAAAAAATGTTTCCAATTCCTTTAAAAAAAATTACTACCTATTTTCAAGCCTAAAACTCCTCAGTAGAAAATTTTCAAAATAGAAATATGCTCGTTTCGCAAAAAACAATTGTTCCATATAATTACGGGAAAAAAAACCCTCCTAAAATTATAATTAATCTATAGTATTTTAGTTTTTTTTTGAAGCAATAATTAATCTACTATTCATTGCAAAAAATCAACGCACCACATTTTTTAGCTTTATTTCAACCAAACGCACCTTACTTTCATAAAAGGAATAGAAAACATTTTCTTTTTTTCCCGTCCTTGTAGAAAAAGAAAATCAAAGGAATAGTAGAAGACAAACCAAATGTACATTTAAAGAAAATAGTACTCCCTCCGTCCTGGAGTAAGAGTCATACCCCTCATTTGCACGCTTATTAATAAATATTGGAAGTGATGTAAATGTTGTGAGTGTAAAAGTAAAGTAGGAGAGAGAATGAGTGGGAGAGAATAGTGAATTGATTGGTGTTGTGAGTATAAAAGTAAAATAAGAGAGAGAATGAGTGGGGTGAATAATAAAGATTCTTTGCCGTTTTAGGAATATGACTCCTACTCTGAGACGTATCAAAATGAAAAGTAGGACTCTTACTCTGGGACGGAGAGAGTAATTCAATATCAAAATTTCTCTTCCAAATTTTTCTTTGAAAAGATCTGTACAAATCTCATGCTCCGTATAATGTTAGTTATTATCAATAAAAACCGGATTAAATTATAAAATTTAAATCAAAAACTAAGTAATTTACCAAGCAAAGATAAGTAATTTTTTTTATTTGAAAGTAAAATTTTAAATTTGGTAATAGAAACAACTTTTGGTAAACTCATCTTCTTCCCATATCAGCTATCGTGATTATGGTTTTCTAAAATTGAAATTGCCAATGTTCAAGCCAATAAAAACGCGTAACGCCCTTTGATTTCCCTAATCGTTACTTCTTCTCTCGGCATCTCTCTCGATTTCACTCTCCAAATTTCTCTCTCTCTCTCTCTACCTCAATTTCGCCACGCACCACCACGACACTGCCACCGCACACCTCAATGCTACCACTACCATTCCACCGTGATCATCATCACCACGACACCAATAATAACATCACGGCTACAAACATTAATTTCAATCTAACATCTCTCCTTTAAAGTTTCTCTTAAGTCAGATTTGAAGGATGCGGGCAAATCAATTCAATAAATAAAATTGTAAATTAGCACTCTTATGCAATCATCGAGATGTCGAAAGTACCTTTCCTGTGCTCGAATCGCAATCCACAATTCCACTGAAAGACCTCTTCTTTCTTTTCCATCTTCCCAATGCAACCTGATTCACATAAGGAAAAACAGAGAGTGAGTTAATTTTATTTATGTGTGTGTGTGTGTGTTCGTGTGTGTTTCTGTGTGCGTTCGTGTGTAAAATGAAGGGAAGATGTAGTAGAGAGGCGAAAGGAAGGAGTGGCAGAGATTTTGAAAACAGATGATGGCTGTTTGTGGAGAACTCCGAGATAGTGTGCTGCAAAATTCAAGTACAGTATTGAGCAAGCTAAACTTCAATTTCAAATTTTCTAGCAGCTTTTCAGTCTGATTAGATGGGTAGGCTGTCTACACTGACCTTGGATAGTTAAATGACTGGAATGCCCATCGAAAACCTCCTAATGGCATAACTGGGCGGGAAAGTGAAAATGGGAAGTGCACGCCTTATTCTATTATGATAGATTCCAAATTGTAAGTCACTTTAGTCTTTCACTTTTTTCTATGAACACACTAACTACTTTATTTAATGATAATAATAAATATTATCACACCAAACGAGGCTAAAAATATTTCAAAAACTAAACTTTATAAGAGTCCACCAATGACAATAAACGTTTGACCTACCTCTATTCATTTTTCCTACTTTTTTTTGTGTACTCATTCAACATTAATTTGAAAGTATTAATTATGACACTAAAAATTATAGTAATTATGAATAATTTAACAATTTTATTAACTCATTTTAATAGGAGTATGTGTGAAAAAGTCCAAAATAACTTGCATTTTGAAACGGATAGAGTATGTTTAAGAGAAATGTGGATTTGAGAATAAATTTACAAATATTAAGAAACAAACTTAAATTATTGTGTTAGCCTTAATTAATCATGGAATGAGTAATTAATTATGAATCTATCCGTACATGTGAAGAGTAGAAAAAGACTAATTAATGTTGACCAAAATGTTTTAATGTGTTACTATGTTTTCAAAGTTAAATCTTTCCGTGTGGAGATTTCGTGAATGTCGAAGTTTGGTATTGTCCAAGATCTACTTGGAGAAACATTTGGGCGTCCCAACTCATTGTTCGTGAGGGCGTTTGAGGGGGATTTGGCTTAATTGATATCATTAACAAAAAATTAATTTCGGGAGATGTTTGAAACTTGTTTGTCAATTGTTTTATCGATGATTATGTGTCTGTATAATAATCTTCATATTTTGAAATGAGCCTCCGTTTGTTGTAGAGCATCATCTTTTGTATGAAAATTGTAAGATTATAATTATTTTGAGGCAAACGTAAACTTCTTCAACTACAAATATTCTGGATATACGAGAGTAACAAAAAAAAATACCAAAACCCCCCTTAAAAAAACTTTAAAATCCAAAAGACCCACATTTTTTTTTCTTCAATCTAAAAAGTCCTAAATTTATATTATCAATACCAAAAAGTCTAAACGTTAACTATTTAACTAACGCCGCTAAGTTTAACCATTCATATTATTTAAAATTTAACTTTCTTTTCATTTAATGACAAGTTAGGAATATTAAAAAAATACAATGAGAAATAATTATAATAATAATATTATTATTAAATAATAATAATATTATTAATAATAATAATTTTAACAATAACAAAAATTAATATTTATTAACATTATTATATAATTACCTAATATTTAATAATAAAAATATGAATTTTTGATATATTAGAGAAGTAATTTTAAGGTGGTTCTTTAAGTATTTATTATTATTATTATTATTATTATTATGTAAGATCATAAGAATAATAAAAATTATGATGATATTTTTTTAAATATTATCACATTCATTATTTTTCATTCTTATTACTTTTATTATTGATTGTATTATTAAAAATTAATAGTTAACTAAAATAATAATAATAATTAAATATACTTATTGTTGTTATAACTATTATTATTGTTATTATATCTAAGAATATTAAAAGTAAATTATTTTGCATTGCAAAAAGCTTTTGTATTTGTAATACGTCATTAATTGAAAGGAAAGTTATTTTTTATTAATATGAATACTCAAACCTAACCGCGTTAGTCAATTCGTTATTGTTTGGCCTTTTGGTATCGATGATTTTAATTTTAAGACTTTTTAGTTTGAAGAAATATTTTGTGAGTTTTTTGGATATGAAATTTTTTTAGAGGGATTTTTTAGTATTTTTCCCAAAAGTCTAATCATTATTCAAATTTTTGGAAACACAAAGAAATCTATTTTCCAGACCTTTATTTCATGTTGTTATCTTTTTTTTAAACACCCTTTTTATCTGTTGATCACGTAAAATTATGCCTCCCAACATTTTTACACGATGACGATATTAGTGTCTCCAATATTTTTTATTGTCCCTTGGACGGATGAGAGGAAAGTTAGGTGGTGATATCACTCCTTTTAAATGCTTAGGGGTCCGTCCACATAAATTTAAGGGGTTTAGTTTTGGGGGTGAGGAAGAGAATCAAAATTAATATGGTATTTCTTATGTTAAATAAAAAATATCATGATCAAAGTGGAATTATTTCAAAAGTACAATTGACATAAACAAATTAAGATAAGATTTTTCACTGTTAACGGAAACTAACACCATTAATGAATATTAACGATCGTTGAAGGAAATTAATTAACACCCATTTATTATTATAATCTTGATGATCAAACTGATAATACCCATATTATATGATAATTATTATAAATACAATTTATCCTTTAATTTTTTTCATATAAACCGTGCAACGCACGGGTGCAATACTAGTTAATCATAACAAGCCATGATCATCTTTGGTTTGTAACCCTTGATCATGCACAAAGACATGAGGGCACCATGAATCATTTCAAGGCTTGGTTCCAATTGATAATATCACAAGAAATGTAAAAACATTAATTAAATAAGAGTATAAACAAGTAAATAAAAGGGTGAAGAGGAGATGGGGGAGAAGGAGGCCTCACCAATGTTTAATTCTAGACTATCTTCCTCTCTTTCACTTAATTCTAACAATGTTTGTGATTCTGCTCTCAATTCAGCAGAGTTTCTGCTCTCAAACTAATTTCCCCCCCCCCCCTGAAATGATCAGCAAAGGGCTCAATTTATAGGGACTGAAGGCACCCAAACCATCCGTACGGTTGGGGCCTTCTCGTACCCAAACTATCCGTACGGCTCAGCTGCTCTCAAACTAATTTTCTCCCCCCCCCCCCCTGAAATGATCAGCAAAGGGCTCAATTTATAGGGACTGAAGGCACCCAAACCATCCGTACGGTTGGGGCCTTCTCGTACCCAAACTATCCGTACGGCTCAGCCTGGCGAGCTTCTGGATTTTTCCAAATTTTATTCCAGAACAGTCCTAAGGTTCTTGATTTATACTAGTGAGGTCCTAGTCTATCAGTTTATTCCTGAATGGTGCTAAGATTACCTCTAAGGTTGGTTTAATTTCAGATTGGGGTACTTACAGAGCCCCTCGTCAACGTCACTTTAGGAAAGCGGGTTTGTCGACCTAAAAAGCATCCCAATCTGCCTACAATGGGAGGACAATTTGACCGATTTGGTTGCATGGCTGGACCTAGGGGTATAGGATTCCTATGTATCCCGTTTGCGGGGAATCAAGCCTTAACGTAGTTCAAGGGCGAGAGACTTTAAGGCTACTCAAACCTAAGGGTGACCGTTGAGGTCGGGCAAGGAATTTGGCGTCTCAAACCTAAGGGTGACCGTCGAGGTCGGGTGTAGTCTGAAAGAGGGAAGTTTTGGGACACGGGAGTTGTTTAGAGGGAAGTCACCCGAGGGATGAACATCTTTCGCTTTTTCCTAAGACCTAGGTGGATATCTGTCATCCTCTCCTAGAAGTGCTCCTGTAGGTGGACATCTTTCATCCTCTCCTAAAACCTAGGTGGTTTTCTGTCATCCTCTCCTAGAAATGCTTCGGGGTTTTGGACTTGACTCTCCTTTGGTCAAAGTCGGGACTTGAGACTTGACTCTCCTTTGGTTAAAGTCGGGATTTGGGACTTGACTCTCTTTTGGTCAAAGTCGGGATTTGGGACTTGACTCTTCTTTGGTCAAAGTCGGGACTTGAGACGTGACTCTCCTTTGGTCAAAGTCGGGACTTGGTCAACGCTGTTTTACGGGAAGGTTGAGTAAAAGGATGGACTTACGCCATTTTGGACTGTCGGGAAATTGGATTTGACTCTCTTTTGGGCAATCTCAACTGCAAGGATGGTCTTACATCATTTTGGACTGACGGGGAATTTGGTCAACACTACTCGGGGAGGTCGACTACAAGGCAATGGGCTTACGTCACGAACCGCCTAAACATTTTTCACTAAAAGCAATGGGCTTACGTCATTTTGGACTGCTGGGGAATTTGGTCAACACTACTCGGGGAGGTCGACCACAAGGCAATGGGCTTACGTCACGGACCGCTGTAAGATACGCGCGGGAAAACGAACAGTTTCTTGGAGAGTCAAACACGGCACTTTATGTTCAAAAGAAAAAACAGAGTCGCCACGTTAGTTTAACTTTAAACCCAAACTTAACGAAAAAAGGTTAGAGAAAAGGATTCGGAGGTCACGTTACATCTTGGAAAGAACTTAATCGAGGTTCACCCAAGGTGCCTCGGAAAACCGAGTCTCCCTAAGTTTGTTGACCAAAAATGTGCAAGTGTGTGTGTGTATTTTGAAAACGGGAGAAACCGACTTGTTTTTAGAAGGTGATTTTGGAAATAAAATGTAGGCATGTTAATGCCCTTTTGCTTTTTTGATACTTTAAAGAGACAAAATATAATGTTCATCCAAGTAAAATAAGATATTCTTGGGGACGGACTTTAATTAATCATGGAAAGAATTAATAAAGTCAAGAGGGACGACTAATACCTTTACTTGGATGAGACCACAACTTGGGTGAATAAAGATGGTCAATTTTATCATCCAATCAAGGTAATCATTACAAGATTAAAATAAATAGAAGTTTTTCTTGGACAAGTCATTACTTGGATGAATAAAGAGTGTGGCTTTATCATCCAAGTAAGATAAACAAGAAAAGATTTGAAATAAAGACTTTTAAGTGGAAATAAACATTAAAGATTAAGACTTTAAATGTAACAAATCCCATCTCCAATTAGTTCATCATTTTAATGCACTATTAAAGTGCAAGACGAAGCTTTTAGGATCATGTGGGTATTTAGATCCAAGTTATATAAAGATTACATGAATAAATAAAGACTTGTAAATGCAAATGACTTGAATGTAAGATGACATAAATATAAATAACATAAATGTACAAGGCTCTCTCCAAGATGTGCAATAGATCACCAAGCCAAAATTAAAGACATAAATGTAAATAACATAAATTAAATTGCATAAATGTAAATGACATAAATTAAATTGCATAAACATAAATGACATAAATGTAACAAATACTCCTCTCCACTTAGTTCATCATTTTAATACACCATAAAAGTGTAAGATGAAACCATTGGGATCATAAAAGTATTTGGATCCAATCATTCACATATATAAAGACTACATTTTTATAATCAAGAAGATGAACAAAGCTAAAATTCCAACAAGAAAAAGATGAAGATGACAATAAAGTAAAGATTCAACCTTTATGAAAGATTGGGGTAAATCATTAATTGATTGACCCAAGTTTACCTTTTTCCTTATTTACTTAGAGATCTTGGACTCTAAGATTTCACTTAACATGGATTGATCACCATTTTCACAAAGAAATTTACTTCATTTTGGAGAGAAATTTTTTTTAGAGAGTGACTTTAGGGGAGAATTCTTCCTCAATGAGAGAGGATGACCTCTATATTTATAGCATGGATGGGGGGCTTGTTTGCAAATTAAAGTTACATTTTGGCCCTTCAACTATTGGCCTTTTGTTTTCTTAGGGGCTAAGCAAAAATATGATATTCTTTGGTCACAAATTGGATCCTTTTTTGGTCACAAAATGGGTTGAAATTGGATCATTTTTGTACACAAAATGGAGCATTTTTGGCTGAGAATTAACCTTCTAGAAGGAGGGCATGTGGGTGATGGAAGGTGGGTGAAAGGTGAATGAGGGAGTGACACGTGTGGCTGTGAGGGTGAGGGAGACACGGGGGAAGTGACCGACAATCATGCAAGGCGTTGGGGAGGACTTGTTGGGCGTGTGCGCCACACGCGGGGGCAACGGGCGTGGCGCTGGCGGCTGGCGAATCCTGGGCGGCCACGTGGCGGTGGCTGTCGGGTGGCTCTCCGTGCGTTTTGAGAAAACGCACAACGAATGCGCGCCCGTTTTCTTAAGCAATTTACATATATTCCCACAAAGTCCTTTTGGGCTTTGTTGGGGAATAATCTGGGGTTCAAAATTACTCAGAAGCCCTCTTGTTTTCAGAATAATTCCGTTAATGCCTAAAATACCCCCCAATTAAATCCCAAACTACCCCTTAATTCCACAATTTGATTATTTGAGGATAGTAATCCGGATCGGGGTACTTACAGAGCCCCTCGGCAACGTCGCTTAGGAAAGCGGGGTTGTCAATAAAGACAGAATCCGGATCCGGTGAATCACTCTAGAATTCCATGTCTGAAAGTCTTCGGTGAAGGTGATGAGAAACATTATCTATTCCCCCAATTTTATCTCATGCTTTGGTCTAAGTCAAGCCCCAAGAATCTTGCATGTTGTATATGACTTCGTGAACAGGCCTATGAGGCTGTTTGATTTGAAGAAGAGTGCTCTCCCACTTGATTGATTTGAGTGAGGTTGAAGAAAAGATGATTTGAAGAATGTTCTCCCTATATTTTTTTTTTTGTGACGCACCCTGATTTTTGCCTAGACCGCCCTTTCGGGTTTTCAATCTAGCGGGCATCTCTTTTGCGTCAATTTTTATTAATTTTTTTGTGACACACCCTGATTTTTGCCTAGACCGCCCTTTCGGGTATTTAATCTAGCGGACATCTCTTTTGCGTCTCTTTTCATTTTTTTTGTTGTTGACAAATTATGTACTCGAAGATGACTCAGAGAGGAGAGTAGTTTTGTCTCTTATTGGGGGAGAGACATGCGAGATTTTTGGGTTTGGATGTATTAGGCATTTTAGCTATCGACTTGGCTTTTGGGAACACTATATAAATAGGCCCTCAATATCATTTACGGGTAATGAACTCTTTTGGCTCTAAACTCTAGTCAATTGATTTCTCTCTATTCACATACAAACAGTATTCTTACTCTCACGCCGGAGGGCCTTCGCCGGTGAAGCCCCGGCTAGTTCACTGTTTATTATTTCGTGTGTGCAGGTCCGTACGAGGAGTTCTCTTTGCTGGATTTATCCGAACCGCTAGACGAAAGACTGATCCGGTACGTTTTGCTGGATTTATCCGAACCGCTAGACGAAAGACTGATCCGGTACGTTTTTTGCAGCATCACAAACCTTTGTAAAATGCAGCAACCAAATATATTGGATTCAAACATGGATTTGGTAATTATGCTGTAGTGGTTGTGATATAGGATAACAAATCAAGAATAATGAATTATATTAATTCGTAGATACTTACACAAATGACAACCCACAAAAGCAAAAGCATAGATTGGGATACTTACAATCTCTTGGCAAGAAGCCACACATTTTCTCACTGCCCAGAAGAATGTCTTATTCGTCTGAGCAAAACCACACTATAAAATCTCCTCGTCCGGAAAAACAAACTCAAGGAAATCAAAAACCCCAAAAGACTCGCAGTTGCAAAGATGAAAAACGACAGCATGAAGCAATGGGTGCCATAGCATGAATTCCCATTGCCTAATATTGCCTCCTTGTCGTAAAAATAACCAATCACTTTGACAGAAAAAAAGTAGGAACCAACCGGATTAGCAGCAGCAATGGTGTTGAAAATAGTACCCATATTTCTGACACCAAAAATGTCAGACGTAATAGTTGGCATTAATGACCACTGACAACCGTAACAAACACCTATTATGATGGACCCCAAGTATAAGTTCCCCGGAAAACCAGAGGCGATGATTACGTGTCCTGCAGTCATGGTTGCTTGAGTTAGAGCCATGACTAATGGCCTTCCCCAGCCTCGTTTATGAAGCATGAGATCTGAAATATATCCAGCTCCAAACCGGCCTAGGAAATTCCATATACTCCATAAGGCAACCAATGTGTTTATTTCCACTGTTGTGTAGTTGAGCGATTCTCCTATTTGACTTATGTTGTTTATTGTGGCTAATCCTGACCCCATTCCACATATCATTGCGGTGAATAATAACCAGAAGTTTATAGTACACATGGCTTGTAGAAGATTTGTTTCATCACCTATTTGTAACGTGTTATTTGTGGTACTCAAACTTTCTTGATATTCAGAGCTTCCCTTTTCTTGACTTGCACCAATAGGCATCTCATTATATTTTGCAGGATTTCCAGTGGTAGATGAATTTTGGGATTCGGGCGACTCAATTTGTTCAACCAATGGGGCCCTCATAGTTGATGTTTCTTGTGACAATCTTTCTGATTCCTCTTTTTGGGCTTCAATTGCGATTTTAAGAGGTGAAGATATCAAAAGAAGAAGAATAGAAAGTGTAACTAAGCGTACCCATAATGGCAAAGTGAAGATGTTTCCGAGTATGATTAAAACCATCAGGTAGCCAGCGATGATCAGAGCGATGGATGAGAATCCATTCAAGTGTTTCATTTCATCCACAGACTTTGACTGGTCTACTTTTACCAAAGACATTAGCAAGAGGGAAGTTATTGTCGGCAACAATGCGAGGATCAAGAGGAAAGTGCTGGGCTTGCCACTGAATAATGTCTGGTAGACTTGTATCAGTATTGCTCCGCTCAAACCAAGGAAGCCCTGACCATCGGAGAAGTGTAAAAGCATGGGGTCATTGGGGAATTGGGAAAAATGAACAAGATAAATATAGATAAGAAAGATTGGAAGTACTTAAAATATCCTCTGCGCTTGCAATGAAACTGAAATGATTTTGATGATAAAAAAGAAGGGAATTAATGATATATACACACCAATTTTTCCACAACTGCACACCTCATTCTATTCCATAATGCACTAAAATGATTGCTAAGGGGTATTAAATAACCAACTCTTAGAATTTTCTGCCCATGAACAGGCAGTTCCTTGTACTTCAACAAGCATGGTTATAAGAGCATTTGCCAAATGCTACTCTCTCCGTAGCAAAATGATAAGTCCTATTTCCCTTTTTGTTTGTCAAAGAAAGTTTGTCCCGTTTCCAAAACTAAGGCTTCAAAATCACTAAATTTTCGAAACATATAGTGCACCTTATAATTTTGAAAAGTTAAACGGGATGAATTTGGGACAGAGGGAGTATATGAAAATGGTAATGCATAACCATAACTGTATGTTTTACTCATCTCCCACTTTCTGAGATCCAATTAGAAAATTCAAAATCTTAAATGAAGCTTTGACTTTGAAAATGGTCAATAATTACCTACCCTTAGCAAAAAGTGGATCAATGGTAAAACTTGAAAAAATAGAAATTGAGTTACTTTTAGCTGATTGTGAGAAATGAAATTAGACATCATAAAATAATGACGATGGACAAATAACAATTGCTAGAAAAGTAATGAAAAACAAAAGCTTGTCGTGATGACAAACCAAACAATGTATAGTTCTGTAAGGTCGATATATCATAGGTCATAATCGGATAATAATAAAAATATCCTCACTCGGTCATGGAAAGATAGTCTCATTTGATTTTTTACATTTAATGCAATTCAACTTTGACCAAACACCAAAGCAACTGAAAATTGAAAATTTTAAAGATTGTTATTGATAAATCAAAAAATATTTGACCAAATTTTTAAATATTTAATATTGTTAAAATTGTGATTGTTATTTAGAGAAAAAGTAATACATTCATATCAAAATGAATGTCCATCTTTGGAAGACTCAGATGTTCATTGTGGGACAGGGGAGTAGAAGCTGTGTTACCCGGACTCTTCAAATATGTTGAAGTACCCGTATCTGATACGTATCGTGTCCGACACGACACCCGGACACCTGCTTTTTCATTCGGATACGACAAGAAAAATTTGAAAGAAAAAAGGAGTGAGTTGACTTCATTTATAAAGATTATACAAATTTTAATGTTGTTTTACTTAATTATACAATATATCTTAGTAAAAAAGGAGTGAGTTGACTTCATTTATAAGTGAAGTATAAATAGTCTATTTGTACTATTTTGATTTGTCCTAAAATAATGCTCGTATCCCGTACCCGTGTCCAAATTTAGGACGGTGTCCCAGTGTCCAAAATTATTAAGAAAATTGTATCAGACACTAGGATCCGTATCCGTGTCGGATCCCGGATTCCGTGTCCAGGTAACATAGAGTAGAAGGAAAAAAAAGAGGGAGGGAGGGAAGGTAATTATAGGGAGTAACATGCAACTATGAGGCCATATGGTAGGCACGATAATAGGCCAGAAGGGGTAAATAATACCAAGGGTCGCAAGTTTTAACGATTTTGGATAAATTAGAATGGTGATCCCAATAAAGACCTATCCCCCGATTATTTAAACCAACAGGGAGGGACTAGCATTATTAGTATGCCCTATAACTAGGAGGGCTGTTACTGGCTGTGGGTGATTCTCTTATCACATGGAAATGTAAGAAGCAAGTTACAGTGAGCAGGTCCTCAGCTAAATCAGAATACAGAGCAATGGCTCATACACGTTGTGAACTATCTTGGTTGTTAACTCTATTGAAAGAAGATGATAATTTAAGTTGAGGGTGCCTTATGTATTTATAAGTAAATAGAGGGAGTAATATGTAAATGTGGTACTTAGTTCTAGAAGTCCGTTAGAAGGTTAGTAGCAGTTTGTTAGAGT
Organism: Campanula takesimana; assembly: GCA_026119855.1. NCBI lineage: Eukaryota > Viridiplantae > Streptophyta > Magnoliopsida > Asterales > Campanulaceae > Campanula > Campanula takesimana. The sequence goes on from JAOWBW010000003.1 coordinate 2,426,837, forward strand.
TGTTGTAAAAGTTTCTAAAAATAGAAACTCAATGTAATCTTTTATTCAAGTTTATCAATATACAAAGCAACTTTAAATCAGTTCTCTCTTTCTTAAATTCTTTAATTCATAAATGTTTGATCCAGTTTTCACCATTTATCATTCGTAAAAGCACACAATAATTATTTTCTCATTTAAAATCATGAGATTTATTTTGAAACAAATTTATTTTAGATCATATTTTATCTTTGTCTACCGAACGAGCTATATATAGGAGTATTAAATGAACGGCTTTTTGGAAAAGGCAAGAGCCAGAATATGTACTAGCCGTGCGGTTCACTCGCATAGACATAGACATAGACATAGACAGAGAGATAAGCCCAACAAACGAGTCAAAAAGTCAAAACATTCTTCTTCCATGTGATCAAACAGATTCGACTAAATCAAACGGCTATCAAGACATATGATGAGAAGCATTACCTTCATGATGCCGACGATGGTCCCACCGTAGTCCGGAAAGTTCTGAACCGCCGCGACGACGTTAGCCGTGTTGAAGAACGTCTGAGCGTGAGCGGCCATGAACATGAACAGACACATAAGCGGCACTTCCGGCCGGTCAATCGCTCCAGTAACGGCCAACCACATGAAAAAGTAGCCCGCGAAAACCTGGACCGCACCACCAGCGTGAACGATCCACGGACCGAGGCCACGGCGGTTGGCCGGGATGGCGGCGTAAATGAGGCCGGAGATAATCCCGAAATTAGCGCCGATGTCCTTGAAGACGGAGACGAAGTCGAGGGTGGATTGATCGTAACCTTGACTTGATTTGAGGATGGGGGAGTAGATACCGAAGGCGTACGATGCGCCGCAGCTGCACTGGATCCATATGCTGGCCACCGTCGCAATCCATTTGTTGCTCTCCATCTTTCTGCAATTAGCTTGCAATTGCAGTTACCTAGACAAATATATCCATGAAATCAGGTGAAAAAACGGTGGTGGTCGGCGAGGGAATCGGCGGAAAGAGACGGTCTTCTGCTCCTACTTATTGGGATGGGATGTAAAATACTAGCGATTTGGATTTGGTGCTACTAAATACTAATAAAAATAGTGCCTCGAAATAATGAAGGCTTGGCTGGCTAATTACAGCAAGTGAACGCTTAGATTAATTAAAAACAATCATAGTGGTTCACATGTCCTCTTATACCATCTCCGACTAGTGACGAAATCACATGTACCACACTTGTGTACCACTAGTGATTCAGATTATGAGTTATTTAAGTTGTCATCAAGATTTTATCATCAATGATAATAGCCATCGGATCACCAGTATACACAAAGTGACACATAAAAATGGTACATGTGATCTCATCTCCTCCAACTATCTATAATAATAGTGCAATTTTTACACCAAATATTTCCAACAGTTTGCTTCAAATCTTATACTCTCTCTATTCCGAAAAAAAAGTCTCATTTTGACTTTTTATGGTCAACAAAAATGAATTTTGACCAACCATTGGTGACAATCTAATCATTCTAGTGAAATTCTAAAATTTGTAATCGATAAATCATTAAGTGATTTATTAATAACAATTTTTATAATTTTATTGTGGTCATTAAATTGACACCAATGTTTGGTCAAAATTTATTTTTTTTGACTATAAAAAGTCAAAATAGAACTATCTTTCTGGGACAGAGGGAGTACTAAATAAGAATATGATAAAAATATTCATTATTGTTTCACATATATAAATAATAGTTGGTTATATAATTTTATATTGTAAAATATTTTCATATATATCAAAAAGAAAAACAAAAAACGGATATTTAAAAAGAAAAAGAAGAAGAAAAAGGGGATAGAGCAACACTATCACTTGCACCAAATTTGAAGCAAGTGATTAAGTTACTCTATTAATAGAGCAATGTTTAGAGTTCCATTGGAGTAAAACAATATTCTATTTTTAGAATTTTAGAGTACCGTTGGAGATGGTCTTAGATCATACACTATCCTTTCAATTTAGTAAGTTTGAAGCCAGGTCTAGCGCTCGCTCGCTCGGGACCCGGAACCGCTGTACCGAAATTAGGTGCACCACTGCACCGAATGAAAATTGTACACGTTTTGTTAAACGTTTTCTACACAAACGTTTTAGTGCACTACACAATGTAAAAACGACCGAAATCAGTTAGCTCCTGAAAAACGTTTTACATTTGCAAGTACACGTTTTACATTAGGTAGAAAACGTTTTACAAAACGTTGTACAATTTTCACATCGGTGCAGCGGTGCAGCTAAGGCATTGGTGCAGCGGTTCGAAATCCGCTCGCTTACAGCGTTTAGGTAGGGATCAAATAAAGATTTAGTACGTTCGAAGCAAGGCCTAGCGCTCGCTTACAGCGTTTAGGTAGGGATCAAATAAAGTGCAGGTGGTAGCCTATACTTCAGGCATGAATTATACTCTTCAAAGTGATATTCGTATTTTTTTCACAGTTATAGTTACAAATGATCTTTCAGCAATAATTTTAGATTAATTTAATTATCCAAATGAAAATCTAAAATTTGTTATTGACACACCATCAACAATACTATCAATATCAAACTTTAAATTCTTATTTGGATAATTTAATCAACCTAAAATCATTGCTCAGAGTTCATTCGTAGCAATATTAAAAAAAAATGTGAAGATCATTTTAGACGAAGAGAGTAATAAATCAGTGAAATAGAGTTATAAATGTCACAACATGCAAATAATAAGGCAGGGAAACTACTACTTCCTCTATCTTAGAATGATCTTCACAAAACTTTTTTAAAAATAAGAACACTTGCTTCACTAGTCATATTGTGTTTATGCACATTTAACCTAAATTATAAAAGTGACAAGAACTTTTTGGGTTACTAAAAAATAGCAAATAAAAAATCATTTCGGGACATAAAAATATTTAGCACGAACGATGATGTATAACAACTTTTAAAAGAAAGAAATAATGCCACTTTTAAGTTACTACCTACATCCTAATTTAAACTTCTTAATTTGACTTTTGGTGAACTTTTTCTTAAATATTTTTTTGGCAATATAATTTGATGTACTTTCGAGACTAAGACATTTTTGTAACATGATATACATATTGTTAGTGCAAAAAATTGTGGTGCTACCACTAGTGTTGCCAACAGTGTTACCCAGATGTACTATGTAATAGTTTCATCATTTATTCATAAAATTATTAAATATTAATGTTTAATATTTTATGCAATATTATCGTTAATTTTAGGTTCAAAAAATCATTAAAGGTTGATCAAAATGATGGAGCTACAAACAAGGAATTAGTTCAAGGAAGAATTACGCCTAAATGGATATTTATGCATAACTTTGGAATAAAAGAAAAACGTGGGAGAAGACTTGGTCATCCATACTTCGGGATCAAGAGAGTGTACAAGGGCTGGAAGCAAGGAAAGTACAAGGAGTCTATGAGTGTGATGGTAGAAGTTCCTATAAACTAGGGATCACTTATATACTTTGCGCCGAGAATAAGAACATGATCTCAACTCAACCAAGTGGGGGATTTCGTGCAACAAAGAGTAGGCACCAACTTTTGGATGCCTATATATAGTGCAAGGCCGGACCAAAGTCATTGACACAGTTCACAAGCAAAAAAATGCACTTGTATAGAAAACACACACAGTAGTGTTATCATCCGTGTTAACAACAATTAGTCCAACACCAGCAAACAATTCACACTTAGAGAGTGTTCTTTGAGAGCTTTCTGGTTGAGGATTATAGTGTTTCTAAACGCGTGTGTATTCTTGATTAAATTTTCGTTTCACAGAGCATTTAAATACTATCTTTAGGGAACTTTCGGCATTGTAAGTATAACTAGAGATCTTCATCTCAGGGAACCATCAAATTATATATTTATATATAACTTGAAAAATAAATATCTTCTGTGGTTTAAATTTCTTTTGCAAACTCTTTTTCAAAGTGTTTTTATTATTAAACTTGTGGGACTGTTGTCAAAATGTTATCGTTATGCTACCCACCACTTGGGATACAACTTGTGAGTTTTTTACTCACAAATCCAAAGCAATTGACATTTTAACATACATTACGTGTATATTAATGATGTCAGTGTAGGTAATTATACAATGTTTTTTTCTAGTATTTATTAAACTGCATTAGCATCATTATACAATTCTCGAAACGAGCATCTTTGTATAGTTAGAAATGATTCTCTATATGTTCATTTAACTTTCCAAATATATCAAAAGTTGCTTAGTAAATTCTAAAAATTAAGTGATTTTCAATTTTTACTTTTGAAAATGTGGTTAATTATTTCTGACAAACAAAAAGAAAAAAAAAGAGGCTATCAAAACACTTGCACTATTTTTCTTCAACATAAGAATTACTGTGAATGAGAAAGACTTTGTGAATGACAAGTGAGGTAGGATTTACAAGTGGGACCTACACTTAAGTATGTGATCGAGCCAAAAATGAGATCAATATGCCGAATCCAAGGTTGAATAGCTGGAACGCCTTTGTTTAGCCCGAAAAGAATGAACAAATATAAACTTGGCCGGGGCTTCACCGGCAAAGGCCTAGACGTGTCCATTTTTCAACCGTAACCGGCTAACCGTAAGTTTTTAACCCGTTTTTAACCCTCCATAACCGGCCAAACCGCCAACCGTTTCAACCGTCGACCGTCGGTTACACGGTTCGGTTAAGGTTAGGCCATTTAGTGACCGGTTAAAACCGGGAAGCTAACCGCCAGTTCAACCGTCTATATTAACCGTCAGTTTTCTAACATTCATGAGTTAGTTTTCAGAATTACAGTTAGTTTTAAAATAATTTATGTTAGTTTTCTAACAAAATTAGTGTTTTCCTTCAGTTTCTGTCAGTTTTTGACGATTTTTAGTTAGTTTTCTAACAAAAATTGCTAAAAACTCAATAAAAAAAATAAATAAAAAATCACATAATCGGATTAACCGTTTAACCGTAACCGGACATCACGGTTATAAGTTTAGGTTACAGTTACAACTTAACGGATTTCCTAACAGGCGGTTATAACCGTTAACCGCCAGTTATAACCGGATGGTCACGTCGGCAAAGGCCCTTCGCGTGAGAATAAGTCAGAAGTTCCTTTTTGGGGAGAAAACTTGAAAGGAGGGAAGAGTTTGGAGAAAGAGAGAGAACCTGAAAATAGGGTTGGGGACCCCTATTTATACTATGCCCTCCAAGTTCTAGATAAGGTGAGGTCAACCTTTTCTCTTAAGACGTCAGCGACTTGTTCTTATCCATACTATGTTAAAATGATTCATGGACCAAATCTCTCTAGTGGGTTGGGCTAACCCTGCTATGAAGGGTTCTAGAAGGAATGCGGCGATGACGTTAATGACTAACAAGCATGAGCTCGTTAAGGGTAAAGCTCGGTTTTTCTACAAATCGTTGGGTCTGAGGATCGCAATGGTCATGGGGGAGGTGAAGTGAGCAGAGTTGATGCCGGCCTAGCTCGTTCATACCGAGTTAGGATAAACGTCTTGCTTGGTGAAACTTAAGGGTGGTTCACGTTGGATTGGGCTGGGCCTAGAGGAAGATCTTTTGGGGGCCGTCCTTGTTGCTTCGTGGATCAATCATGTTGGGCCGAGTTGAATATGTGGCAAGCCCAATAACCGTTTTGCGGGTTGTTCCTTTCAGTATGTAAGTATGACAAGTGGAGTAGAGAAAATTAAAAAATCTATACTTATAATATGTTAAAGTAGGCCAAAATGACTATGGGAACGACACCTCATCAAATTTTTGGTTTTTCTTGCTTTTAATCTTGCCACGTCGGATTCATGACATTAATAATAAAACTTTTCGGTTCTTGCTAATTAGTCACAAACAATAGGTTACATGCTTAGTTATGGGTAGAGGTACTTCAAGAATATGTAAGAAGTCTACTCATAATTACAAAGTGTCTTATCATATATATAACAATTATACTCATAAATACAATGTGTCCATACATTGTACTCATACATTACGTAAATACATATCAGCTATTACAATGTAAATGATACGTCTAATAAGTCTTAGTACATAGCATCATACCACATTCAGTTGGAATAAGAATAGGTATAATTCATTATAGATGATTAATTACAATTGATATAAGACTATACAACTTACTTTGAAACGGAGAGAACAATATTTTTACCAAAAAAAAAAAAAAAAAAAATCGCCTCATGACTTGCCCACTAAGCATTAAACAAGTCTACCACGTTAACATAACCGATATTTTACCTAGAAATAATATGATAAATCAAGCAAAACGCGTGTAGTCATAGTTTAATTAAACTCTATTCCATGTGAACATTTCAAAAAAATATTCCATGCTAATAAATATCACAAAATAAGAAAGAAATATATACTCCACCTGTCCCGCAATAAATGTCAAATGTCATAATTAACAAATTAATGATTTTAAGATTTTAATTAGGTTTGTTTGAATGTCTCAATCTATTTATATGAGTATAGTGACACCTTCTATAGGCATTAAATTGAATAATACAAGAAGATCACCAAACTTCATAGTTTATTTTTAATAAGACGATATTTATTTTGAGACAAACGAAAATGAAAAATAAAATATTATTACAGGATAACTACCATGCTAAATTGCTAATCACAGATAGTACGATTGTGTTCTACACCAGCGCACAAGATCAAAATTGGTGAGATCTACAACAGCTCATAAAATCAAAACTAGTGAGAACTTGGATGGAACAACCCGACGCTTCACGTTTTTGCACTAAACATTAATAAAAGAGTTGGTTTTGGGGGAAACTAGTTCCTCCATAAGCTATAAAAAGTCCACTTTTTAACCATTAAACTTAAACCCTAAACCTTAAACCCTAAGGCTCCGTTTGTTTGGCGGAAAACAACTTCCGGAAAACATTTTCCCCATTTTCCGGAGTTTGTTAAACACCGGAAAATGGGGAAAATGTTTTCCAAGGAAGTGGTTTTCCTCCATTCCTAAGGAAAACGTTTTCCTTACCTCCACCTAAGGAAAACGTTTTCCGGAAAATGCTAACACTTCAATTGTTGTTTTAACTCCAATTTTTGTTTTACGAAAATTATTTTTTAAATATACCCAGTTAATTAAAAAATGTCTAAAAATATTTTATTTTTATGAATATTTTGCAATATGTTAAATTATTAACTTTAGTCCATTATAATTACAAAACTACATTTCCATTTTACTTTATAATTGAAATTGGAGATAATGACTAATTTATTGATTATTTCTTTTTAATATATACTCTAGGTGATCAAAATTAATGTATCTAAAAAAGTTTTCCGGAAAGCATTTTCTTAAAATTCACCAAACAGTGGAAATTACATTTTCCGGAAAACATTTTCCAAGAAATCGTTTTCCGGAAAACATTTTCCAAGAAATCGTTTTCCGGAAGTTATTTTCCGCGAAACAAACGGAGCCAGAGTTGGTTTCGGGGGAAACTAGTTCCTCCATAAGTTATAAAAAGTCCTGTTTTTTAACCCTTCTTAAACCCTAAAAGGCCTAAACCCTAAACCATAAACTTTAACCCCTATAAAAACAAGACTTTTTATAACTTATGGAGAAACAAGTTTCCCCCAAAATTTTCTCATTTTTTTAAGCAGAGACCTAAAACTTTGTAGAAACTGCTAACCCGGAAAGATCAATTCAATGCTAAATTCACAAAAACATTTACTTCATTTAAAAACAAGAATCAGCAACAGGAAAAATTGCTAATAGAGAAACCCCAACCTTCATTTTCAGAATACATACTTGTAAACGAGCTTCAAAAATTCAAACCCTCCGCCCAAGTTCCGGTAACCGGTGACGGAGAATGTGCCTCGGCCTTTAGCCTTGAGGAAAAGAAGAACCAAAATTATCGGATAATATAGAAGCCGGACGCCGGAAAGAGATCCAACACTCATGAGAAAAAGGAGATAGAGGTACAGGGATTTTCCCTGCCTCATCCGACACCGTACAATTCGGTAGGTCGTCGGAAATTTGATCCCCGCCGCCACCATCAACGGCGAGAAATCCAAAAGGAATGTGCCCCCGCCTCTTTCGCCCCGATATTTCATACCCTCCATTTTTCAAATTTTGTTAAGTTTAACTCAAGGATTAATATTTAATTTCGTTCTTACTACATCTTTCCCTAAATGAGTGTGCAAATTTTATTTTAAGAGACATCTGAAAATGTCAATTTTTTGTAAACTTTGGTGGCAAAAATTCATATATAATCTTGTAATCTTCTTTCCAAACATTTAGTTTTGCACCGATGAAAAAAAAATCGACCGGTAAAAAAAAAAACGAAAAAAACATTAAGTGACAAAGTTATGCTAAAAAAGACACTAATTAATTTAGAATAAACATTTTTTGAAAATGGACACTCTCGTCTAGGGAGAGAGGGAGAGGGAGTACAACTTTTCCAAGTTCATGCAAATGTTTGGCATTTTGTAAAATGGTCCTCAAACTTGGTGTGTTAACCGACTAAACATCCTCAGGTCAGGTAGGTCCTTCAGTTAATTTTTTACATTAAAATGAAAAAAAAAAAAAAAAAACTCTCCCTGTCTCAAATTAATATTTTTGTTTGACTTTTTAAACATTTTATTATATGCTCTAGAAACTATGTTATTTCAAATACTTAATTTTGAAAATAAAACTATCACTTTAAGAAGGAAGGAGCTAGTTCGATAAGTTGGAACTAAATCGATTTCACAAAATTTTAATTTAACCCACAGTTGTTTCAAAATATCCTAATGACCATTATTGCATTCAATTGTTGCAGCATAGAGTAAACCGAGTATATTGGGATGGTAAGAAATTAGTCAATATCGATCTAAATATCTTTATTAGAAGAGTAGATCTTCTGAAAAATGTGTTTTATTTTAACGATAGGAAAAAAAATTGTTTTTCAAAGACGTTGACGCTTATTCTTAAAAACAAGCGGTGACATTTTCTTAAATATTGACAAGCATCCAGTGGCGGATCTAGGATTTTTTTGACAACGGGTGCACATTTTACACTACAAAACTTCAAACCAGATTTTTTTAAGACGCGATTAGATTATAATACATCACACCACCAAAATATTCAAATTATATGTTGGACACAAAATAAAACTGTAGACTAACAAAGAGATTTTTAGAAAATTATTAAAATTAAAAAAAAAATGGACTTGAACTGTTAGACTTGATAATTAGATTGACTAGAGATCATTTCAACGAGTTGAAAATATAACAATTAGTTTTTAGTTAATTGAAAATAATCATAAAAAATATATTTGATTAGTATTAATTAATTAATAATGAAGAAATCCTAAATTTAACTAATTAAATTTGGAATAATTGGAAGAAACCCAAAGTTGCCTAATTATGTAAACTTGTAAAGAATGAGAGAGAGTTAAAAGTTGTAGAAAATGAGAGTGAACAAAAATGAAACACGCTGGATGACAGATTTGAATTTGGGATGTTCCACCAAAGAGAAAGTTTTGGGGGAAACTAGTTCCTCCATAAGTTATAAAAAGTCTTGTTTTTTATAGGGTTTAAGATTTAGGGTTTGGGGTTTCAGGTTTAGGGTTTCAGGTTTAGAGTTGAAGGGTAAAAAACAGGACTTTTTATAACTTATGGAGGAACTAGTTTCCCCCAAAACACACTCTAAAAAAATTGTATTAGGGCACAACTAAACAAGAAGTGCTATTTACCTAAATTTCAGCTCTTATTCAGTTTCCTCTCTTTGGTAGATGGATTTTTAAGAAAGTTTATTTTTGTAAGATTGAATTTTATTTCTGTAATACCCGGTCCTAGGCCATTATTTATTTAATTGTGAAACTCTTTTTATTTTTGGACTCACTAATTAGGAGTAAGTAGTGGGCTCATGTTGGGCTTTAGTAAATAGAAGTCCAATAGGTTAATGTAACCCTTTCTTAATAGGAAACCTATAACCCTTTTAAAATAAATACTCCTCAAATCCCTAGCAGTTTATTTTATCGCAAAAGAAAAAAGAAAAAAACAACAGAGAACGGGAGAGGAGAGGGAGAGAGCGGCGATCAGAAAGAGAGACCGCAGACAGAGAGAGAGTTCGGGCAAAGGGGAAAGAAGAAGAAGAAAAGAGAGAGAAGGGTCATTCACAAGGTATTCTTGAACCCAATCTTTTCTTCCCCATCTTTGTTAACACAGATCTTTAGAAATCAATAAGAATTGAACCCTAAAGATGAACTAGGGTTGGGCTAAGAACTAAGAAAGAAGGCAATGGTTATTGTGTGGTTGTGTGTGTGTGTGTGTGCTGTTGTGTAAGTGTGTGCGTGTGTGCTGATTGTGTGGATGGGTGCGTGTGTGTTGATTGTGTGTGTGTGGGTGTGTGTATCAGATTGTGGGTGTGTGTATCAGATTGTGGGTGTGTGGATGTGTGTATCAGATTGTGGGTGTGTGGGTGTGTGTATCAGAATGGTGGGTGTACTCAGTAAGTGTGTGCAGAAAGTGTGAAATCAGTGTGTGTAATTCATATAGTGAAATTGAGAGTTGGGGATTGACTAATAAAAACCCTAGGGGTGTTGTAGTCATTCTTAAAGTTATTGGTTAACTATGAAAGAGGTTATAGATGACTAAATCATGGGGTTAATCGAGTAAAAAGAAGTAAATTGGGACGGAAGTAAAATAGTATTTTTCTCATGTCTAAGGCTAGGCTATTTCATATTTGTAGATTGTACAATCAGAGTAAGCGAGCAAGTAAAAAACAAGGCTAAGGTAAGGGATTACGCTCTTAGTAGTATTTGATTTCAATCCTTTGTGTAGGATTCCCAATCTCTGTTTTGTTAAAGTAAACTATCTATGTGGCTAGATAGTATTTTAAAAGCTATTCTGTTCTGCGAATGTTACCGTTTTTTGTTATCCACCCTATTGATATTGTTGTTGTTCAATTGGGTTATCATGTGTATGATTCGTATTGTGACTTGGTGTCTAAAGTGAGATGCACACCTTTTAAAAAGTGATCAAGTAAAGTTTGTAAAGTTAAGCTTTATTTTGTAAAAGCTCTTTAAAGTGAAGTTTTGTAATAAGTGAAGTGATTACAGTTATCCATAATCCCGAAACGGATAAGTGGACCCCTACAGTTATCCATAATCCCGAAACGGATAAGTGGACCCCTTACAGTTATCCATAGTTCCAAGTTGAACATGTGGACCCCTTTGCGTTGCTTGATGAAGTAACGTAGGTTATCATGATATACCGATTTTGGGTGCGGTCAGTAGAAACCCGAGCCCTGGGTACAGCGCGTGCTTAATCCCTAAATGAAGTAAAGTAAAGTAAAGTAAAGAAAAGTAAAGTTTTGTGAAAAATGTTGTGTTTTGGAAACTACCTCTGAAGCCACGTGTTTTCAAGAAATGAATTGTTTTTCATCAAGTTAAATGTTTTCAAACTGAGAGTTGTTTGATCATTGAGTTATCCTTTCGTTGTGAATTCTTGTTACCGTTCCTTTCGGTTATCTCCTCTTAGTACCCGAGGGGATTCCGTATGAACTTGCTGGGCATTGTTCGCTCACTCCTTTCATCCTCATTTTTCCAGGTTAAGTAAGGATACTAAAGGTCACATGGAACCGTTGGCGTAGAAGCTACTTGCAATTAAAGTTAGTTAGTAGTGATATGTTTCTGTTAAGTTAAGTTAAGTTAAGTTGAACGTTATTTTTTTCCGTTGGTTACCATTCTGAGCTAGTGACTTGTACTAGCCGTTATGGGTTTGATTGTTAGTTAAAGTTTGAATTGTGGTTATTTATAGCCGTTGGGCATTCTGATTTAAGGATTTATCCAAGTTAATAATTATTTAATAGTTGTGGAAAGTTGGGGTGTTACAGTTGGTATCAGAACCCCGGTTTAGGATTACTTGGGAGACTCAGACTTAGAAGTTAAGACTATTGGGAGATGTAGTACTTAACGATGTTGGGCTTTAGAACTCTGATAAGAACAAAGTATTTTTGGGAAGCACTAATTGAGGAAACCTGCTATTTAGGGAAACTTTCCATTTTGAGAAACTTTCTAAGTTTGGAAACTTTCCTTTTATAGAAACTTACTATTTTAGGAAATAACTTAAGACAAGATTTCCTCGAGGAATATAAAGGAATATAAAGGATTATAAGTGAACACTTTGGGAATGAAACTTGAAGGATTACACTAGAATGTTATTACTTTAAGTTGCTTATGCAAATAATGGTTATGGTCATATACCTTTGGGTTATATAGTACTGATAATAGTTATGTCCAAATTGTAAGTTATGGACGGATTTAGAAGAAACTCGAAAATGAACTTGAAGTACAGAACGAATAAGCAAAGAGTTATCCAGAGGTCTGCACTCAAAATCCTGAAGCTGAAAGGAGAATTAAAAGCTGAAAAGGCCAAGGTGAGTCTTGCATGGGGAAAATGGATGCGAGATAGGAAGGCTTGGTTAGATGTTAGCAAAGAGTTAGAAGAAGTAAAAGAGACTACGAGTCAGAATGAGAGGTACTACCCGGAGGTCAGGGAAGAGGCCTATCAGTAGTATGATGAACTGAAAGAGCTCAAGGAAGAAAAGACTAGAGAGCTTAACCGGACCACACTCATAGGTAATGAAATACCAAATGAGGAATAATTGGTAGCTGATGATGAAATCAAGGAAGTAGATATCAACCTTAAAATCAACGAAGCCAATCCAATTGAAATTGATGATGATAAACCACCAATGGGTACCGGTTCGTAGGTCCAAGAGGAAGACCAAGAGGCTTTAAGAAGCCTCCAAAGGTGCCAAGTGGAAAACCTAGGGAAGGCCTAGGAAAAGTGTTGTCCCATGAGTGAAAAGTGGAACATAGAGTTATTTAATTATAGTATTGAAAGTTAATTCTAGTTTAGAGAAAAACACTAGAATTTTGTTTTGTTAACTTTTATTCCAAGAAGACCCTCGTAGTAAAAGTTATGATTCATTTAAGCAAATAGCTTTGTTAATTGTTTTGTTCTTAAGTTTTATGGCGGGTGAGCTATTTAGAACAAAGAAGTACTGGTCAAGTGAAAAGACCATGAGTATTAATTGGCTTATTGAAACGGCCAAAGTGAAATTAGTTTTGGTCTAGTGAAATGATCGAAACAAGAATAAAGTGACCTATTGAAACGGTCAAGTGCAAAAGTAAATGGCTTATTGAAACGGCCAAGTGTGAATGAAAGTAGGTCTAGTGAACCAGTCTGATAGTAAGTAAAGTCTAGTGAAATGTCTTCGCTAAGTAGAATTGGTCTATTGAAACGACTAGAGATTTAGTGAACTGATCATTTGTAAAAGTTACGTTCTTTGGGGACGGCCTATTTATGTGAAAATATTAAGCATAGTAGCAATGCTTGTGTTGGCATGAGCAATAGTGTTAAATGTGAGAGTTAACCTGGAATAGGTATGATTAGTCTATTGAAATGACCGATGAAGATAGTAACGATCTAATGAAACGACCAATAAGTCTAGTAAAGTTGACTAATGAAGATAGTGACGGTTGATTGAAGCGACCAGTGGTCTAGTGAATGACCTATAAATTGAATGTTAGTCTGTGGAGACGATCTATAGTATGAGAGTGCGTGAAAACGTTTCGTATTCATGATACTAATGATAGTATCATATTATCCGGCAAGTGTTCGAATCGCCAGAGTGTCTGAGTTTATGATGCTAACTCAAGGAAGTACGAAGGTGAACGACTATGGTGCTAGATTCACCGAATTGTTAGAATTTGCCCAATGATCTTCGATGATGAAGAGCAGAAAGCCCGAAGGTTTGAATAAGGTTTGAACGACCGAATCAAATACGGAATTACTCCGTTAACGCTATCAACCTATGATCAAGTGCTGGATAGGGCAAGGATAGTGGAGGAAGAAACAGATAGTTATCGCAGTAAGCGAGAAGGAAAAAAAAAATCAACTGAGAAGGAGTCGACTGGATCTAAGGGAAGCTAGAACCGCGATGGGAATAGCAATAAGCGGAAGGCTACTGAGGATCGTGAAAAGGACAGTACTGCTAGTAAGTACCAGAGTAAAGGTCATGGAAAACAAATGGATGGTAATAAGAACGACGCCAAAGGGCAAAGTTCTGATGAGAAGTGCCAAATGATTGCTTAGCTAAGAAAATGAATTTAATTCCTGAGGCGTTAGAGAATTCTTTAGTTATAGATATTCAAACTAGAGAATTGATCCCTATTACTTCTATATATAGGAAGTGTCCTTTTAAAGTGGACGGGAAAAATCTTGAGGTTGATCTCATTAGCTTGGAAATCAAAGAATTTGATGTGATATTGGGAATGGATTGGTTAGGTGCATATCATGCCAAAGTAGACTGTTTTAAAAAAGGAAGTAAACTTCGAATTACCCTCTGGAGAAAGATTCTATTTTCAAGGAGTGAAACCGAGAGTTCGGACTGATCTGATTTTGTAATGAAGGCTCGTAAACTGTTAAGGAAGGGTTGTGAGGGCCTTCTAGCGTATGTTAGTGAGTCAAGCAAGAAAGAAGTGACCATAGAATCTCTTTCCATAGTAAGGGATTTTAAAGATGTTTTCCCTGAGGACTTACCGGGAACACCACCGGAGCGAGAAGTAGAGTTTTCAATAGATTCAGCACCAGAGACTGCACCGATTTCGAAAGCACCATATAGGATGGCTCCGCCGGAACTTGAAGAGTTAAAGGAACAGTTACAAGAGTTATTGGACAAGGGTCTGATTAGGCCAAGTGCATCACCGTGGGGTGCGCCGGTATTATTTGTAAAGAAGAAGGATGGGTCAATGAGGTTATGTATTGACTATCAGGAGTTAAACCGTGCAACGATTAAGAATAAGTATCCTTTACCTAGAATCGATGATTTGTTTGATCAACTCCAGGGTGCATGTTATTTCTCTAAGATTGATCTGCGTTCGGGTTACCATCAGTTGAGAGTGAAAAAGGAAGATGTGGCAAAGACGGCTTTTAGGACGAGGAATGGGCACTATGAGTTCCTGGTAATGCCGTTTGGATTGACTAATGCACCTGCTGTGTTTATGGAGCTTATGAATAGAGTATTTCAAGAGTACTTAGACAAGTGTGTAATATTATTCATCGATGACATCTTGGTGTATTCGAAGTCAAAAGAGGAACATGAAGAGCATTTGAAATTAGTATTACAGATTTTGAGGGAGCAAAAGTTGTATGCCAAGTTTAGGAAGTGTGAATTCTGGCTTGAGGAAGTAGCGTTCTTGGGACATGTGGTATCTAAGAATGGGATAGCAGTTGACCCTGCAAAGGTTGAGGCTATAGTTAATTGGGAGAGACCAACTTCTGTTAGTAAGATAAGGAGCTTTTTGGGTTTAGCAGGATACTACCGTAGGTTCGTAGAAGGGTTTTCAAAGTTATCTCTACCATTGACCAAGTTAACCACAAAAGGGACAAGATTCGTGTGGTCAGACGATTGGGAGAGGAGTTTTCAAGAATTGAAAGGGCGATTGGTGTCTGCGCCTGTTCTTACGTTACCGACAAACAGTTATGGCTTTGTGATCTATAGCGATGCTTCATTGAAAGGTCTGGGTTGTGTGTTGATGCAAAATGACAAAGTGGTGGCTTATGCGTCTAGGCAACTCAAGAACCATGAGAAAAACTATCCTACCCACGATTTGGAGTTAGCGGCCATGGTTTTTGCATTGAAGATTTGGAGACATTATTTGTATGGAGTACCATGTGAGATCTACACCGACCACAAGAGTCTTAAGTATATTTTCACTCAGAAGGAGTTGAATATGAGGCAGAGGAGATGGCTAGAATTACTTAAGGATTATGATTGCAAAATCCTGTATCATCCAGGAAAGGCCAATAAAGTAGCAGATGCGTTAAGCAGAAAGAACCATGGAACATTAGCAACTATGATTTCTAAGGGGGTAAGTGAATTGAGAGATAGTGAAATAGTAAAGCTAGAAGTTCAAGTTAAAGGTTATCTGGCTCAAGTGAGTGTCCAACCAACATTATTAGTAAGAATCAAGGAAGCTCAGAGTGTGGATGACGAGTTATCAGCAATCCACAAGGTCATAGGCAAAAAGGGAATGGTGGACTTCCGTGTTAGCAACGATGGGATCATGAGGTATCGATCAAGGATTTGGGTGCCTAATAATGATAGTATCAAGAGGGAAATTCTTGAGGAAGCTCACTGTTCAAGGTTTTCGGTTCACCCTGGGAGTACTAAGATGTACAGGGATCTAAAGGAATCCTTTTGGTGGAACAATATGAAGAGTGTGGTGGCGGAATTCTTTCTAAGTGTTTGGTGTGCCAACAAGTGAAAAGTAAACACCAGAAACCCGCGGGACTACTACAATCGTTACCTATCCCAGAGTGGAAGTGGGAACACATCACTATGGATCTGGTGATTGGACTTCCTAAGACGTCGAAGGGTCATAATGCAATTTGGGTCATAGTGGATAGGCTCACTAAATCGGCTCACTTTTTTTAGCAATCAAGGTGACTGATTCGTTGGAAAAGTTAGCTAAGTTGTACGTGGATGAGATCGTGAGGTTACATGGGATACCGGTCTCTATAGTGTCAGATCGAGATGCGAGATTTACATCAAATTTCTGGAAAAGTTTACAGAAAGCGTTGGGGACGGAGTTAACTATGAGTACAGCGTTCCACCCTCAGACAGACGGACAGTCAGAAAGGACGATTCAAACTCTCGAAGACCTATTGAGAGCAACGTCGTCAGATTGGCAATGAGCGTGGGATGATCATCTACCACTAGTGGAATTTGCCTACAACAACAGTTACCACTCTAGTATTGGAATGGCGCCGTATGAAGCTCTGTATGGGCAGAAATGTAGATCACATGCGTATTGGGATGAAGTAGGTGAAAGGAAGTTAACCAGACCCGAAATTGTTCAGGTAACGGCGGATAAGGTTCATCAGATTCGCAAATGGTTGTTAACTGCTCAGAGTAGACAGAAATCGTATGCAGATAATCGAAGACGCGATCTAGAGTTCCAAGTAGGAGATCACGTATTCTTGAAGATCTCACCGACAAAAGGGGTTATGCGAGTTGGAATTCGTGGAAAGTTAAGTCCTAGATATGTGGGACCATTTGAGATTCTAGAACGAATAGGAGCGGTAGCCTACAAGTTGGCTTTGCCTCCTGTACTAGCTAGTGTGCACAATGTGTTTCACGTGTCGATGTTGAGGAAGTACGTAGCTGACCCAAGCCACGTCATAGAGTACAGACAGTTACGTTTTCGTGAAGACGTGAGTTATGATGAGAAGCCAGTAAAGATTGTAGACCGTAAAGACCAAGTTTTGCGGAAGCAAGTGATTCCGTACGTAAAAGTGCAGTGGAGCAATCACACGGAAAGAGAATCCACGTGGGAGCTCGAAAGTGAAATGCGTGATATGTATTCCGCTTTGTTTGATGTTTAAGGTACGTTTAGTTTGGAAGACCAAACTCTTTTAAGGGGGTAAGAATGTAATACCCGGCCCTAGGCCATTATTTATTTAATTGTGAAACTCTTTTTATTTTTGGACTCACTAATTAGGAGTAAGTAGTGGGCTCATGTTGGGC
The DNA here is from genome assembly GCA_026119855.1 of Campanula takesimana. Lineage (NCBI taxonomy): Eukaryota > Viridiplantae > Streptophyta > Magnoliopsida > Asterales > Campanulaceae > Campanula > Campanula takesimana. The sequence goes on from JAOWBW010000003.1 coordinate 2,444,382, forward strand.
TTTAGTAAATAGAAGTCCAATAGGTTAATGTAACCCTTTCTTAATAGGAAACCTATAACCCTTTTAAAATAAATACTCCTCAAATCCCTAGCAGTTTATTTTATCGCAAAAGAAAAAAAAAAAACAGAGAACGGGAGAGGAGAGGGAGAGAGCGGCGATCAGAAAGAGAGACCGCAGACAGAGAGAGAGTTCGGGCAAAGGGGAAAGAAGAAGAAGAAAAGAGAGAGAGAAGGGTCATTCACAAGGTATTCTTGAACCCAATCTTTTCTTCCCCATCTTTGTTAACACAAATCTTTAGAAATCAATAAGAATTGAACCCTAAAGATGAACTAGGGTTGGGCTAAGAACTAAGAAAGAAGGCAATGGTTATTGTGTGGTTGTGTGTGTGTATGTGTGCTGTTGTGTAAGTGTGTGCGTGTGTGCTGATTGTGTGGGTGGGTGCGTGTGTGTTGATTTTGTGTGTGTGGGTGTGTGTATCAGATTGTGGGTGTGTGGGTGTGTGTATCAGAATGGTGGGTGTACTCAGTAAGTGTGTGCAGAAAGTGTGAAATCAGTGTGTGTAATTCATATAGTGAAATTGAGAGTTGGGGATTGACTAATAAAAACCCTAGGGGTGTTGTAGTCATTCTTAAAGTTATTGGTTAACTATGAAAGAGGTTATAGATGACTAAATCATGGGGTTAATCGAGTAAAAAGAAGTAAATTGGGACGGAAGTAAAATAGTATTTTTCTCATGTCTAAGGCTAGGCTATTTCATATTTGTAGATTGTACAATCGGAGTAAGCGAGCAAGTAAAAAACAAGGCTAAGGTAAGGGATTACGCTCTTAGTAGTATTTGATTTCAATCCTTTGTGTAGGATTCTCAATCTCTGTTTTGTTAAAGTAAACTATCTATGTGGCTAGATAGTATTTTAAAAACTATTCCGTTCTGCGAATGTTACCGTCTTTTGTTATCCACCCTATTGATATTGTTGTTGTTCAATTGGGTTATCATGTGTATGATTCGTATTGTGACTTGGTGTCTAAAGTGAGATGCACACCTTTTAAAAAGTGATCAAGTAAAGTTTGTAAAGTTAAGCTTTATTTTGTAAAAACTCTTTAAAGTGAAGTTTTGTAATAAGTGAAGTGATTACAGTTATCCATAATCCCGAAACGGATAAGTGGACCCCTACAGTTATCCATAATCCCGAAACGGATAAGTGGACCCCTTACAGTTATCCATAGTTCCAAGTTGAACATGTGGACCCCTTTGCGTTGCTTGATGAAGTAACGTAGGTTATCATGATATACCGATTTTGGGTGCGGTCAGTAGAAACCCGAGCCCTGGGTACAGCGCGTGCTTAATCCCTAAATGAAGTAAAGTAAAGTAAAGTAAAGAAAAGTAAAGTTTTGTGAAAAATGTTGTGTTTTGGAAACTACCTCTGAAGCCACGTGTTTTCAAGAAATGAATTGTTTTTCATCAAGTTAAATGTTTTCAAACTGAGAGTTGTTTGATCATTGAGTTATCCTTTCGTTGTGAATTCTTGTTACCGTTCCTTTCGGTTATCTCCTCTTAGTACCCGAGGGGATTCCGTATGAACTTGCTGGGCATTGTTCGCTCACTCCTTTCATCCTCATTTTTCCAGGTTAAGTAAGGATACTAAAGGTCACATGGAACCGTTGGCGTAGAAGCTACTTGCAATTAAAGTTAGTTAGTAGTGATATGTTTCTGTTAAGTTAAGTTAAGTTAAGTTGAACGTTATTTTTTTCCGTTGGTTACCATTCTGAGCTAGTGACTTGTACTAGCCGTTATGGGTTTGATTGTTAGTTAAAGTTTGAATTGTGGTTATTTATAGCCGTTGGGCATTCTGATTTAAGGATTTATCCAAGTTAATAATTATTTAATAATTGTGGAAAGTTGGGGTGTTACAATTTCCAATTAGAGAGAGTATTTAACCAAAATTCCCTACTTTCTCTTGTGGTTTTCTCCAAAATAGTTACAAAGATTTCAACTTCATTTATTTGTAATTACTATAAACTGGAAAAAGACCTCGATGATGAGTGCATACTAAGTATTTGATGATTTACATTATCGGAGCTCATGACAGTACATTTGAAGAGATGTGTTATACAAACTTGCGTCCATTTAATCTCTAGGACACCAGTTTTGCATTTGGTTAGCAACCTTCCAGCAGCTACAGCTAAGGAGTCTCCTATTATTTATGTCGACTGTTTTGATGAAGTTTCTCAACTCTTAAAAAAGTATAAATAGAAAGTTTCTTGTATGTTACGCGATCTACCTTTCATTCATAAAAATGTTGGTATACAAGTACGGGAAGCATGAGTAAAATTTTGTTCTTGAACACATTTTTAGAGATCGATCAAATTCTCTTTCTTTGTTTCAAAGATCATTTTTCTAGCACCTAATGTACTTGTCAAGAACATTGTGACAACATATTTTCTGGAACTTAATGGAGAGGCTGCCATGACATTTCAACAAATCTTTCAATGATACCGTACAAGCCATTATTTCCAGCATATCTCAATATTTGTCGATCCATGTAACTCATTTGATAAATCAGTTTTGGTTTTCCTATCAACAATTCTTGGTGCGGGATAAAATTGAGGGAATGCATTGAAAGTTTTTGAATATTTGCTGAGTTTGTTATCTAATCAAGGGGGCATGCAGGTCAGTCTCCATCTTGTACTAACACATTTTCTAAGGGTGGCATTTAGCACTGACACTAAGTCAGCCTAACTCAAATTTCACCAATGCGAACCTAGTGCGTTAGAAACCTCACCAAGACAAACTAAATGTGTCAAAGAGAATGAGTACAAGCGTGTGATTAAAAACTGGAAACTGCGGTTTCCAACTGCGACTTCTTATTAACTTTGGTTATTCTGGGTAACATTTTTGACACTGACAATTGTTTTTTTTTAAAGGTGATATTTTGAGAAAAAATCTTGATCTCGTGAGGTATTTTCAGATTATCTAATGCAATGACTGTCAGAAGAGATGAAGTTCCTTACATTGGCTCTACCACAATTCTTTTACTGTGAGTGTGGTTCTGTCTTACTAGTGTAGAGTGGTTAGACACTTAATAAACTATGTTTTGCATATTACTCTCTCCGTTTCATAAAAAGTATAGCATTTTCCCTTTTGATTCGCCCCAAAATAAGTGTACCGTTTTTAAAAAGAAGATAGTTTTAGTGTTAATTTATAAAGGTACAAGCAAAGTACAGCCAAATAAAGGACTATCCATAAAAAGATTGACAAGTCAACTGCGACAACTATTATGGACACTGTGTCAAGATCCTGAATAGTTCAAGAAATATGGCTATCAGCAAAGTGTAATTACAACAACATCATATGGAGCTCTATTACTAATTTAACGCGTAATTTTGTGGGCAAAATCTTTCTTTTGCGTGTTATAGTGATTTCAAGTGACTTCCTGGAGTAGAATTCGAAATACTGCAATAAACTGTTGGAGATCAAGATTGGGTCATTTGTAGCATTAAAAGACAGCAATCCTATCTCATTTTACCGGGGAAGGGTCCACACCATAAGGGTGAAATGTAGGCAAACCTTACCTTGCATATGCAAGTAGCGACAATTGAATGCAACATATTATACATTCATCGCCTTTTTAATGAGTTAATGTAATCCCAGGTTTCCTTAATACCCTTAACTATCTTTTCTGTCTATGCTAACTAGGAACACCTATCTATAAAGGACTGACAGTGGTTGATAAAGAACACCCAACATCAAAAATTGACTGATGAAAAATAATCTTCTTAGCGAACAAAGTATCTATACTTTGTGCTTTGGAGGAGTTAAAATTTGATATCTAATAATGTATCAAAAAACGTATGTATTCCCAATTGTGAAGCAGCTTCATACAAAGCGAACAAAGTATCTATTCTGAAACCAAAAAATGAATACTTCTCTACCTATTGAAAGATTAAAAAAAAAAATCTGGAATGTTCTATCTGCAAAGAAACTCAAAATTGTGGGATGAGCCCCTTTAATTATTCCGCGGAAAATTGAAGATGGAATCATAATGAAAGTCACTCTGTTATTTTTTGGCTTACTCTTTTCTTGACATTTCATCAGTTGACTCCGATAAGACTGAAGCAAGCTGAGGGTCTCTTAATTCGTTCTCATCAACGGGCAACCGAAACTGCGTGGTATCCATCACTCATTATTCCAAGCTGCACATGAATAGAGATCAAGAGTTAGTATTGATCTAGCAAAATCATCTGAATGAATTGAGTCACAGGTTAGAATGCTTATTTACTTGAAGTTCAGCACTCTTTAACTCATTCTCAGCAACATGATGATCAAGAGACTGTGTGGTGTCCTTCAGTGATGATTCCGAGCTGAGATGAATTCAGATCAAAGGTTAGTACAGAATCAGTATAATTATTCTTAAGTGATGTTTTCATACAGAAACGCATCATATGTATTTGTATCGGAAAGTAAATTGCTTCCTCATGTGCAAGGGATCATTGTAGATGATGAGTCCATCAAATTTCTATGATAATTCGTAAACCACAATATATTTGTAAACTTCATTAAGTACAACTGATTGAACTGTTGGTAGAGTTTGTACCCTATAAGTAATTGAATCATTAGCTTAGCATCAAGGGACTATTAATGTTTTATTCTCATTGCCAATTGATATGAACATGCACTCTTATATATGGAAGGAAATGTGTACCTTGACTCATAAGCCTCCTTGGAATCAATGTACGATTGTCTGTCGTCTATAGTGTCAAAGAAAGGATGGATCTCATCATAGTTTTGGGTGGATTCTTCTTGAATAGTTAAATTTTGCAATGACATTGCGACCTTAGGATCGTTACTATACGATGATTGTTGACCACCCCAGAAAGGATTCACCACATTAATATTGTCCTTCGAATCAATAAACTCCGTAGTATTGTAGTTCCCATTAACATTCGCATTTCCACTTCCAATTCCAATTCCATTCCCATTTGTCGAGTAGGATTGAAATGAAGAAACAGGCATGGGATTCAACTGAATCCCATCCTGTTGGAAAAGTGCAAGAGCTGGATTATTATTATTAGCAGGTTGTGGTGGTGGTGGTGTCATTCCCATGCCTAATTGTAACTGCTCGTTTGGTGCCAAAGTCATTTCCTGTTGTTTATAAAGAGCAAGCTGAGCGTGAACCGCTTGAAGCTCTTCTTCTGCTTGGCGTAATTGATAATGCAGTTGACAGATAATGCCCAAGCATCCGAGAACAGGGTACCTGTCACGGATATTAGCTTGATAAATAATTGACCTCATGGCCTCAGTTTTCTGGGACGGATCGAGGGGTTTGAGTATTTTAACAATGTTGCTAACACCAAACAATTTGTGTGCATTTGCAAACATCTTAGGTTGGTCGGGAGGGAAGTACGGAGCAAGTGGACACTCTGGTGTACACCTCCTCCGTTGGTACTTGCACGCAGCACAGGCTTGGCTGGTGCCCCCCTTGAGGGTCATTTCTTTCGAAAGAAACCCAGTTTCGCAGTTTTTGATTTGGAAGAAAAGAAGTGAGGAATGGAAGAAAAGAAGTGAGAAATGGTGAGTGTGTTTTTGGATGAAGATGGTAGGATTGATGAGAGATGTGAAGTGGTGTGTGTGATAAGGTGAGCGGATTTGCTGGGAGGGGGAGAAGAGACTGAGTAAAAGGGAGGGATTCCGAATTAAGTGGGGGGAGTTTGTTTAAAAGTCCAACACCGTTTGGGGACAAATGTTGGAGTTTTAAGGGTTACCTAAAATTGTGGTTACTCGCCTAATTTTTAGCTGCTTTTGAACAGGTTTGTTATCCTTTCCTTTGCACAGCTGGGAACATGTAACACTTGACACTAAAGTAACTCGATACAATTACTCCTCAGCCACCCAAGTTGTAATATTTGTAATTTGACTTATTATAAAAAGTAGGTTCGAAAAAAAACAAAACTTGTTTTATATTCGCTTTAGTGTAAAACTTGTTTTTATCATTTAATGTAAAACAGGTTTTACACATGTATTAGTGTAAAACATGTTTTTCATAAGATGGACTCAAAAAGTAATGGGTATTTAGTATCAGAAATTTTTAGGGGACTCCATCAGTTATAAAAAATCCTGTTTTAATAGGGCTTAGTGTTTAAGGTTTAGGGGTTAAAAAGTAGACTTTTTATAACTTAAAAAAGACACTAATTTCTCCCAAAACCTATTCGTTTTACAAATGCCAATTTTAATGCTTAAAAAAAAATTACTAACAATTTTACAACATTTCGTATATATAAAAAAAAAAAGGTTATAAAAACGTTATGCGACTCCCTTCTCCCTCTCACGTGCATGTGGATCACGTTGGATGAAGCACAAACTACCTTCTATCTATCATGTTTCAAAAAACAAAAAAAAACTGCCTTCTATCTCTATCCGTTTCGAAGAATAAAAAATGATTTTTAAGAGTTTTTATATTATTTTTATCACCGAGTATACCACATTTTGTTCACCAGTTATCTAATAGTTATAATATTTTGTACCATTTTTATTTACCATATTGTATACCATAAGGTTTCCAACTGTTATGAATTCTTAAAACTGATAAATTTTCTAACGGTTATGAATTAGTAAGACCAACGTCAGTTGTTGATCACCACACATTTTAGTACATAAAAGTGTTACAGGAAATTTGGACGGATGTCACTTCATTTATATGATACACAGAAGTGATACACGAAACTCATCACTCTTCAAACAGCGTGATTGATCAAATTTTTGACAGACACTAAAAATTCAAAAAATCATTTTTCCATGATCACAATACACATGAGCTCTATATAACTGTTATTGTTTTAAATAAAAAGATGTTGAATTTCATGTGAAAATTAGTCGAGATAAAGAAGGAAAAAAATCATTGACAAAGGTGTGTGTGTTTTTTTTTTGTTTTTGAGCAATTGACAAAGATGTGTTGGAAAGTTAAAGTTTATTAATTATCGGGGAAACAATATTGGATGTCTTTGAATTCGTAAAGGTCTCAGCTGCCAAGATTTAGGAGTAAAATATAAGAAAAATGAATTTCATTTAAATTCAAGACTTTTGATTAAGCGACGAGTTGGTCTACGTGCTTGATGATAATTTTACATACCTCGAAATCTTTTTTGGTTAACCATCAATAAAATGGCACCTTGGCAAAATTCGAATAATTTTAGAATACAGCACAATAATAAAATTAAAAAGTACATGTGCATTAACCCCAAACACAATAATAAAATAAAAATTTGAGGGAGTTACAAAAGCATCATAATTCTTCATAGCAAGATCACAATTCCAATTTTAGTAAAACATAGAACTAAGTCTAAAATACAGGAAGAGCATACAACTTTGATTCTTTCATCAGTTTCACCATGACATACAAGAGTTCTGACAAAATCTCTCCCAAAATCTACTAAGGTGAAGGAAAAAACACGAAATAGATGAACAAATATAAGCTGCAGTTCTACAACCCAAAGGCGCGCCATTAATTTATAAAGAACCTCTTCCAAAATTGGGGAAAATCCGTCTGCAGTTTGTGAAACTTGAAAAGTGTTTGCTCTGTGTACAACTTCAACTATTCTATACCAACAGACACTACCATTGGTGATGATTACAATCGTTAAGCCCGCCCAAAATGGTGATTTTTACAGTAGCCAACAGGATATTCAACCATATCAAACTCGGTCAAAATTTCTTCCAAAAGCGGTTTTTTCTTTTTCTTTTTTAGAAGACTGATTCCCCTACAAAATTTCTTCATTATATATCTGCTCGTAATATATCACATTTTTCTAACTTCTCATAAGAGACTCGGCAAGTTCCAGTAACAAACAGCACAAGCACATAACAGTATGTGATGTTGCGATGGCAAGTCACACTGAACTTCATTTTATATGATGCATTGAGAAAATATAATAGTTCCTCGTAAAGCTAATTTGCAGCTTCGTATAGAAGAACCTGAGGTTGCAAATGCCCTTTTTCACACATGATAAGCACATCTTCCCAGCCTCCGATCACCTACAACAGATTCAGAATCACCATTATAAAAGAAAATCTGAGTAGTATACTCCCTCCCTCTATTACACTAAAAGTTGCAAATTTGTTTTGGACACGGGGATTAAGAAAAATAATAATACTGGAGTGAGTGTTGAGTATGGAAAAGTGAGGTGGGAGAGAGGTGGGATAGGGAATAGCAAGTGAATAGTTGTTGTGAGCATGTAAGTGGGTTCCACTGAATAAAGATGTATTATTAAGTTTCCATTTTGGGAACATGTAAATTTCAGTGGGACATCCAAAAGGGTTAAAAGTGTAACTTTTTTAGTTGGACATAGGGAGTATATAACAAAGAATTGTATATTTTTACCTTGACGGTTTTGTCATCATACATGAGCCACCGTTCGCGATCATGGCTATAGGCAAAGCAATGATAGTGTTGACCATAATAGCATACCTAAAAATGACACGAGGATAAATGCACAAGCTAGTTAATTAGTGTGCAAAATAAGCAGCAGTTTATAAGCCAGGTGATTATTGTTGAAATCAAACTCACTTTGCATCCTTTAAAAACATCGCAGATTTACAGAGAATCACAATACATAAAATAATGAGCTTCAGCATAATAGCATCAACCATCGAAGAAAAAGAACGGGAGAAAAGGTTGCGGAGTACTTATTAGTAAGTCAATAAGAAACAACCAATCTAGGCAAAGCATATCTTGACATCACTGTTTTGCCCTTCAATTTTCCTTCTCAGATTCTAGTCCATTTATAGGTTCTGGTATCAAAAACCTTGTAAAACTTTAATACAGATAATTACAGTCTAAGAACATGTTTACATGGATTCGACATTGTTTATTGCATTTTAGGAAAACTGTTAAGAAACAGAGACCAAGAATTGAAACTCTGTACCTGATGTAGGATGCGAGACGGGTTCGCAAAGGCATGATTAAAGGCCAGAGAGGGTGAGAGGGACAAACATTTTCACAGTAAGCCAGACACAATAATAACCGATTAGACAACGTCCAGAGGACACATATCAGATCGGAAGATGAAAAGGATTGACACTAGGACGGGGGAGGGGAAACTGGCATAGGAGTATATAGAAACATACTGTACTTGCTCATCTAAATTTACTTCAAAATGTTTCTTAACTTGAGAATATATTGTCCCATGAAAACAAAAGGTAGTGAAGCATAACTTAATCTTTAAATAAGAAATTCGTGATTTTTGTCCATCTCTAGGCTTGAGGTCAGTAGCCAAGTATGAATAAAATACAATTAAGCTGGGTGTTATTTACCTATGCTTCCTTTCTATGGTGCATCCTCATGTCTAGGTTTGAGTCCAAGTACAGGTGGATTCCACTCGTAAATAACTGAGACATAATGCCTTTAAGGACCCTGTTGTGAAAAGGCTTGCAAGTCCTCTAAGTGGATTTTAGGAAGCTATCTTTTCACTTTTGGCAGGAGTACTAAAAATAGAGTATGTTTGCGGAGCAGGGTAGATGGATATTTAGTCTGCAACTGGTCCGAGATGATTGTGAGGGGACTTGCTTTAGAAAGGAAAAGATGATGGGCAAGAGGGAAATTTAGTCAAAAGGGTTGATATTTCCGTAGGCCTTGACGAAGAAGGGGTTGGCCGATGTTACATGCTCTGTCGGAACATGTTGCTTGATGGCAAGTGATTATGTCGGACAGAAAAGATTTCTTTTTCATACTGATTTCTGTAGATATATTTGGCCCCTATTAGAACTTCGCTATCGTATACTTGTCTGATGGAAGGCTCTGGCATGTATTCCTGTCACTCCTCTTTTTATCTGTCTTCATTACTCCCCTCATGAACATTATTTTCTTCATATGCACGTCAGAAGATTGGCTGTGCTGATTACTTCTCAAATCTCAAGAAAGATTCCACTAAATACTACTACCTCCGTCCCAAAATGAATGACCATTTTTAGGAAATATTTTGTCCCAAAATGAATGACTTATTCACAAAAAAAACTTTGTACCTAAATATTTCTTACCAAATTTTTTCACTATTCGTTATATACTAGCAAAATTAGAAGTTTAGAAAGTACTCCCTCCGTCCCAAAATGATCTTCGCGTTTGACTATTCAAACTTTTTAAGGACATGAACACTTGCTTCACTAGCCATGTTTTGTTTATGCACTTTTAAGCCTAAATTGTAGAAATGGGAAGAACTTTTTAGGACAGTGAGAAATGGCAAATGAGAAGATCGTTTTGGGACAGAGGGAGTAGATATCAAAGATTTCCATACACCTTTGTTATTAAAATTTACAAAAAAAAAAGAAGTTTTTAAATTTCTCCAAAATGAAAAATAGACATTCATTGGGACAGAAGGAGTACTTTCTAAGGTCAGAGAAATAAGCCTGAAAGTAATCAGATAACTGTTCTAATTGTTCTTATCTACACCCTCCGTCCCTAAATGAATGTCCAAATTTCATTCCAAGGGAAATTCTCAAAATCACAACTTTTTATACAATTTAATGGCAAACATCTATAAATATTCTTGTGATCCACTTTCCAAACATTTAGTTTTGCATATATAAAGAGATTAGTGAAAATAATTTGGTGAAAAAGCATTTAGGGATAGTTTTTTTTTCTTTCAAAAAAGACGTTTATTTTGGGATAAAGATTTCTTGAAAGTGAACATTCATTTAGGGACAGAGGGAGTAGTTCCTTCCAGAACAGGCATTCATTAAGGTAAGCATGAAAATCCTATATTCAGAATATGAGCATCTCTCAAGAGATTTTGTAAGGTGAGTGTTGAGTAAGTCATACTTTCTTTAACAGATTGCAATTAGAGTACCCCTGAGAGGTACATGTCAAAAGTCGAAGTTAAGATTCATATATATAGAGAGAGAGGCGAAGGGTAGCTAGCCGCACAACCCCAAGACTAATATTCTCGCCTGAAGGACGTCCGAGACAAGCTCAGAGGTCAAAGTCTCCAAGTCGACTTGCTTTCCTTGGACCTATAGACCTTCAACTCAGTTGATGCACATCTGGGCACTAAGCAATGTCCTTGTCCAAGTCATCCTCACCAATGGAGGTGCATTGCAGGTACAGTTTCTCCCTACTTTCGGTATAAAAGATCCTTTAAACCCCTGATGCTAAGAGGTCCCTCTTCCTAAGTGCCAGGATCCTTCGAGTAAGGCTGTCGGTTTATCTCTCCCTTTTACAGCTATCAGCGTAGGCCTAGTATGTTCTTACATATGGGGGTAGTTTTAGACTGTATAGAAGATGTGGAGAGACCAGTAATCATACGGAAATTAGCTACCATAACTAGTGTTACATCACCACAAACAATTGTTTCCGGGCCTCATGTTTAAATGGTCCTTGTGAAGAACTAACTAAATGTTTTATTGGAATTTGGAAATGAAAAATTAAAGTACCCCAATCCTCCCAAAACAATTGTTCGCTATTGGCTTTATATTAGTTTTCAGAAAGTAGTTGACTTCCTATTGATTTTCCATCAGTAGTCTAAAAATATCCTTTAGTGGCATCAAATTATGTGACCTTACTCTTTTCTATAAAAGGGTAATTTAGACAAATGGTTTGAGGAAAGAACATCCTTAAGTGGAAAGCAGATACTACTAGCTTTGGGACATCCTAAAATGGAATAAGACACAAATGGTTTGGGTAAAATCCTCAAGTGGAAAGCAGTCAATCACTTTGGGACGCCCTAAGATGGAATAAGAGACAGTTATCTTGGGATGGAGGGAGTAATATTTAAATGGTTCTATAGATAAAATAAATTCATGTTTAGCAAACTATACCACTGAAGCCAAGCGGTGTCTGTTTTTGGGATCAAGGCCACGATAAAGGACACTGATATCAATCTCCGTAGCCAAGGCTGCTAACGTTGCTGTTATGTCTTCAACACTTTCACAAGTATTCTGCCAGCCGAGTACTACAAAATAGAAATAAAAAATCGTGAGCATCAAAGGTGATACATGAGAAAGTGGTTGCTGACGGTTCTAACAACAATTCTAGATTACCTGTTGTGAAAACGTATGGCGGAGTTGAAAGAAAATGGTGAATATAGTTCAGCTGCCCACACCCACCGGCTTCCGGATCACAAGCTAATTGGTGATTCATTTCAACCAAGTTTAATAACTGATCAAAGGAGCTTTCAGGACACATGGCCTGGATGGTAAACAAAAAGTTTCATGTAAAAAGAGATAACCAGTCTGCTAAATGCCAATAGCTAAAAGTACATGAATACGCAAAGGAGCATTTCGAGAATAATTTTCGTAAACAGAGACATGCCTTCATAGTTCGAAGGGCGTTGGCATTAATATTGTGAAAGAAAGAACTGTACTTCAGAGATCTCGACTCCAACCTACAGTTATGGCAATACATTTGCTCAAACACATCCATTCCAAAAAGAGAATGTGCTATACAAGCACTATTTGAACAATCCCAAGAGCCCACTCCATTGTTTTCCACGGAGTCGGAATCAGAAACACCCGTGCCCAAAATGAATGACCGATGGAGGCAATCAAATAAAACACCCAGTACTTCAGAAGCGTCATTCATTTGACCCTGTTAAATGTCACCATACAAGATAGTTATGATTACTAGTATGGAGCCTTGAGTGACGGATTAGCAAATACGCTAAACTGGCACAAACGAAATGCATGCATAATCCTTCTCCCACAGGAAAAAAGCAAACGAAAGTGAAACTGATTCAATATAAAGAAAATCAAATGAAACCGGCCTGTAAAAGTGAGAATATGATCCCCGCCGCAAAAGAAGAGTAGATTCACCTCTTGAAAGAAATTACTATCAGGATACAAGTTGCTGAGAGCAATCCTCAGAGAAGTAGGGGCAACGGGTTCGCCTCTTGTGTCTGTAGATGCCATGCTCAAAGCAATGAAGATATCATATAAAGCACATGTTACACAAGGATCACCAACATGTAGATGAGCCAAGGTGGACCTCTTCAAGAACTCATCTCGAAAACGTCTCAAGTGCCATAATGACTGCAAGCATGGAAAAATAAAAATAGTTCTATTGACGAGGCTATATATTAACAAGAATAAGTAAAAGTTAAAGTTGTTTACTAAAACCAACCTGTATTATAACATTTAGAAAACAATTGTATTCACCAACTTCATTTTTCAGCCCTGTACCATATACATCATCTCCACATAATTTTCCAGTGCTGACATCGGTAGATACAATTGCTAGCTCGTCCCCTTCTCGAAAGACCTTCTGTGGCGTCGTCAAATTTGAAACCAAAGGTGAAGCCTTCCGTGCATGAAATGTGTCTGACATGAATTGGAAATCAAAAAGAGTAAATATGAAGCAAATTTTGAAGAAAGATCATCACTTAGATGTCTTAATTGTTCAGGAGAAATTTATTAGATACAGATGGATAGGTTTGAAACAAAGCTCTTATTATCATCCTGAACCAGCTCTGCATAGGATGAACACTGATATATCCATAGAACGCTCCTTTCTAATGTACATGAACGAACACATGCGAGCATATGTCGCATACCATCAGTAGGCATGATCAGTAATTGAGTTAAAATGATCATCAACGAGTCAAAATTTACTGCTAAAAATTACAGAGTAAGCAAGCATGAGTTAACCCATCAGATGGTGATCACATGAACTTGAATACTGCAATTACTAGACAGTTGGGTGAAAATGATTTTAGTATGAAAAAGAGAAAGGAATTTATAGCAAATAAATAATATATCTATAGCATAAACATGTTGCCTAAGAAAATTATACAGTTGAACCTTTGTAAACATGTTGCCTAAGAAAATTATACAGTTGAACCTTTGTAAGGAGAATGTAAGCTACAACCATGAGTGAAAAGGTTCTCAAGTTAAAATTGACTGTCCACACAATGAAACCTCAGCAAGTAACCGAACAACATCATAATAAAGACTACTCATATTGATGATAAAGATAACAATTACCAAGGCTTTGCCGTACAGCTTTTTGAAGGTCAGCTTGGAACCTTTCCTCATCATCATCCTCTGCTTTCAACTGCCTCAACGACTTTGTCCCATTTTCTCCCGAGTAAAAGTTGTCTATTTTCAAGAAAAGTGCAAATTTTTATACGAGTACCTCACTCCACAAGTATGATGGTAATGCCTTGTAGAAATCAGTTAATTAGCACAACACAAGCTCCAACAAACTGATCTTTCAGATGACAAACATCAATTATATCCTATATCAACTCTCACTAATTAGAATTTACAGTTTTCGAGATAATTTAAAACTACTAAAAAAGAGGTTGCCATATCTTAGAACCAACAGAAAATCAAGCATTCCAAGATAAAGGGCATGAGTTCAATCCTAAATATTACACTATCAATTTGTTTTTTTCCAGTGAGTTAAGTCAAGTTCCAATGAGGTATTGTTAGAGGCAGGGTGTTGAGGTAGGTCTAATGATGTTGGGTTGATCGATTATGCAGGTAGTAGAAACACTGATATTAGTCATTTCCTCTCTATTCATGTCACTTACATTTAAGATTAAAACAAATTTCAGCTGGAAGTATAAGACAAGTATGGTATTAGACCAGTTTCTTCATCAACATTTAGGATCAGAAGCATTCAACTAGGGTAAAATTTTTGATGTAAAACAGTTCGTGTAAAGGAATCCATTTTCAGGCCCCAGTGCCTCCGAGTGCTAAAAGGCTCTAAGATATACAGCCTTAACTACACCAGTGGAGAGACTATTTGTATTGTTCTACAGTAACTTGTAACACAAGAAACAAATACAGTAGAAATTAATCAATTAAATGCTGAATGAAGCAATAGTGATCATCATCGGAAATCAGCAAAAGAAATTGGCTTGAAACAGGATAATTGTAGAAAACATTGAAAATCAATGGAACTTACTGCACCTTGAAGACTTTCACTAGGTGGAACTTGTCCAGCTTCAATATTTTCTTTTTCAGATGATATAGGCTGATGCTTATCATCAATAACTTTGGATGTATTCTTATTACGCTTTCCCTTCCTCCCTGCCCTTCGATCAGGAAGAAAAGTGCCATCTTCAGATAGTCCTCCATTTGGTATGCCTGTGTAACAACAAACCACAAAATTATAATCAAGTTCAAATCCAAATTGTTCTAGTAGTATTACTGACTTTCCCAAAATATTGAATTATGATGAAAGCCAGGATTACCAGTTATCTCTGAAACTCCATAGGCCTCATGCACACCCTCTGTATTGCTGGAAAATCCATTCTTCTGCTTTAGAGGTTCCTGAAATGCAAATATTAAGCAGTCTCATAATTGTTTACAGCTGAAACAGAGCATCTTAATATTGTTTAGTACTCCCTCTGTCCCTAAATGAATATCCAAAAAAGTTCAAAATTGCTGATAAGCAATTTTGAACTTTTTTGGACATTCATAGTAGATCTCTTGATACACAATGAAAGTCATATTGTTCTTATCTTTGGTGGAAGAATCATCACATCCACCTTATTGAACTAACTAAAAATAGATCAAACGCACAAGGAGTCTCACCACCCTAAGATGTTTCAATTGCTCTAGTAAAACTTGACCACCATCGCTGTTATTCACACAAGCATCAGGGTGTCCAATTACTGCTGGAACAGTTCTTGCATTATCCCTGTGCTGCTCGGCGAGATGTTTCCTTTTAGCCTCATTCTCAATTCGTCTCTGATACTCCAAAGTTTCTTCAAGCTTTCTTTCCTCTGCTTCCAGCTCCATTTTACGCCTAAGTTCTTCTTCGTGTTGATTAAAGGTGTCACCATTTTCAGAACCAGCAGTTTCAGACTCTGCATGTTCTCCATCACTTTCAACTGCGGAAGCGGAGCTGAGCAAGATAGACGTATCAGAAGACTAAATACAATGAAACAGAACTTCATTTACACAAAATTATCTTAAGCGGGTGCATTTTATGGGCACGTACATCTTTTCTGCAGTCCCATGAGGAACCATATGGAGTTCATTACTGCCAGCAACCTGCCAAATATGTTTAAATAAACAAATAATGTCAGACCAAACCTTTCGTGCATCCAATAGAACAAAACAAATTATGACAATTATTTCAACCTTGGAATCCTTGTTTTTCTTGTTCTCCTTGTTCTTCCTTTTATCCTTCGACTTCTCATTCAGATGCCTTGAATTATCCACTCCCCCTCCAATCCCCTTTCTTGAATCTAGAGCAAGTTCTGCCAAAAATGCTTCTCTCGCAGCATCAGATTTCTCCGTAGCATCTTTTTCTGCGAGATCCTCCAAGCGAGCCTGGGAAGAAACAATAGAAACCAACACAAGTAAAACTCAATCAATTAGGACGGCGTAAAGACACTACAAAATAAGTCAGAGGACATCTACAAACCCGCAAGAAGGACTTCAGCAAAGGAACTACAATGGACCGATAATCATGGGAAGATGCAGGATCAAGCTTAGCCTCCAACTGCTGCATCCCAGTAACATTTCGCAATATTCTTGCATCGATTTTGCTAAGCTGCATTTCTGAACAAGTGAGATAAAAGGAGGGGAAAAAAAAAGGAGAGACTGCACATACAGTTTTCAAATAGGGTTAGAAGGTCTGTCCAAATATGTCAAACTTACCTCAATGGACAACTGTTCTTTCTGTTTCTGGATTGCAACTTCTATGCAAGAGTCCACCTGATGCAGATAGTCCTTTGCTCTCCAATCATCTTCCTCACCAGATTCCAAGTCATAAAGATGAGAATTTACACCATTATAAGTCTCCTCAAACCCAAACTGATTAACATTCAACGATTCCGCTTCTTTCAAAACATTGGATATTGCATCCAACTCAAACCGGTTGCCAATAAACATGATATCATTGTCATTTTCAATGAGCTCTTCTCGCCGCTTCCTCAAGACCGACTCATAACTTTGGCGGACAAACTCCGTACTATGCTCCCTTTTCTTACCTTCTTCCAGACAGAGATCCTCCACTGCCTGAAGTGCCTCCTCATAACTTTGATGCTCACATTTTCTCTCGCACAAGCTCTGTAAGTGGTAAAATTCTTTCTCTAGCATCTGGAGAATTTCTATCCCTTGATGAGCCTTCTCATCTCTTGTGCGCATCCAGTATGCCAACTGCTCTCCACTTGTGGTCCCTGAAAATATCCATGACAACAAAGCATCATCATCAAGCTCTGCCTCATTTTTACTGCTGACACTTGCAGTTGTAGCAGTTCCCTCTCCTTTGACAGATTCATTAGATGTACTGGGGCTGAGCTTGGACGGGAGGGAACCCTCATCAAACAAGAGACAAGATGAATCTTCATTGAAATATACCTTCTCCGTTGTCTCAACAATTCGAACTGAACTGTTGTCATCTATGAAATTTCCTTTCTCTGCATACCTTCCTAATCCGCAGGAGTGAGAGAGCTCTTGCAAGAATTTGAGTACTTTCTTAAGTTCTGGAGCTCCCAAAAAACATATGCATATGGGTGATTGGTCCACACCACAATTGAGAAGCTGAGAATGTAATTCCTCTACTGCGAATTGTATCACCTTAGAAAGATGACTTGTGGCAAGGCATTTATGCCTAATGAGCAACTGAAATATGGATTGGATTTTTTCAAGTAGCTTTGTGCGCTCAGAGTCGTCAGATAATGGCCAGCTATCAGGATGGATATATCGCTTGTAACCTTGATTTTGATCACACTCCCCCCAAACACTATCAGAAACAGTATCATACTCTCTGTACTCCACAGTACTACCATTACCGTTATCCCCGTATTTCTTCTGTCCAGAGGACAAATCCCACGCATCTTCATAGAAACTGTCAGAAAAGCAGTCCTTGCATTCATCTTGTGGAATTGATTGCAATTCAAGCATTTTAACTGCGGCATTGACATCCAATGCCTTCCAAGGAAAGGACAGAAGCATTTCGCTCCATTCATTATCGACATTAGGAGGCAAAACTGACTGCATTCTGGGTAACAGGTTCCCCATATGCTCGTGAACAACATGCTGCATGTGTGAATCAGAGTCTGCAAATTTCTCACTGCACCGGCAGCACATCCAAAATGTCCAACACTTATTAGCTTCAGCAAACGACAAAGCTTCTGAAAGAACTTCATAAGCTAACCCATCCTCTAACGAACTAAAATGTGCTTTGAGACCCGAAATACTTACTCTCAGCAGGTTTCTCTTCATACCAAATCCCATAGAGTTCCAGTAAGGGCGAACACCATCTGTTCTCTCAGTAGAAGATGCATTTTTTCTCGCATGCCCACTCCTCCTTCGATCACCAACTCGTTGACCAGACCCAGAAGAAGAGTCTAAAGCCTTGTCTCCCTCGACTTGGGATTGGGTTGACTCTGACTTCTGCTGCAAAAGCCTCGCAGCAGCAACCCGGACTTCAATTTCCTTTCTCCGTTCCTCAGGCGTCTTATTTGCCTTCTTTATTTCATTTGGCCGTCTAGATTGAACTAACCTGACCTCCATTGGGTCCTCAGGAACCCTCCTCAGTGGAATAAGTCTAAACTTCTCCTCTCCATTCCCAAGTGTCTTCACCCAATTTTGAATGGAAGCAAAGTTTGACCTTTGAATTAGTGACCTCAACTCATTCTGCACATTGCCAATTCGAGCATCTGCAGTGGATATTTTCTGCTCGCTCTCATCCTGCAAATTCTCCTTTCCAGGATCAATTGGATTCTCAATGGCCAAGGCACGCTCACACTCATGCAGCACCTCCTCATACTCCTTCTGTTCACTGGCAGACTCAAACAACAAGTTAGCATAAAAATGTGCAAACTCGATGGAATTAGGAGCCAGAGAAACAGCCTTCTTAGCAGACTCAATAGCATTTCTCAGATGCCGCTGTTTCGTGTTGGGATCATCGATAATAGAAGCAACCTTCACACACACAGTCCCTTGGACACGATGAATCAAAGCCAAGTGAGGGGAGTTGTCATTTTTAGCACACATCTCCTTCATTAGTCTTAGGGCTTTGGTGTGATTACCCCGCCTAAGCGCAGTTAGGGCTTTCTCACATTCAACCTTCACAGTAGTGTAAGCAGGCGAGGAAGTATCTAATTCAATCGAATCAGTTTTTAGGTTTTGTTCTAGTAGCACAATCGAAGAACAATTTTGGTCGGATTCATTCTCTAATGAGGTGATACCACCAAGGGGCAACGAGGCGGCGGTGACTCCATCACCGGAAACAGGAGGTGGTGGAGCTGCTGCCGGCGACGGCTTGGCCCGAGGCGCGAGGTTTCGCTTCTTGTGCCCCATTTCAAATCAGTTTATCCAAATCAAACAATCTCACTCTACCTAATCTCATGCATATGAAATTGATTGATAATGAGGAAATCTATAGAGATAGATTACTTACTTGAGAATCAGGAAATTGGATTAAGATTGTAGAGAAGATGGTGAGAGGATTGAGTTGGAATCGAGAGTGGTGGTGGCGTCGCAGACCATCGATCGGCGTTATTTTGGCAACAGAGGGACTGTCCCCGTAAACTCTCTCCCTCTCTCTATTTATATACTTACATGTGTGTGTATGTATACACCTAACCACGGAGAGGAGGATGGGGGTGAGTGAGGTTGGTGAAAGAATGTGTGCTCATATAAGTTGATTTAAATACTTAGTACTAGTACTATACTATTCCAAGATTAAATTAAAATATATTTGGTGAATTTAACTACTCCCTCTATCCCTAAATGAGTGTCCATTTTCAAGAAATCTTTGTCCCTAAATAAGTGTCTTTTTTTTAACATAACTTTCTCCCTAAACGTTTTTTTTTCGAATTTTTTTTCACCGGTTTCTTTATGCGTGCAAAACTAAAGGTTTGGAAAGGAGATTACAAGATTATATATGAATCGTTGTTACCAAATTGTTCAAAAAGTTGAGATTTTCAGAGTCTCTTAAAATGAAATTTAGACACTCATTTAGGGACAGAGGGAGTATAAAAAAAATATTGTATTTTTAAATGAAAAATACATTTATATGATTTTTTATACGACAAATAATACAGTTTTAAAAAAACTTTATAAATCAACTGCAATATGTGTAATTTTTATTCTTAATTTAATTGTATCACTTAAGGATTTATTTATTTTTTTTGACAGAATATTATCAAGGATGTTAATCAGTTCAAGAAATCAGTACTGTATTATTGATTTTACCGCTTACATTTAGGAAAGTTTCCATTAATTCGATGTAGAAAGTGGCTTTTTAACCAATGATGACTAATTACTCAAAAGTGTTTTTTGATTAAAAATGTATTGCTCCGTATTAAGATGCCTTATTACTTACAATTTCTAATTATTTTAGACTTTTGACAAAAAAAAAAAAAATTTTAGACTGATTTTCGATTTAACATATACTGAAATGAAAATGAGATCTGATTCGACCCCTTTGTTAAAAAGAGTGCTACCGGCTATGAACATTTTATAACTCTGTTATGATGTGCTAATAAAACAAAATTTCCAAATATGTATTTAAAGTTTAATATAGCATGAAGTCAGACAAATTTTTCAAAATTTCCAAATATGTATTTAAAGTTTAATATAGCATGAAGTCAGACAAATTTTTTCCCCTTTTTTTTTTTTTTTTGTCTAAATTTGTATTATTTTCTCTTTGAGAGATGTTTTATATGTATGGTGTCTTAGAATTAGAGATGGGGTAAGAAGAAGCGAGAGGCCCGAGTGTTAGCATGGGCTGGACTGGGCCGGCAATGGACAATGTTGGAGGTTCCACCTTAAAACCAATTGGTGATAAGGGGAGTAACTCCTCAAGTCTATAAACCGGTTCATATTTCTCTCTTTAGAAGATGTGGGATAATTGTCTCTTACATGGTGGACTAAAATCTTAAATATGATTGTATATAAGCTAAATGGAAAATGTGGTTTCATATGGAGAAGCCATTTGTCTATTACACGCATAAGTAACCCATATTTGTAAGACTTTTCTTAAATTAGGTTTTCTTGTTTATGGTAAATTCAACCATTTGCAAGTTCCGCTACTCTGTACAGTTCAGCACTTATATAACGTAACTCAACTCTTTTCTAACGTAATGCAGTGTTTTTTGAAATATTTTTTTAAAATTATGATCGTTGACAGTTTTTAAGTAGTCGCTTTTTTATGTTTGTCTGACATTCCGTTCAAAAGTTTTGATGATAACGGCTAATTTTTATCTATTATTATCACCTTTTCTATCAATACTAAGACGTTACTACGAGGTTTTAAGATGGCAACAAAATAACAATATTGATACATACATGACGACAATCTCATGTAATATAAGTGCGTGTAATACTAGTCACGTATAATATTTGTTACGGTACAAAATAGTCAAATAATTTTCCTCATATACTTGGATCATAAATTAATCATTCAATTGAGTTGTGTCAACTAGTTTGTGGTCTTATTATTGCTCCTTTTTGTAAAAATAAAATAAAATATACTCCCTCCGTTCCAGAAAAGTTGAAACGTTTACTTCGGGGAGTTGGGAAATATATATATATATATATATATTAAAGTTGGCCAAAAGAGCTATGGTATTGACATGTGGACAAACAATGGAGAAAGCTTGCATTTGGAGAAGCCACATCAACAACATACTAATAAATAAGTAACTTTTCATTTTCTTTTCATTAACTAATACTATTAGCTAATAATAATAGTTACTAAAAAGGGTAACTATAATAGTTAACTATTATAGTAACTATTACTATTATTAGTAATAGTTAACTATAATAGTTAACCATTATAGTTAACTATTACTCTTATTAGTAATAGTTACTATTATAGTTAACTATATTAGTTAATTATTACTATTAATAGTATTAGTTAACAATATTAGTTACAATACAAGTTAAATATTACTATTAATAGTATTAGTTAACTATAATAGTTACTATTATAGTTAACTATATTAGTTAAATATTACTACTAATAGTATCAGTTACTACTATATTATTAGTTAACTATTACTATTAATAGTATTAGTTAACTATAATAGTTACTATATAACTAATTATTATTATTAATAGTATTAGTTAACCATAATACTTACTTTATAAGTTATTTTTTACTATTAATAGTATTGGTTAACTATAATAGGCTACACACATTAGCTATTATTATTATTAGTATTAGTTGATTATAATAGTTATTATATAAGTTAGATTATTAATTTTTAATATTAATTAATCATAATAATTACTATATCAATTAACTATTACTATTAATAATATTATTTTATTATAATAATTATATTAATAATTATTATTATATAGACTAATCATTGCTATTAATATATATATTAACTATTACTATCAATGGTATTAATTAATTATAATAGTTATTATAATAATAGTAATCATATAGATTAATTTTTATTATTAATAGTATTAGTTAAAATGATGATTACTATATCAGTTAACTATAGTTAAAAGACATAGTATTGGTTTCCGTGCAGAGCACAGGATATAATATTATATTAAAAATAAAAGGTAGAGAGGAAGAGAGAGAATTAATGGGGGTGGAAAGAGAATGATTTCTTCACTACAAAAATCATCCAACTCCTACTTGAATCGGAAAAATATCCTCTAAAATTTTAGACATAACCTATACTAAGAACTACGAACCAAGAACCAGACTCCATGCTTATGTGAATGGATTTAATTTACTTTCAAAAAAAAAAAAAAAAAAAAAAAGAACCAGACTCCATGCCCAAATCACAAAGATGCATAAATACGAGCGGGGAGACTGTCTTGAGCTAAAATTAACTGAAGATTATACTCCCTCCGTCCCAATATAAATATCCATTCTTGTTCATAATCAAAAAATAAGTTCGTAATAAAAAAACAAAGATGAAATTTCAATATGGGACGGTCGAGTAGTCAAAATACATACCTACTCCCTCAAGGAAATGCTCGTCTCTCTTCCACGACAATATGCAGTTCCAGTACAATACCAAAAATCAGATCAGACTCACATAAGCGAAATCTCATGTACCACTTATGTGTACCGCTGATGCTGAAGCCATGATGATGTCATCGATGCCGCATAACCAGTGGATCACCAGTGACGCACAATATGGTGCACAAAAATGATAAAGAAGATTTTGTGTCAGACGGGGGTAACTAGAGCAAATGCATCCGGTCCACATAGGATTGGAGCAGCCATCTATTAAGGGGCTCCCCACACCCTACAAAACACCCAGAATTACCATTCTCAGTAAAGAAGGGGAAGCTAAAGATACTCAAAAGTTCCTGCACTGACTGCCTGACCATAGAAGTTCCTATCACCCTGCTCCTCCGTCCCCAGCCTGTCACTATATCAATACGACTCAGACAAACTCCCGACTCAAGCATCTCTTTCTTGAACCGGGCAAGTGTCCTCGAGAGTGCAGTTACAGCGGTTCCATCAGACATGACGTGGAGGTTAATAAGCCAATAGCACGAGCTTTTTTCTCTGACTGCATCGGGGTACACGTTCTTCTGTGCAGCCACCTCCCAAACAGATCCAGCTTCCTCTTTGAGCCCTGACTTGTGAAGAAAGTCAACAACAGAGTCAACTAGTCCCCTCTTGCTTTCTCTATCTTCACTATGCATTAGATCCAAGAATGTTCCAACATGATCCCTCACGTTCTGCCCATCGGGCCCCGCTGCTGGCATGGATAGCAAGAATGTGTGAGCTGGATGGCCCGTAACTCTCAATAACTGTCCACAAGAAGTCATATCAAATGACGTCTGGGACTCAGTACAACAACTGAGCAGCAAAGTATAAGTTTGTAAGGAAGGATTTAATCACATACTACGCATGATATGCAATAAGTTATACGCGTCAGAAAGCTTATGTACCCTAAGGAAAGCACTAAGCAAAGAATTGCACGTGGGTACATTAGGGCGCAAGCCAGCATTAAGCATGGCATTGTACCAAGATTGAGCCTTTTCTGCATTCCCAACTTTCCCCCACAAGTCCACAAGAATCCCATAAACAGGTTCATCCGGGACCCAGTTTTTCCGCTCCATCTCTCCAAAAACTGCCTCGGCTTCTTCGAGATATCCACAATGGCCAAGAACTTCCATCACTATATTGTAAGTTACTTTATCTGGCTCAAATCCAGCGTGTTTCATGTCACGGTAAAGCTGTAAGGAGCTTGGGTAGTTCCTCGCCTTAGCATGCAAAGTAATCATGATATTGTAAGTCACAAGATTAGGCACACAGCCCTGATTAACCATCTCACAGAATAGCTTGTGGGACGCAGCCAAATGACCAGATTTCCCAAGACAATTGATAATGACACTGTATGTGAATGTATCAGGAGAAAGCCCAGCCTCTTGCATCCTCTCGTAAATGTCCATGGCAACATCAAGATACCCAGATTTTGCATGGATGTCAATGAGTGTACAGTAAGTTACTCTGTCCGACTCACACCCTATTTTTCTCATCTGGTTAAATACATCGAGTGCCTTATTCAAATAGTTTGCTCGTCCGTAACTATGAATCAGACGGTTATAAGTTACTACGTTCGGTTGGCATCCATCTCCCACCATCTGATCGAGCAACTTGTTTATTGCCCCAAACTGCTTGGCACGGCCAAGAATGCCAACCATGGTGGTGTAAGTATGCCCATTATGCTTGAACCCAGCTTGGCGTTTCAACCAATAGAAAAAACCAAGAGCTACAGAATGATCTTGCAACTGTTTTAAAACTTGATTGGCTTGATATGCATCCATCGGACAGTTGAGATTCCAAAGAGCCTCTTCTGCTGCTGGACCCCACTTCAGTTGTTGTAAAATCTGAGTAACACTTTCAACCATATGTCCCGAGTTTAAAAACTGTCTATACACGGAAGAAACTGATTTAGGTACTCTTGTCTCTCTCGAGTGGATTGTTTCTGCAGTGAGATCTGCTGTCCGTTCGCTTGACACGAATTGATTTGAACAGTCTTTTGATCTTTGTGGCACTGGCATATATCTTCTATCATGTGAATCAGTCCTCATGGCTTGAGGGTCTTTAATGTTCCATTTATTGTAATTTTCACCATCATCGACATTTTTACTACAGACCGGTTTCTCAGCTCTACTTTTAGTAACATTTGTGTTGCTTGGACCGCTTGATCGTGATGTTGTAGCCTCAGCAATTGCTTTATCCTTTCTGTTTGTTTTTACATTTGATGATCTGATGCTCGTAACAAGAGGAGTTCTATCAACCATAGAGTTCTCAGAAGAATTAAGTGGTCCGCTCTCATCTGACATAGGAATCTTATAATTTACTAAATCAGATAAATAACTGACTGCTGAAATACCTGCTTTGACAAATTGACCACCAACCGGGGGAGAGGAATGCATAATATCGTTCTGAACAGCATAACCAACAATATCAGGCCTCCTCAAAGTATTTGAAGTAGAAGGAACTTGTATGAGAGAGGCTGGATAGTCAGCAATCTCATTTTTATGAGTGTTAAATGCCTTCACTTCATCCCCTGGAATTAAAGAACCGAGCCTCCCGGAAGATTTTGGTATTAAGGTGGATGCTTTTTTTAATTGTACGATGTCTTTTCGACATGCAAGTATCATCATCTGAACAAGTACACGAACTTCCATCTGCAGAACCACCTCTGGGCCCATTGAGGAAAAGTGACCTCGCAGACTGGGAAAGTGTGCCAAGTTGCTTTGAACGTAACATAGCCTGCATTTTTTTATCGTAGAGAGATGATTTAATAAGCCATCAAGAAATTAAATTTATACTGGATCTATTATATCACATCATAGTGAAAAAACTGCAGAAAATCTCAGAGAACTGAATTTAACTAGATTACGAGCTCCTCGTTGTTTAAAAGACAGTAAATTAAATTCTTGTTCCGAAAAAAGGCACAGCCCTATATAAAAAGAAAATGTCAAGTACCATGGAGTAGAAAAGGAAAAAGAAGGGAATGATGAAAGGGCCACTTTGCAGAACTCGTCAGTCCAACGAACTAAGCTGGTCTATCTACTCTTATTTGCGGTATATTCTTGCTCCGAAAAAAGGAAGGAAAAAGTGGCCATTGATTTGAGTATCATAAAGCCTATCCTAGGTATGGAATGAGAATAACACACTCTGTCTACACCTAAAGCCACATGCCAAACCTCATCAATAACGAAGATAATTGCAATTTCCCTGTGTAAGCCTTATTAAGACTAGAATTCTTGATCTGGAGACTAATTCCTAAAATAGCTCGTATGAATTCTGACCACCAAAAACAAGTGCAACAAAGCTTCAATACATAAGCTACTCTATCCTATGTCTCAAATGGAATTCAAAATGCCCCATTAACCTAATCAACTTAAAACAACTTTGAAGGTGCTTTTGTAATCGAGATTAAGGCAAGGGAGAAGGGGATCTGTTTTGCAGAATCACCTGGTATTAAAGAAGAACACTAAAAACGGAATGAGTCTCTAAATCATACAACCAAAAACCTTCCTCTGTAAGATTAAACACAGCTAGAGGCATTCCATGATATTGGCCCCTGTCCGGTAGCTATTGAAAAGCTAGATTCCTATAAAATATTCATAATAGTCTGGTAAGCTGAGATTTGCGATTTGACTCGAGTAAAATGGCTTTGCTTTTGCAACCTTTTAGACACTAGTAGTAGTAACACTCCTTAGAAGATACTGTACTATTGATTTGAATTATACCTGTTTGCGCAACTTGCAGTAAAAATACAAAGCAGCCTAGCTCTAGATTTTTCATTAGCAATAAGTTCACCCCGTAACTCAATTGCTTAGTCCAATCATTTCTACCAGGCATTTCTACATCACATTGCTTCAGTGGCAAAACCATGATTTTTCTTAAACGGGTCAAGATTATTTTGAACCTGAAACATTGTGATGTAATTAATACCCAATAAAATTATACTCAATGTAGTGTTTATTTTTATTGGTTCGGGGGGGGGGGGGGGGGGGGGAATTGTATCATTACATGTTTTCTTCAAAATTTGCTACTATCAAAATTGGGTAAATATAAAATCACAAAAAAAATGTCACAAAACTTGGCTCACAAAATAATGTGTCAAAATTTTATTGGTGTTTTTAATTAGAGTGTGGCGGATCCTCAATCAATGCAACAAATAAAATATCGCCACCTCATTTTGTATCCATAATTTTGTAGACTTCTTTTGTACCCCTAGCATAGCATTGCCATCAAAATTAGTACTCCCTCTGTCTCCAAGCTGAAGGTCCATTTTCAATAAAAAAAAAAATGAGCAATGCTAGGGGCACAAAATAAGCTCACAAAATCTTGCTCACAAGGTGAGGTGACGATATTTTATTGGTTGCATCAATAATGGACCAGCCACACTCTAATTAAAAACACCAATAGCATTATTACACATATGATTTTCTGAGCAAGTTTTCGTGCCCCTAGTATTATTCAAAAGAAATTGCACAAAATGAATGACTTTTGAATAAAATACCCTTGTACTATAAAAAGTAGAGATAAACAAAATCAATAAAATGCCATCTTTAACATTTCAAACCCAAGAAATGAAAAGAAAAAACATTGACAATAGTATATATCAAGAAAATAAACAAAATCAAAAGTTGAAAATGCGATTTGAATGTCAAAACTAAAGCCAAAATTCAAAATGAGGTTTGAATGTCAAAATTAAACCCCAAAATCTTAGCATTGATGAACTTGCTGAAGGCAGAAATAAAAGAAATTAAAACCCAGCAAGAAAAACAGAATCAGAGAGAAAGATGATTACCTGAAATGGGTAATCGTAGAAGAGGAAATGCATAGAGAGAGAGAAATGAAAGAAAGAGTGGGTGGCGGCTTCTTTTCTCTTTCTTTATTTTGGTGCTGCCGTCAACCCATGGGAGTTTTCTTCCCAAACAAGTTGGGGGTGTAGGAGAGGCTGTGACGAAGGCAACTGTGTGTATTTGGTGTGGTGTGTGTGTGATTCGCCCTACTTTGGGAATTTTCTGTTGTTGTTTGCGGATCCACGTGTACTTGACTTCACGGTTTTAATTTGACCAACTCGACGGTCTTAATAAAACTCAAGTTGCTTCCAGAAAAAAAAAAAAAAAAAACCTCAAGTTAATCTTATTTTAGTACCTAAAGTTTACATACTCCCTCCGTCCCAAAATGATCTTCTCATTTGTCATTTTTCATTGTCCCAAAAAAAAATTCCCATTTCTACAATTTGGGGTTAAAAGTGTATAAACACAACATAGCTAGTGAAGCAAGTGTCTATTTCCTTAAAAAGTTTGAATAGTCAAACGCGAAGATCTTTATGGGACGGAGGGAGTATTACTCTTTGTCCTGGATTAATGGGCACAAATTTTCTTTTTGGGGGTTCCAATTAAATGGGCACTTTACTAAAAATTGGTACAAGTTGTTAAGGAACATGGAGTATTATGAATATTTAATATTAAGTAACGAAATCTATCGTATCGTAGTATCAGTATTAATGGCGTACTAAATAAAAAATTGTGCACTTATTATTATGGAAAAAAAGGCGCGTTAAGGTAGGAGTAATACTCCTTCTATCCCATAATATATGTCACACTCTTATTATTAGTTTGTTCAGAAAATTTACATTAAACGATAAATAAAGCAAAATGATAACATAAATTCAAGTACAATACAAGAAATGTAATCAAATATAAACAATATAATCAAACTAATGAACCATATTGTTGATTGAATTGTGTTTGATCCGTTTTAAACACTCTTATTGAGACAATTTTGTTCTCCAACCGAGTTTGATTGAGGATATTCATGGACGTTAGTCTTTTAGGATACAACAGACGGACCATAGTTCTTTTAGCACACTTGAAGACTCGAGATAACTGCATAATGAAGTTAAATTATCACTAACACGAGATGAAAAGGAGGCTAAATGATTGGGATAACAAAATGCAAGATGAAGAATATAAAAATTGCTAAAATTTATTGTGTTCTCTCTTGTGTATTTTTTTCCTCTTAAGACTTGTGGGTATTTCAATAATTTTATAGCTCATCCTTTGAAAGTTATGAATGCCCTTAAGCTTGTATGAGCCCAATTCAGTGCAACATTCGCTTTTGCATTAAATATCCATAGGAAATTTTGAGGCGCACATATTTTTTTTTGAGAAAACTCCAAAACTTAAGATTGTCCACGTAGGCCAATTGATGCTATATTTGTGTTTGCATGACACGCTAGCACATGAGCTCAATGGCATGAGTCACAAATTGAGTCTTAATTTGCATCCCCCACCGGATTGCGTGCGTGAGAGTCTTTGTGTTATACACTCTTATTCCTTTCAACAATGGTGATATTTAAACAAGCTTAGTCTTCATTTATTTTTCCATGTGGAATAACAATAATATCACTATTTAAGTCCACTAACTTTGAGTTATCATATTTTTATCATTCAATCTTTAAATTGGACATATAAATATTCTATTTCAATATTCTCAAAGAGTAGAAGATGAATCCACAATAATAATTGTCAAACGATAAACTATTCATGCAAAGAAATATGCACCATTTTCTTGGCACAACATTTTTTCATCAGTTTCTAAAAAATCCTGATTTTTAATTAAGAATGAGTTATAGTGAAATTTCACATGTGAACATATAATACAATGTATAAGTAAATAATATATATATATATATTGACAAGTACACACAGATATTATTTTAGTTTGTGTATTATACTTCTCCATCATATTTTAATAGTCAAAAAATTTACAAGCAAAATAATTAAGGAAGTAGTGTTTTTATTATGAAACATAAATAGTAGAGTGGTTAGTGGACTGTTGTGAGTATGCTCCCTCCGTCCATTACTTATTGCCACAAAATGAAAGTGCATGGGGATTAAGAAAATATATTGGAAAAGTAAGTATTGTGAGTGGGTAAGAGAGAGAAAATAAGTTAGTGTATAGTTGTTGTGAGTGGATAGAATAGAGAGAAAAGTGAATATTTTGGGTAAGTAACAATAAGTATGCGTCGCGCAAAATGAAAATAAGTAGCGGTAAGTATGAGGCGGGGGGAGTATAAAGTATGTAGAAGAGAGAAAGTGAGATACTCCCTCTGTCGCGGAAAGATGGTCTTATTTTGATTTTTTATGGTCAACGAAAATAAACTTTGGCTAAACATTAGTGTCAATTTAATAATCAAAATAAAATTATAAAAATTGTTATTGATAAATCATTTAAGGATTTATCAATTACAAATTTTATAATTTTACTAGAATGATTAGATAATCACCAATAGTTGGTCAAAGTTTATTTGTATTGACTATAAAAATTCAAAATGTGAATATATTTATGGGACGGAGGGAGTATGAAATAGTTAGTGATAGTTATTGTGAGTATGAAATGTAGACTCATTTTTTTTTTCTTTTTAGATTTTGACTCTTAAACTAAGACATTAATTTTTATTTTTTTGATTTTTAAAATAGGGTTGAAAGAGAATAAAAATAGGCCAAAATATGTTTACTCCCAAAAGTATCCACTGATTCCCACTTTGCACCCCCGTTTGAAAAGTTGGTCTGTTTGGTACCTAAACTTTTAAATTTTCCCACTTTGCACCCCAGGACTTATGAATGTTAGAAAATTTAACAAAATAGGCAAAAAAATGGACTAGTTTGTTATGCTTATTAGTTTTTAAGGGTCAAAATGCAAAGTTTTAAATATTAAGTACTATTTTTTTCCCAAATTATTAACATTATCTTAAATCTTAAATAATTAATATTTCTTGAATATAATACTAATTTTTCATGCTAATTTTTTTTTTTAAATAAAAATAAAAATTTAGTACAGTTTTTTAAATATTTTTATTTTTAATAAAAATATTTAAAAATAAATAATTTTTCTAAAAACACATTTTAATGTTATATATATATTTTTTTAAAAATATAAAATAATTTTTTTAAATCTTAATTTTTGTAAGAATTCTATTTTTTTTTAAAATAAAACATTATAACATTTTTTATTTTTATAATTTATTTTATTTCATAAAATATTGTAATTTTTTTGGAAAAATTACAATATTCTTTTAAAAATAAAATATCAATAAAAATACCGAATTTAAAATGAAATTATTAATTATTTAAGATAATGTGAATATATGATATTACGGACATTATTTTAGCATATTTAAGATAATGTTAATTATTTTGGAACAAGAAAATAAATTTTTAGTACTTTATATTTAAAATTTTGCATTTGACGCTTAAAAACTAATAATCATTACAAACTAGTCCATCTGTTACCTATTTTGTTAAATTTTCTAATATTCATTAGGACTGGGTTGCAAAGTGGAAAAATTTGAAAGTTTAAGTATTAAACATACCGATTTTTCAAACAGGGTTGCAAAGTATGAATCGGTTAATACTTTACGCGGGGTTAAACATATTTTGGTCATAAAAATATGATGAATTTTCCATTTTGAAATGAGTAAACTACCAAATTGACATGCGTACTATTCCAGATTTTCAGTTTTACCTCTGTACTAACGAAATAACAAATGTAACATGCGTACTATTGATAAATTAGCAAAATTAACCAAAATCGTTTAAAATGTTATTAAAAGTTAACGAACGTTAGTATTTTAACAGATATTAGTATCAAAAAATTTCAAGTTGCCCCATAACCAAATAGACTCCTAACTCCCATAACTGAGTATGAAAATGACCTATTTACCCTCTAATTCCCAACCTTACACTCTACTCAAACCAGGAAGGAAAAAAAAGATCTCAAATTAAATCCCTAAAATTAACTGGCTCCTCCCTAATTTTGAAAAAGAAAAAAAAGTGAGTCGACCTAGATGAAGTCTGGCGACTATTTTCTAGGGACTGGAATGACGGAGGGAGAAGGTCTCACCAGTTCTGAGGAGGAGCCAGACAGAGAAATTCTCAACACCGGCGTGGAAAAGAACATTGGTCGGAGTTTTTGAATCTGGCCGGACATGAGTGAAGACCGGAGGTCTCCTTCCGCACTCTCTTTCTTTCTCTATGCTTTCTCCTTGTCGCCCTACAATAATATTCAAGATCCCCCGTCTCCAATTGTTTATCCATGTCCGTCACATTTTAATCTTTTTGTTTTTGTTCAACTTGTTCGGATTCCATTTCAATGGAATCACTGCCTTCAAATTAACCCACCCATTTCACCTTCTCTCTCTTACAAACCTCATCCTCCCCTTCCTCTCTCTAAAACCCCCAAATCATGTCTGAACCAGACGATGAAGAAACTCGCAATCATCAACCATACGTGACTACTTTCCATATTCCAAAGTCAAGGGGTTCAGAACGAGACTCCGCTGCTGCCATGGATCTCGATCTCGATGGTTCCTGGACTATCGACCAGAGCTTTTATTCTTCGTTTATTCCTGCAGCGCCTTTTCAGATATTGATCTCTGGGTGGTTTTTGAATTTTATGGATTTGCGACGTTGGTTGTGTGGTTGGCGGTTGCGACAGGGTTGGAATGGCGGTGATGAATTGGGTTACATGGTCGTGGTGATGATGTTAGAAAAAGGGTAAATATGTCATTTTCATACCCAGTTATGGAAGTTAGGAGTCTATTTGGTTATGGGGCAACTTGAATTTTTTTTGATACTAATATCTGTTAAAATACTAACGTTCGTTAACTTTTAATAACATTTTAAACGATTTTGGTTAATTTTGCTAATTTATCAATAGTACGCATGTTACATTTGTTATTTCGTTAGTACAAAGGTAAAACTGAAAATCTGGAGTAGTACGCATGTCAATTTGGTAGTTTACTCATTTTAAAATATAGGGGCATAGTATAAACGTAAAGAGCTATTACTATGGTCTATCATTAACAAACATCACCGGGTCCCAGACCACAATTACTGCCCGAGTTCTGACTATGTGACCAGGAGAATGCTGGGTCCAGACGTCTAAAAATCCACTGATGGGGCCCACCTCTCTAGAATTGTCCACGTCAACCATTAACCAATCACCCACCGCAGAATCCCCTCCCCTGGCCCACTTCTTACTCACCAACACGTCTTTTCCCCGCTCTTTTTTTTTTTTGGTAGAAGAGGAATAAATTTTCCCCGCTAATGCGGTCCTCATTTTCACAACACACGGGAAAAAAAAAAAAAACATTTCTAGAGAGAGAAATTACTCCACAGTCTCCGGCCAAAGTTTTTAAAATCCCCGGCGAAACTAGGACGGGAGAGAGGGCTGGTGTGGCGGCTAACGGCGGCGGCGGCGGAGGAGGATGGGAGTGGATTATTACAATATACTGAAAGTGAATCGAAATGCGAGCGTCGAAGACCTAAAGAAAGCGTACCGTAGGCTCGCTATGATTTGGCACCCTGACAAAAACCCTAACGACAAGCGTGAAGCCGAGGCCAAGTTCAAGCAAATTTCTGAGGCGTACGACGTTCTTAGCGATCCTCAGAAGCGTCAGATCTATGATCTCTACGGCGAGGAAGCTCTCAAGTCCGGTCAGGTCCCTCCGCCACCGCCATCCTCCTCCGGGCGCGGCTCCTACGGAGGCCACTTTAATAATCAGCACCAGCATCCTAACCCTTCGTTTCGGTTTAATCCGAGGGATGCTGAGGATATATATGCGGAAATTTTTGGTGGATCGGATGGCGGCGGCGGTGGTGGAGTGAGGGGGAGGGCTTATAGGGATGCTGGATTCAGGACTTTTAATGGGGAGTATGGGAGCTCGGCTGGAACGTCTAGGAAGGCTCCACCCGTGGAGAATACTTT
Organism: Campanula takesimana; assembly: GCA_026119855.1. Taxonomy (NCBI): domain Eukaryota; kingdom Viridiplantae; phylum Streptophyta; class Magnoliopsida; order Asterales; family Campanulaceae; genus Campanula; species Campanula takesimana. The sequence continues at coordinate 2,478,065 of JAOWBW010000003.1, forward strand.
GGCTTGCAGTTTGGAGGAGCTTTATAAGGGTGCTAAGAAGAAAATGAAGATCTCAAGAACGATTGCAGATGCTTCAGGGTATGTACTCCGCTTTGTTTTCTTAATTCCGTATAATCATCTTACTATCCTTTTAACCTTTGGATTACAATTTCAAGATAGGTGAGATTTTCATGATAAGCGCTATAATTTGATTATATTTTGCGTTTTATGTTGTGTAATGTAATGCAGTATTTGTATATGTGAAGTAAGGCTAGTCTGATTGTGTGAAGATTACTAATTTCCTCAAGCTGAATTCAATATGAATAAGAATGCGGGTGTGATCTTGATCTCAAGATGACTGCTCAATGACTACCCTGCAATTCTTCGAGTACTTGCTTCAAGAACAGACCTTTACCATGTAAATATGCATGGTACCAAAATATTGCTTTTTCTTAGAGGAGCACGAGCGGCTGAGATGCATTTAATGTCTATGCTCATTTGAACCATGTCTCAAAGTACTTGATTTATTCGTACTAATATGGTTCCTTTTCGATAGAGGAAATCCTCCGATCTTCATATTAAATAGAAACCCATCCTTTCTTAATAAATTAGACAGAAAACCTATTACCTAGATTGAAAGGATGAAAGTTATGAACTCGTAGTCGAACGAGGGAGTTGTTGAAAAGGGTATTTTTTTTTTTTTGGATAATGCTGTTTGATGATAACTTTGTTTTACCTGTGTGTGGTCGATTAAGGAAGCTGAGAGATGCAAAGATATGCATATGAATTTTCCTGAATTAGACTATGTTTTGATCGAGCTAGGATAGAAAAATTTCGTAGGTTTTAGAAGAAAGAGTTAGAGTGTAATATATAAATGTGATCAACGACGAAACCCTATAGTTAGATTAGGGGGATACTCAACCCCCTTCACTGTTGATAAGTATTAATATATAGTTGTGATGATGATTAGAGGTATTACATAAAAGACTCGTGAGTTTCGAGTAGCCTTACTACTATATTAAAGGGTTGCCCTTGGCCCTTCATCATTTTGTGGAAATCTGCAGAAGTCTGCACGAGTGACTTGTGAGAAACTTCTTTAGTACCGCATTATTTCTGATGATCTTTAGAACTACTACGACAGAGACATATGAGTTTCCGGTCGCACTAGGAACTGCATCAAGCATTGCTGCAAATCCTTAACTTTATGCTTCAATGACGACATGAAAGAATGGATTGCACTTGGCAAGCTGTTTAATATGATTAGACTTGTTATTTATTATTCAAGTCAATTTTATGAGATGAACCGATTAACACGAGTCAGTGGTAAATAAGGAAAGTCGAGGGAGGTTTGGGAAGTCAAGTTTTGAAGGTAAGGCCGTAAGGGTTGAGCGGTAGATTTGAATCAGACCTATTTGTTGAAGGAATATTAATGGAGATAAAGTTATGTTAGGCGGCCATGGTAGTGGCTAAAAGGAATGTGTTTTATTGATTAGGATGTTATTATTTAATCAATATTGAGGGGTTGTAGATGCTATTAGTCAGGGTTGAAATAAGTTGCGGTCATGGGTGAAGTGGTAAGTTATTTGTGATAGTGGCAAGCATGTTAAGTTGTAATAAAGTTTATGGGACTGTACCAATAAAATATAAAGTTTATGAGACAGCTACTACTCTTAGGTTGCATTCCGTTCCTTAAATCACTTTCCTTATCAAGGCTTGATAAATACTAAAACTAGATATATCATACATTATGAAACAAAATGCTAGGCAATTATGAAGCAACACACTAGTAAAGTAGCGGGAAAGCTAACAATAAGATGGATCTGTGGTAAAAGATAAGATCTCTCAATCTATTGCTGGAATGAGAACATTATGGTTTATATAAGCCTATAATTGAAGTATTGAACTAATAATAGTAAGTCCTTTTTGCCTATCAGAAAGAAAAAATAGAAAAATAATGGAAATGAAAGAATACAGAAGATATAAGATGAAATGAGACACTCACCCATTGCCCAAATTGTTGAGAAAATTTAGTGAGGTGGTTTGGATCAATCGAGAAATCAATACTGATACTCTTAATCATGTTTATATTGTGATAAAGTCTTGAAAGTTACTAATGATTGTGGGTTGCGGGTTGCATCATGACTTTGGTCGTAAACATAATAGCAAAATCGTTTTCATGAAGCGGACGAAGGAGTTGGGCATAGTCTTTAGTGTAAGGGGGTCGAGAGAAGTTTATTTTCACTTCGCCTAGTAGAAGTTCTTGGATCTGTGTGTAGTTTTGAAATTGAAAATCAGGCTCGCATTTGCACATTCAACTATAACTTGTGATTAAAGTTTGGTTCACATTGTGCAATATAGTTGTATGTATTGTTTAAAACTTTTGGAAGCTATATTGATGAATGAATGTCCTGGAATCGTCATTATATATTATTCTTGTGACACCTTTGCCAAAGATGAAGCATAGCGTCTCCTTATCACCCTAGTAGTTATTGGATACTCCCTTCTTCCCATTAAGTGTAAAAAATTTCCCAAATGGGTGTCCCAACTTAAGAGTCAAAATCCCCAAAAGGAACGTTATTTTATAGTACCCCACTTTCTCTCTCCTACCAACTCTCTATACTCACAACACTCTACCCCACTTGCTATTTTTTATAATAAAAACATTCCTTTCTTAATTTTTGAACCCAATTTTGTTTTTTCTCTTAAAATGGGACGGAGGGAGTATATTGTATGTCAGTATAGTATGGGAAATAAAAACACTATAAAGGCCTGGAAATTATTTCTTTGATATAAAAAGGCTGGGGTTAAGTGGCAGTAAATGTTAGCCTTATTGAAATGTGAACTGGCTCAAATGTCTAGGTAAAAAATTTCTGATCAGTATATATATATTTTTTTATCTTGTCAATAAAAATTAGAGGCTTTGACCAATAGGTCCCTCATCCAAATGAAAACGACCAATAAGGACAGACATTATGGAATCTCGCCAAAAAGTCCTTGGATATTTGTTGGACCAAAATGGCCCTCCACTCCCTATTGCGCATGTTCCAGGCGGACAACTTTTTTTACGTTAAGCGAATTTTGGTCTTGCGCTTTTTCTCTCGTCACTTTCTTCCTCCCTACTTTTTCTCTCTCTCTTTTTTTTTTTGTTTTTCCCTCAAAATTTTAAAATGTAATATATCAAAATCTAGAAATCGAAAAAATAGTCCGAGACCACCGTTTTAATCGTGACGTAAAAACGAATCAAACAAGTACACTCAATACATAAATTAAATTTTGGAAATAAAAATCTCTCAATTTTCACTAGTAAAAATCTGAGAAAATCATTTTTCATTTCTCAATTAATTTCACAATTTTTGAAAAAAATATTTTTTTTTCACTTTTAAAATTATTTCTCAACTAATTTCTCAGTTGTATTATTTCACAGTTGTGTCATTTTTTCATTTTTCACTTGTAAAAATTGATAAATTCATCTCTCAATTTTTCACAATTATTATAATAACTGAGACATGCATTTCACAGTTGTTGACACATGAATTTGAATATAATAACTGAGACATTCATTTCACAGTTGTTTATAATTGAGTAAAAACTGATAAAATCATCTCATTTTTCATAATTGATGACTCAGTTTATCGATTGTTTAATTATAACGATGAATTTCTCAGTTATTCACATATAAGTTTGAGTATAAGAACCGGTACATTAATTTCTCAGTTGTTCACACACGACTTTAAGTATAATAACTGAAATATTAATTTCTCAGTTGTTCACACCTGAGTTGAGTATAATAACTGAGAAATCAAATTATCAAAATTGATACTCAATATCTCAAATGTTTAAGTTAAAATTGAAACATTCCTTTCTCATTTGTTTATAATTGAGTATAAAACTGAGATATTTATTACTCAATTGTTCATAATTGAGTATAAAATTAATGGCGAGTAAATACAAAGTACTCCTACAGTTAAATAAAGAAAATAATAAAGGTAAAATTTGAGTAGAACATTTGAAATTTTGATAGAAGAAAGAAAAAATGTGCCACCTACAGTTGTATCCACTACAAATACCTAATACACTATTAATTAAGTTGATTGACCTTTAGTTTGCAATTTCCCTTCCATTCACAAACCTCCCAGGCCCCTCCTCTGTACTCAACAAAATTTCCTTTTCTCTTTCTATAGAGAAAAGGAAGGCTTTTCCACACCAAGGCAACAACAAAATCAAGCTCCCCCCACTGTTACGAATTTTGACTGGTTCAGAACAATTTTGAGATTTAACCGACACGAGGTTCAAGACGGGATTCAATACGATGCAAAATTATAACGAGCTTGAACAGAAGCAAAGTAACTATGTGTTCGGGAGTCAGATCTGCGAGTCGCCGGAGTTATTGGTCTTTGCTGGGGTTGGTCGCCGGACGGAATTGTATACCAGAGGATTTCTTCAACCTGGTTTTCCATAAGGTTGGTTGTGATTTGCAGCAGCTTGTTTCAGGGATTGGTTAGGACTACTGCATCTGAAGGTTTATCGGAGAAGGAGGTGGTGGATGAGTGTGGATGGTCTGGGCATAGAGAGAGAAAGAGGAGTTTATGCGTTTAGAGAGAGAAAGAGGAAGTCGACGACGTAAAGACGAGGGAGGGAGGGCAGTTTCGACATTGTATGAGTCGCGAGGGATTTATTGGTAAAATTGATTTGAACTCAGGGACCCTAAGGTAGAATATGAAATGTTGTGTTTTTATTGGTAAATACCACATTCTGTTAGGGACTTATTGGTAAAATCCCTTTGTATTATTGCAGAGGGTTTTTAGGAATGTTGATCCTACTATTTGACCTCAAGAGAGGCTGTGGAGTATGTTAGAGCTCTTACTGCAGCTAAATTCAATGAGAAAAATTGTGAAGAAAAAAAAAACTATAGTTAGGATTATGAGGTATGAGTTTGTTGTGGTTCTGTTTTCATCTCTTCTTTATATTTTGGTTTAGAATCTGGAGAAGGATCGCATAAGTTTATGGTGGAAATGTCAAGCATTTGCTGTCTTTTGGTGTATTTGTTTGGATGTAAATGAACTCCAAAATTTCTTAGGAATCAGCCTCTGTTGTTAGGTCAACTTTATGGGTTAGAGTCATATAATTGAGAAAAGAATTTATCAAATTTAAAAGTGAAAAATGATTTTTTTTCATTATTTTAAATAACTGCGATATGAATTTATCAATTATACAAGTGAAAAATGGAAAAGAAAAAAAAGAAAAATTTGGGACATGAATTTATCAGTTTTAAAAGTGAAGAATTTAAGCGATTGTGGTGAACTGAGAAATGAATTTAACAATTTTAAAAGTGATTTTTTTTAATTTCTCAGTTGTTAGTTTAGTTTAGTTTAGAGGATTTATCATTTGTTTGTTTAGTTTAGATGATTTACCAGTTGTTTGTTTAGTTTAGATGATTTATCAGTTTAGAAAAATTGTGAAAAATTGCAAGTGAAAGAAAGAATAACTGATAGATGAATTTATCCATTTTAAGTATGAAAAATTATGAAAAATTAAGAGATGAATTTATCAGTTTTACATGAAAAAATCACACAACAGTTGAAAAAATCACACAACAGTGAGATGACACAATTGAGAAATCAGTTTTTACAAGTGAAAAATGAAAAAAATGAACAACTGTGGAATGAACGTCTCAGTTATTAAACTAAAACTCATGTGTGAACTGTGAAATGCATGTCTCAGTTATTATAATAATTGTGAAAAATGAGAGATGAATTTATCTGTTTTTACAAGTGAAAAAGGAAAAAATGACACAAGTGTGAATCACATTCACAGTTGAGAAATGATTTTCTCATAATTTTACAAGTGAAAATTGAAATTTTTATTTCTAAAATTTGAATTATGTATTGAGTGTACTTGTTTGATTCGTCTTGACGATACGATTAAAACGGTGGTTTCAGATTATTTTTTCGATTCTTAAATTTTGAGATATTGTGTTTTATAATTTTGGGTGGAAAAAAAAAAGAAGAGAGAGAAAGAGGTAGAGAGAAAAACGTACTGGCTATATGCGCTTAGCGCAGTATAAACATGGCACGCGTCAGGGAGAAGGGAAGGAGGGGCAATTTGGTCCATTGAAAATTGCAGGGACTTTTTGGTGAGTTTCCAAAATGTCTGTCCTTATTGGTCGTTTTCATTTGAGTGAGGGACTTATTGGTCAAAGCCTCTAATACAAATCAAAATTACAAATCGAAATTTGTAGTTCTAAACACACACACAGAGAGAGAGAGAGAGAGAGAGAGAGAGAGAGAGAGAGAGAGAGAGAGAGAGAGAGAGAGGGAGAGAGATAGAGTGAGAGAGAGAGAGAGAGAGAGAGAAGGTAGGTACCTGAAGGTCCTGATTGCATTCTCGATTTCATGTTATCTACCTTTTTACAATCGAAATTTACAGTTCTAAACAGAGAAAGAGAGTACAGCTTCTTCATAGCCATTATCGACAAACCCTCGTTTCCGCCGGAGCTGATTGAGGCCGTTTTCAGTTGCGGCGCTGGATGGTGGCGGGTCGGCATTGATCTTACCTGTAGATGATGGTCTTGTCGCCGGAGAGATGGCCTGAGACGGAGGATAGGAAGGGAGTCACCGAAGAAGAGGAAGGTTAGCGAGGGAGGGCAGAGAGAGAAATCGATCGAGAGAGCTAGGTTTACGATTTGGGGTTGAAAAGGGGCAAAAGACGTAGTATATAGGTGAGGGTAGTTTTGCCATTTAAAAAGTGTGAGGGATTTATTGGTAAAATCGATTTCTACTCAGGGACCCTAAGATAAAATATGAAAATGTCTGTTTTTATTGGTAAATTCCACCTTCTATGAGGGACTTATTGGTAAAAATCCCTAGATTCTTTTGCGGTTTATGTTTGAGCGTAGTTGTCAAAGGCGACCGCCCACCTTGCCTTTATAGCGCCTTGGGGGGTCGGTCGCCTTTTTGTAGCCAGGCAGGCGGATGTACGCCTTTCTTCACGAGGCGTTCGCTTTGCTCGCCTTTTTGCCGCCGGACTCTCGCCTTTATGCATTTTTTATCTTTTCTTTTCTTTTCTTTTTACCCAGTTTTTCAAATTTTCATTTACTTTTGCATGACTTTAAAGCTTGATTTCTTTTCTCGATAATATTTAAGGGCTTAAGTTTATTGCACTTGCTTAAACTAGTACTTGTTTTGTTGATTTGAACTTCGTAATTTAATTCATTCGCCTTTTGTTTTAGAATTCTTACTTTTGAAATTGAACTATGCTACAATATTAGTATGTGTGGAATTGTGAAATTTATTTAGTGTTTTACTTGTTCATAACACGTTTTATGATTTGTTTATGTGTTGCATGTACATAGATATATATTTTCTATTTTTTACTAATTCTTAGTTCTATTGTCCTCCTTGCCCGCCTTTTTGCTGCCCGCCTCTCACCTCGCTTTTCACCTTTTCTAAATACATCTCGCCCGCCTCTCGCCCTTCACCTTTGACAACTATGCCATGGATGCATCTATGGACGCGTTGTTGGGTAGTTCAGGATATACCATGTCCAATATGGAAGGGGAACATTGCGGTATTTTACATGGGAATCATATGCATTTGATGCTCGTAGTTTAAGTACAATTTTAAATTCCCCGATATACCAGTTTAGGAATGTATGTGTTTGGCTTTTTGGGGTGTTGGATTCACTTCGTGTGATTGATCTCGTGAATGGGTCTATAATTGTCATTGTTGTCTAGATTTTTTTCTTGAATATTTTCTTTTGGCTTACATTTGGTGAGGAAGTGGGAATTGAGAGTTGGACCGTTAATGTAAGATTGAGATACTGTATAAAGACGGTTTTAATGCAATCTGCACGGATATCATCCTGGCATGTTTTGTCACTTGTTTTCTTTAAAGGCATTTGACCCTTTAATCTTACTCCATTTTTCCTTCTTATTTTTACCTTTTCAAAGGAACTTATTTACCCCTTAATATTTTTCACGTCGCATGAGGCACTGCGATTATGGCCTACCCTCCCCTGATGGCACCTCAAATGGAAACACATCTGTGTGAGTGCAAAATATCATGAAAGTTTGATTTGCTATTTTGTAAAATACCCCCGCCGTCCTAGAATGATCTTCACATTTGACTATTCAAACTTTTTAATGATATGCACACTTGCTTCACTAGCCAAGTTGTGCTTATGCGCTTTAAGCCCAAATTGTAGAAATGAGAACTTTTTGGGACTATGAAAAATGGTAATTGAGAAGATCATTTCGGGACAGAGGGAGTACAATCTAGGGAAGTACTTATTTGTAACTTAGCAACCAGTCCATAATTAACTAACAACAGTTGGTGTTTGGACTAGAACCTTGTCTCTGCACCCTCTCTGCATTTTATTTGAGTCTTGATAATGTGGCCCATAGTCAGATGAAATTAAAATTATGGAGGTTGTTGGTGGGAGAGGAAGGGCGGGAGCCTGGCGATGGCTGTTTGTTATTATAGCATGTTAAAATAATTTGGGTATTGCAGGTTGTATGTATATCAGCGCAAATCTTTGTTTTCCTGATTTATTGATGTTTTAATTTAGTAAATGTACCCATTTGTTAGTTTAAGAACCCACATTCGTTATATTTTCAAGGTGTTTTGGGTTGCTTTGACCATACTGGAAAGATATGACATCACTTGCATTGATTTTTGCTCTTTTATGCCAAGTTTGTGTTGCTTTTGTTTGTTTTAGGTAACATTGTACTCTTTTATCTATCTGTACATTTATTGGCGGTTTCTATTTTCCCTGCAGCAAACTTCAAACTGTTCAAGAGATCTTGACTATTGAGATAAGACCTGGTTGGAAAAAAGGAACAAAAATAACTTTCCCAGAGAAGGGTAACCAGGAGCCAGGTGTCATAGCTGCAGACCTTATATTCGTGATAGATGAGAAACCTCATGATATTTTTATACGCGATGGTAACGATCTTGAGGTAAATCAAGAAATATCACTCCTGGAATCCCTCACTGGGAAGAACCTTGAATTGACAACTTTGGATGGCCGAAATCTCATGGTCCCTTTAACAGAGATAGTGAAACCGGGAGATGAGTTGACTATTCCGAATGAAGGAATGCCTATTTCAAAGGAGCCTAGGAAGAAGGGAAATCTGAGGATCAAATTTGATGTCAGGTACCCGTCAAGGCTTAGCACAGAACAGAAAGCTGATTTGAAGAGAGTATTGGGTTGATGATTATGAAGTGGTAGGTTTCGCATTTGTTGTGGAATGTAAATATAAGTTTATTTATATAGTTGAAGAGTGTGAATACAAAAAATGAAGATAGTTTTGGAGAGTAGTTGGTATTACAGGTTTGTGGTGCCTGGAGTCCCCTGCACAGAGAATGTTCACACACCTTGCTTGAAGTGGGGAATTTCTCGTTCGCAAGAGGGAATGAGCATTAGATCATGCTGTTTTTTTTTTTTTTTTTTAATTAATTATGCTACGAATCAGTTTTCACAGACGTTAGAAAACCAATTGTGTTTTAACAGTAATATACTTCGAATCCATGGAATTGTTGATGAAAGAAAAACGTTCATGTGTGCTTATTCTTATTTCATAGAACATTTTTTTTTTTTTTACTACTGCATTTCTCTTGCGTGTCCTTTTTTAATTCGATTGTTCACTCGTGGTGCCTCTAGAAGACTAGTCCGGACCAAGATTATAACATCACTTTTAATACTACTAAGTATTAAAGACTATACTACTAAGGATCGAGAGTATGTCGTGTTGCCCATGTTCTGGGGTTCACTCTATACCCACTGAGTTCTTAAGGGTATCGTATCGTATGTGCTGGTTGAGCGCGGGGGTGGGGGGTGGGGGGGGGGGGGGAAGTTACAAGATAATGTGGCGTTTACCACTCATTCTCATCCCATCCTTTTCCTGCATTCATATCGAAATAATGGTTTTTTTTTTTTTTTTTGGTGGATGGGGAGAGAGAGAGAGAGAGAGAGAGCGCTGAAAGAGCATATCACATTATACTACTCTTTGCTTGCCTTTCTATTTAGAGAGAGATTACAGCAAAATGGCTTTCTATTTAGAGGAATGTGGAATTGGTGTCATAGGCACAAACATGAAGAAAGTTGCATAAAAAATCTTTTGCTTTTGCATGGATGGGTAGAAAAAGCGATGGATAATGGACGCAGGCCTATTATTTTACCACATACTCCCAACTATTAAGGGGCTGTTCCAAGTTGTGTCATGTGGTCCCTTTCTATCTATCCCCCACTCCGGTAAATTCTATATACAAGGCATACTACATACAAGACATCAATAATGGCAAAACTACCCTTCGCGTGTCGTGTGCAAAAGGACGACTTGAAGGCTTCATGTCGTGTACTAATACACGAGATAGACCAATTGTATAAAATGTCCAGTCGTGTGAATTTATACGAAATATACTATACTCTGTCACACAAACATACACGAAATACATATGAACAGGCCGTGTATAGTTCATACGACATGTTGTCACACATGTCGTATTAAAGAACACGATATAAAGCCCTATGCTCGTGTATATTCATGCGACATGTCAAAATGAAGGTGTTCTTCGATGATTTGCAACACGATGTTAATGATATGCATATGCTATGTTAAATTATTGAATTGTGTTGTTAATTGAGCAAAATTTGTACACTTAGACGTGACAAGTAACAAACGTCATATTGGATCATACAATATCATATAACCTATCACATTTAAGTGATACCACTTTATTTATAATCCCCTAACAAATGATTGTGGTGTTATGTTTCTAATCAAGATTATATTTAAAGAGGTAATTAAACATGTTATAATGCATCATACAATATCATATATAACCTATCACATTTATTAGGTTAAAGTGATACCACTTTATTTATCAACTAACAAACGATGTTATGATGTGCATATACTATGTTAAATTTGAATTATGGTGTTATATTTCTAATCAAGATTATATATAATGAGTTAATTAAACATGTTATATAACGAGTTAAGTTGTTTCGATGATTTGCCAAACGAGGTTAATGATAAGTTGTATATTAGAGGAATACCACTTACTATATATTTGAAATTATCATATTTGTTAATCAAGATTATATGTTTCTTGTTATAATAAGTTGGAAAACAAACAATGATTACATATATGGATGAACCAACATCATACAATATCATATAACCTACCACATTTATTTATAATTAAATTTCTCTTTTTGATAAGGTGTTTCGTGTGGGCATACACGACATGTATTAAGACATTTCGTATGAACTATACACGAGTTAAGACATTATATCTCGTGTATTGTTCATATGAGATCAATACCAGAAACAAAACCATATCGTATGTACTTTATACGAAATGTACCATAGTGTCTCGTGTTTATACACACGAGATACACCCAGAACACTTAAAACCCCCCATAAACCCTACCTCTAACACCCATTGTTAACACCCATGCACAAATGCACCTCCGGAACGAGTACCAGAAGACGACTCCTCCTCCGATCCCTCTGAGCCCATCCTAGAATCTCTACGCTCTAAATCCTCACAATCCGTCTCATCATCCTCAGCCTGCTCAATCACGACATTCTTGTCGTGCTTCATTTTGGTACGTGCAGATCTAAGTGCAGCTGCCTCCTCGGCCTTCCTCTTTCTATTAGAGGCAGTCGCAGGTTTACGTCCCTACAAAAAATTAAATAAGAGACAATAAATAAGCAACAATTCTAGTTAAAATATTTAACAACAAAAAATTTACAAAAATTCGACAAACAAACAGTGCTACAAACATTACGTACAACAATAAATCATCAATCTACAAGTTTTTCAACCACAGTTTTTATTTCGTGTGCTAATACACGAAATGTTGAGTGGATTTCGTGTATATGTACACGAGATGCTTCCCTCATCTCGTGTATTATAACACGAAATGTAACTGTTTTAGCATTTTACAATTCGTGTGAAAATACACGAGATGGGGAGAAGCAGCTCGTGTACATATACACGAAATGCACATCAACATTTCGTGTATTAGCACACGAAATGTAAACTGATTCATCACTTTACATTTCGTGTGATAATACACGAAATGTTGACAAGTATCTCGTGTGTGTTCATACGAAACACACCCCAACAGTTCAAATTTTATACCCACCAATTCGTATCCAATTCAAACAAAAAACCCCAATTTATGTTATGAAATCACAATTAGAACCATTTAGGATAGGTTTAAACTACACTTAAGCGTTATATAATCGATTTTAGGCATAAAAGTAAAGTTGAGTTTTCAAAATTGAAAGTTAGGGTTATAGATTAGGAATTACCTGTGTACCGGCGGTAGAGGAGGCGGCTCCGACGCCGGACTTGCAGCCGACGGTGGGTAATTTCTTCATTGTTGGCGGTTGTCGTCGATTTGTACGCGGAGGAGGCGTCGGCGTCGTGTGCGAGAGAGATGGAGGGACGGACTGTTTTGTTCAAACTGGGAATTGGGTATTTTTTTGAGTATATATATAAAAGGGTAGTTTAGTAATTTACTCATGCCTTGTAAATAGTGTGCCTTGTATATAATAGTACCCACCCCCTCCTCCCAATACACATATTCTACTTTATTCAGGATCTTTCATCTCGACAACATCATTTCAGACATATTCGACTCCTTATTTCAAGTTGTAATAGTTTCGAAATTCTCAAGGTAGATAGGAATGTAGTGAAATTTAAACGCTAATTATGCTAGGAATATGTATCACCACTTTACTGGCCCTGAGCCAACTTTTCTAATAAAATAAGTAGGTAATTTCGTCGAAGGATATGTATCACCACTTTATTGGCCATGAGCCAACTTTTCTAATAAAATAAGTAGGTAATTTAGTCGATTTTTTTTTATCACTCCTCCCTTTCCTCATACAACTTTACAACTATATAATCTCATAATAATAACTATAAATGTCACATCTTTCTTTTTTATATACTCCATCTTAAAATAAATGTATGTACTTTTAAACAAGAAACTAGTCTTTGAGTAATTTTACCATATTATAGGTTAAAATGTGTGGACTTAGAACTGATGTTGTGAAACTTACTACAACGCGTACAAATTTACTAGTAAATGTAAAAATTCACTACGAAAGTAAAAAAAAAAAAAAAAAAAAGTAAAAATTTTGTGGTACGTACGGAGGTAGTGGATTGGATGGATAATTTGGGTATTGAAATCACAATAGAAGAGTGAGAATAAATTGATAGGAATAGAGATTGGTCCCATTAGATTAGATATTTTTGGTTGATTGGGCATATGATTATGATGGATGGATTATTCCATCTTGTATGCGTACCACTCATTCCATTTTTGAACAAGTTCTATTTCATATGGTAGTAGCTCATACTAATTAATGCAGATAATTAATTTGGGGGCATGGGTTTGAATCAAGCACATGTATTGCTGCTTCCCCAGCATTTATTCATAACTCCCCACCCATCTCCCCCCGCAACTTGTTTCTTACGCTCCATTTCTATTTGAAGAAGTCTTGTGTGAGACGGTCTCATACGTGAGACGGATCTCGACGAGAGATGAAATGGGCTTGCCCGCCCCGCCTATAAGAGGCAAACCATTTACTCTCTCAACGAGATCCGTACTCACACAAGTTTTTGTCTTTCTATTTAACTTTAAAATGTAACGGTTTTAGTTGGAGAATAATATAGATCGAGATCGAGCTGGAGCAAGTTGAAGATATTCGATATCGAAATCAAACCAAACCGAATATATGCATGAGATCAAGTTACATGGAATAAAAAGAATATGTCTATCTCAAGTAAATATTTTGGATATATACTTTTCCACTACATCTTTGCACTCATTATTTTCTGGGGGAGGTTATTGCCACTACAATATTTACTTTTCCACTACATCTTTTTTCGTTTGACAAAATTGTCCTTTGAAGTTTGGAGTCATGAATGGAAAATTTAAAAAGGATACTATATTTATAAAATACTTACCTTACAAAATTCCATTAATGATACTTACCTTAACAAATACTAACAGTTTATCCTTAAAAAAAAAAACAAATACTAACAGTTTAGATTAGAGTAAACGAAAGACTTGAATTTATTTAATTAAAAAACACTATGATTTATTCCTTTTATTTTAGGTTTTTATTATATATTTTTGTTTTATTTAATCTTATCAACATCTAATGTAAATAATCAAGTTGTTGTCCATTCATTACATTCAATTATTTTTTTTATATAAAAGTACGGAAATTGAAGAATATATACAGTGTATTTATACATATCATGAAGTCGCCTACATATTTTTTTAATCTTTTAACTTCTATAGTTTTCACCACTTTTGTATATATTTCTTTTTCTGTTTTCCTATTTTTTTTAACTCCAACAAAAAAAAATGGTAGATGAGAATAAAATTAGGTGAATAAAATATGTATTTTGTTTCCTAAAATAATAAATTTATTTTTTATTATCAATTTCACATAATTTTTAATTTATACTACATAAAATTAAATTGTTTATTTTAACATGATTAAATAATTAATTAGATGCTAGGATTTTTTTAAACAAAAGATAACATTTTCAATGACTATTAATGATGTAGTAGATAAGATAATTTTGTAGTGTATCTCTTCTTAATAAGGGCATTTGTGTCAACTAAATTACCAACTTACCAAAAATATAAGTGAAGTAGGAGGGAGAAAGTGGGTTAAAAGTTTTTGTTGTGAGAATGACAAGTGAGTCCCATTGTCCATTTTAAGTAATAAAGCAACTAAGAACCTTAGTCTGGGACAAACCAAAAAGGAAAGTAAGAACCTTAGTCTGGGACGGAGGGAGTACTACCTCCGTCCCGGAGTAAGAGTCCTACCTCCTATTTGCACGGAGATTAAGAATGATGGAAGTAAAGTAAGTGTTGTGAGTGTAAAAGTAAAGTATGAGAGAAAATGAGTGAGAGAGAATAATAAGTTGATTGTTGTTGTGAGTATAAAAATAAAATTGGAAATAGAATGAGTATGATGAATAGTAAAAATTCTTTGCCATTTTAGAAAAGAGACTCTTACTCTGGGAAGTACCAAAATAGAATTTAGGACTCTTACTCTGGGACGAAGGGAATAACATACTCCCTCCGTCCCACCCGAATTAGGATTTTTGGGTTGGGCACGGGGATTAAGGAAAAAGTGTTAGTGGAGTAGGTGTTGTGAGTATGAAAAGTAAAGTAGGAGAGAGAAAGTGGGGTAGGGAATAATGAGTGGAAAGTTGTTGTGATTGTGAATGTGAGTCCCATTAAATAAAACATTCCTATTTTTGGGTTGTCCTAATTCGAATGGGACACCCAAAATGAAAAATTTTCCTAATTCGGGTGGGACGGAGGGAGTAAATATTAAAAATAAATTAATAATGGTTCTTATTTAAAAGTGATAGTTATTTCGAATCAATTATTCCCTCCGTCTCATTTCAAATTGCACACAATCGTCTTTGCACGAAAATTAAAGAAAAAATGGAAAATGAGATGTGTTGTGAGTGTAGATAATTTGGTAGGAAAGAGAAAATGAGATAGGAAATAGTTAGTGGTTATTAAGAGAACTAGTGTTGATGATGGGACATAACACTAAAATGAACAAATCTTCCGGAAATGATGACCTACTTCATTACCCCAATCATGATTCAAACCCAATTAGTGGACAGTCTCGATTGCCACTCAGCTTTCACTTATTTCCCAATTTTATACTTCATCGGTGATTCGATTCGAACATTTATTTAAAAAATGTTCATACTATATCATTACAAAATATAGTAAATATTGTAGGGGCAATAGCCTCCCCTTATTTTAAATAGGAAGAATAATATTTTGTTTAGTCTTATTTTTCTTTAATGTTTATTTTAAGTACAAATTTTGTTTTCCTCAATTTTAAACCATTTGGATAGCAAAAATTATAAAATATTCTCACTATTCACTTTTTATATAGTACTCCCTCTGTCCCGCTTTAAGGTTCTTACTTTCCTTTTTAGTATGTCTCAATTTAAGGTTCTTACTTTACTTTATTACCTAAAATGGAAAGTGAGACTCACTTGTCATTCTCACAACAAAAACTCTCTACCTACTTTTTCTCTCCTACTT
This sequence comes from Campanula takesimana, assembly GCA_026119855.1. Classification (NCBI taxonomy): domain Eukaryota; kingdom Viridiplantae; phylum Streptophyta; class Magnoliopsida; order Asterales; family Campanulaceae; genus Campanula; species Campanula takesimana. The sequence continues at coordinate 2,494,163 of JAOWBW010000003.1, forward strand.
TACTTTTCATACTCACATCATTTACTTTTTCTTAATCTCCGTGCAAATTAAAAGTAAGAACATTAATTTGGGACGGAGGGAGTAGTACTTTTTATAATTTCAAAACAAAAGTAAATGTGTGAGAGACTACAAGATTCAATAAGGTAGTTGGAGTTGGACTACTTAACATGGAAATAATACTAGTTCCTTAAAAATAAAAAAATTGAAATGATAATAGGAAAGGAAGAGTACTACGGCAAAAGTACGGATTGTACCTTGGTTGTGGGTGGGGACAGAATCATGTGAACCAAAATTTACTTACCCTTCTGGTAATGTGAAATTATGTTTTGATGGACCCGGAACCGCTCCACCCAATTTGCTACACCTCTCCACCCAATGGCTAAGATGCAGGTCACACACACACAAATCAGGGGCGGCCAAGATAGCTCCCTTTTTTGTGGGTCCCACCGAATTTGGCTCTATCTGAACCGTTGGGTGTAGGAAAAATGAAGTGGCATTGATCTCCACCATTGGGTGGAGCTAACTCCTTGGTGGAGCAGTTCAAAATCCATGTTTTGATCCGGACGGATCCATCTTTGTAATAAAATTGGGTAGATTTTTTTTCCTATTTGAGCAAATATTTTTGTGTAGATGTACAGTCAATATTTTTCAAAGTTAATACATAAATATATTTATAACCATTTAATTTTGTCCTTCCGGGGACATTCAATAACCATTTGATCCTAAGTTTGAGTTCTATTGTAGAAATTAATAATTGATTTTTTTTAAAAGTTTGGTACCAAATTGGTACACGTTTCTCTAGAAACCGCTCATAGAGCGCCATCTGAATGCCACAAGCTTACCTCTTTATGCGGCATAATGTCGCAAGTTCTCCACTTTGTTCATCGAGGGAGTCGAACTTGAAACCTCTCACACTATGTGCAGAATTCTACATACAGCCGAATAACACTAAACTAAAAAGCCTTAAATATTACTCCCTCCGTTCCAGAGTAAGTGTCCACCTTTCCTTTTTAGTCTGTCCCAGAGTAAGTGTCTACTTCCTAAAATGGAAAATAATCTTTACTATTCATCCAACTCATTCACTCTCATACTTTACTTTTACACTCACAACACCAACCAATTCACTATTCTCTACCCCACTTTCTCTCTCTTACCTCACTTTTTATAGTCACAACACTTACACCACTTGCATTTTTTCTTACACCACTTCTGATGACGCCCTAGATTTCTGGGGTCACGGAGATAGAACTCCAACTTTGCTGTCTCTTGATCCTGATCACAACACAAACAAGAACACCGTTAAGACCAAGGCCGGGTTGGAATCCGGCTTAGGCCCTCGGGTGTGAGAGTAAGATCTCTGAGGAAAACCTAAGTAGAAAGCTTGTGAAAGCCTTGTGTGTGTGAATAGGATAGAGCACGTACCTGGCCCATGGGGGCGGATAGAAGTATTTATATGAGTAGAAGAAGGAGGTAGGTTTAAGGTACTAACCGCCCTTGTACCGGACGGACACGCGGCAGGTCCTCATTGGTTCGGCCAGGGGAGTGGCTGGGAACGTGGCGTGTTGTCAGGGAAACATGGTTCCTCCACCAACCGTTATGGTGTGTCAGGCACGAACAGGTAACGTCTGTTGTACGTTTATGACAGCTGGCTGCTACGGGCTCCGGGCAGGTGGTTGAGTGATCAACACGGGACCCTAAGAATAGCGGGAGGCAGAGCTACCTCGGTTGCTGTTATCACGAAGCCCGGGTATCTCGGGCTTATAACCTGCGGGCTTATCCGGTTTGACGCGGTCGGACTCCCTTGTACTGGCTTTGAACCGGGTCCGGTCCGATGAACGATGCTCGGTCTTATCAGTGGCCCCTAACTCCGAGGGTCAGCTTATTTATGAGCGGCGCGAGGAGTTACGCTTCCATGTCTCGGCCCGAGCAAACTGTAGTAAATACGGGCACGGAATACCATGGGACGGGAGTCTTACAATGGTGGTTGATGACAGGACGGTGGGCCCCATGGGTCAGGCTAGTGACGTAGCTGTCAGGTCTTTGATATGACAAGGAGCACGCTCATTAAATGCGAACCGTCATTGGAATTCGAAAAAAGCTGATTCCCGCCTCTTCGTTTTCCGGGTCTAAGCCGGGTCGCTCCGGATCTGTGGTTTAAACCCGACCCGTTCTGGGGATATAAATAACCCTAACTGGCTTATTCAAAGACCTTCGGCATTTATAATCTTTGGCCATCGCTCTTGAGAGAAATACCGCTGATAACGACGCTGATTTGCTTCTTCCGTTTCCTTAACTCGTTCGATTTAACAGGTAGTGCTTCCCTTTTCATTTTCGTCGCTGGTTTCTGATTGCTAACTTTTCGCCTTCGGTCCTCTCCACCGTTCATCGGGGGTAGAAACTTAACACGCCGTGTTTTTATAACTTATAACATCACGAACCAAGCTTTTAACTTTTAACCACCGAATCTCCGATTTCTAACCGGTTAACTTGTCTCTTTCTTAGGAATCCTGGGTCCACCTTTGATTTTATAAAGTTTTGTTGAAAAAACCTTTGACTGTGATTATGGATGAATTGGACCTGGGGAGAATGCTTCGTCCGGACCTTTTTGGTTGTTGTCGACGAACGGGAGGGATTTACCGGTACCTGATAAATGCCTGGAAAAGGCTTTCCCGGGATGCTTTTCTGACCATAGGGATAGTCTATGAGTGGGACTCTTGGATCCTACCCCTGCTGTGGGAGACAGGCCCCTTAGTTCATTTTGACTCGGGGAGAATGAGGGTAATAGGGGGCGAGGAACAGTTAGGGGTTTTCGTGAAAGCGGTTTTAACTCGATTCCCCGATAATGTAGATATGGCCGGTAACGCTAGAAGGTTGGTGAGATTAGGTGGAGACCGCGTGTCTGCAAGCGGCTCTAATGCTCAGTCTTGGTTGGATGTCCCTCTGGATGACGATCTGCCCGTTCAAGGCCATAACCGCGATGTTTCCGTGGGTGCTGGGGTGATTGAAGTGACCAGCAGCGGGGATGCTTCAGAGCGGGCTGATGATGGCGACGAATTCTTGTTGGATGAACCTGCCCGGGATGTCAGAGGAGATGGTTCTTCAGATACCCAGTCGGACTCACGCGGGCAACTGGAGAGGTTGGCCCCTGATACTGCTCGCAAGGTCAACTTGCTTCGTTCCCCTGTTAGGATCGTAGATTCCTTTCCTGAGGGCCCCGATAACCGGAGGACCAGTCAAGCAGGTGCATCTAGCTCTGGCGCGGGTTTGAGGGACGAAAGCGAGGATGATGATGGTGATGAGTATTTGTCGCAGTTCCGCGTCGACCCCAAAGTCTATCTCGTCTACGGTCTTATTGAATACGAGTCTCTCATGGGTGGGAGATCGATGACTCCTCCCTTGATTCGGGCCGAGAACCTTGCCTGCATATTCTACCCGGCTCAGTTTGAAAACGGGCTGCGCCTTCCCTTGGATCCGTTTCTTTGCGAATTTCTAGAGTTCACTCATTGCCTGCCTATGGACTTGACCCCGAATGCCATTCGCTACCTGGTATCCTTTATTGTCGTAAGCCGCATGCTGGGGTATGAGCCTTCTTTGTCCGCGCTCCATATTTACTTCACCCATCAAGTCACTGCGGGCTGTTTAAGCTTAAAGACCAAACCGCGGTCTGAGAAGATTTTTTCCGCTGCTACTAACAAGTTCGATTAGTGGCAAAGATATCCCTTCGTTATTCAGAACCGTTTAGGCTGGCCATTCCCTCGTCCTGACAATTTAGCGCCGATTTCGATGTCCCGCCAAAACTTTCCTGATCCGGAAGAAGGCCGAGAGCTGAGCGCGGCGATGGAGGCCTATCTTGCCCGGTTTACGAAGAGGGTTACCCTGGACGACCAGTCCGTTGTGGAGACTCCTCAAGTTTATGACGTCTCAGCAATTATTAGCGATTAGGAGCTCTTGATCTTTGCCGGGGTGGCCCCGAGGCGCGTTTCTGGCCCCGAGCCCAGGGTCATCATGGCCCCTATGTTACGAGATCCTGATTGGAAAGTTCACCAATCATTTGCTTTCCTTTCTGATTGCTCGGCCTGTAATTCGGGGGAGACTTGCCCAGACCCTGGTTTACTCGGTCTCTTTCATTGTATACTTTCGTATTATTTTTCTTGTCTTCTTTCGCTTTGTTTTTACCCGCCTGACTGTTGCTCTTGTTCGCAGACCCAAACGATACGATGCCACCCAAGTCCGCCGCAGAAATCAAGGTCGCGGCCAGGAAAGCCGCAGCTCTTGAAAAGCAAAGGAGAGCTGATGCCATGAAAAGGGCGGAGGCTCCTGGGGTCAAGATCCCGGTCACGGACAAGGTTGATAAGTCCGGGGCGGTGGTTTCTCAGCCGCAACTGACCCAGAACCTTCCTCCGAATCCCCGCCAAGGCGCCGGCCGCGGTAAATCAGTGATTGGAACCGGACATTCCTCCCAAGCCTCCGGCGGTCTGTCTGCTGCCGAGCCCACGAAGAAGCGCCCTGCTATCGTGGATCCGGCGTCCCCTCAGAGGGATAAGTATCAGAGGGTTGGCTCTTCCGCCGGTGATTTCACGGTCTTATCTCCTTCGAGAGGGACCCTATGCTCCAATTTATTCCCGGTGGAGTCCATTGAGGACAGAGAGCGCGCCCGGGAGTTCGGGCTTAAGATAGCCAAAGCCCCCGAGGTGTATGGGGTGGATCTACACAGCCGCCGGAGCGCTAATGCCTATGTTGGTGATGGGCTGATGCACCGTCTATATTTTCCAGATTACCAACAGAAGGTCTTGGCTGCTTCGAATCCTATCGCCGCCGCGGGCAACGTTGGCTTGTGCTTGACCGAGGTTCGTTTTTGACTTGGGTTATATATCGTGCTTCTCTTCGCATCGTAGTCTAATCACCTTGTTATTTGCAGATTGCCAACGAGGTTATCTATTTGCGGACCCAACACGAGTCTGATGCCGCCGTGATCGCGGCGAGGAATAATGAACTGATGTCGGCGAGGGAGGAGGTCCAAAAGTTGACCAAAACTGTGGAGAGCGCCGGCCAGGAATTAAAGAGTAAAGATGCGGAGGTCGTTAGCGCGGCCAAGGAGGTATCTAAATTAAGCAGTGAACTGGCCGCTGCTCGAGAAGCCAAGGAGCGGGCTGAGGCTGAGAAGGCGAGTGTCGACGCTCGCAATACTGAGCTCCTGAGGTTGTTGGAGGCGGAGAGGAAGAAGTCCGCGGAACTGTCCAACAAAGTGGATGAGCTGGACGGCAAACTTCTTGACCAGATGCGCTATGAGAATGAACGTGAGCGGGTCTTGGAGGAGGAGAGGGGCAAGGCGGTTGCTGAATTCAAAGAGTCCGCAGAGTACTCCGACAAATTATCCGTCGCGGGCAATGAGCAATATGAACAGGCGGTGCATACAATTGCCCGGAATCTGGCGGCCACTGGGAAATATACTGCCCAAGAGATCACTATCCTTTGTTCCATCGTGGCCACGGATCCGGAATGTTTTAACGGTCATTCCTTAGTACCTTTTGCCGATCATCAGCTTGAAGCCTTGCCCGAGTCGGTTCGGAATGCTCTGCCTCCGGTTTCACCTGTAACCGTTCAACCTTTGATCAAAATGATAGATGACTTGCGGTTTACGGGTGACGAATCCGCCTTGTCTCTGGCCGCGGCTCTGGAGAAGGTATTTGGCCCCAATGGCCCCTTCGTTGAAGGTATTGTTCTTCCCTTTTCAGCTTTTGCCTCCGCTCTAGCCGAAGCATCTGAAGCTCTGGCTCGTTCTACAGCTGACCATACTGCCTCTGATTCTGTTCCAGAAGTGGAAGTCAACCCGCCGCCGGGCAGCTGAAGATCAAACCGGGCTGCGTCCTGGGGCCCTTTTTGTAATAGTATTAGATTCTGTGAATTTTGAACATTTGGCTCTTATTTTGACATGATTTTGTAATATACTTAATTGCTTTTCTTTTGATCCTTATTTCTCCTTGCCATTTACTTTCATTGTGTTCTATTGCTCATGGAATCGCCAAGCATTTATTGCTCTTTCTTAAATACTTTGTTTTTCATTATTATCTCCCTTGGCGGGCTTACGGTCTAGCTCGAGGGCGTATGACCGCGCATCGTTCATGAGAATTCATGCAACGGTATTTCCCTTGGCGGGCTTACGGTCTAGCTCGAGGGCGTAAGACCGTGCATCGTTCATGAGAATTCATGCAACGGTATGTCCCTTGGCGGGCTTACGGTCTAGCTCGAGGGCGTAAGACCGTGCATCGTTCATCAGAATTCATGCAACGGTATGTCCTTTGGCGGGCTTACGGTCTAGCTCGAGGGCGTAAGACCGTGTATCGTTCATGAGAATTTAGGAAGATCTTTTATTTTAATGGGACAAACATAATATTATTGATCTTTCATCTTTTTTCCGCTCATGGAGCCGTACATCAACATTACAATGCATAAGGTAGAAACTAGGCGGATTTCTAATAACAGGGGGGGAATACAATCTTCAAGGGTAATACTTCTTCAGGTGGTCGCTGTGCCAAGCGTTTTTCAAATCCTTCCCTTCTTTGGTGAGGAGTTTGTAAGTCCCTTCTTTGATTATGCGGGCGATCTGATAAGGCCCTTCCCAGTTGGGCGAGAGCTTGTTATATCCGGGTTGTCTCCCCGTGACTTCAACTTTTCTCAGGACCCAGTCTCCCACGGAAAAAGACCTCTTGTTCACTCTTTTGTCATGATGGATTTTGGCTTTTTGTTTGTAATTGACCATCTTTGCCCGTGCTTCCAACCGTTTTTCTTCAAGAAGGTCTAAGTCTTTTCTCCGGGCTTCCTCATTCCTTGTTTCATCAAAATGGGCGACCCTGTAGGTGGGTAGGGCTGCCTCTACGGGCGCGACCGCCTCTGATCCATATGTCAAGGAAAAGGGGGTTTCTCCTGTTGAATTCCTCGTTGTGGTTCGGACAACCCATAGGGCAGTACTGAGCTCTTCCATCCAGCGACCGCTCCTTCCCTTCAAATTTTTGTGCAAGGCGGTCATAAGCAACTTATTTGCGGCCTCGGCCTGTCCATTTCCCTGCGGTCTTGCGACAGATGATTGCCGATGTTCTACGTTGAGTCTCTTGCATTCCGCCGTAAACTTGCTTTGGAATTGGGGTCCATGATCGGAGACGATAGCCCGGGGCAAACCAAACCGGCAGAATATATGGTCGTGGATGAACTTGATAATACTTGCTTCCGTCGTGCTAGTTAGCGCCTTGGCCTCTACCCATTTTGTGAAATAATCTACTGCGACCACTACCATTTGCGCTCCGCCGGGCGCTTTGGTATAAGGCCCAATCAAATCAATTCCCCACATGTCAAATGCCCAAGTTGGGGCTACCAGGCTCTGCTCCGTGGATGGCTGCCTTGGTATGTTGGCGAATCTCTGGCATTGATCGCATTTGCGGACATATTCCTCCGCATCTTTTTTCATTGTCGGCCAGTAATACCCGAGGAATCTGATCTTGTCGGATAATGTCCGTGCACCGGGATGCCCTCCACATACGCCCTCATGGACTTCGTACAATAAGTTGGTAATGGTCTCGGATTTCACACACCTCAGCAGGGGTTTGGTAAAAGACCTTCGGTAAAGCACGTTGTCAATGATCGTGTATCTGGCGGCTTGTCTTCTCAAAACCTTTGCCCGATCCGGATCGCTGGGAAGGATCTCCTTTTCTATGTATTCCGTAATCTCGTCTACCCAATCCTTCTCAGGCTCCCCTATCTGGTGGATCTCTACCCTGTCGATGGCCGGGCGTTCCGTAAATTCTATCCAACAATCCATACTGAGCTTCGCGATGTCTTCGTTTGTGATTCTTGAAAGTAAGTCCGCCTCGGAGTTTTCAGCCCGGTTAACCTGGGTCAGCTCGTGGTACTCAAATTCCCCCAACAGGTTTGCTGCAAGCTCCTTGTATTTGAGCAGCACCGGGTGATTTGTCTCATATTCCCCTTTGACCTGATTTACCACTAGCTGTGAGTCACTTTTTACGATCAAATTTGAGACCTTCATGTCCCGGGCTAATTCCAAGCCCGCTATCAATGCCTCGTACTCGGCTTGATTGTTGGAAACTGCGAACTTGAACCTTAAAGCTCGTTTAAACCTTTGACCTTCCGGGGCGATCAATAGGATTCCGGCGCCACTAACGGTTTTTCCGGAGGATCCGTCAACGCTTAACGACCAACAATTCTCCGGCCTTTCTTCATTATTCACAGCCTTCTTGCCCCGCCTTATCTTTTCCTTATCGGGCTGGTCTTTGTCCGCTTCGCTTTCCTTTACTTCAAACGTTGTTTCTGCCACAAAGTCCGCCAGTGCTTGTGCCTTGATGGTTTTTCGCGGGGAATAAGTTATTTGGAACTCAGTCAGTTCTATTGACCATGACAGCATTCTTCCCGAGGATTCGGGCTTATGGAGCACTTTTTTTAGCGGGGTGTCCGAATAGACCGTGATTGGGTGGGCGATGAAGTATGCCCGCAGCTTCCGAGCGGCCATGAGCAAGGCGAAAGCCAGCTTCTCGATGTTCAAGTAGCGCCCTTCTACGGCGGATAGTGCCTTGGAGACATAGTAGACGGGCTTCTGAAGGTCGTCCTCTTCCCTTATCAAAACCGCAGCCACCGCGTGATCTGTTGCAGCCAAGAAAACGTAGAGTTCTTCACCCAAAATGGGACTGCTCAACAGCGGCGGTTTTCCCAGGTAAGCTTTTATCTGCTCAAAAGCATCCCGGCAGTCCTCGTTCCACTCAAACCCCTCCTTTTTTTGTCCTTTCAAAGTTTTAAAGAAAGGCAGGCATTTTTCTGCCGACTTGGCGATGAACCTCCCCAAGGCCGTGATGCGGCCATTCAGCTTTTGTACCTCTTTAACACATCTGGGGGGTTGCATGTTTATTAACGCCATGATCTTCTCCGGGTTTGCCTCTATCCCTCTCTGGTTCACCATGAAGCCCAAAAACTTCCCTGCCTTTACTCCAAAGGCGCATTTGGATGGGTTAAGCTTCATATTGTTTCTCCGGAGGCTGGTGAAAGTTTCTGTCACATCAAGGTCGTGAGAGGTCTCCTTGGTCTTGATAACCATATCGTCGATGTAAGCCTCTAGGTTCCGGCCTAATTGATCATCAAAGACGATTCCTACCATCCTTTGATATGTACCGCCCGCATTCTTCAGGCCAAACGGCATGTTGTTAAACGTGTAGGTTTTGCCCGCGGCATAGAAAGCGCATGACGGAATATCGGCCTCCTTCATTTTGATTTGATGATAGCCCGAGTAGGCATCTATAAATCTTAATACTCTATGGCCGGCGATAGAGTCTACCAATTGATCGATCCGGGGAAGAGGGTAACAATCCTTAGGGCAGGCCTTGTTCAAATCGGTGAAATCCACGCACATTCTCCACTTTCCATTTGCTTTGGTTACCATGACGACGTTGGCTAACCACTTCGGATATTTGATCGGGCTTATAATTCCTGCTTTCAGCAGCTTATCTACCTCGACTTTGATCGCCGCTTTCTTCTCCGGTGAAAAGTATCTTTCTTTCTGGAGGACTCGGGTAAATGTGGGGTCGATATTCAGTTCATGTTCGATCACCTCTCTGCTTATCCCCTCCATGTCCTCTACGGTCCAGGCGAATACGTCTAGGCTTCTTCGCAACAGCTCTATCAATACCTTTCTTTCTTCCGCGGGGATCTCTAGCCCGACTTTTATTGTCTGCTCAGGGAATGCCGGATTTATGACCCCATCTTCCAAAGCATCATTAGGGCGAATATCTGCAACCTCTCGGTCATGCAGTGAATCAATTACGATGTTGATATGCTCGGTTTCCGCGGCCATACGGCGGGCTCTCCTGCTCCGCTTGAATTCTGCCCTCGTGGAGTGGAAAGACAACGTCCCGATCATGGCCGTTCCTGCGACCTCTTTTTCACTTGCTTTGCCCCTTTTTGCCTCCCTCGGGCTTCCCAGTCTTTGCCTTGCTGCGCCCTCCTTTCTCTTTCTCTCTATGACTTTGAGGAAGAGCTCGGGCTTATTCTCGATACACGCGATCCCTGCAGGGGTACTGAACTTGATTTTCTGGTAAGGGATTGAGGCAACGATTCCAAGGGCAGCCTGGGCGGTAACTCCCAAGATCGCGTTGTACTGGGATTTCAGATCGATCACCATGAACGTGACACGGGCTGTTTTCTCGAACGGCCTCTCTCCAATGGTTACTTCGAAGTCAATGGTCCCTTTGGCGTAGACCGTATGATTCGTGAACCCTTCCAACAAGCCCGCATATGGGGTTAAGTGCGCCTCAGACATCCCCATTTCTTCTAAACAATGGAAGTAAAGTATGTCCCGTGAAGCCCCGGTATCAATGAGGACTCTTCCAATATCCGCTCTACCAATAGCCATCTTGATTGTTAACGGTTGTGTTGAGTGGAAAAGGGTAGATGCCAGTTCACTTCTTCTGAAACCGATCATTTCTTCTTGCTCGGGCGGATAGGTGGGTATCAGGAACACTTTTTCCAGTCGCCTGATCTGGGCGGAAAGCTGGGTATTGCTCGGGGCTTCCTCTCCTATGTATTGGATGTCATAACGTCCTTCCCCGTCTGCATTATTGTCTCTGATGTATTGAATATTTCCCCGCGGGGCTTCTTCTTTACTGCCGGACCCCGTGATCCATTTCTTTAATTCCCCGGCCTCCACCTTTTGTTGTATTATTTTCTTGAGCTGGAAACAGTCATCGGTAGAATGCCCGTGGCTTTCATGGTATCCACACCATTTCTTTTTGTTCGCCTCGTAAGGCTTTCTCTCCAGTGGAGGTGGTGGAGGCAAAGCTTCTGCCCGTAATATCTCAGTTCTCGGTGCGATCAAAGGGGTGAAAGCACTGTCATCGCCTCTTTTAAAGTTGGGCATGCCTCTTGGTCTGCCTCTACCTCGGCCACCATTGTTTCCCGAGTAGCCTGAGTGATGACGAGGGTCATGAGCAGGCTCGATTCTTTCCCTAACGCTCCTGCGGGCATCAGCCATAAATGCGGGCTCCACTCCGGCCATAGCGATGGCTCGGTTGTACATTTCCTCAGTTCCCTCGGGCTTTCGGCAAGCAAACTCCTGCCTCAAAGTATGGGATGTTAATCCCCCTAGGAAGCATAGCTCGATGTCATTCCTTGTTAGATCCACAATCTGCTCGGTCATTTTCCGGAACCGAGTGATGTATGCCTTTGTGTTTTCCCCGGGGTATTTCTTAACGCCGCACAGGTCCGATTTTGGTCTTGCGGCCTCCCCTGCGCCCGCGAACGAGTTTAAGAACGAAGTCCGCAATTGCTCGTAGCTGCAGATAGAGCGTGGTTTATGGGCCAATAACCACCCCAATGCCTTCCCTTTAAAGGTGGAGGCGAGGGCTTTGCACTTCACGGCCTCATCTGTTGAAAATAGGGCCATCTGCCCTTCAAATCGCCCAACATGGCTTTTTGAGTTAGATGAGCCGTCATACGCGTCTAGCGTGGGCACCTTTCCTCTTTGGATCGGGGAATCACTGATCCATGACGCGAAAGCGTCCATGGGTCCAACGCACTTTGTTACGTTTTGCTTGGACTCCCATAGCTCCGCGATCATTCTTTGGAACTTTTGATCCATTATGTCCCCCTTTTTAGCCCTTTTTGCGGTTTCTGTAATTACATCATCATTTTTAACAATTGCCTTTCCTTTAGATTGGCCTATTGTCCTTCTGGGCTGTGATTCTCCCTCCTCACTCTCCCCTTCATCTTCTCCCCTTTCCTCGTCATCATCTACGAGGATTGTCCGCCTTTTTCCTCCTACAATCCTACTGGCCCTGCTTTTGGAGCTCGCCAGATCATGGGCTTTTGATTTTTCAGGGGGGCTTCTAGCATTGGCCTCGGCATTAAACAACTCCTCGAGGGCTAGATTCAACTGTAGCCCTTCCTCTACCAGGTTCTGCCTATCTGTGAGGATTTGGATTTTCTTTTGGATTTGATCAGGGGTGAGGGGAGTAACGGGAGTTTTTTGAGTTTTGAGAGCTTTGGAAGTTTCTATACGATCTCTCAGATCAGCCTCTCTCCTTGCCCTTTGAGAGGGGGTATAGGAGTTGCCACTAAGAGTCTTATTTCCCAACCTGGCAAAAACTGATCCCTGGGGCACTTGTCCCGAAGGGCTAGCATTTGGGTTTACTTCTTTCCCTGTCATCGCGAAGATTTCGTATGTCAAGAATCAACAGAAGAGACGGGGTACTCTTTTGGAAACGTGAAAAACGGAAGAACTAGATGAGGATTTGAAACGAATTAGATTGGGAAAGCAAACGAAGCAAGAAGATTGCACTGGGAAGATTTTCGATTCCCGGCAATGGAACCACTGATGACGCCCTAGATTTCTGGGGTCACGGAGATAGAACTCCAACTTTGCTGTCTCTTGATCCTGATCACAACACAAACAAGAACACCGTTAAGACCAAGGCCGGGTTGGAATCCGGCTTAGGCCCTCGGGTGTGAGAGTAAGATCTCTGAGGAAAACCTAAGTAGAAAGCTTGTGAAAGCCTTGTGTGTGTGAATAGGATAGAGCAGGTACCTGGCCCATGGGGGCGGATAGAAGTATTTATATGAGTAGAAGAAGGAGGTAGGTTTAAGGTACTAACCGCCCTTGTACCGGACGGACACGCGGAAGGTCCTCATTGGTTCGGCCAGGGGAGTGGCTGGGAACGTGGCGTGTTGTCAGGGAAACATGGTTCCTCCACCAACCGTTATGGTGTGTCAGGCACGAACAGGTAACGTCTGTTGTACGTTTATGACAGCTGGCTGCTACGGGCTCCGGGCAGGTGGTTGAGTGATCAACACGGGACCCTAAGAATAGCGGGAGGCAGAGCTACCTCGGTTGCTGTTATCACGAAGCCCGGGTATCTCGGGCTTATAACCTGCGGGCTTATCCGGTTTGACGCGGTCGGACTCCCTTGTACTGGCTTTGAACCGGGTCCGGTCCGATGAACGATGCTCGGTCTTATCAACTTCCACTTTTTCTTAATCCCCGTGCAAATAAGAGGGTAGACACTAACTTACTCTGGGACGGAGGAAGTAACCGGTTAGTTTATAGCATAATCTGTACGTTCATTTTAAAGAATATTTGAATGACTGGAAACAAGTATTTATTGAAATTCACCGAAATAAGATTAGTTTTTTTTTTTTTTTTTTTTAATTGAAATGTTCATCGAAATAAGTTTGGCGTTATGTATTTTGTCATTTGAATGACTTACTTACTCCATGTGCCACATGGCCTTGATGTCTCTCTAATGTCATATTCCAACTTTTCATATGCTCATACAAACCCTAAGACCCTACCCCCACTAATGTCCCTTTTAAGTTCACGACTTCACGTGTTAGATTTATTGTCATATTTTACCCGCACAATACAATATTTAAATTATTTTTGTTGTTTAATTATATGTATGTTTTTCTAAATAAATAAAAACCTTGTTATAATTGAAATACACAACAATAACAAATCAACATAACTAAAAAATTAACTTATCAAACAGATGGCTGAATATATACTCCCTCCCTCCGTCCCGCTCGAAATATGATTTCGGTAGCTTTTTTTTTTTTTTTTTTTTTTTTTATATATTTTGACCAAGTAATTTAAGTAAAAAATAATTATCCTAATGTAAATTTAAATTTTGTTTTTGATAGTGTTATTAATCGTGATACAATAACAATTTTTAATTTTTTTTATTACGATCATTATTTTTCTTCGAAAAACTTGGTAAAGTATAGTTAAGTTTACCAAAATTTTATTTTGAGCGGGACGGAAGGAGTATATGTTACTACTTCATCTCAAAATAAAACTTCAATTTTGGACAAATACAAAAGGTAATTGACAGATGATTGAAATAACAATTCCCTACTCTAACTTCAGCACAAATTGCTAGCAAAAAAGCATGACATGGACTAGTATAGTTGAACATCAAATAGAGCTAAAACTAAAATCCAAAAAAAGGATAGAGTAAAAACTGTCAAGAAAAAGACCCCCATCTGGCACTTATCAATGATATAATGCAAATTTCAGCATGATGTGATCATTGTTACTTAATTTTCATAGATAAGTTAAACAGATGTGATATCAGAAGAATTTGTTTTGGAGGTTCTCAAAAATTCAATTTTATAATCATAGATGTAAATTTATACAAGAACATGCATCTATCTTTCCTCCTCCCGTCCCTAAATAAATAATTTCAATTTTGGTCTCTGTTTCAAAATAAATATCGTATTTTTAATTTATAAAAAATAAATACTGTGAGTGTGAAAGTAAAAAAAGGGAGAGAACGTGGGTAAGGAGTTTTGTTGTGAGAAAGACAAGTGAGTCATATTATTCATTAAGTAATAAAGCGACTAAAAACCTTACTATGAGACATACCAAAAAAGAAAAGTAAAAACCTTAAACTGAGACAGAGGATGTAAATTATATTTTTTTATAACGTTGACAAATCAACTTCGACATTTATTTTTAAACATAGAGTATATATTTCTAGGCTTCATTATATTTCATCTAATATTATTTCACATTCATTTTGAAACAAATATGTGTTGGACATTATAGATAATAATGTAAGGGAGAAGGAAAGAATATAAAGAGTGGAAATTTATCCCACAATTCTTCCTTCTATTTTCTGTATAACTCTTTCTCTCTCACAAATCAATTCTACAACTTCAATAAATTCTTAAGTGCGTAGCGGTTCCGGTTAATCCGTTTTATCCTGGGAGACTGACGCCCGTGGAAACCTCAAGCACTCGTAGAGAGGAGGACGAATTAGTCTTAAGGAGAGTGTGTTCTCACACGACTCGGATACAAGAGATCAAAGATGGACAAACCCAATGAAGAGATCAAATACGGTTGTATCGTTCATTTTATGTTTTTTTCATAATTGTTGTATATTGTATTTTCAATGTTGTAATTTGTTTTCCTTTCTATTTGTAAGATTTTGTCCAACAATTACTTCATAATTTATGTTCTCTCAACTCTTGATTTAAAATGACTCACATAAATGAATTGAAGAATTGTAAGAATTCTGGTCCAAATGCAGTCGCCTTCCATTCTTTTCTTCTTTTTTTTTTTTTTTTGGTCATTTTCATGATCTTCCCAAAGTATGAAAAAACAGAAAATCAAAGGGTGCACGTTTATTATTTATTAGTGGTTTCAACTCTCAAAGTTGGCGAAAGGTTATTTATGTGCCAATACGAACAATCAAAGTATGAAAAAACAATGACACATGAAAGCACATCCACAAGGTACATACCAATTTGCCTTCTATTATTATGTTATTAGTATTTGTATTCCCTTAATTCCTTTAATAAACTAAAAAAATGGTTAAAATATATACTATATATGTCCCTAAATGAGTGTCCAAATTTTATTTTAATGGACATCTGAAAATGTCAACTTTTTGTACACTTTGGTGGCAAAGATTCATATATAATCTTGTAATCGCCTTTCCAAACATTCAGTTTTGCACGTATAAAGAGACCGGTGAAAAACATTCGAAAAAAAAAATATTTAGGGACAAAGTTATGCTAAAAAAAGACACTCATTTTGGGACAAAGTTTTTTTGAAAATGAACACTCATTTAGGGACAGAGGGAGTAAAATGGTACCATAAGTAGGTTTCAAGTGTTTGATTGGTTCAAACTAGAAATCAGAAATTGAAAAAATTGGTTAAAGAAATTTAATTCATGGACCATAAGTAGGGTTCAAGTGTTTGATTGGTTCACATTTTTTGTTTCAATCATTATAGTGTACTAGCGGGTAACCCGTGCTCTGCACGGGAAACCAATACTATGTCTTAAAAAATATTTTAATTATAATTAACTAATATAGTAATCATCATTTTAACTAATACTATCAATAATAAAAATTAATCTATATGATTACTATTATTATAATAACTATTATAATTAATTAATACTATTGATAGTAATAGTTAATATATATTAATAGCAATGATTAATCTATATAATAAAAATTATTAATATAATTATTATAATAAAATAATATTATAAATAGTAATAGTTAATTGATATAGTAACTATTATGATTAATTAATATTAAAAATGAATAATCTAACTTATATAATAACTATTATAATTAACTAATACTAATAATAGTAATAGTTAATGTATGTAACCTATTATAGTTAACCAATACTATTAATAGTAAAAAATATCTTATAAAGTAACTATTATGGTTAACTAATACTATTAATAGTAATTGTCGCGCCCCGTACCCGTGGTCCTACATGGCCCCACGCTCGGGACGCGCACGGAAGACGCCATAAAACACTTTTAACAAAAACTTTTCGAAAACTATCATAAAGATAAATAAAATTCACTTTTGAAGTTCAAAACCTCCACTTTACTTTCAAACAACTTTCGCAACGAAAGTACTTGGCACGAAGGCCTACAACAACTATACAAAAGTACGAACACCAACATTATCCAAAAATAGGTGTTACAAGATCAAGTCACGGATACACTACCCTTTAAGGTTATACATTTACATAATGTAGCCTTCACAAACATACCCCAAAAGAATTACCACCTCGACGTCCTTCCTGGTGATAAGTGACCTATCCCGGATGCACTCCCTTATCTAAAACAGTAAACAAATAAGGGGTGAGATAAAATCTCAGTAAGCTACTAATATGCAACTACATTTCATGCCAACATGATAATCACAAAGGAACAATATCAATAGGCATTCACATTTGCATATAACACAAAAGATATAGTCCACTCATCACATAACACAATATGCGGAAATAAACACTCATAAGTGGATACTGAGCCAAGGTTCTATAAACGGAACACCATCCTTTGAGAAGAGCCCGTTGAGCAGCATGAAAGAGCTGAAGCAGGTTCCGGAACCAAGTAACAACAACAACCAGTAGTGGGGGAAATAACACATAGTCATACCCCCAAGCGTGTAGCTAGAATACTCACCATAGGAGCTAGCTCATCCCAACCTCAATCTCGGGAAGGGGCATCCCACTCAAGGCCACTGAACATGGGGAAACTGGGTTACCAGTGAAGTACATTATACTGGACTTGGCTCGTGCCATTATAATATACATCACTGCCCAAAACAAACACAACAAGACCAGCTGGACTCTATACAAGCACATAGTAATAAATACTCGCTTGAAACAACAACGGGGCAATGATTCCAAAGTAGGGAACCAAGCCAAACATTTTCACAAAAGATGCAACTGGTACTCACATTCATACATTGCAAACATGATCACAAACAGACCAAACCCAACACTCTCAAACAATACTTAGTCAAATATCATGACACGCTTGTTCACAAAGAAACCATTTAAAATACTAGAGTGTTCCACAATGTCCATCTAAGTCAATAAGAATAGTACTCAAAACCTAGACCAATTCTAAACGATTTGTTTTATAAAACACTTACGGAAATATCGACATAATATGAACCTAAAACCCAACTAAATAAACCCACTCATCTCGAAGTACTCAATTAGATCTTTAAAACGATAGTTTACACGCCTAAAACGGAGTCCGGATGAGAAAGTTATGACCTCCGGAAGATTTCACGTAAAATGTACAAGTGCAGAATTGGCCCTTACACGAGTCGTGTACCCATACACGAGTCGTGTAACAGCTGCTACACGAGTCGTGTATCAGTACACGAGTCGTGTAGATTTTCACCCTTTCAGTACTTTTCTCTACACGAGTCGTGTAGCCTTACACGAGTCGTGTAACAGACCTGGAACACGAATTTTTACCCAATTTTTGTTCTATTCCAATATCCATTTCAACCCAAACCTTTCCATTTCAATCCTAATCAACCCTAACACTTCTAACAAGTATACTCAAGCATTATACCCACTTATAAACCCACAAAACAACCTCTACACAACTCAAATCAAAACAAATGATTCAAACATCAATTTATCACAAAAAAAAAATGAATAAAAATTAAATCAACATTTATCTTCACAACAAAGCTTTGAATCATCATCTCATGTATCATATAAAACATATATGACAATTTTTAAGCTAAAGGGGCTTAGTAACTTACCTCAAATGGAAATCAAACTCAACCAAAATAACTTCTATTTAGCTCCAAACGATCCTAGCGACGATCTAAATGTTTTATATAAATCGATTATTAAGAGAGGAAGCATACAAGATGATCAAAAGAAGAGAGAGAGAGATGGAGCTTACCTCAACAACAATGGAGGGAGAGAGAGAAAGGGAAATGAGTGTGAGTGTGTGGTGAGGAAGAGTGTAGGATGAGGAGGGAGGAGGGGGAAAGGTTGACTAGTTAATTTAGGAGTTACACTTAAACCCATCAATTTCTACTTCACCCAATTAAACCCTTAACAACTTACACCCAAGCCCTCCAATACCCCACACAATAATGATCATCTAACATAAAATCTAACACATAAATAAATCACAAATGATCAAGCAAATCATGTTGAGCATAGATTATTATGAGAGAATAAAATGCACACATAAATAATATTAAATAATTAAGATTATAAATAGGGGGGTTTCGGGTCGTGACAATCACTCCTCCTTAAAGAAAATTCGACCCGAATTTTAACACTTACCAAGAGGCTCGAATAACCACGGATACTTCCGTTCCATCTCTTCCCACAGTTCCCAAGTTGACTCCTCAACTTCATGATTCCTCCACACCACTCTAACTAGGGGAATACTCTTGTTCCTCAATTCTTGCACTTTGGTATCAATCACTCGAATTGGTTTCTCCTCATAAGACATATTCGGTTCAATATCTTCCGGTACTTCCGACAACACATGGGATGGATCATACACGTACTTACGAAGCGCTGAAACATGAAACACATTATGCAATCGGCCCAAAGAAGGCGGTAACGCAAGACGATAAGCAAGATTCCCAACTCTATCTAATATCTCGAAAGGACCAATAAACCTTGGAGCAAGCTTTCCCTTCTTACCAAACCTACGGATTCCCACCTTCGGAGACACTTTCAAAAACACGAAGTCACCCGACTGAAACTCAAGATCTCGCCTCCGGTGGTCGGCATAGTTCTTTTGGCGACTTTGAGCGGTGATTAGATGATTTCGAATAAGCTTAACCTTTTCAACCGAATCATTAACCAAATCGACACCCCAAATCTTAGCTTCCCCGACTTCATCCCAACAAATAGGAGAGCGACACTTCCTACCATATAAAGCTTCGTAAGGAGCCATCTCGATACTCGATTGAAAACTGTTGTTATAAGCAAACTCCACTAAAGGTAAATGAGTATCCCAAGAGTCTGCAAAGTCAACCGAACAAGCCCGTAACATGTCTTCAAGAATCTGAATCGTTCTCTCCGATTGACCGTCGGTTTGTGGATGAAAAGCCGTGCTAAGCCTCAATTCTGAACCCAAAGCCTTCTGAAACGCCTGCCAAAACCGAGATGTAAATCTAGGATCCCGATCAGAAACAATACTAACTGGAACCCCATGCAATCTCACGATTTCGTTGATATACAAGGTCGCAAGTCTTTCCATTGAATAACTAATCTCAATAGGTAGAAAATGAGAAGACTTCGTTAATCTGTCTACAACCACCCAAACTGCATCATGCCTTCTCCTCGTGCGTGGTAATCCGGTCACAAAATCCATCGTCACATGTTCCCATTTCCATTCCGGTATCTCAAGAGGTTGAAGTAGCCCCGCGGGTCTTTGATGTTCCGCTTTAACCTGTTGACAAGTCAAACATTTCGACACATAATCCGCTATCTCCCGCTTCATGCCATTCCACCAAAAATGTTGTCTCAAATCCCGATACATTTTGGTACTCCCGGGGTGAATAGTATACCTCGACTTGTGGCCCTCATCAAGAACTTGGCGTTTTACTCCTTCCACACTAGGTACACACAAACGACCTCTATAACTCAAAACCCTTTCAGGACTAAGAGAAAATGCTTCAAACTTTTTATCCCCTATCTTACTCGAAATCTTCATCAACTCGGGATCATCCTTCTGAGCATCTTTAACTTTTTGAATTAAGGCAGGTAATACCTTAATGTTCGCAAAAATAGCCCCATGCTTGGACTCATAAGGATCCCAATCTCGAATATCTTCCAACATTTTCCATTCACGCACCATCAATGAAGCTACATAAGACTTCCGACTAATGGCATCAGCGACCACATTTGCTTTACCCGGATGATAAGAAATGATGCAATCAAAATCCTTCAACAATTCCATCCATCTGCGCTGTCTATTGTTCAACTCCTTTTGCGAGAAAAGATACTTCAAACTTTGATGATCGGTAAAAATCTCAAACTTTGCCCCATATAGATAATGCTTCCATTTGTGCAACGCAAAGACAATAGCCGCAAGTTCCATGTCATGGGTAGGATAATTCTGCTCACTCGGAGTCAACTTCCTTGAAGCATACGCAATCACTTTCCCATTTTGCATTAAAACGCACCCGAGGCCTTCTTTAGAAGCATCACTATAAATAACCAATTCATCTTTCCCATTTGGTAACACAAGTACAGGAGCGGTGGTCAACCTCCTTTTCAATTCATCAAAACTCATTTGGCATTTTTCTTCCCACACAAATGGCACGTTCTTTTTGGTCAACTGAGTCAACGGGGTAGCAATTTTGGAAAATCCCTCAATAAATCTTCTATAGTACCCGGCTAAGCCCAAGAAACTCCGAATCTCCGTAACTGATTCCGGTCTCTTCCAATCCACAATAGCTTCAATTTTTGAAGGATCTACGGATATCCCTCCATTAGAAACCACGTGCCCCAGAAAGGAAACCTCCTCGAGCCAAAAAGCACACTTACTGAATTTTGCAAACAATTGTTTCTCCCGAAGAATAGATAAGACCATTCGCAAATGTTGTTCGTGTTCCTCCCGAGACTTAGAATAAACCAGAATGTCATCGATAAACACAACTACGAAGGTATCAAGGTACGGTTTAAAAACCCGATTCATCATATCCATAAATACAGCCGGAGCATTCGTTAACCCGAAAGGCATGACAAGAAATTCATAGTGCCCATACCTACTACGGAAGGCGGTCTTGGAAATGTCCTCAGAACGAATCTTTAACTGGTGATAACCACTCCTCAAATCAAGCTTTGAAAAGACAACCGACCCCTGAAGCTGATCAAACAAGTCATCAATATGGGGAAGAGGATATTTGTTCTTTATGGTTACCTGATTCAGTTTCCTGTAATCGATACACAGTCTCAAGGATCCATCTTTCTTCTTGACAAACAATACAGGAGCTCCCCACGGTGACACACTAGGGCGGATAAACCCACGATCAAGTAACTCTTGTAACTGCTCCTTCAATTCTTTCAATTCGGCTGGAGCCATTCTATAAGGTGCCGCCGATATAGGAGTTGTACCTGGAAGCAAGTCTATACAAAATTCGATCTCTCTATCAGGAGGCATAGAGTACTCCGGAGAAAATACATCCGGAAACTCCCTAACAATATTTACCTCTTCCACATTAGTAACCTTTTTCGTAGTATCCAGAACACTGGCCAAAACCCCAACACAACCACGGCTCAACAACTTCCTAGCCTTTACATACGAAATAATATGAACTTTCCTACCCAAAGGGACAGCCTCAAATGAAAATTCAGGAACATTAGGGTTAGAAAAAGTAACCACCTTTTTAAAACAATCAACAGTAGCATGGTATCGACTCAACCAATCCATACCCAAAATGACATCAAAATCTTGCAATGGCAATATAATTAAATCAGCAAGTAAAGCATGTTCACGTATATGCACATCACAATCACGCAACACCCTATCCGTCACCAAACTCTTACCCATAGGGGTAGACACCTCTAACACATAAGGTAGAGACTCAGGCAACGAAGATAACTGGGATGCAAAATGCACCGACACATAAGAATGCGAAGAACCGGGGTCTATTAGTGCACGTGCCCTCCTATTAGACATAGAAATAATACCTCCAATCACGTTAGAAGCATCAGAAGCCTGTTGTTGGTTGATGGCGAAAACACGACCTTGTACCTTGGGCTTGCCCGAGGCATCTCTCTTCTGACCCGAAGAAGACCCGGTACCACTACCAACTGACTGATTCTTCGGTTTGGGACAATTAAACTGGAAGTGACCCAACTGGCCACAATTCAAACACTTACCTTGCTTTTTCCAACACTTCTCTTCGGAGTGCCCTCCCTTTTGACAATAGTTGCAAACCCGATTATTCTGACTCCCCGAAGTGTTACCTTGATTCCTGTTGCCCTGATGTCCTTGAGAAGTTCCTCTGAAAGGTGAAAAGATATTCTGAGCTCCTCTAGTGTCACCACGATGAGGTTGTGGCTTCCCTTGTCCTCCTTGTTTCACTACACTCGTTGATTCAGTCTTCTTTTTATGCTCTACAATGTCCTGCTCCACCTGGTAGGCACGATCTATGGCATCCTGAAGGTCTTGAAATTTATGGGAAGTGAGTTGTGTTCTGATTACCGTTTTCAACCCTTTGACAAACCTCGAGGTCTTCCTTTCTTCAGTCGAAACCATGTAATTGCAATAGCGAGCCAATTCCGTGAATTTGGCAACATACTCTGCCACCGTCAACAAGTTTTGTTCCAAGCTAAGAAACTCTGATTCCTTCCTATCTTGGTCTACCTTTGGGATGAAATGTTCCTTGAACTTCTTCTTGAATGTCTCCCAGACATGGGGTACATGTGCCTCTTCCCAATTAGCTTTCAACGATTTCCACCAATACTCCGCCCCTCCAACTAGTTTATAGGTCGCAAATCTGACCCTATCCTCGTCGGAGCTTTGCAAGACCTCAAAGATCTTTTCCATAGACTCAACCCACCTTTCTGCTTTAGCCACATCTGACCCTCCATCAAATTCTGTCGGTTTCATTCTCAAAAATTGTTCCAGTCCGGTCCTCGGAGCCAATGGTGCCTCTCTACGATTGTTATCATTCATGGTTTTCAATGCCGCCTCGAATATTCCTTGAAACATAGCTAATGCTTCTTCCCTCGCATTTCCCTGTCCGGCAGGACCACCCTGTTCATTATCAGACCCTACCATGATTACTGAGTACCTGCATAAGACACTCATCGTTACTCATTCCATACTCAATTACCCTCCTAGGTCACTTAGTCATTCTAGACTATCTACAACCTAGCTCTGATACCAACTGTCGCGCCCCGTACCCGTGGTCCTACATGGCCCCACGCTCGGGACGCGCACGGAAGACGCCATAAAACACTTTTAACAAAAACTTTTCGAAAACTATCATAAAGATAAATAAAATTCACTTTTGAAGTTCAAAACCTCCACTTTACTTTCAAACAACTTTCGCAACGAAAGTACTTGGCACGAAGGCCTACAACAACTATACAAAAGTACGAACACCAACATTATCCAAAAATAGGTGTTACAAGATCAAGTCACGGATACACTACCCTTTAAGGTTATACATTTACATAATGTAGCCTTCACAAACATACCCCAAAAGAATTACCACCTCGACGTCCTTCCTGGTGATAAGTGACCTATCCCGGATGCACTCCCTTATCTAAAACAGTAAACAAATAAGGGGTGAGATAAAATCTCAGTAAGCTACTAATATGCAACTACATTTCATGCCAACATGATAATCACAAAGGAACAATATCAATAGGCATTCACATTTGCATATAACACAAAAGATATAGTCCACTCATCACATAACACAATATGCGGAAATAAACACTCATAAGTGGATACTGAGCCAAGGTTCTATAAACGGAACACCATCCTTTGAGAAGAGCCCGTTGAGCAGCATGAAAGAGCTGAAGCAGGTTCCGGAACCAAGTAACAACAACAACCAGTAGTGGGGGAAATAACACATAGTCATACCCCCAAGCGTGTAGCTAGAATACTCACCATAGGAGCTAGCTCATCCCAACCTCAATCTCGGGAAGGGGCATCCCACTCAAGGCCACTGAACATGGGGAAACTGGGTTACCAGTGAAGTACATTATACTGGACTTGGCTCGTGCCATTATAATATACATCACTGCCCAAAACAAACACAACAAGACCAGCTGGACTCTATACAAGCACATAGTAATAAATACTCGCTTGAAACAACAACGGGGCAATGATTCCAAAGTAGGGAACCAAGCCAAACATTTTCACAAAAGATGCAACTGGTACTCACATTCATACATTGCAAACATGATCACAAACAGACCAAACCCAACACTCTCAAACAATACTTAGTCAAATATCATGACACGCTTGTTCACAAAGAAACCATTTAAAATACTAGAGTGTTCCACAATGTCCATCTAAGTCAATAAGAATAGTACTCAAAACCT
Organism: Campanula takesimana; assembly: GCA_026119855.1. Taxonomy (NCBI): domain Eukaryota; kingdom Viridiplantae; phylum Streptophyta; class Magnoliopsida; order Asterales; family Campanulaceae; genus Campanula; species Campanula takesimana. The sequence continues at coordinate 2,518,539 of JAOWBW010000003.1, forward strand.
AGACCAATTCTAAACGATTTGTTTTATAAAACACTTACGGAAATATCGACATAATATGAACCTAAAACCCAACTAAATAAACCCACTCATCTCGAAGTACTCAATTAGATCTTTAAAACGATAGTTTACACGCCTAAAACGGAGTCCGGATGAGAAAGTTATGACCTCCGGAAGATTTCACGTAAAATGTACAAGTGCAGAATTGGCCCTTACACGAGTCGTGTACCCATACACGAGTCGTGTAACAGCTGCTACACGAGTCGTGTATCAGTACACGAGTCGTGTAGATTTTCACCCTTTCAGTACTTTTCTCTACACGAGTCGTGTAGCCTTACACGAGTCGTGTAACAGACCTGGAACACGAATTTTTACCCAATTTTTGTTCTATTCCAATATCCATTTCAACCCAAACCTTTCCATTTCAATCCTAATCAACCCTAACACTTCTAACAAGTATACTCAAGCATTATACCCACTTATAAACCCACAAAACAACCTCTACACAACTCAAATCAAAACAAATGATTCAAACATCAATTTATCACAAAAAAAAAATGAATAAAAATTAAATCAACATTTATCTTCACAACAAAGCTTTGAATCATCATCTCATGTATCATATAAAACATATATGACAATTTTTAAGCTAAAGGGGCTTAGTAACTTACCTCAAATGGAAATCAAACTCAACCAAAATAACTTCTATTTAGCTCCAAACGATCCTAGCGACGATCTAAATGTTTTATATAAATCGATTATTAAGAGAGGAAGCATACAAGATGATCAAAAGAAGAGAGAGAGAGATGGAGCTTACCTCAACAACAATGGAGGGAGAGAGAGAAAGGGAAATGAGTGTGAGTGTGTGGTGAGGAAGAGTGTAGGATGAGGAGGGAGGAGGGGGAAAGGTTGACTAGTTAATTTAGGAGTTACACTTAAACCCCTCAATTTCTACTTCACCCAATTAAACCCTTAACAACTTACACCCAAGCCCTCCAATACCCCACACAATAATGATCATCTAACATAAAATCTAACACATAAATAAATCACAAATGATCAAGCAAATCATGTTGAGCATAGATTATTATGAGAGAATAAAATGCACACATAAATAATATTAAATAATTAAGATTATAAATAGGGGGGTTTCGGGTCGTGACAGTAATAATTAACTTATATATAGTAACTATTATAGTTAACTAATACTATTAATAGTAATAGTTAACTAATATAGTAACTATTATAGTTAACTAATACTATTAATAGTAATATTTAACTTGTATTGTAACTAATATTGTTAACTAATACTATTAATAGTAATGGTTAACTTATACTATTAATAGTAATAGTTAACTCATATAATTACTAATATGATTAACTAATAGTATTAGCTAAGAATGAGAATATCAAAAGTCATTTAGATTTTAAGATGATGTTGATGTGGCTTCTCTAAAATCAAGTTTTTACTAAAATATGTCCACATGTCAAATCCACAACACTCCTCACCAACTTTAATATATATATATATATATATATATAGATTTGTGCACCCACTCAAATAATATGCAAAGATAGACACTAGCTTGGTGTCTAAACTACCATAACATTTACTCTTCTATCCCGAAATAAATGTCACCGTTTTTATAACGTTAGTATTAAAGAACTTTGAGCAATAATTTCAAGTTAATCGAACTAGCTTAATGAAAATTTAAAAATAATTATTGATAGTATTTATATTAGTGTATCAATAACAAATTTTATAATTTTATTATGACAATTAAATCAACTTAAATTTATTGCCAAAACTTTCTTCGTACTAACATATAAAAAACAAAACAGTGACATTTATATTCATATAGTCAAATTTGTGGCGGGCAAATGTTCCAACAATATATTGTACCCATTAAATATTTTATTGACTTTTTAAAAGAATTTCACTAAAAATTGATTTCTTAATACAGTAGTTGTTGTTGAGCTGGTGACCTAAAAAGTAATATGAAAAGTTTTAAGCTTTAAACAAGATGTGGATGGAGTCGTGGAGACCTTACGCAATAATAATGCACAACATAATTACAATTCAAAACTAATTAGATAAAGTTAAAGGAAAGTGAGAGCTCATTAATTATACAAACACTCATCTATTAAAAACTAAAAGTATTGAGTTAAATATATTTTGAAAAGGAAAATTAATATAATGTGTAGTTTTAATTAATTCACTACTAAAAAGGTAAGTACATTGGGAGTAGCTTGTGTCATTCCTTATTTTAGACTAAATGGAGTATATTTTAATTAACGTTATAATGATAATAATTGTTTTTTTTATAATTGTTTTTTTTATGAGTTGTGTAAATGTTAAAAGAGACCGTTATTTTAGACTAAATGGAGTATATTTTAATTAACGTTATAATCAGGGGCGGATCTTGTGTTATAGATGGGGGTGCAAGTGCACCTGGTCAACTGGAAATTGTAGTTAATTTTTTTGTATTTTTATCAATTTCATTTGTTAAGTGCACTCGCACATATATATAAAACTTACCTGGAAAACCAAACAAGGAAGTATGTTTGTGGAGGTGGTAACAGACAGTTTAGTCCAAGGTGGCAATCCTTGTTTGAATCCTACATCCAGCAATTTAACTTTTATTCTTTCTCATTTTCTACAACTTTTTACTCCTTCTCATCTTCACAAATTTACTTAATTAAGTAACTTTGGGTTTCCTTCAATTATTTCAAAATTAATTAGTTAAAATTTAGCCTTCTTCATTCATTAATTAATTAATACTAGTCATACATATTTTGTAGCTACTTAAACTTAACCATTCTTCATCAATTAATTAATACTAGTACATATATTTTTTATAATTATTTTCAATTAAGTTAAAAGTAGTTGTAATATTTCTATCAATTTTGAAACGATCTCAAGTCAATATAATTATCAAGTCCAACCATTCAAGTTCATCTTTTTTTTTTTTAATAACTCTCTACAAATCTCTTTATTACTTTACAATTTAATTTAGTGTCCAACATATAATTTAAATATTTAGTGTTGTAATGTATTATAGTCTAGTCGCGTTTTGAAAAATTTTGGTTTGAAGTTTTGTAGTGTAAATTGTGCACCCGCTGTCAAGTTATCCTAGATCCGCCACTGGTTATAATGATAACTAAAATTATGTACTACCTCTGTCCCTAAATGAGTGTCCAAATTTCATTTTAAGGGACATCTGAAAATCTCAACTTTTTGTATAATTTGGTGGCAAAGATTCATATATAATCTCATTTCCAAACATTTAGTTTTGCATGTATAAAGAGACTGGTGCAATTTTTTCCCGAAAAAAACATTTAGGGACAAAGTTATATTAAAAAAGGACACTCATTTTGGAAAAAGATTTTCTGAAAATGGACACTCATTTAAGGACAGGAGAGTAATATTTTTTTTATAAATTTTATTACCTTCTCAGGAATTCAAGAATAATTTTGTTTACTTTGTATACATATTGGTGAAAAGTAGCTCCTCCCCAATAACTACTCAAATTAGAGTTGGTTTGGAGGGAAACTAGTTCCTCCATAAGTTATAAAAAGTCCAACTTTTAACCTTTACACCTTAAACCCTAAACCCAAAATCTTAACCCTAAACCTTAAATCTTAACCCTTAACCCCTATAAAACAGAACTTTTTATAACTTACGGAGAAACTAGTTTCCCAAAAAATTTTATCCTCAAATTAAGGTGGATAGTAAAGAGATGTGATGGAAATCAACATGGGAAAAGACAAAAGAAGGCCGAGATTGAGGAATACTCCTACTCAGATTAGTCATCACTCTATCACTGACTCGGATGACTTTTTATAATCGAATCCATTCAAAGTTTGTGACTTTTCTTTGCTTTTTGCTTACTCAAAGTTTTCCTTCCATACCCATAATAAAAAACTAATTTGGTTTTAAATAAGAATTATTTTCATTTCATACTAAATATCAATTTACTTTTAAGAACATAAATTAAAAAAAAAATATTAGAGGAGTTAGTTTTGTCATGTAGGGAGTTGTAAATAGATTTTTTTCTCAAATAATTCCTTTTTTTTTAAGTACTTACCAAAGTACCACTTTTTTCAAAATATGTACCAAAATGACCAAGTTTGAGGTAATTCGCCACTTAGACAAGCGAATTATGTAATTCGCTTCTCCCATTAGCGAATTTGTCTTTGACCAAGGCCCACTAATTATTGCACGGTTAATCTCACACCTTAATCTAATTCGCTTCTTACAAAAGCGAATCAACCTCAGCCTCAAACTCCAGGAAATCAACAAATCCAAGCCTCAAAATTGATGATTCTCTGCGCAAATTCACACCAACCATGGAACTCAACATATCCCACTCTTCTTCTCCTCCCCAATTGCAAAACCCAGGCAGACATAAACCAAATTCACGCCCGTCTATTAACAACTGGCCTCATCAACATATCGAGAAGCATTGCCGGCCGATCGACGACGTGAAAAGGGTAATTTTTTAGAGAGAGAGAGAGGAAAAAAAAGAGATGGGTTTATGGTGGAAATCGACGGCGGCGGTGGAATTGAAGAACCGACTCCTTCTTCAAGAATGAAAGAAGATCAGGAGATCACCGCTGCCTACAGACTAAAGAGAGAGGGAGAGGGCATCGGAAATTCGCCATCGGCGATTGAACTGGGGGAGTGGCGACGGGCGACGTCGAGCTCTCCAAGACTCCAGCCTCCGCTTCGGCCACCATCGTCCACAGTTAACCTAATTGCTGTCGAAACAAGCGAAATTGATTAAGTAACCGTGAGATTAGGGATTATTAACGGTCAAAGACAAATTCGCTAATGGGAGAAGCGAATTACATAATTCGCTTGTGTAAATGGCGTATTATTATAAATATGGTCATTTTGGTACATACTTTGAAAAAAGTGGTACTTTGGTAAATACTTAGAAAAAAGGGAATTATTTGAGAAAAAAATTGTTGTAAATAGATAGTTATTATGAGTATGACAAGTGAGTCTCACTAAAGAGTATTGAGAATTACATTTTTTTAAAAATATTTTTTAAGAAATAAAAATATAATTTTAATATAATATACTTCATTCTTCTCATTTCAAACTGCAAAATTTGTCATTTTAACTATTTTATGTAAATAGTCCAAATAGAAACTTCATAATAATTTTTTAAGGAAATGACAATTTAGGGTCCAAAGTTTAGGGGGTGTGTGCCAATAGGGGTCTGATGTATCAATTTTGTCAATTTAGGGTCCAAAGTTAACAACGTTAGTCAAGTAAGGGTTTTTGGACTAAGTTGCAAAGAAAATCCAGTTAAGTAACAGAAAAACTTAACTGGAGTTAGTTTTGGATGTTCGCCTGGGCTGTCATTTCACACAACCCTTATACAATGGACCCTAAATTTTCTTTCACTTTTATTATTAAATTTTCGAATAATTTTAATTAATTCAAAAAGAATAATAAATAAAATAATAAGCAAATAAAAAATTAAAGTGGTTTTTTAAAAAAACCGCAAATAATAAAGTTATAAACAAGGAAAATTAATAATAAAAATAAAAATAATTTTATAAATAAAATAATTGGAACACTAATATTAATAATGAAACAATACTAACCACCACCACAGAAAAAAAAAAAAAGAGTTGTCCAAATCCCCACTTTCTTCTTTCTAAAAAATAAAGTGGTTTTTTTTTTAATATAGTTTTTTTACACTTTTTCCTTTTAAAAATTATACTTTTTATTTTATAGTGGTTCTAATGCAAAAAATATTTTTATTGTATTTCTTGAAAAAATATTTTCGGTAAATGACGTCTTAATTATTAGTTAATTTAATATAAGAAAGTAAAATTTAATATTTCAATTTTTTTAATTAATTTTCTACATCTAAAATGACAATATGCTCATGCAAATAATAAAAACAAACTCCAGTTAAGTCCATGTCAAAACACTTGTGACTTAACTGGATTCCGTTAACAAAATCGTTAAAAAACCCTAACCTGTACAACTTTTGCAACTTTGGACCCTAAATTAACAAATACCCCTATTGGCACACCCCCCAAACTTTGGACCCTAAACTGTCATTTCCCCTAATTTTTAATCAATAGAACTCATTTGATTTACTCAAAGGTATCGTTATAGACACCCGTAAAATTATTAAGTATACCCGTAACGAAACCTCCAAAGAAGTAATCTCAACATAACATACACTAGTCACTTTTCCTCTTTTATCCTTTTAAACCGTAAATCACACCCCTCCATTATTTTCAGCCACCTCCATAATTTCTGGAAAAAAACCTTAATAATTTTCGACCAGCTTCATCTGCTTCCCCAAATTTCTCCTTCATCATAAGATCGTAAAGATCGGAGACGGATGTCTCACTTGTATGATGACCGGAAACGGTTATAGCATGGGTGCGGAAATTTAGGAGCGATCGTGGTTGAGCATTCCTACAGTGGGAGAGTTTTAGATTTCGGCGGACCGGGCACGAGCGTTTGGAGGGATCGACGGTGATGGAGGCCGAAGTAGAAAACCAGGTAAGAAGATAAAAGGATAGGAAGTCGGAATGAAGCAAAAGTTTTTAAGATGGTGTAGGGGATGGGGTCAGAGTTTATCGGTATGTAGATGGAGCCGAAAGAGAGGTGCATGTGAGAGCTTCGATGTGTAGAAGATGGAGACATTTGGTAAAGTTGAAAGCGGAGGGGTGTTTGGGAGGGAGAAAGCAGAAGGTTGCGACGGGCGGGGGAAGGAGATGGAGGAGAAAGATTTTTTTTTCTTTTTATTAGATAGGGGTTTATAATGGCAACGATGTTTAGGTGTATGTAGGAGATACTTAATATATAATTTCACGGCATGTATAACAACACTCTATACTTACAACGACTAATTCATATTATTCAATACTCCCTCCGTCCCAATTTAAGAGTTAAAAATTTTTTGGGTCCAAGAATTAAGAAAAAGGTGATGTGTTGTGAGTGTTGATAGTTGGGTAGGAGAGAGAAAGTGGGGTAGAGAAGAGCTAGTGGATAATTGTTATGAGTATGACATGTAGGACCCACTTTACATTTATGGATTTTGACTCTTAAGTTGAGACGCCCTTTTAGAAATTTTTTGACTTTTAAATTGGGACGGAGAGAGTACATCACTAATAATCGTTACTCTACTGTTCATACTCACAACACTTTAATTTATACGTTTTTCTTTAATTTTTTGTGCAAACCGTTTTTTTTTTTAGAATTCAAACTATGACAGAGGGGAGAATACAAACGAGTAGTACACATTTTATTTTTCTTTGAAGCTAATAGAACACATTTATTAAAAATCTTGACACTAATGGTAGGTATTAGTAAAAATCAAATTATTCCCAACACTTGCGAAAAATGGGTTGTAATTGTGTGAAACTCCCCGCGGTCGCAGGGGTAGTATTTAAAAGTGTCAGTTATAGTGTTTAAGATTGTCTATTGTAGTGTTTAAGTTTGTCAGTTCTTGTGTCATTCAGTACCATTAGCAGAGTTATAAAAGTGCAATTGATAGTGTTTGAAGAGGGTTATTTTTCTTAGGAATAGTTAATTTTAGGATAATTATGTTTATTTGATTTAATTGACTAACCTACTAATATTTATCTTTGGTAGTTATCTTTATTTTAGGTAGGGTTGGACTCTTGTTGATCAAACAATGGAGAGGCTATATAAACAAGTAGAGGTCAGTCATAATGATAACCGATTTGGAGAGATAAAAAAGAATACATCACATTCTCTCCAATAGTCCTTTTGTTACTTGAAGTCTTTTGTTCAAGAGTTTTTTATCTTCAAGTTGTTTTAGTTTTTAGTTATTCTAGATCCGTGAAAAACACTTGTTTGCAATCCATCATTTATTCTTTTCTGCATTGTGCAGATTTTAGGATTGGATTCATAAGTTCTAGATCTAAAGTTTTAGTCTTTAGTATTTTGCAATTGTTCTTGAGTCAAGAACATATTGTATTTTTATTTTCTTTCATTGTAATCGTTTGTTAACTTGTATTCTGCAAGTTTTTTTATTAATGAAAGTTTTCCAGTAAGCATAGTCCTGTTGAAGTGTTAAAATTCTTGTTTTTAATTATCCGATGCGTTTTTACGTTTTTTTTCCTGATATTCTATCCGTGGACAGTTGTCTAGTCAGTTGTGTTGTCACTTGTGTGATCATCCTTGATCACAAGTGTCCTGACAAGTGGTCGTTTCCAGAAAACATTCCTAGCTACAAATCTTTCAGATTTCATGACTGATTTGAATATATGTGATAATTAAATGTTTAATTAAATAGAAATCTAAGTTTTGAAAATAATTTCGGGACAAATTTGATTTAGATAGTTGTATTGTTTTCCCTTATGAGACAATTGTATTTAAAGTTGTGTAAAATGGGTTACGAATTTTTTTAGTTTGAAGTTATGTTGTGTAAGGCCTTGTCTGGTATCCCGTTACGTTCTCAAACGGAATCCGAAACTGTGCGTTTAGTCCATTTATGTGTATCAATGCGACGTTCCGGCTTCTCTACGTTCAAGAACGGAGACTCCGTTTTGAACGCTACAAAAGGTAGCGTTGACATAAACGGCACCAATGGAACGGAGCTTACAAATGCTTAGGACCAAAATAACCATTAATTTCAGAAGAGAGTAAGCTTCAGATGTGAAATTTAATTTGGATCTTGGAGAGAACGAGATGAAGAAATAGGGCCTTGGTTTTCAGATCTATGATTGAAGATGGTGGGTTACATGAGTTTATATAAAGAGAACAAATGTTTGAGCAATGGGGGAATAAATTGGGAAGATAAACACTAATATTTAAATAACATACCTGATAATCCAATATATAAACGTGAAGGAAAAAATTGAAATCATTACACTGAAAATGGAAGGAAGAAGAGGAGACTGATAGAAGGGGAAGGGTGAGGGTGAGGGTGAGGGCCGGTAAGGGTCGGTGGGATGTGGAAAGGGTTACTGGTAAAAAGAGAGAGGAGGAGATGAGTCATGAGAGGATGGGGAAAATTTGAGTTTTCTTTTACTTTATTCATCTTTATCACAAAGGTTTAGCAACTGTGAATAGGCAAATGCCTTATTTTATTATCGATCATTTTTGAAATTTCATTAAACATTAGTACTCTCCCTGTCTCAAAATGATCTTCGCGTTTGACTATTCAAACTTATTAAGAATATGAACATTTTGTTTCACTAGCCATGTTTTGTTTAGGCACTTTTAAGCTTAAATTGTAAAAATGTGAAATTTTTGGGACAACAAGAAATGGCAAATGAGAAAATCATTTTGAGACGGAGGGAATATATATTTTTAATCTATAGCGTCAGTTTGTTTAACAATGTGGGTAAAAATGTCAATATCAATAAACATATGTAAGTTTTAAATTAGCATTCCAAAATGATGTACCAAACACATTTACAGAAAATATGTTCCGTTTGAGAAAGCCCCGTTTCACAATCTGCTCCGTTTGTAGAACTGTGTACCAGACGAGCCCTAAATTGTGCACCCAGTGTTTAGAAATCCAAGGTCAGCCACTGAGTACATGTGTTTTAAAAGTGTCAGTTGTAGTGTTTAAAAGTGCATGTTCATGTCTTATTGAGTGCCAGTACATGTATTCAGAGATTGTCAGTGGATGTGTTAAAGAGTATCGGTGGGAGTGGTGTTGTGTTAATAAATGTCAGTTGTCTACAAAATTGCCACCATGCGTTTGAAAAATATTCAGTCATTTAAAAAAATCCCAATTTGCTTAATTAAAACAAATTATTTACATAAAAAACATCACAACTCATTTTGATTTTTTCAAAGATTTTAGGGCGGGAATTATAAAACAAAATAAAGTATGTTTTAAACCAAAAAAAATTGTTAATTTCACGGTCCATTTATAAAGTTTCGTCTAATTCAAGAATTATCCCTAAAATTCGAATTTACTTGAATGCCTATGTATTTTTTATTTTTTTACGTTTTTAATATATTATAAAACTAGTTAGTAACCCGTCGATACTCGACGGGTATAATAAAACTAATTAATAACAAAATATAGTTTAAGTTAGTATTTAAACTATTATAATTTAAAATATGTTTGTATATCCACCGCTATGGATGCTCGATTTTTTTTCTTCACTAACTCGTATCACTATCATGGTCTTAAGGTTATATGTATGTAACTATCTAATACAACAAAAACCTAAATATAGTTACTCTAGTATAGACGTGGTCAACCCGGACCCGCACTCGTGACGACCCATCGAATTGCATCCGCATTTGAACTGTAGTAACCGTACCCATACCCATGGAAGAACCGTTAACCGGTTTACCCGTAACCGTGGATAGGGTAGTTCGGTTTCGGGTTGTTCATCCCAAATACCCGTAGCCGTTAGCCGGTTTGCCCGTAACAGTTAACCGCTTTATCTGTAACATATTTTATTAGTTTTCTAACATTATTTGTAATTTTTTAACATAATCTGTTAAAATTGTTAGAGTTTTAAATGTATTATGTTACTTTATATTGATTTTAAACATATTCTAATATTCTAACATATTTTGTTAATTTTCCTTGATATCAAAAAGGAAAAAAATAAATATAAAACAGTTAATTTCTAAACATATTCAATTAGTTTTTAACAAAATATGTTAACAATTTAACAGTTAAATTTTTAACCACTCGTACCCGCACCTGTGTTGTACACGGTTAGGTTACGGTTCCTAGGAAATGGAACCCTTACCCGCACCCATGCCACCAGTACCCGCAATCGTGTTTGTCCCTGTCTACTCTGGTGTAAGAGAAGAAAAATCCTACAATATTGTTGCGAGGAAACCAATAAAATTTGTCTTTGACTATGTTTTAGGTTGCGAAGCTTGTCCTAGAAATAAAAAACATAATAAAAAAATTGATTTACGTAAAAGTTTTCTTCTAATTTGGTGTTTCTACTCTCCATCCAGATAAAGGTTGTCTAAGCCTATTTTTATGCACTCTCTTCATGAAATATTCTTATGTTTCAACTCCTCGTTCAATTCATCTTTTAACATATTTGACTAACATGGATTAATCAGCTTTTTAAACTCACTAAACGTTTATGACCCGTCATTTTATAAATGTTTGCGTAAGGGTTAATCTCATTTGCAATATTTAAGTATTTGAAAAATTCACTTAAATTTTAGGTATTATTGCAATGAATAAAAGTATTCCCCCATTTCTATCAAGAAAATTTCTGGTATAATTGTCATTTCCAACAATGCTCCGCTTAGTTCTCGAAGTATTGTCATCGCCACCGCTTCCTTAAAATATTACTCTATCTTTCCTAATAAAAGATATTCCAAGTGTCATATATTTTTTATCAATTCCTTTGAAATTTGACCAATATTTTTTTAAAAGAATATTTATCCCAATTAAATCTTAAGAAGAAAATATAATTGGTGTATCATAAAATTAATCACATTAGCAATTTTTTAAGATGAAATCTTACTATATTTAAAATCATTTTCCAACTCATTTACCATCTTCACAAAAATATGCATTAAATGAAAAATAATTAGAACAAAACTAAAATTTAATTCACAAATTAGTCTCAAGGAAGCCTAAAATATAAACACACTTGTTAGGATCATTCATCTTTTTGAACAAATCAAACCTTCTATTAATGAAGTATTATCTTAATGTAAACATAAATACTAACTCATGTATATTTTATACTCAATCAATCACAATTTAAATATCTATTTTCTCAAAAATAAAAATAAAAAATCCAATATGTATGTGTGTCTACTTTCTAATAAACTTTGTTCCTAAGTTTTTGTTTACTAAGTACGTATTCTTCACAATTCATTAACTTTTAAATTGAAAAAAATATACATTTGGAAAAGTGAATTTAAAGATATTTGACAAATGAGTTTATGGATATTTGACATGTGAATTTAGAAGGTGAATTTATTGATATTTGACATATGAAATTATAAAATTAATATTCTCATAAATCCTTTAATTAAAATAGAAACATTTATTTTGAGAAGAAATGTGAACATTTTGTCAACAAAATATTAAGGAATGCTTCATTTTGTCTTAAATCAAATATTTTAGTTAGATCTTATCGGAATAAATTATACTCCCTCCGTCCCACTCGAATTAGGATTTTTGGTCAATCTAATTATACTTTGACTTATAAGTTGAAGAAAAGTAATTTTCTTAATGAAAATCTAAAAATAGTTACTGAATTTATTAGTAACCGTGATACAATAACAATTTTTAAATTTTTATTAGCATCATTATTTTTCTAAAAATTATTGGTCAAAGTATAATTAAATTGACCAATAATCCTAATTCGAGTGGGACGGAGGGAGTATATATTTTTATGGCTAAACAACATCTAATTACATCAAACTGAAAATTTAGCTCGTAAACAGCGTCTCAAAAATAAAATAAAATAAAATGTAAGCACTGTGACTGAAGATGGGCATTTCGGGCCAAATCCCGCGGTAACCTGTTGGCCCGTAAGCCCGTAACCCGTGAGCCCGCATACCAAACTCGGCCCTCGGCTCTTGGATATTACAGGCGGACCGGACCCTATAATTTTACCACGAACCGGGTTAAGCCTGCGGGCTTAGACCTGTGACCCGTGGGCCCGTCAAGAAGCTCGTACATCAATTTTTAATTTAATTTTATTTTTTTTTCTAAAATCCTAACTATAAATAAAAGATCAATATTCTATATTTTTTACACAAAATTTTCTAAAACCCCTAAAAATTCTCCATCTTTTCAGTCTTTGAAGAAATAAAGTGAAACATTCTATATTTCATACTAAACTTAGTTCACTCTTATTTATACTCCCTCCGTCTCAAAATAGATGTCGTTTTGAGAGTTAATTTTTGTCTCAAAATACTTGTCGTTGCACTATTTTCAAAGCTATTTTATTGCTCTATACCAATTATACCCTTAATAATGATGGTGAACTATCTCTTACCTAACAATTTAATTACCCAGTTAGTTGAATTATGTTAGGGGTATTTAGGACTTCTTCACATGTATTAATGACATTTCTTAATATGTGTGAAACACTCCTAAACGATATCTATTTTGAGACGGAGGGAGTAATATATACTTGCTTAATTGTTACTCCTCTGTCCCAAAGTAAGAGTCATATTTTTTATTTTGGTATGTCCCAGTAAGAGTCTCTTTCCCAAAATGGCAAATAATATTTACTATTCATCCAACTCATTCTCTCTCCTACTTACTTTTATATTCACAACACCAATCAACTTACTATTCACTCCCTCTCTCTCTGTCCTATATTTATGATTACTTTTGATCAAACCTATTTGTAACTAACTTTTACTCCTATATTAAAGTATTAATTTCATAAAAAAATTAAAAATATTTATTGATAATGTTTCTATTGGTGATTTAATAACTACTTTTAAATTTATATTAAGAGTAATAATTTACCATAAAATATTAATTAAACTTTAATTAAATTTAACTAAAAACCAATCATAAATTTGGGACCGAGGAAGTATAGTCTTTTAAGTGGAACAATGAAATTTGTAGAATAAAAGGTAGTATTGCACTTTTGCTCTATAAATATGATGAGCTAATTTGATGATTCAATAGAAACTAAAGAAACTTACCGATGTCTTTACTTTAGTATCAATTTAATGAAATTTCCTCTTCACTTTATTAACCAAAGATACCTGCACAAAGTATGAGTGAAATTTGTGGTTATTTTGGGTAGAACATAAGACATAATGGACATGCAATACAAAATGTACTTGAACAAATGTGGGTAAAAATGTCAATATCAATAAACATATGTAAGTTTTAAATTAGCATTCCAAAATGATGTACCAAACACATTTACAGAAAATATGTTCCGTTTGAGAAAGCCCCGTTTCACAATCTGCTCCGTTTGTAGAACTCTCCGTTTATAGAACTGTGTACCAGACGAGCCCTAAATTGTGCACCCAGTGTTTAGAAATCCAAGGTCAGCCACTGAGTACATGTGTTTAAAGAGTATCAGTTGTAGTGTTTAAAAGTGCATGTTCATGTCTTATTGAGTGCCAGTACATGTATTTAGAGATTGTCAGTGGATGTGTTAAAGAGTATCGGTGGGAGTGGTGTTGTATTAATAAATGTCAGTTGTCTACAAAATTGCCACCATGCGTTTGAAAAATATTCAGTCATTTACAAAAATCCCAATTTGCTTAATTAAAACAAATTATTTACATAAAAAACATCACAACTCATTTTGATTTTTTCAAAGATTTTATGGCGGGAATTATAAAACAAAATAAAGTATGTTTTAAACCAAAAAAAAATGTTAATTTCACGGTCCATTTATAAAGTTTCTTATAATTCAAGAATTATCCCTAAAATTTGAATTTACTTGAATGCCTATGTATTTTTATTTTTACGTTTTTAATATATTATAAAATAAATGACTTTAATAGCAAGATTACTTCCATTCATTGCTTATCCAAAATCAGCATTCGAGATAAAACCTATTATTCCATCCATTGTTTATCCAGAAATAAGAGAGAAAATAGATAGTGGGTAGTGCCTGAGTGGCCTCCGTCCCACGTGTTGTCGTGGTCCTTAAATTTGATTCTCCCGCAAAAGAAACTAAAAAGGGACGGTTTTTATTTATTTAAAATGTTGAAATTGTTCTTTGAAAAGGCTTTACTTTTGTCTTTCACTTTTTAATAGCCATCATTTTTTAGTTGTCTTGGATTAAAAAAAAAAAAAGGTGTAGTTATATGGGCATAATATTTACTGTATGATATGTCATCTATCTATTATATAATGGCACAAGAGATTATAGCACAGCTTTCTTACACAGTTTTCTAGCTCAAACTACTTTTATTACATGGTAAGTTTAATTCCCTTAAAAATCTCACATTTTTTTTTTATTTTTTTTTATCCTAACTAGCATTTCATTTTTTTCTCTAAAACTCTTCAAATTTTATCCCAACAGTTTTGAACCTTTTTTTTTTCTCTCTCCAATTTTCATTTAACCAATTTCCCTTTAAAATCCTCCCCACCCACCCACCCCCAACGGGAAAAAATGAAAAAAAATTCTTCTTCATCACTTTTACTTAATAAAATGGAGTGACCACACCATTTTATGAGCCAAATTTTTTGAGATTTTTTTGTGACTTTATATTTACCCTGTAAATTTGCAGTATAGTAAATCAAATATGAAATTTGTATTTTTGTTTAATTACAGTATGATTCTTATGCTAGCAAGAAATAAGTAAGTATAAAAATAAAACTCTAATAGAATTACCTAGCACATATTTTTTTTTATTTTGTTAGGATAGAGGGGATCCCATAATAGATAGGGTAAATATAAAGTCACAAAAAAATCTCACAAAATTTGACTCGCAAAATGATGTGTCAAGATTTTATTGGTGCTTTTAATTAGAGTGTGGCGGGTCCACAATCGATGCAACCAATAAAATATTGTCACCTCATTTTATATCCATCATTTTGTAGATTTTTTTGTGCCCCTAGCATTACCCAAATCTACCTGGTATACAGTTTGTCGCAATTCACATTTTAAGATTTTTAAATTTCGATCTATGTTTTGAGTGACGCAATTTAGGTTTATTTTTATCTTACAAAAGATTTCTATCATTAAATATGGAGATAGTACAATTTAATTTAATGAGATGGGGTGAAATTTTGAAAATTTACTAATATATTTTTTGAAATGATATTCTCCCGCCGTCTCTCTTTAATTTAGAAAAAAATAATCTTAACACAAGAATTGAAAAAATAATTGAAAAAGTGATGTGTTTTGAGTGTAGATATTTGAATGAGAGAGAGAAAGTGGGGTAGAGAATAGTAGATGGATAGTGGTTGTGAATATTACAAGTGAGTCTCACTATTTAAAAAGAATTAAAACATTTATGTTTTGAGATTTTATACATTAAAGTGAGACAACTAAAATGAAAATTTTTGTAAATTAAAAGAAAACAGAGGCATTATTTTAAAGCCAACAGACATTTGAAATCGAGCACATCTTGAAGTTGTGGGAGGATTTTCAGACTAAAAAATTGGAAGCTACTTTTGCACTTCCCTCTATAACGTCCATTTTTTTTTTTTTTTTTTTTTTGTAGAAGTTCCATCTTGAATATCACGGTTAAAGCTCATCTTGAATTCCAAGGTTAAAGCGAAATTTATTAATTTCTACTTTGACTAAAAAAAAATCAAAAAATTAATTATCCAAATAACATTTTTTTTATTATTTTAGAAGTTGCTATTTATAATAATTTTAATAATAATTTTTAATCTTTCATTTTGATAATCAAGTTTTCACAAATTTTAGGTCAAAACGCGATGAAGTTGATAGTTTGACTTTGACTTTGAAGTTTAAGATGAGACGGGGGAGTATTAAAATTTCTCTAACATTATAACCTTCTCTAGAACTAGACTGTTTTTAATAGTGTAATTATATTTGGTCTGTGGCTTTACTATTTTTATTTTATTTCTTGAGGAAGGGGGATCAAACTCTTGACTTCCGTATAGAATGCAAAGACTTATGCTTCGTGAGATAAAACTCATTAGTAAAATTATTTTTATTACAAATAATTTTTTTTTAGTTATAGTATTATAATTTATTTGAATAAAACCGTGTCCAACAAAATGCTTGCATATTAATATTAGGCTGATGATATTTGGTTAATTTCACTTATCAAATTCAAAATACAAGTAATACAATAATGAACTATCATTATATCAACAAAATTATTATTATAATATTATTAGATTTTATTAATGCTATTTGATTTCGTTTCTCTCATTTGTTAAGGATTTTTTATCGTGCGTTTAACGCACGGATCTAGTTTAACATTAATGATAAATGATCAAATGCATAGATAGAATTAGGGATGAAGCTAGATTATTATTATTATTATTATTATTATTATTATTATTATTATTATTATTATTATTATTATTATTATTTAAATGTCAAGATTAATTTCGAGGTACGAAAACATTTTGCCACCTTTTTTTTGACAAGCTAGTTACGTATCATTCATTCAAGGCAATTGTCATCGTGTTACAAATTTCTATTAAGTCTATCACATATCTATTGCATATTCTAGTACAATTCCTAGCGCTGTTTCACCGCGTTAGAACCTATTACAACGAATGATGTCGTCTGTTCAGTAATCTCTCATAGACGTCCCGCGCCATCTCGTAGTCCTCTTCCCATAGACGTCCTGCGTCATCTGTTAGTCATCTTGCCATAGACGTCCCGCCATCTGAATGATCACCTGCAGAAGCCCCCAGTCGCCCTCAAAGGGGCATACGCGCTAAATTACCCTATTTCAAAATTAAAAAAAGGGTTTATATGACCCGTGGGCTTGTGTTTGCGTAATGTATAAACATCTTACTACTGATTAATTAATTTTTATTATATACTCTATAAAAGTATTTGAGTAAGTTAGAATTCAGATGAGAAGAAGAAAGTCATGGAGGAAAAACTGAATTATTTTCCCTTGAATAATTCGGCCTAAGCCATACAAAATATATACACGGCACATTACAATCTTTCTTGTGAAGGAGTCAACTAATTCCAAAACTAAAACCCTATAATTATGCTAAAGATATATTTCCTAACTTAACTTTAAATAAGAAAAAGGATATTTCACAAATAACTACAAAGAATAATGACGAGATATTGACGAGATTCATGAGAATCTCGATCATATCTCAACAGCGGACAAAAATTTATTATAACATCTATATTCATTTGACAAAACTTCACATAGGCTAACTACAAACTACAAAAATACTACTCCCTACATTCTCAAGTACATGTAGTTTTAGAGTTTTCACACATATTACATATAAAAAAACTCAATTATTCTTGAAATAATTTAATTATTTAGGCTATTAAATGCTTGTACAATGTACTGTATATACCACACTATCATAAATAGGGGTATGTTTGGAAAACATGAGTAAATATTTCTAAGTAATAGTGAAACTACAAATATTTTGAGACAAGCTTGAACCTCTTAAACTATAAGTATTTTATGGAGGGAGTACTCAATTCATCTCAAAATAAATGTCTAAAAAAACTTTTTTTTTCTTTATCAATAAGAATTTTAAACATTTATAACATTTATTTTGAGACGGGGACGGAGAGATATAACGGTTAGTTTCTGGTGTTCTAAACTAAAAGCAAACAATGGGGGGGGGGGGGGCTAGTTGGAGTTGATTTAAAAACAAAGGGTTCAATTTAGTATCTTAATATTGTCGTGCGTCGAGTGAAAAAAATAAGAGACCTGCTGAGCGTTGTGTACGGAGTAATGAAGTTTTAGGTAAACGAGAAAGACCGTTTGCAATGCGGAGACTTCCGTTTGAATTTCCGAGTCAAATTCTACAAACACGATGCTGTTTTTAATTAAATATATTTTTAAATTATTTACCGGATGAGTTTATTGCAAAAGTGACACGCGTATTTCGTGCAATATATCAATTTGACTCGCGTACTTTGGAAACATCAAATGTGGGTTGCGTACTTAATGTTTTGAAAATTTTGATACCACTTTTTTAACATCAGTTAAAAACATAACGGGACACTCCAATGAACTACTCATCCGTCAATTATTTATAACATGCGTTATTTTTTTAACTGCGTTTTCTTATTCAACAAAAATCAAACCCACAACCATTACACAGATGCACCCGCCACCAATACCACCACCACCATCATATCACCACCACCACCACCACCATCACCACCACCACCACCACCACCACCACCACCATTATATCACCACCATCACCACGAGAATAAAACACCAACAACAATATCTGGGTTTTCAACAAACCAACGAAACAAGGAAATCAAGAAACTCATATCATCAATTCAAACTTTTAGACTTTGCTTTTAATCCACAACCCATTCTGAGCCGATCTATATTACACACAAAATCAAGAAATTTGAACGAATCCGGAATTTGTGCTTTTTAAATTTTCATCGCCAACATTAAAAAAAAAATCAATACCAGATTCGAATTTGAAATCACAACAGCCGAAATATGAACAAATCCAAAATTTGTGATTCGTGATTTGCCATTGCTATATTAAAATCAGATTCGATTCTTGTGTTTAGTTATTTATTATCACCAACCTTTACTAGATCCACAGAGGCAAGGGTACAAAGGCCGCCTGGAGAGCCAATGTGGTTGAGAATATCGCCGGCACAATCATGGGTTCGAGATGCAGAGACGACCAAAAAGAAGGAGACGATCAATGGAGCGGCTGTTGTGAGGTGACAGAGAGGACGGGAGAGGGTGGATCTGGAAGAAGGAAAAGGGGGTGGAGGAAGTGTCGGGTACGGTGAATGATCGCTGGTGATCCAGATCTGGACGGAAGTTCTTTGGTCCGGTGAAAATAGGTTCGTTAGAGCTAGGGAGGGGAGGCGTGGCTGGAATATGAGAGAGATAGAGAAAGAAGAGAGGGCCAATGGAGAGGGGAAGCCGACGGAGGTGAGGAGGGAGGGAGTCGCCGGAAATAAAGAGGGGAGGTGTCGCCGGATGAAGGGGAGCGAAGACGTTGCCGGAGAAAGGGGAGGGAAGACGTCGCCGGAGGAAGGGGAGCGAAGGGATCGCCGGAGATGGGGAATAGAGTTCGCCGGAAGTGGGTTGTGTAGAGAGAGAAAGTAGAGTGAGAATGTTTATGTGCCTGTGTAGAATTAGATGAGAGGAGAGGGGAGGGAGTGTTGTTTTAAAAATTAGTCTAATTTTTAGACTAATTTTTAACCCCCGTTAAAATTTTAACGGGGGTTAAAAAATTAGTCTAAAAATCTTGCCAATCATAAGTACGCAGGTCACATTTGATGTTTATTAAGTACGCGAGTCAAATTGATATATTGCACAAAGCACGCATGTCACTTTTGCAATAAACTCTTTACCGGATAAGAAAACAACTTCTGATTTTTGTAATTTTTTACCCCCACCTTTTTTTTTAATTTCTTATTTCCTATTTTCATAATTTTTGTCTTCATTTAACTTGATTCAATTTTTTTTGGGAGAAACTAGTTCTACTGTAAATTGTAAAAAAATCTTATTTTAAATATACAGACTTGATATTTTAAGGCCTAGACACACTATTTTAAAGCCTAAACTAGCTATTATATTTTCATTGTGTTTTATCGCCTAAACTCACTGTTTTAAAACCTAAACTTGCTATTTCATTTTCTTAGTTTTAAGGCCTAAACTCACAGTTTTAATGATTAAACTCGCTATTCAAGGGTGAAATAATAACAAAAGTGGATTTTTTATAATTTATGGGGAAAATAATTCCCCTTAAACCTACTCAATTTGATTTCTATTGCCTAGACTAAGAATCCTACTCCCATTTTTATTTATCGAAACTAGACTAAGGTTCTCACTTCTAAAACAACAAATTGATAATTTGTGAATAGTGTTTTAAACATTTTTATCCTTATAATACTTATTCCTTCTGTCCTTTAATAAAATACTCATTTATTTGTAGTATAATTTTATTTCTTGAGAAAGTGATACTTTCTAATAAAACACCTAAAATGACAAAATAAATACTTTGTTATGAGATGGAGGGACTATATGATTTTTAACTATGTCTTATTCCACTTGACAAATAATGTTATGAATAACTATGTCTTATTCCACCTGAATTATCACTTCAAATAATGCATTTGGAAAATATTACTTGCCCACCTTTTATCGTTCACTAATAAGCGTTTAAGTCTCTCTGTTGTCGTAGAGGTTTTTGGTTTGATACCCCATGCTTGCTATAATTGAATTAGGTGGTTTAGGATTTCAAAAAAATATATCATCTAATCTTTCCGTTGCTAGTATACTCTCTCTCAAGAAAAATACAAGGGACATAAAAAAGTTACATATTCCTAAGTGTAATGATTTTATTAGTGTTTTTAATCAGAGTGTTGCAGGTCCACTATCGATGCAATTAATAAAATATCGCCAACTCATTATGCAAGCAAAATTTTGTGACTTAATTTTGTGTCTCTAGCATTGCTCCTCTTTCAATTTCATAACAAACTACTTATTTTCCGATTTAATTGTTTCATCAGAATGTCTTACATTTTTAAAATGATTTTTTTTTGTTATTTAGGGACTTTTTATATTCAGAACAACTTTTCACTTAATACTCTCTACCTCATTTTCTTTTCAAAAAAAAAAAAAAAAAAACTTTTTCTAATTTCAGTTCTTTCGTTATGAGACAGATAGATAGAGAGTATAACTCATTAAATTTAAATTAATATATATTAAATTTTTTAAAACATCTTCGTGTCATAATAAAGTTATGCTTTAAATATTTTTATTTAAAAATGTAACACTTATAATTATTATATGATGATGGGTGGAAATTACATTTATTTCCTCTAAAGCGGTACTCATACTAGAAATACTTTTTTCAAATATTATTTTCAAATATTTGGAACAAATCTTGTTTAAAAATAAATACTCTCGCACCCCCATTTTAAACTTCAAAACCTAAAAGAAAAGTTTTTTATTTATGGCCCCACATGTAATCTCACAACAATTACTCACTAACTATTTTTTATCCCACTTTCTCTTTCCTTTCAAACCATCTACACTCATAATACATTATCTTTTTCTTAATTTTTGAACCCAATTTTTTGTTTGAGTTTAAATTGAGACGAAGTAGATACTACTACTACCCGTTGGGTGGAGGGGTGCAGCGAAAATGAGCGGAGTGTTATTAATACTAGTAGAAAACAAAGTGGAATAGTGTAATTTCTATTCTGAAAAGGGACGTTTTTGTAAGTTTTACTTTTGGGTAGGTTCCAATTCGAATAATAGAGGAGTGGAAAAGGTTGTGGAGTTTGTAACAGTTACTCTTCTTCTCTCTTTCTCGATATCTCAGCGGTTCCATTGCTTTTAGATTTGGTATTGGTGGGTCGACTAAATCTACTCTCCTAATCTCCCCTTTCTTTTTTTTTTTTTTTTTTTTTTTGATTTTCAAAGTCCCTTTACCTCTCCCATTCACTATCTTATTTTTCTCTAGCTCATTTTTGCTCTCCCATGGTGTTTCTTGATCTACTATTGGGTCTATAGATAAGAGGAGAGAAAGAAAAAAGGGACGAGATTCAGAGACAAAAAGATGGCGGACAAGCCTGAAGTTCTTGAAGCTGTTCTTAAAGAAACTGTAGATTTGGTAATTGGATCTGACAACTGATAATGGAGTGTGTGTTTGTGAAAATCATTTTTTTTTTTTTTTTTTTGAGTTTGATGGTTTTTTTTTTTTTTTTTTGTGATTCCAGGAAAGCATACCAGTTGAGGAAGTGTTTGAGAATCTGAGATGTAGCAAAGATGGTCTTACCAGTGAGGCTGCTCAAGAAAGATTAGCCATTTTTGGTCACAACAAGCTTGAGGAGAAAAAGGTGATAATTTATCCCTTTGTTCTGATTAAAAATTTGACCAATTTTTAGGTCTAAGAAATTTTTTATTGACAAATTTCTGTTATGTTGTTGTTCTTGCTTTGTTTGCCTTTCCATTCTTACTCTGATGCATCTCTGTATTTTCAAGATTTCATCTTTAATTATTTATCATCCTTGGCCAGTGTGTGAGTTGTCTTTTGGAGAAATTCAAATGTTCTTGTTACAAACATTGAATCTAAGTTAAAGCTTGCATTTTTACAATCATTTTTCCATCTGGGTTTGTACAGGAGAGCAAATTCTTGAAGTTTTTGGGTTTTATGTGGAACCCCCTATCATGGGTCATGGAAGCTGCAGCCATCATGGCAATTGCACTTGCTAATGGAGGGGTAATGCATTCTTTCCTACAGAGTATATTTGAATTAATTAATTATTTTGTACAGTTAATTTTTTGTTGAAATTGTGTGTATATATATCTATTCTCAACTTTTTACAGGGAAAGCCTCCTGACTGGCAAGATTTTGTTGGTATCATTACTTTGCTGGTGATTAACTCAACGATTAGTTTTATCGAGGAGAACAATGCTGGTAATGCTGCGGCTGCTCTCATGGCTCGTCTTGCTCCAAAGGCTAAGGTGTTACATTTATTTGAATACTTATCTATGCTTACCATTTGAATACAATTTATGGTTATGCAAGTTATGAGTTGGCTGTATATATATATATATGATCAATTACATGTCTGTTTCCAAAGAAACACTATAAATAAAGAAAACAAAATGAGTTATGTTGATATTATCTTTGTTATTGTTGTTTCGTAGGTTCTCCGTGATGGGAGATGGAATGAGGAGGATGCTGCTGTTTTAGTGCCTGGGGATATAATCAGTATCAAACTTGGAGATATCGTTCCTGCAGATGCTCGTTTGTTAGAGGGTGATCCTTTAAAAATTGATCAGGCAAGCATACTACAACCCCCTCCTTACCAAAATGAATGTCCAAAATTTATTCAAATTTGCTCTTGATCAAGAGCAATTTGGAATTCTTTTCAGACATTCATTTTGGGACGGAGTTAGTAATAATGTCAGTTCTGTTGTTTCGCTCTGCATTTGTATATCTTACTAAATCATACTGCGGTGTTTGTTTTGTTCAGTCTGCTCTGACAGGGGAGTCTCTACCTGTAACGAAAGGCCCAGGAGACGGTGTGTACTCTGGTTCTACTTGTAAACAGGGAGAGATTGAAGCTGTAGTGATAGCCACTGGGGTCCATACCTTTTTCGGGAAGGCTGCTCACCTTGTTGATAGTACTAATCAAGTTGGCCACTTCCAGAAGGTTAGTTGATAGAAATGTAGTACTCCCTCCGCCCCAAATTGAATGCAACAAATTTTCAAATATGCTCTTGCTCAAAAGTGAAAATTTGAATTTTTCGGGGATTCATTTTAGGATGGAAGGAGTATGTGTTTTGTTTGGGTGCCTAGGGCATGATAATATCCGCAAGTTTGATCTCCATTGTTTTCTTGATCAGGTCTTGACTTCAATTGGGAATTTCTGCATTTGTTCTATTGCTGTGGGAATGATTATTGAACTTATCGTAATGTTCCCAATTCAAGAACGGAAGTATCGCCCTGGAATTGACAATCTACTTGTGCTACTCATTGGAGGGATTCCTATTGCCATGCCCACAGTTCTATCTGTAACAATGGCTATTGGCTCTCATCGGTTAGCTCAGCAGGTTCGTCAGGTCCTCTGTCTTTTCTAATGAACAATATTGTCAGAAGACTCACTTGTAACAGTTATGATAATGAATGCAGGGAGCTATTACAAAAAGAATGACTGCTATTGAAGAGATGGCAGGCATGGATGTGCTTTGCAGTGACAAGACTGGAACTTTAACATTGAACAAACTTACTGTTGACAAGAACCTTATTGAGGTAATTTTACGAGCCTCACGTGTTACTTATTGCATCTGCTCCCTCTATTTCTTCCATGAATGTTGTGACTGAGGGCCCGTTATTTCTTCAAGGTGTTTGCCAAAGGTGTGGACCCCGATACTGTCGTTTTGATGGCAGCCCGAGCCTCCCGAACAGAAAACCAGGATGCAATTGATACAGCCATTGTTGGGATGTTGGCAGATCCAAAGGAGGTAAAATTCCCAAGTAGTTGAATTGTTTTTATGTAAGGGTTTGTTTAGTATGCTTAATTGTTCCTTGGACAGGCACGTGCTGGAGTTCAAGAGGTGCACTTCCTTCCCTTCAATCCCACTGATAAGCGTACTGCATTGACTTACCTTGATAGCGATGGTAAAATGCATAGGGTTAGCAAAGGTGCTCCCGAGCAGGTTTCTCTCTCTTTCTCTCTCTTCTCTTCTCCGTCCCTGCATGTCGTATCTTGTTCATTTATGTGGCAGTAGGTTGACTTATTTTGTTTTCTCGTATTGTTTGCAGATTTTGAATCTTGCACATAATAGGTCAGACATAGAGCGTAGGGTTCATTCTGTCATTGATAAGTTTGCTGAACGAGGTTTGCGATCACTTGGAGTAGCATACCAGGTATATTGATATATTTTCTTCTTGGTAATGGTTCTCGATTGAGTGGGACTAATACCTTTTGACTTTTGTATATGAATGTATAATTGTTGCATTGTTCACTTTCTTGTAGGAAGTTCCAGAGGGAAGGAAAGAAAGTGCTGGAGGCCCATGGCAGTTTATAGGTCTCATGCCTCTCTTTGATCCACCTAGGCATGATAGTGCTGAGACAATACGTAGGGCTTTGAACCTTGGAGTCAATGTTAAAATGATCACAGGTATTTTATTTGTTTGTTTATTATTGCTCCATATGTAAATAGCTGTCCATTAGTTGATTTTTGCAATGTTGAACGTGACTTTGAAAGTTGCTTGTCATTTGTATATTAGGTGGTCACTTGATACTCCCTCCGTCCCCCAAAAAACTGTCTTACTTTCCATTTAGCTTGTACCAAAAATTTGTCCCATATCAAAATTGTACTTTGTAATGTAATTTTAACAAGGTACAACAATTTAAAGCATGATCCATAAAAAATGTTGACTCTCAAGTGGGATACTTTTTTTTTGGGACGGAGGCATATTATTTTCTCATCAATCATTCCTTGCTACAGGTGATCAACTGGCCATAGGAAAGGAAACTGGACGCCGTCTGGGAATGGGAACCAACATGTATCCTTCTTCTGCTTTACTAGGACAAAACAAGGACGAGTCCATTGCTGCTTTACCAATTGATGATCTCATAGAAAAAGCCGATGGCTTTGCTGGAGTCTTCCCTGGTACACCATTTTATTTATTATTAACTTCCTTTTCCGTCCCCCTCCCCTTCTTTGGTCTAGTAAGTAATACCGAGTAAGATTTTTTTTATAATGTGCCTTTTATTTGGTTTCAGAGCACAAATACGAGATAGTAAAGCGCCTGCAAGCTAGAAAACACATCTGTGGAATGACTGGGGACGGAGTTAATGACGCTCCTGCTCTTAAGAAGGCTGATATTGGAATTGCTGTGGATGATGCTACTGATGCAGCCCGTAGTGCTTCTGACATTGTTCTTACTGAGCCTGGCCTCAGTGTTATTATTAGTGCTGTTTTGACTAGTCGAGCAATCTTCCAGAGGATGAAGAACTATACGGTTAATACGCCTTTTTCTTTTCCTAATGATAGTCAAGCTTTTGGTGCAGTATACACTTTTTCTATCAACTAATTCATGGTCCGTCTTTTGCTTTTTGGCAGATTTACGCTGTTTCCATTACAATACGTATTGTGGTAAGTACTTCTACATAGAAGAAAGTAATATTCTCTGTTAATTTTAGAGACTTGATCGTGTGAATGAGTTATGTGTATATATGTATGTTCTCATTATGGTTTTTGCTACTTGATAGCTTGGGTTTATGCTGCTGGCTTTGATATGGAAGTTTGACTTCCCTCCTTTTATGGTGCTCATTATTGCCATTCTTAATGATGGTTAGCTCCTTCTCTATGAATGAGAGCTCATATTTTTGAATGGTATATGAAATCTGCTTCTATGTTTTTCTTACTAGCAGTTGTTTTATGTCAGGAACCATCATGACAATATCTAAGGATAGGGTGAAGCCATCTCCTCTGCCTGACAGCTGGAAGCTGGCGGAGATATTTGCAACTGGTGTTGTTCTCGGTAGTTACTTAGCAATGATGACTGTGATATTCTTTTGGGCCGCATATAAAACAGACTTCTTTCCGGTAGGCAATGTTTTTGGACCTCATTGTCTAGAAACCTGTTTTTTTACTTTTTTTTAGTCAAATTTCGTTTGATCGACATTTGTATTTGATAACTATTTGCTTCGTATTACATTTACTTAAGTGAGATTTTCTTGCACTCTACTTTTCCAGAGGCATTTTGGGGTACCAACTCTTGAGAAAACGGCCCATGATGACTTCAGAAAGCTTGCTTCAGCCATTTATCTCCAAGTCAGTACTATTAGTCAAGCCCTCATATTTGTTACACGATCCCGAAGCTGGTCATTTGTGGAGCGTCCTGGTTTACTACTCGTGTTTGCTTTCGCTGTTGCTCAATTGGTGGGGGGCTAAAGTTATTTTTTTCTTTTTTTGCATGTTTCATTTAAACTTGATGTTTTATAATGATGTTGAAGCATAACTTCTTTTTCTCCATTGCACGTAGATTGCTACCTTAATTGCAGTTTACGCGAACTGGGCTTTTGCTGCAGTAGAAGGAATTGGATGGGGTTGGGCTGGTGTGATATGGCTTTACAATATTGTCACCTACCTTCCTCTTGATATCATTAAGTTCTTTATCCGCTATGCTCTGAGTGGACGAGCATGGGATCTTGTTCTTGAAAGAAGGGTATGACTTGGATTTCATATTTTATCGAGTGGCATAACCTTTCAACCTCTTTTTTTTCTTTTTCTGACTATTTCTGTTTTTGTAGATTGCTTTCACTAGGCAAAAGGATTTTGGAAAAGAACAGCGTGAGCTTCAATGGGCACATGCACAGAGGACTCTTCACGGGCTTGATGTGCCCGACACCAAAATGTTTGGGGACCGTGCCAATGTCACTGAGCTTAATCAGATGGCTGAGGAAGCCAAAAGGAGAGCTGAAATTGCTAGGTAAGTCTGAATTGATAACGTTGATATATACTCCCTCCATTCCATTTCAAAGTGCAAAAAATTCCGTTTTAGGTGTCCAAATTTCACAAGCCCAAAATGGTAACATTGTACTCTCTCCGTCCCAAAATGAATGTCCAAAAATTTTACTAATTTGCTGATCAGGAGCAAATTTGAATTTTTTTTTTTTGACATTCATTTTGGGATGGAGGGAGTAATATTTTTTAATATGTGAGATCCACTTGACATACTCAAATAACTGCCACATTTACTATTTCCTTCCCCATTATCAATACACACAACACCTTAATATTATACTTCCTCCGTCCCGTTTGAAACTTAATTGTGGGTCCCACTTACAAATCCTGCCCCATTTATCACAATACTTTTGAATATATATATATACTCCTTAATTCTCGTGCTCCCAGAAAAGGTGAAGTTTCGATGGGATGGAGAGAGGGAGTATACTTCTTAGATGCCATGCACATGACAGTGGCATTAATGCAATTTGAAATGGGACGGGGGAGTATACACACACACACACACACACACACACATATATATACACACATAGCTGTATGTATAAATATATATGCATCCATACACACACACACACACACACACACATATATGTATATATATATGTGAAGCATTTATTTATGTTTTCCTGATTCTGTATGTTTCATGATTAACTGCAGATTGAGAGAACTGCACACACTGAAAGGTCATGTTGAGTCGGTGGTAAGATTGAAAGGTCTTGACATTGAAACAATTCAGCAAGCGTACACCGTTTGAGAGAAGAAGTCTTATAGCGCACATTTACTAGTGCTGAGGATAAAAGACTAAATCAGCATATGTAGTTGCGAGTTACCTTTGAGATGACCATTTTTAATTAGTATGATTATGTCTTCTTTTGCTGTTTTTGGCTCTTTTTATTGTTATTATCATGTTTATCATTTTGGCTCACAAAATTGTCCCGTAGAATACTCAAAACTGGGATAGAAAACACTTGTTATGCCAAAATTTGTTGTCTATATCAGAAAGGTTTTTGGCTTTTTAGCATGTATGCATTTGTGTTTATTTTCCCGTTCTCGTAGCTGAAATAACAATTCATGTCTTTGAGAATGTACTAGTATATGAGAAGTACTGTCCGATGTTTTTTCGTGCTTCTGACGGCCTTCGTTACACTGAGAGCTGATATCTTGACCACTTTGACATCTGTTCTCTTCCCATTTTTATTATTTTTGGTGAAGAAAGTTGGTACTACCTTTGTCCGGTCCAGGAGCAACTTTTGATATTTATTTTGGGACGGAGAAGTAAATTATATTGTTTGTTAAAAGACATGTTAGGTGTAAGAATGTAACACCCCGAATTTTCTTATAATATCTGAGCATTTAATGGCATTTAATAACAATAATAAACAATAATAAATACCTTAATTTAGTGTTCACAACGGCCCCTTATTTGAACCATAAATTCAAAACAATAGCGGAAGCGTAACTTAAACTTGTCTTGGTAGGTAACAACCCTAACCATCAATGTACTTCAACTTACATCGAAATAAATAAACGTACTTAAAACTACTAAATTAAGAATCTTCAATCCAGCGTCTTCCTACGGCTGCTTTCCTTGTCTTGTCCTTCTACTTAAATCCTGAAAAAAAAATTATAGAGAAGGGATGAGCGAACGAATGCTCAGTAAGTTCATACGTGGTCTCTCCGGTTACTAAGGAGAGACGACCAGAACGAATACTATGAATAACTTTTACAAAGATAGGTTCAGTTACTTTTGGATTCAAGACTGCAGAACAATACAGTCGTATTACTTTTAAGATTTTACTTCCAAAGGATTATGGCACTACAATCCAAAGGAATTCATTCAAGTTCCGTCAATTCCAGGGTAACGTACATTATAACATCAATGCCAAAGGTACAATTTGTACACCTAGCTTCTCAAGCCAATAGTGTGGGTCGTAACATAAATGGTATCCACAAATATATGCTCGGGGTCTAGAATCATCCTTGTAATCAGACAATTCCTGAGAGAAGACATGTGATCACTCATGCAATCCCTAGTTTAAGGACGGGTCTTTTCTAACTGGACTGTCCGTCAATGTCTTTTCTAACTGGACATTGGCCACTCTAACAAGTAAGTGGTTAACTTACAAGTTAAAATGAGAACATACCAAGGTACAAGTATGTGATACAAGTTTCAAACTTCGATACTTAGTAGATCAATGGGGACATCACTAAGTATAGATTCTTTCAAGGAACGTTCAATAACCCAGAGTACATTCAAATACTATCATGCCATACTGATAGCTAACTTTAGAAAAATACGGAATTCCAATAAACAGGAGTTCAAATACTGTAAGGAATGTAATCCCTTACCTGAATTGCTTTTCCTCGCAATCTCCTCTCTGTGCAAATCTACAAGGCACGGAGTAATTTACTTTAGTACTCTCAACATGGTTAACTACTTCTACTGAGTTAACTGCGAGATGTGTCTTAACTTCTTTACTTCGTTATTTCTTTTCTTACGTTTAAGTTTCTGACTTTGATTTACGAGTCAGTCCTTTAACTTTGATATAATTGCAATTAAGTCCTCTAACTTTGGGTTAATTACAATTTGGTCCCTCCACTTTGGGTTAATTGCAAATTGGTCCTTCAACTTTAGTTTAATTGTAAATTGGTCCTTCAACTTTGGATTAATTACAATTCAGTCCTTCAACTTTCCTTTAATTACAGAAAGGTCCTTTGACTTTGGTTTTGTTTTGTTTTGTTTTTGTTTTTTTTTTTTTTTTCCCGTTTTGTGTTTTTGATAACAAAGAATTCCTAATTTGACTAACTCAAGAATTTATACTTTGGATTGATTCCTAATTGGGTTAGGTTTATTAATTAAAATTCGGGCCAACCCAAATTCTTTTTGGCCCACTCTTTTAATTGTTCTATAACTCTAATTATTATTTAATTAAACCAATTAAAATAATAAAAAAAAAATGCGGGTATTACATTCTTACCCCCTTAAAAGAAGTTTGTCCTCAAACTTTGACCAGTCTTAATCCGAGAAGATGTCCGAGTACAATTCGCGCATTTCACTTTCTTGTTCCCATGCTGCTTCTCTTTCTGAGTGATTGCTCCACTGCACTTTTACATATGGGACCGTACGCTTTCTTACGACCTCGTCTTTTCTGTCGACGATCTTGATTGGTCGTTCATCTTACGTCAAATCTGCCCGAACTCTTAACTGCTTGTATTCTATCACATGACTCGGATCATGAATATACTTCCTTAGCATGGAGACATGGAACACATTATGCACTCCAGCTAATACCGGCGGTAACGCCAATCGATAAGCCACTTCCCCGATCTTATCAAGAATTTCGAATGGTCCCACATATCGTGGACTTAACTTTCCCTTAATCCCAAAACGCATAACTCCCTTCGTGGGTGATATCTTTAGGAATACTCGATCCCCTGGCTGAAATTCCAGTTCTCGCCTTCTATTGTCTGCGTAAGATTTCTGCCTACTCTGTGCAGTCTGTAACCACTTCCGGATCTGTTGTACCTTATCTGCCGTGACTTGTACAAGTTCCGGTCCACTTAACCTCCTCTCGCCGACTTCGTCCCAACATGCCGGTGATCTACACTTCCTCCCATACAATGCTTCATATGGTGCCATCCCAATACTGGCATGAAAGCTATTGTTGTATGCGAATTCCACCAAAGGTAAATGTTCGTCCCATGCATTGGGCCAATCTAACGAAGTAGCCCTCAGCATGTCTTCCAGTGTCTGGATAGTCCTTTCCGACTGCCCATCTGTCTGTGGATGAAACGCCGTACTCATGGTCAACTCTGTTCCCAATGCTTCTTGTAGGCTGTTCCAAAATTTCGAAGTGAACCTAGCATCTCGATCAGACACGATTGTGACCGGGATCCCATGCAACCTCACTATCTCGTCGATATACAACTTGGCCAACTTTTCCAACGAATCAGTCTTCTTGATTGCCAGAAAATGTGCTGACTTCGTCAATCGATCTACTATAACCCATATAGCGTCATACTTCCCTGCCGTCTTTGGCAACCCACTTACGAAATCCATAGCAATATTCTCCCACTTCCATTCGGGAATTGGTAATGATTGCAGCAACCCTGCTGGCTTCTGATGTTCACTCTTAACTTGTTGACACGTCAGACATCTATGCACATACTCTGCCACGTCATTCTTCATATTATTCCACCAATATGACTCCTTAAGATCCCTATACATTTTAGTACTTCCCGGATGTACAGAGAACTTTGAGCAATGAGCTTCTCTCAATATCTCTCTCTTAATTTCATCATTATTTGGCACCCATACTCTCTTTTGGTACCTCAGAATTCCATCTTCGCCCACGTGAAGATCCTTTGCTTGCCCTTTTCCGATTAGAGTTTCTCTCTCCTCGTCTAATTCTTGTGCCTCTTTAATTCTGCCCAACAATGCAGGTTGTAACGTCAGTCGAGCCAAGTATCCGCTTACTTTTACTATCAAGTTCATCTCATTGACATCTTTCCATATGCTTACCCCCTTAGAGATCAACGTAGCCAACATTCCGTGATTCTTCCTACTTAAGGCATCTGCCACCTTGTTAGCCTTCCCAGGATGATACAATATTTCACAGCCGTAATCCTTGAGAAGTTCTAACCACCTCCGTTGTCTCATATTCAATTCCTTCTGCGTGAAGATATACTTAAGGCTCTTGTGATCTGTAAAAATCTGGCATTTTACGCCATACAGATAATGTCTCCAAATTTTCAAGGCAAACACTACTGCTGCTAACTCCAAATCATGGGTCGGGTAATTCCTTTCATGCACTTTCAACTGCCTAGATGCATAAGCTATCACCTTCTCATTTTGCATCAGTACACAGCCTAGTCCTTTCAACGACGCATCACTGTAGATAACAAAACCTTCCGTCCCTGTCGGTAGTGTTAATACTGGTGCAGATACTAATCTATTCTTCAATTCTTGAAAACTTCGCTCACATTCTTCTGACCAAACAAACTTAGCTGCCTTCCGTGTCAGCTTCGTCAATGGTCCTGATAACTTCGAAAATCCCTCTACAAACCTTCTATAGTAACCAGCTAAACCCAAGAAACTTCTTATTTCGGTTACCGTAGTCGGCCTTTCCCAATCCATTATTGCTTCTACCTTCGTCGGGTCCACAGAAATTCCTTCTTTCGACACTACGTGCCCCAAAAATGCTACTTTCTCCAACCAGAATTCACATTTCTTAAATTTCGCGTACAATTTCTGCCTTCTCAAAATTTCTAGTACCATCCTCAAATGTTCGGCATGTTCCTCCCTTGTCTTTGAGTACACCAAAATATCATCAATGAATACTATCACACATTTGTCTAAGTACTCCTGAAATATTCTATTCATCAACTCCATGAATGCAGCTGGTGCGTTCGTTAACCCAAATGGCATCACGACAAACTCATAATGCCCATACCTTGTCCTAAACGCTGTCTTCACCACGTCCACATCCTTGACTCTTAGCTGATGGTATCCGGATCTAAGATCAATCTTTGAAAAGTAACATGCTCCCCTCAATTGATCAAACAAATCATCAATTCTCGGCAGCGGGTATTGGTTCCTAACCGTCACTTTATTCAATTCTCTATAGTCAATACACAGTCTCATAGATCCATCTTTCTTCTTCACAAATAGTACCGGTGCACCCCATGGTGATACACTCGGTCTAATCAACCCCTTGTCCAACAGTTCTTGCAACTGTTCCTTTAGTTCTTTCAACTCTGTTGGAGCCATCTTGTACGGTGCTCTCGAAATAGGTGTGGTTTCTGGTACTAAATCGATGGAGAACTCTACTTCCCTTACTGGTGGTACACCAGGTAATTCCTCAGGAAACACATCTTGAAATTCATTCACTACTTCAAGTGACTCTAAGGTTACTCCCTTCTCTTCTGTTTCACCTATGTATGCCAGGAATCCTTCACACCCTTTTCTTAATAGTTTACGAGCCTTCATTACAGATATAAGGTTCGATCGGGTTCTAGGTTTCGTTCCTTGAGAACATCACCCTTTTCTAGATAGTAATCTGAAGTGGACTTCTTTCTTTAAAACAATCCACATGCAGCCAACTAGTCCATTCCCAAGATTACATCAAATTCCTCAATGTCCTAAACTAATGAGATCAACTTCAAGTTCTTTCTCGTCCAATTTCAAAGGACAATTCCTAGATATAGACGTAATAGGGATCAATTCTCTAGTTTGAATATCCATAACTAAAGAATTCTCTAACACATCAGGAATTAAATTCACATTCCTAGCCAAGCAATCATTTGGCACTTCTTATCAGAACATTGCCCTTTGGCGTCGTTCTTATTATCATTATTTCTATTGCCGCAGTCTTTATTCTGGTACTTACTTGTACTACCTTCTTTTTCACGATCGTCAGTAGCCGTCCGCTTATTATTATTCCCATCCTTTAGATTCAGTCGACTCTTTCTCAGTTGACTCTTCTTCTCTTCTCGCTTACCGCGATAACTATTCTGATTCTTTCTCTACTATCCTTGCCCTATCCAACACTTGGTCATAGGTTGGTAGCATTAATGGAGTAATTCTGTATTTGATTCGGTTGCTCAAACCAGCTTCAAATTTTCGAGCCTTTTGCGCTTCATCATCGAAGAGCGTTAGGGCAACTTCTAGCAATTCGGTGAATCTAGCACCATAGTCGTTCACCGTCATACTTCCTTGAGTTATCATCATAACTCAGCCACTCTGGCGTTTTGAACACTTTTCGGATAATATGATACTATCATTAGTTATCATGAATACGAGACGTTTTTACGCACTCTCATACTATCGCTCGTCTCTACAGACTAACATTCAATTTATAGGTCATTCACTAAACCACTGGTCGCTTCAATAGACCATCACTATCTTAATTAGTCAACTTTACTAGACTTATTGGTCGTTTCATTAGACCATTACTATTTTCATCGGTCATTTCAATAGACCATTCTTACTTGTTCCAGGGCATTTTTTTAACACTATTACTCACGCTAATACAAGCATTGCTACTATGCTTAATACTTTCAAATAAATAGGCCGTCCCCAAAAGACGTAACTTTTACAAGAGATCGGTTTACTAGATCTTTGGTCGTTTCAATAGATCAATTCTACTTAACGAAGTCATTTCACTAGACTTTACTTATTATCAGGTCGATTCACTAGACCTATTTTCATTCACACTTGGCTGATTCAATAAGTCATATACTTTTATACTTGACCGTTTCGATAGGTCACCTTATTCTTGTTTCGATCATTTCACTAGACCAAAACTGAATTCACTTGGCCGTTTCAATAATCCAATTACTTTTACTTTTGACCGTTTCAATAGGTCACTTTACTCTTGTTTCGATCGTTTCACTAGACCAAAACTAATTTTCACTTGGCCGTTTCAATATGCCAATTATACTTAAGGTCTTTTCACTTGACCCATACTTTCTCGTTCTAGACTCGCTCACACGCTTTAACATTTAAGAACGAAACACTAAACAAAGCCATTTGTTTAGAATAAATCATAAAATTTTATTACGAGTATCTTCTTGGAATAAAAGTAAACAAAACAAAAAGTCTAGTATTTTCTCTAACTAGAACTAACTATCAATACTATGAATGATATAAATTCTATGTTCCACTTTTCAATCATGGACACCTTCCTATGCCTTCCCTTAGGTCTTCCACTAGGCACCTTTGGTGTCTTCTTAGAGCCTCTTGGTCTACCTCTGGACCTACGAACTGGTACCATTGGTGGTTCATCATCAATAATTTCAATTGAATTAACTTTATTGCTTCCAAGGTTGATATCTACTTCCTCGATTTCATCATCAGTTACTAATTCTTCCTCATTTGGTGCTTCATTACCTATAAGTGTGGTCGGTTTAAGCTTTCTAGCCTTTTCTTCCTTGAACTTTTCCAGTTCATAATACTATTGATAGGCCTCTTCTCTGACCTCATGGTAGTCCCAAGATTTCATTATAACATATTAGTAGGATATAAATAGACATGCAATGAAGAGGTTTCTACTTCCCCAAGTATATTCATACTTTACGTACACCCTTAGTATTATTCCTAGAGATAGATTTTATCACTTGAACTTCCTCGAGTAAGATCTTATTCAAGTCAAGTACTAAGTTCTCCCATTAGTCTTAACTTTCAGTTTTCTCCCATAAGACCTAAAGCCATTGCTCTGATACCAACTGTAACACCCCGAATTTTCTTATAATATCTGAGCATTTAATGGCATTTAATAACAATAATAAACAATAATAAATACCTTAATTTAGTGTTCACAACGGCCCCTTATTTGAACCATAAATTCAAAACAATAGCGGAAGCGTAACTTAAACTTGTCTTGGTAGGTAACAACCCTAACCATCAATGTACTTCAACTTACATCGAAATAAATAAACGTACTTAAAACTACTAAATTAAGAATCTTCAATCCACCGTCTTCCTACGGCTGCTTTCCTTGTCTTGTCCTTCTACTTAAATCCTGAAAACAAAATTTATAGAGAAGGGATGAGCGAACGAATGCTCAGTAAGTTCATACGTGGCCTCTCCGGTTACTAAGGAGAGACGACCAGAACGAATACTATGAATAACTTTTACAAAGATAGGTTCGGTTACTTTTGGATTCAAGACTGCAGAACAATACAGTCGTATTACTTTTAAGATTTTACTTCCAAAGGATTATGGCACTACAATCCAAAGGGATTCATTCAAGTTCCGTCAATTCCAGGGTAACGTACATTATAACCTCAATGCCAAAGGTACAATTTGTACACCTAGCTTCTCAAGCCAATAGTGTGGGTCGTAACATAAATGGTATCCACACATATATGCTCGGGGTCTAGAATCATCCTTGTAATCAGACAATTCCTGAGAGAAGACATGTGATCACTCATGCAATCCCTAGTTTAAGGACGAGTCTTTTCTAACTGGACTGTCCGTCAATGTCTTTTCTAACTGGACATTGGCCACTCTAACAAGTAAGTGGTTAACTTACAAGTTAAAATGAGAACATACCAAGGTACAAGTATGTGATACAAGTTTCAAACTTCGATACTTAGTAGATCAATGGGGACATCACTAAGTATAGATTCTTTCAAGGAACGTTCAATAACCCAGAGTACATTCAAATACTATCATGCCATACTGATAGCTAACTTTAGAAAAATACGGAATTCCAATAAACAGGAGTTCAAATACTGTAAGGAACGTAATCCCTTACCTGAATTGTTTTTCCTCGCAATCTCCTCTCTGTGCAAATCTACAAGGCACGGAGTAATTTACTTTAGTACTCTCAACATGGTTAACTACTTCTACTGAGTTAACTGAGAGATGTGTCTTAACTTCTTTACTTCGTTATTTCTTTTCTTACGTTTAAGTTTCT
This sequence comes from Campanula takesimana, assembly GCA_026119855.1. Taxonomy (NCBI): domain Eukaryota; kingdom Viridiplantae; phylum Streptophyta; class Magnoliopsida; order Asterales; family Campanulaceae; genus Campanula; species Campanula takesimana. Next base: position 2,555,535 of record JAOWBW010000003.1, read on the forward strand.
GACTTTGATTTACGAGCCAGTCCTTTAACTTTGATATAATTGCAATTAAGTCCTCTAACTTTGGGTTAATTACAATTTGGTCCCTCCACTTTGGGTTAATTGCAAATTGGTCCTTCAACTTTAGTTTAATTGTAAATTGGTCCTTCAACTTTGGATTAATTACAATTCAGTCCTTCAACTTTCCTTTAATTACAGAAAGGTCCTTTGACTTTGGTTTTTTTTTTTTTTTTTTTTTTTTTTGATAACAAAGAATTCCTAATTTGACTAACTCAAGAATTTATACTTTGGATTGATTCCTAATTGGGTTAGGTTTATTAATTAAAATTCGGGCCAACCCAAATTCTTTTTGGCCCACTCTTTTAATCGTTCTATAACTCTAATTATTATTTAATTAAACCAATTAAAATAATAAAAAAAAATGCGGGTATTACAAAGAAAGAGCTGTTTTACCTGCTGCATACATGCAACAGAACATGCATATTGCATGTGCTTACATTTCATACATTCATGGTGAAAATAAGTGCTTATGAGCTTAAGTTTCCCCACTACCCACCATTACTCAAAATTTGATCTCTATCCAAATTTTACACTCTAACCATACCCATCTTTAAATGATTTTTTTTTTGTTTTTCGAAGGAAAAGTAATTTCATTAAACAAAATTCATTTTATTCTCTGACTTCAATTTCAGGGCTTGTAATTGATGTTGTTAATTTGCAATCATACATATGTTCCCAAACTGGCTTGGAATTGAGTTGCTAGTATTTTTTTTAAAAAAAATAGACAACACAAATTTTATTAATAGTTATCAAGAAGAAAGCGCTCCACAATAGTCGGAGGCTCATTCAAAAATTGAGGGTTTCGATCAGGACTTGCCATCAAACTACATGTCTCCGTGAGAAAATCTAACTCTTCTCGAATAATGAAGTCCGACCTTGAATCAAATCTTCATTGAACGCCCTGATGAATAATGACTTGGGACTCAAGACATTACTCAACACTGGTCTTCAATAAATCCCCACATGAACAATATTTTGCGTTGAAGACACAACATGATGACACATTTGAGTTGACAATACATGCCCAATCAATCATCCAAAACATTACAACACACAAAAATGTAAAAGGAAATAAAAGTTACTACTATAATACTATCATTTATATAAATGACAAAAAAATCTCTTTATCACAATATATATCATTAATAATAATAATAACGAACAAAATACTCTTATTATCTTCAAAAAATATAATTGAGTTGGCTTATGAAAAACGTGTTTTTCCTTAAGGATAGAAAAAATGTGTTTTTCCAAGCACCCTGGCGCTTGTTTTTAAAAACAAGCGGTGACATTTTTGTAAATACTGGCAAGCATCATAAATGCCAGTGTGAATATTCTAAAAGTGTTAGTCATTTGGACTGGCGTTTAAAAACATTGTCGTTGGCACTTTTTAAAAGTGTCAGTGTTAGTGTTTAAAAGTGCCAGCCATTACAGTGACACTTATAAACATTGATACTGGCACTTATCAAAAGTGTCAGTGGTAGTGTTAGTAAGTGCCAGTGTAACATGCCTGACAATTTTTAACACTAATACTGGCACTTAGGATTAGTGCCGAAGATCTTTCCGTTTATTACAAAAATGCCACCACGCCATTTTTAAAAAGACGTTTTACGTGAAGCTTAACTTAAAACACGTTTTTTTAGCATATTTTCACAATATAATTATACTCCTTCCATACGAGTAGACGTGTCCATCCGGTTATAACCGGCGGTTGACGGTTATAACCGCCGGTTATGTTTTTCGTTAAATGCTAACCGTAACCTAACCGTCTAACCGTTATGTCCGGTTACGGTTAACCGGTTAACCGGTTAATGCGGTTAAACCGGTTAAACCGGTTACCTTTTTTTTTTTTTTTTTTTTTTCAAAACAGTTTTATTAACAGTTTTTTGTTAAAAAAAAAGATAAAATAAAAAAACACTTCATTTTTTTAAAGGGTTTTTTTTTTCAAGTAAAGTTTTTTTTTTTCAAGTAAAAAAAAAAATTTAACTGTTTTTTTAAACAGTTTTCTTAACAGATTTTTTTAACAGTTTTATTAACAGATTTTTTAACTTTTTTTTTTTTTTTAAACAGTTTTTATAAAAAAAAAAAAACGGGAGTATATGTATGAGTCATACATATATTAAACAGTTTTCTTTTGTTTTTTTTGTTTTTAAGTTAAAAACTTAAAATGTATAAGTGTATAACTATAATGTATAACACAAATTTTTTAAGTAAAAAAGGGACGGTACCCTTAAATTTTATTAATTAAAATTAAAATTACAAAGAGGGGGACAACCAATCCTTGCCCTTTTATAATTAAGGGAGGAAAAAATGGAGCCTTATTACCTCAACTAAACTATTACAATGAAATAAAAATAAACCTATTCTAAAAATTAAAATAAAAACTATCTACATTCCGTCCCCTTCCGAACTTCCCGTAGAATCTTCCAAGTCGTATTGATATTGTGGATCTACATTTACTAAATCCTCTTCATAAGGCATATCTTGCTCCCTCTTTTCCGCTCTAACCCAATCACCAAGCAAGAGTTGATTTTCCAAATTTTCACAAGTTAGTTGGGAACGTCTTGCATCCAAAACATTTCCTCCCACACTAAATGCCGATTCGACGGCCACGGTTGAAGCGGGAGAAGCTAAGACTTCTTTTGCAATTAAAGAGAGTATGGGATAAGTTTCTTGCCTTTGTGACCACCACCTCAAAATATCAAAAGAAATTGGATTTGAAGTGTTTTGTACAACTTCATGTCTAGTAGAGAAATATGCTTCCAACTCGTACGGAATGCTAGAGGTAGAAGAAGAAGAAGGAGACGTTCTAGGACGTTTTGAAAAATAAATATCATTAACAAAACTATATGGATCGTTATTCACATCATATTGTGTATCAATATCTTCTTCATTAGGACTTGAGCCATATTGAGAAACATTTCCATGAATTGCATTATACTCATTATAAAGAGTCACCAAATCTTTTTTTGTATTTTCAACAATAATCGCCGGGTTTTCGTGTAATCCGTCCCCATTGGGGTATAAATTTGCATAATAAAACGTTATTATGCGGACTAGATCTTTCAATTTAATACGGGGATCCAACATCTTTGCAAGCAAAAATAGAGACGGAATGTTATCAAAATATTTGACCCACTTTTGCCTCATGGAAGCAATGCTTTCGTTTAAAATGGTGCAATTTTGCAAATTTTTAAAACTTAGAACTATTGCAATACATTGATCAAGTACCAAAACGGAAGTTGGATAATAAACTCCCGACAAAGCCAAAGTAGCGGTATTGAAAATCTTTAATAATTGACATAAATTAGTGCAAGCGTTCCATTGATACGCAAATAAAGGAATTTCATAGCCCATACTAATAAAAAAATCCATGATATGCTCTTTATACTCAAAACCATCAATTAACATTTTGTAGGTAGAATTCCACCTAGTCGGAACATCCATAGAAAAATATTTTTCGGGAAGACCCTTATTTAGTAAATATTTTATCCATTTTCTTGTAATTTTATTTTTTTTTGCAATAAAATAAAGAGCCTCTCTAATGGGTTTAACATATTGATCTAAAGCATCCAAACCATCTTTAACACATAAATTTATGATATGACATAAACATCTAATATGAAAATACTTACCCCCAAGTGACGGTTGACAAATGAGCATCAATTCCGGTATACTAGCGGTATTAGCACTAGCATTGTCGAATGAAATAGAAAATATTTTTTGCAAAAGACCATATTTTGCCAAAATGGCGTGCAACTTTCTACAAATATTTTCCGCGGAATGAGGTGGTTCAAAACTATCATATGCAAGTAGTCTTTTTTGTAAAGTCCACGAATTATCGATCCAATGGCATGTAACACCCAAATAACTATTTCTTTGCCAATGATCACTCCAACCATCGGCACAAATTGAAACTCTTTGATCTAATTTTGATAAAACATCAATTAAAAAATGTTTATATTCCAAAACCACTTTTTTAATATCGCGTACGAGAGTCGTACGTGGTACTTTGGAGGCGGCCGGATTTAAAGAAAGTCTAATAAACCGTTCATAAAAGTCATCATCCGCAAAGTTAAAAGCAAGCCCTTTAACACACACAAATTTGCACAATTCTTTCCTATAAACGACATTATTAAACTTAAATAAGACCGAAGACGTACCTTGGGTGTTAGGTTGAGCAAATTGTAATTGAGCTTGATCACTATCAATCCCAAGTTTTTCAGGATGTGTTGATCTCAAGTGATGGTTCAATGTTCCATGCCCATTACCTTTTGCGAACGGGTAAGATTTGGTGCAATAGTTGCAACACGCTCGAAAATGTACAAAGTCGTTGGGGTCAATTTGTACTTTTCGGAAATGGATCGTGAAAGTGTCGGATTTGGATTCTCGTGCTTGACGTTGCCCCCGACCACCTCTTCCCACGCCTCGAGCTCGGCCGGCCCCGGCCCTACCACTTTGAGGAACATTTTCTTCAACATTTTGCTCACTTTCCTCAAAATGTGACTCAATTTCCGGGTTAAGTGAGGAAGAACCAACATGTTCCTTGCCGCTCCTTCGAGATGAGGCCATTTTGTTAACAAACTAACTGAAACTGTTTAGAAACTGACTGAAACTCGCTAAAAAACTGACTGAAAATGATGAAAAACACAGATTTTGTTAAAAAACTGACTGAAACTGTCAAAAAACTGACTGAAACTCTCAAAAACTGACTGGAATTCTGAAAACTAACTGGAAAATGATTTGAAACTGACTGGAAATGGTTAACAAAGTGACTGGAATTTTCTAAATAAATTAAAAAAGTGATTTCGTTAAAAAACTAACTGGAAAGCGTTAAAAAACTGACTGGAATTATGCAATCTAACTGGAAATATGAGAGAGTGTGAGAATTAGTAGAGAGAGAAAGAGTATAGAGAAGATGTGGAACTAAAATGGTAGGAGGGAGGGGGTATTTATATGTAAGCAATTTTTGGTTTTTTTTTTTTTTTTTTTTCATTTAAGGCCGAAAGTTAACTGAACTAACGGCTAGTTGGAAAACTAGCCGTTTTTGGACAGTGGTGGTCAGTCAGACATGGGGAAATGGGGGGGGCCCGGTGCAAATTTTTGAAAAGTAGCCGTTAGGCGGTTAACCTCCGGTTTTATAACCGGTTTAACCGCCGGTTATCCGGTTGGCGGTTATCCGGTTATAACCGGCGGTTTACCGGTTTTGAGAAAGGCCTAACCGAAACCGAACCGGGGAATTACGGTTGACGGTTGAGCCGGTTTCCGGTTAACCGGTTTCCCGGTTTTGACCGGTTATCAACCGGCGGTTAGCCGGTTGCCGGTTTTTTTTGGTCACGTCTACATACGAGAGTATAGTAAAAATTGAAGTTTTTTTTTTTTTTTTTTGACACCCAATAAAAATTGAAGTTAACTCACCATTTTTTTTGTGATGGGTATTATTTATACATTACTTGGATGTACATGTAAAAAGTTTTTTTTTTTTTTTTGGGTACAATGTACAGTACAAAGTATTTCTAAAGCCTTGTTTGGTAGAGAATTTTGACAACTCAAAATACTAGCGTTTAAAAAATGTCAGTTTTGATTTTTTTTTTCTTTTCAAAAACTGTGTACTATAGACGTACCCTAACTCTATATGTTTCCATGGTTAAAAAAAAACTTCTTCTTCTCAACAAAAAAAAAAAAAAAAAAAAAAAAAAAAACTTCATTTCAAAAAAAACAACAACAACAACTTTACATGTTTTCATCTCGTGAAAAAAAAAAAAAAAAAAAAAAAAAATTAGAAATCAAAATCAGGATCAGAGTAGTTGTGGCGGCATGGCGGGTTTGCTTGAAGGAATCAAATTTGAAGCCTTTCCATTGGCAATCTCAATTACAGCCTGCTCTGCCGCTCCAGTCGCCACCCGAAAGCTGCTTCTGCCACCAACTGTAGATGACGGTGACCGGATAACCATGACGACTTATCGACGGTGAGTAATCTTCCAATTTCATTTCCATTTCTCTCTACTCTTATGTCTGTTTCCTTTACAAGTATATTCCAATGCCAGCATTTGCTTTCCCTGTTATGTTTAACCTACACTCTTTCAACTAGGGTTTGCTAATTCATGTTTCAATTCATGACAATGTTATCTCTAAATACCTTAATTTCCTATTTCTTATATTCGATTTTGAATGGAGGTGGAATGGATTGGAGATTGCCGTGGGGTTATGATGATTACATTAACTAAAGGTGATCTCTCTGCCTCCCTCATAAAATATGTTTTGTATACTGTAAGTGAGACTCTGTTTTGAATTTTACTTGTTGATTCGCGTTGATGCTTTGTGTTTGCTATTATGAATTTTAGCTTGTACTATTTGTAATTTTGAGTGCGAGATCACCTGCGCATAGACTTTTTGGGCCAAATCCATAATCCATTTCCATTGGGCAGAGTTCCCGCAGGTTTCAAATGTTTGTACAATGCTTGTACCACATTAAAATAAGACCATCTCTTTATTTCAAGACGCGTCATTAATTTTGTGACCGTCGTAATGTGATATTTATTGTGGGACGTAGGGAATATGTATGTACATATGTATACATATATATGTTAGAAGGTATGGAGTTTTTATTTCAGCTTTGTATTATGATTGGTTTGGCACATCTGTTCTAAAAATTGTTAAGGGGAACAACAATAATTGCAAGCCAAATGTGGAATATGGCCAGTTTCCGTAGGAAGTACTGCATAGAACAACTATAACAATCTTATGGTTGAAGGGGTTCTTAAACCTTGTGGATGGATAATGGCGGCAGACAATGATGCTAGGTTGTATTAAGACCCTCCCTAGTGGTTTTCTATTCATGTCATATAGTTGAAGAGGATAACATGCAAATGTCAACTTTACCAGCGCACTACATGGAAAGTGCTATGTTTCATTGATGGAACTATTGTCATCATCATTGCTTAGAAAGCGTATCCAGTATCCACGGTAAAGGGAATATGACTCTTTAATCATTGTAGACCTGAATTTCCCGGAGAATGATAAAACTGATTTTGTCAATTTAAAAACACCGTTTAGAAACCAGAATGTGCAAAATGGAAATGAAACTTAAAAAGGGTTATATATAAGCATTGACAATGAAATTATCACACTTTGTTTGTCTTATGTAAAGATAAATAGTTAGATTATCCCTTGTAATGATTTTCTGAGTCTTTTATGCTAATTTCTGTGGTCATTTTCCCTTCATTATTTTATATCTCAGGGCTCTTGTCATGAGGAGTTCTACTCATAATGTTTCTCGTGTTAGAGGAGTTTCAGCTTTAGTAGTTTAAGAAAGGTAATGAATTCGAAAGAACAATGCATATACTCCCTCCGTCCCAGCTCACTTGACACTTATTTCCATTTTGGTCCGTCCCAGCTCACTTGACACTTCCCAAAATAGCCTACTTTTTATAATTTTATATTCACTCTACCCCACCACTCATTCCCTCTCTTCATTTTACACCACTCAATTTACTCAACTAACACTACTATTCACCCCACTCATTCTATCTCTTCATTTTCTACCACACATTTTCCTTATTTTATTCTTTTTCCTTAAGTTATTGTGCCCACCTCTTGGGTGTCAAGTGAGGTGGGACGGAGGGAGTATATGATTGGTGGCGTCTCACAAATCTCTACTGATCAGTGATCTCTAAAGGTTATGTTTGTCAAGTACTCCCTCCGTCCCATAAGAAATGTCACACTTTCTTTTTTAGTCCATCCCAAAATAAATGTCGCATTTTAAAAACATGACAGTGTCTTAGTGCAATAACACTGTCCAACCGATGTGCAAACAAGTACAACACATTCCATAAAAACGTTGACAAGTCAAATGCAATTTTTTTATGAGACGGAGGGAATATAATATTGGTATAGGTAACAATGTGTTAGGCAGGAAGACAACTTAACTGGTGCAAAAACACATATCTTTAAACAGATATAATAATATCAAGTAGTAATTCTTGATCTACCTGTATATGTGATAAATATCATGCATTCTACTTTTCCTACAGATGCTAGGCTGAGTAGTTTTTCTACATCTAGAATGTGCTACATCACCTCGGCCAATACCGTGACAGCATTGCTTTGTCTTGCTGCTGAGTAGCTTCACATTTGGAGTTGTAGAAGATGAATCAACTTGCAACCCTCTTCAAATGCGATCAAAATGCTTTAATCTATGCATTAAACAATATGTTTTCCTGATTGCACTTCTTCCATAGGTACATCATTAACTTTGCCTTCCGTTCCTTTGTATTTGTACCACTTTGAACAAACTAGGAAATACCCCACATTCAAAACCTGCAGACCAGCAACCATGTAATAAAAGTAGGCCAGTTTCCCCTTGTTAAGGTCTTCAGCCAACCAGTTTCCTCCTTCATTATCTCTTGTTATTCTGTGGACCATCGTTATCAAGAAGCTACTCAAGTAACTAGCCATTGCCAAGCCACAAAACATGAACGATCCAGCAAAACTTCTCATGTTTTCCGGGAACTGCTTGTAGTAAAATTCAACCAGCCCAATAACTGCAAATGCTTCAGACAGTCCTGCTAAAACCAATTGAGGTACTAACCAATACCCTGACATGGCAGAAATGGCTCCTTTTCTTGGCACGAATCCCAATGTCGGCTCAGTAAGAGCAGTATGTTTCCTTTTGGTTTCTACCAAAGCTGAGACGAGCATAGTGACTATACCAAGCCCAAACCCGAACCCTACCCTTTGGAGAAGCGTGATTCCGCTTTCTTTCTTTGTGATTTTTCGAAGGAATGGAACAATGATTCTGTCAAAGATTGGAATCCAAACAGTGAGGCCAAGCATTTGGAAGACTGAGTAAGAAGCTGCAGGAATCCTGAATTTGCCAGTACTGAGGCGTCTGTCAGATTGAATGGCCTGAAATACTGCATACGTTCCCATTTGGTTAATAGTAACAAAGTAGACAATGCTTGCGAACCATATAGGCATTATTCTCAAAATGCACTTCATTTCTTCCACTTGCTGTATCCCACAAAGTCTCCATGGATTACCAGCTGATCCATCATTCTTGATCTGGTCTTCATCAGTTATTACGCATGCTTTGTTAAGAAACCTGGAATCAATCATTATGTGTTTTCATTAGTGATAATGGTTCAATACTGCAATACTTCTTCCGTCCCATAATAAATGTAAGCATTTGACTTGTCAACATTTTTAAGGAACGTGTTTTACTTGTTTGCTTTACTTGTTTGCACACTGCTTCTACAACGTTAAATTGCCCTAAGACACTTTCCTTTTTTAGAAATGCGACTTTTATTTGGGACATAAGACAGAAAAGGAAAGTGATATTTATTATGGGACAGAGGGAGTATCTTATAGAAAATCAATGTGATTACCATAAAAAGTTTTGCTCAAGTTGCTTATACCTGAACTGTTCTGTGTAGGGAAGCTTCGAGTTGATAGAACCCGCGGGAGTATAATTGAAAAGGGACAAGCTTGGGTCCTCAGGTAACTTTACTCTCCTTTTATATCCAGCTGCTACAAGTACTTGTGCAATGCTAGTCAATGGACTCCCCTGTGCCTTAACTTTTACATATATTTTCGTGCCCGCGAAGAAAAATGCGCATGATAAAAACATAAGAAACGCTGGAATTGCTAACCCAATAGCCCAATTGACATCAGTTTGCACATAAACAATCACGGTCAAAGATATCATCATAGCGAATGTGTAGGTGAAGTAGTACCAATTGAAGAAACTATTAGTCCCTCTTCTCCCAGATTCAGTATTGGGATTAAATTGGTCTGCCCCAAAGGCTAAGTTGCAGGGTCTAATGCCACTAGCTCCTATTATTAGTAGCGCAAAAGAAGTTAATAGAAAAGTAAACTGCCCGGCTGTTGGTCCGTGGCATATGCTGCCCTCTTCTTTTCCACAGGAAGGAGGATGTAGTTTTGAGATTGCTGCTGTTAGTGTTAACACGAGCATCCCCTGTGGTCAACAACCAGATTCGTTTAGGGACGAGGAATAGTAATTAACATGATATATACCAAATCAATATTCAATTTTCGGTAGTACAGTTTCTAAGAGTAAAAGTAATACCTATCCAAATACTATGAATTTTTGTAGACAAGTAAAATGAATAAATATTCACTCAGCCAATCGAATTCAAACATGAGAAAAATAGGTTAAAAAGTAAAAGATGTTAAGAGGTTCAATAACATTGGTCTAACAGAGTACCATATGGGCAATCACAACAGGATCCAACATAAAACATGTTCTAGGCACTAAGTGCGGGATTTATGGTTATTATTTATCAGTATACTCTCTCGGTCCCGAAATGATCTTCATTTGCCATTATTTATTGTCTCAAAATCTTCTTCCCATTTTTACAATTTAGGCTTAAATGTGCGTAACCACAACATGGCTAGTGAAGCACATGTTCATATCCTTAAAAAAGTTTGAATAGTCAAATGTGTAGATCATTTTTGGGAGGGAGGGAGTATTACTCAATCATATAGCATGGATCTAAATGACGTCAGAGACAAGTATCGTTATTTTAGTAGATAGGAAGAAATACTCCTCCGTCCCATATTAAATTGCAAAATTAAGATTGTCCACAAGAATTAAGGAAAAAGTAAAAAAGAGTGATGTGTTGTGAGTGTAGATAGTTGGGTAGGAGAGAGAAAATGGGGTATGGAATAGTAGTGGGTTAGTTGATGTGAGTACGACAAATGAATCCCATTGATTAAAAAATATTATATACTTTCGATTTTTGGCATTTGCAATTTTAAGTGGGACTACCAATTGAATATTTTGCAATTTGAAATGGGACGGAGGGAGTATAAATTTTTAGGAATAGTTCTTGCTATTACAATATTTAATTTTGTTTTGATGAAATGGAACTTGACCCAATAGACTAGTTTGCCTTAAATAAACATGCATAATGTTTAATTATTCTAATGACTCCCCAAGATAGACTCTGTACAAAACATTTACAGTTGAAGAATAATATAGAATATGATTTAAAGATAACTGAAAGTAGTGTATATGTTACCGTGAAGGATGAAATGGAAGCGAAACCCAAAGTCTTGTAGCGGCCGAAGTATGTGTCACAGAGAAAAGCGCCAAGCACGGTTCCAAAGTTGCAAGTCCCATTGAAAACGTTGATCAGATTTGTAGCGTCAATAGACTTCATGTGAAATACGGTTGTTAGATAAACCAACATATTATTCGAGGTTCCAATAGTTCCCAGCTTCTCAAATGTCTCATTTCCTGTCAGAAAAAAATAAATACAATCTTAGGTACACATAGTTTACAGAGACAGGCGACCCTTACAAAGAAAAAAAAAAATACAAACACAAACTACCTCCGTCTCAAAATGAATATCCATATTTACTCTTGTTCAAGAGCAAATTTGGACATTTTGGCTCAGACTTGTTTGTTAGTCAGAGCCAAAAATACAAAAATGAAGAAGGAACAGCTCTTATGTGACAACAGTACCTATAATGAAAGGCATGGCTTTGACTCCTCTGTAGTTGGGCTCGTTGGTTGACGCATCTTTCTCGTTGTTCTCCATAGTGTCTCCTCTCTCTCTCTCCGGCAATGGCATCAAGTTAATTTCTCTTGTCGAAAATGTTCGGTTTTTAGAGAGAGAGAGAGAGAGTGGAGATGATTGAGTTGAGAAAGGCAAGCAGCTATGGGGGTTTTATAAAGATGAGGTCTTGGTCTTGTGTGCGAACAAGATTTATCACTAGCAAATACTGAATGAGAGCTCCTCCCCACTTACTGATATGTGACAGTAGAGAGTAGACAACTACATTGTGACTTTTCTACCCCCAAGCCAAACCATGCTCACCCTTGTCTTGATGTGTTGCATTGCAGATATTTAAAAAAAAAAATCGGTTTTGTTGATTCACAATTTAGTCATGGAGGGCAGTCAGTAGTTTGGAAATATTACAAAAGGACAAAACATGAAATGTTAGGTTCTCTTTCTTTTTCTAGCACATGTGACATGTGTTAAGGGGAGGGCCTACACCTAGGTTTATGGGTGCAAGTTCACTCACTTAACCAGAAAATTCTAGTTTATTGAATAAAATGTTAGTTTTTTTTTTTTTTTTTTTTTTTAACATTGTGGTTATGTGTTTGTGTCCCATGTCAACGCCAGGAGGTGAAGAGAGGGATCGAACCCTACCTCACCGAGGGTGAGACTTGACTTTACCACTAGGGCATTCCTTTGGGGACATCCCAAACATTTTTATTTTTTATTTAAAATCTACAACCCTGTCCCAAAATGAATAACCGAATTTGCTCAAATTCGGTTCGGTCGAAGGTTTTTATGTAATTTGGGTCCGCCACTGCATATGTTAGTTAGAATTGCTCTTCATGTTATCGCGTGATATCTGGACTCGCATAATAAATAAATTAAGTTAAGGTACATACAAATACAAGTTGGCCGGACAGAACTTCCTACAGACCAAAAAGAAAAAGAAAAAGAAAAAGAAAAATACAAGAAAGATATTGTGTGAATTAAGTTCCCCTTATCAGTTTTGGTATGAGTGCCTGAATGTTCATACTTAGAAAGTGACCTCTTTCAATCATCACCACTCTTTACTACTATCTGTAGACATCATCCTCATGGTCATCACTCTAACTGATTTTCTCTGTGCAAATCAAATCGACATAAAGACCGCGTAAAAATAGACAGTTTCTTCACTGATTGCAAATTTATTATCGAGTCACACACACACACACACACACACTTAGCTGTTAGACTGTCTACGTCTAGATATTCAAATCCATTTTCTCCAAAATAACTTGAGGAAGTTTGGTCAAAGTTTTGTGCTAGTGGGATTGGTGTGACCTGTTTTATAGGTAAGATTTATAAGAAACTCTAATTGACCTACTGTTGCCCAACATTATTAAGCTTTTCTTTCTCGGCCGTGGAGTTATGGTTGCGCTGTTAAATGGATACGATAAATTAATAAGAAAAGGTTGGATGAAATACACGTGAACATAATCTTCTGTCTCCCACTTTTTCTATCCCTTTCTACTCCGCATCATATTTGAGCATCCACAACAGTAAAGCTCTTTTAAATTGTTTTTTTTAACATGCTAATGCTAAGTAAACAAATAAAAATTTCAAAACTTCTTTCATAAATGGATGATCCATCATCCCAATAGCACAATGACACCTGCCAATTACTGGTGATCTAAAGGAAGAAGGATGCTGGGGCTTCCTTAATTAGATTCGATTTTGATTTTATAGTGAATTTACACCTAGCACTCTCAATTATTGTTTTATGCAGCACAAATATGAACAAAATAGGTTTAAAACCTGGGACAAGAGTAAAACTTCGTCCGTCTTGAAATTATAGTCTCACTTTAACTTTTATGATCTACTCAATCAAATTTGACCATAATTCACTGAAAATCTAATTATTCTTATGCACTTTTAAAATGTATTGTTGATAGTATTATTTATGGTGAATAAATAACAATTTTTTGAAGTGTGTGAGAATAATTGAATTTTCATAGAATTATGGTCGAAGTTAAATCGGGTTGAATATACAAATCAAAATGAATCTTTCCGGAATGGACGGAGTAAATGAGAAAGTTCTTAGGCACAATGTTGGTATAGAAAGATGATGTTGTCATACTACGCCAAATTGCAAAATAAGGCCCAATGTTGGCATGTTTTTCTCAATCTGGGTTCAAATGTTTTTTCTTACATCGATTTGGGGTCCAATTACGATAAATGTTGTCAATTTGGAGCCTTTTAACGGATTTTGTTAGAAAAATTCATTTAACTCATAATGTGTTGTGCACGTGAGGACAAATTTAACACATCATGCGTTGTGCACGTGAGGACAAATTTAACTCACAATTTTTCTCGTGTTTGAGGAGTTTCAGCTTCCGTAGTTTAAGAAAGGCAATGAATTGGGAAGAACAATACATATATATGATTGTTGGCCGCGTCGCGCACAAATCTGTACTTATCAGTGATTACCAAAAGTTATGTTTGTGAGTTACTCCATCCGTCCCATAATAATAAATGTTGCACTTTCCTTTTTAGTCCATCCCAAAATAAATGTTGCATTTTTAAAACATGACAGTGTCTTATTGCAATTTAAACACTGTACAAGCTATGTGCAAACAAGTACAACACATTCCTTAAAAAGGTTCACAAGTCAAATGCGACAATTGTTATGAGACGGAGGGAGTATAATATTGGTCTAGGGAACAGTGTGTCAGGCTGGAAGACAACTGAACTGGAGCAAAAACACGTATCTTTAAACAGACATAATAATAAGAAGTAATGCTTGATCCACATGTATATGTGCTAAATATCTCGCATTCTACTTCTCCTACAGATGCTAGGCTGAGTAGTTTTTCCACATTCTAGAGTGTGCTACATCACCTCGGCCAATACCGTGACAGCATTGCTTTGTCTTGCTGCTGAGTAGCTTCACATTTGGAGTTGTAGAAGATGAATCAACTTGCAACACTCTTCAAACTCGATCATAATGCCTCGATCTATGCATTAAACAACATCTTTTCCTGATTGCATCTCTTCCATAGGTACATCATTAACTTTGCCTTCCGTTCCTTTGTATGTGTACCACTTTGAACAAACTAGGAAATACCCCACATTCAAAACCTGCAGACCAGCAACCATGTAATAAAAGTAGGCCATTTTCCCCTTGTTAAGGTCTTCAGCCAACCAGTTCCCTCCTTCATTATCTCTCGTTATTCTGTGGACCATCGTTATCAAGAAGGTACTCAAGTAACTAGCCATTGCCAAGCCACAAAACATGAACGATCCAGCAAAACTTCTCATGTTTTCTGGAAATTGCTTGTAGTAAAATTCAACCAGCCCAATAACTGCAAAGGCTTCAGACAGTCCCGCTAAAACCAATTGAGGTATTATCCAATAGCCTGACATGGCAGAAACGGCTCCTCTTCCTCGCTCAATTCCCAATGTCGGCTCAGTAAGTGCAGTATGTTTCCTTTTGGTTTCTACTAAAGCTGAGACGAGCATAGTTAGTACACCAAGCGTAAACCCGAACCCTATCCTCTGGAGAAGTGTGATCCCACCTTCTTTCTTGGTGATTTTCCGAAGGGACGGAACAATAATTCTGTCAAAGATTGGAATCCAAAGAGTGAGGCCTAGCATTTGGAAGACTGAGTAAGAAGCTGCAGGGATCTTGAATTTGCCAGTACCGAGGCGTCTGTCAGATTGAATGGCCTGAAAGACTGCATAAGTTCCCATTTGGTTAATTGTAACAAAGAAGACAATGCTTGCAAACCATATCGGCATTATTCTTAAAATGCATTTCATTTCTTCCACTTGCTGTACGCCACAAAGTCTCCATGGATTACCAGCTGATCCATCGTTCTTGATCTGATCTTCATCAGTTATTACGCATGCTTTGTTAAGAAATCTGGATAAATAGTCATAATATTATTTCAGAGAAAATCAATATCTTTATTCATAAAATAATTGTTTTGAGTTGCTTGTACCTGAACTGTTCTGTGTAGGGAAGCTTGGAGTTGATAGAACTTGTGGGAGTATAATTGAAAAGAGACAAGCTTGGCTCCTCAGGTAACTTTACTCTCCTTTTCTTCCCAGCTGCTACAAGTACTTGTGCAATGCTAGTCAATGGACTTCCCTGTGCCTTCACTTTTACATATATTCTCGTACCCACGAAGAAAAATGCGCACGATAAGAACATAAGAAACGCTGGAATGGCAAACCCGATAGCCCAATTGACATCAGTTTGCACATAGACAATGACGGTCACAGATACGATCATTGCAAACGTGAAGGTGAAGTAGTACCAATTGAAGAAACTATTAATCCCTCTTCTCCCAGATTCAGTATTGGGATTAAACTGGTCCGCCCCAAAGGCTAAGTTGCAGGGTCTAATTCCACTAGCTCCGATTATTAGCAGTGCAAAAGAAGTTAACAGAAAAGCAAACTGCCCTGTTGTTGGTCCGTGGCATATACTACCCTCTTCTTTTCCACAAGAAGGAGGATGCAGTTTTGAGATTGCTGCTGTTAGTGTTAACACAAGCATCCCCTGTGGTCCAACAACCGGATTCATTTAGGGACGGAATAAATAATTAACATAAGTATATACCAAATCCTTATTCACTATGCGTCTATTCAATCTAAGGTAAAAAAACAATTATACAAGTAGAAGTTTTACTTACCCAAAATACTATTGCTATAGACAAGGAAAAATGAATGAATATTCACTCAAAGGTAATCTTATACAAACACGTAAAAATAGATTTAAATATTTAAAGATGTTAGAGGTTCAATAACTCAGTACCATATGGGATATCACAACAAGATCCAACATGAAACATGTACTAGGCACTAAGTGTTGGACTGTTATTATAGTCATCATTTATCAGTATATACTCAAATCATTTAGAATGGATCTAAATGATGTCAAAGACAAGTCGTTTTTTTGTAGATTAGTAAGAAATAGAAAGCTTCAGGAATAGTTCATGCTATCACAATATTTTACTTGTTTTGAAGAAATAGAAAGCTTCAGGAATAGTTCATGCTATCATAATGGTTAATTAATTTTATGACTCCCCAAGATAGATTTTGTACAGAATATTTACAGTTAAAGTATATACTTATACTCCCTCCGTCCCGGACTAAGATTCTTAGTTTGACTTTACACGGAGATTAAGAAAAAGTAAATGTTGTGAGTATGAAAAGTAAAGTAAGAGAAAGTAGGGGAGAGAAAGTGGGTAGAAAGTTTTTGTTGTGAGAATGACAAGTGGGACCCATTGTCTATTTTAAGTAATAAAGCAACTAAGAACCTTAGTCTGGGACAAACCAAAAAGAAAAATAAGAACCTTAGCCTGGGACGGATTTAATACTGGGTTTGGCTACAAAAGAAGAAAAAAATGGTCTGAAAGATGGAAACTTGAAACTGGAATTGTAACTGAAACTAGTGTATATGTTACCGTGAAAGATGAAATAGATGCGAAACCCAAAGTCTTGTAGCGGCCAAAGTATGTGTCGCAGAGAAAAGCACCAAGCACGGTTCCAAAATTGCAAGTACCATTGAAAACGTTGATTAAATTTGTAGCGTCAATAGACTTCATGTGAAATATGGTCGTTAGATACACCAACATATTATGTGACGTTCCAATTGTTCCCAGCTTCTCAAATGTCTCATTCCCTGTCAGAATAAATAAATAGAAACTTAGGTATATTTTGGTTCTCTTAAATTTCAGAAAAAGCGCATAGTTTGAAGAGACACAGGCTACCTTTAGAAAGAGAACATAAAAACAAATGTAAACACATCCTAACTCCGTCTCAAAGATAAATGTCCAAATTTGCTCTTGTTCAAGAGCAAATTTGGACATTTATTTTGGGACGGAGGGGTAGAATTTTGGCTTTGACTCGTTTGCTAGTTGGAGCCAAAAAAACACAAATATGAAGAAGGAACTACTCTAATGTGATTGAGTACCTATAATGAAAGGCATGGCTTTGACTCCTCTGTAGTTAGGCTCGTTGGTTGATGCATCTTTCTCATTGTTCTCCATAGTGCTCTCTCTCTCTCTCTCTCACACCCTCTCTCTCCGGCACCAAGTTAATTCCTCTCGTCGAGAATGTTCGGTGTTTAGAGAGAGTGGAGATGATTGAGTTGAGAAAGGCAAGCAGCTATGGGGATTTTATAAAGATGAGGTCTTGTGTGTGAACTAGATTTATGGCTGGTAAATACCGAGTGAGAGCTCCTCCCCACTTACTGATATGTGACAGTAGAGAGTAGACAACTACGTATGACTTTTCTACCCCCCAAGCCAAACCTTGGCCACCATGGCTTGTCTTGATGTGTTGCATTGCAGATATTTTCAAAAAAATCAGTTTTGTTGATTCACAATTTAGTCATGGAGGGCAATCAGTAGTTTGGAAATGTTAGAAGAGGACAAAACATGAAATGTTTGGTTCTCTTTCTTTTTTCAAGCACATGTGGCATGTGTTCTGGGCGGGACCTACGCTTAAGTTTATGGTTGCAAGTTCGTTCACTTAATCAAAAAAATTGTCTAGTTTATTGAATAAAATGTTAGGTTCTTTTAACATTGTGGTTATGTGTTCGTGTTCCATTTTTTTTGAAGATGTCAACGCCAGGAGGTGAGGATAGGGATCGAACCCTACCTCACCGACTTTACCACTAGGGCATTCCTTTGGGGACAACACAAGCATTGTTTTTTCAAAAATTTACTATCTCTGTCCCAAATATGACCGAATTACTTATAAAAAAAATGAATGGCCGAATTTGCTCAAATTCGGTTTGATCATTCATAAGAGTACATTGTGAAGGTTTCTAATGTAATTTGGGTCCGCCACTGCATGTGTTAGTTAGAATTGCTCTTCATGTTATCTCATGATATCTGGGCTTGCATAATAAATAAATTAAGTTAAGGTACATACAAATACAAGTTGGCTGAACAGAACTTCCTACAAACCAAAATGAAAAAGAAAAATACAAGAAAGATATTGTGTGAATTAAGTTCCCCTTATCAATTTGGGTATGAGTGCCTGATGTTCATACATAGAAAGTGACCTCTTTCAATCATCACCACTCTTTACTATCTATAGAGTTTACTCCAAACATTATCCTCATGGTCATCACCCTAACAAACTTACTCCCTTCGTCCCATATTTATCGCTATTTATTTCTTTTTGGGCGTCCCATATTTATTGATACTTACTCATAATGTTCACTTTTCTCCCTTCTACTCACTCACAATAACTATCCACTAACTTATTTTGTCTCTCCTACTCACTCACAATACTTACTATCCCAACATATTTTCTTAATCTCGTGCACTCCCATTTGGTAGCCATAAGTCTAGTTTTAGGAGCAGGTAAGACTTTCTAGGACGGAGGGGGTATTTTTTGTTTGCAAGTCAAATCGACATAAGACCGCGTAAAAATAGACAGTGCCTTCACTGATTGCAAAATTATTATCACTGATTGCAAATTTATTATCGAGTCACACACACACTAGCTGTTGGACTGTCTACGTCTAGATATTCAAATCCATTTTCTCCAAAGTAACTTGAGGAAGGTTAGTCAAAGTTTTATGCTAGTGGGATTGGTGTGACCTGTTTTATAGGTAAGATGTACTTTTTCTGTCCCGTACTTATTGCTATTGAAAGTGAGTGTATGAGAATTAAGAAAATATATTGGAAAAGTAAGTATTGTGAGTGGGTAGGAGAGAGAAAATAACTTAGTGGATAGTTGTTGTGAGTGGATAGGAGAGAGAAAATTGAACATTTTAAGTAAATAGCAATATGTATAGGACGCCTAAAACGAAAATAAATAGTACTACCTCTGTCCCTAAATGAGTGTCCAAATTTCATTTTAAGGGACACTGAAAATCTCAACTTTTTCAACAATTTGGTAACAACGATTCATATATAATCTTGTAGTCTCCTTTCCAAACATTTAGTTTTGCACGTATAAAGAAACCGGTGAAAAATAATTCGAAAAAAAAAACGTTTAGGGAGAAAGTTATGTTCAAAAAAGACACTCATTTAGGGACAAAGATTTCTTGAAAATGGATACTCATTTAGGGACAGAGGGAGTAATAAGTTTGGGACGGAGGAAGTTCTAAGAAACTCAAATTGACCTACTTTTGCCCAACATTAATAAGCTTTTCTTTCTTGGCCGTGGAGTTATGGTTGTGCTGTTAAATGGATACGATAAATTAACAAGAAAAGGTTGGATGAAATACACGTGAATATAATCTCCTGTCTCCCACTTTTTCTATCACTTTCTAATTGGAATCCGCCTCTGATTACAATATTCATATTGGTAGAGCTCTTTTAACTTTTAAATTGCTTTATTGTGGTTTTTTTACATATCAAATTAACAAATAAAAAAACTCAAAGCCATTTCTACAATGGTAGAGCTCTTAAAACAAATGGCCAAGATGGAGAATTGGTGAAGATTAATGGAACAGCTCATAGAAAGAGCTCTTTATAGAAAGAGGAGCTCTTTCTAAAAAGGGTTGCTCTTTAGCAAATACTCCCTCCGTCCCACCTCACTTGACACTCAAGAGATGGGCACAATAACTAAGAAAAACGAATAAAATAAGGAAAGCGTGTGGTAGAAAATGAGGAGGGAGAATGAGTGGGGTAAATAGTAGTGTTGGTTGAATAAATTGAGTGGTGGAAAATGAAGAGAAATAATGAGTGGTGGGGTAGAGTGAATATAAAATTATAAAAAGTAGGCTATTTTGGGAAGTGTCAAGTGAGCTGGGACAGACCAAAATAAAAATAAGTGTCAAATGAGCTGGGACGGAGGGAGTAATTTTTTTTTTTCAATATCTTCACAATGACAAAAAGCTCTAAAGAGTTCTTTAACAAAAATAAAGTTTCCAAAAAGTTTTCATTGTGAGTGCTCTTAGGTTCAAATTATTAGGCACTGTTTTCCAACTATAACATTTCAAATACTCACTCCGTCTCAAAATGATGTTCTTATTTACCATTTCATAGTCCCAAAAAGTTCTTCACATTTTTACAATTTAAGTTTAAAAGTAAATAAACAAAAAATGGAGGTGACTTGCACAAACAGTTTGACAAATAAACTGAAGGACAATATCACATGGTCAAAGTAAGAGGGGTAGGAATTATTTTATCTAAATGAAGGGTAATTTTGCCATTTTAAAATAATGAATGAGTTTTAAGTATTTTAGCTTTAAAGATAGGGATTTATTGGTTAGATTAGAAAACGTGTGTTTTTATTACTCCTTCCGTCCCGGACTAAGATTTTTAGTTTGTTTTTATACGGAGATTAAAAAAAAGTAAATGTTGTAAATATGAAAAGTGAAATATGAGAAAGTAGGAGAGAGAAAGTGGGTAAAAAGTTTTTGTTGTGAGAATGAGAAGTGGGTTCCATTGTTCATTTTAGGTAATAAAGCAACTAAGAACTTTAGTTTGGGACAAACTAAAAAGGAAAATAACAACCTTAGTCTAGGACGGAGAGAGTAATAAATAGGTGTATCTCCTATATGGACTTATAGGTAAAACCCCGTCAAACTAACCCATTTGCATGATGTGCTGAACACATGGTGAGTTCACGAAGTCTTCTAACATATTTTGTCAAAAAACTCTTTAACAATTGATGACATGAGCTCGAAATTGATGAAAAGAAAAATTGGCCTCAAATTGGAAAAAACATGTCAACATTGCCCATTTTACAATTTGCCCTACTTAATAACTAGAAAAATGATTAATACTCCCTCCGTCTAAGAAAGATGGTTCACTTTTGACTTTTGATGGTCAATACAAGTGAACTTTGACTAAATATAAATGCTAATCTAACCATCCTTGTGAAATTCTAAAACTTGTTATTGATTAATCATCAAGTGATTTATCAATGACAAATTTTAAATTTTCATTGAGATGATTAGATTGATAATAATCTTTGGTCAAAGTTCATATGTGTTGACTGTCAAAAATCCAAAGTGGACTATCTTTCGGGGCAGAGGGAGTATTATTTTTCACACATTTTTTTTGGGTAATTGGTATCTTCTTGCCCGATGATTGTTATTAGCCACTAGTTGGTATTGGAAAATTCAAAAGAAACAAAAATAACTAGAGGTGAAGAAATGTCACTTAAAGTCTTAAACAAACAAAAACATCACTAAAATTAAAAGTACATCGTGTGAACAAAATGACATTTTTTCCATTTTTTTTTCTAGAGACGAACAAAATGACATTTCCAAAATGTAATAATTTACATAGGACAGTTTCTAGTAATTGGCTAGAAAGTAGCCACATGTATGAAAATGAAAAAAATTGTTTCACCTCAAATTTTGTTCCAATCAGAAATATTTGAAGTTTGAATCGCAACTGAATCTGGCCAAAAGGTTAATGATTAAACCTTTATTCCAATAGTGGTGTACTATCGTGGTCATTAGTAAATTAAATTTAAATAAAATTTACTCCATCCGTCTTATTTTAAATTGCAAAAATAAAAACTAAGTTGTGCATAGGGATTAAAAAAAAAGTGAAGTATTGTGAGTGTAGATAGTAAGATAGGAAAGTGAAAGTAAGGTAGGGAATATTAAGCAGGTTAATTGATATGAGTATGAAAAGTGAGTCCTACTAATTTAAAAGTATTAAAAAATTTCTATTTTAAAACTTTGTAATTTTAAGTGAGATACTTAAAATGACAAATTTTGTAATTTGAAATTGGGACGGAGAGAGTAATTGTTGACTAAGGTTGTCTATCATCTAACAATGAGTATGGGTCTCTGTACAAACCCACAGTGACGTTATGTAGTAATGTGCTGCGTAATTCTATTTGAAATTGAATGTTTATTTTGTTTATTTTTTGTTTTTCCAAATTAAATGTTACTTTGTAAAAATACCTTACCTTCCACGTTTTTCAGTGAATTTTTTTATAAGTCATTTTATACTTGCAAATTAAGGGTTTAAAAAGTGAATAACAAATACGTTTATGCATTTTTTGCCATTAGCTGTATAGAAAACTTTTTTTTACTATACATAAAATTTAGACATTCATTCTAAATGAAAAGAATATCACAAAACAAGGAGGAGAGACCATTTTATGTCACTTAATGGTTCATGATTATCCTATTTGGATTTTCCATCTTCTTTTATAAGTTAACTATCATAACAAAAAATTAACTGTTTTTTTTTGCTAATTTTAATAATAGTGTATCAATAATAAATTTTAGAGTTTCATTAAAATGATTTTATTAACGTAAAAGTTTGCTCAAATTTATTCAGTTTAACAATAAAAAAAAATAAAAAAAAATCTGGAGTGTTAGAGAATTGGGGTTAGGGTAAATTGATAATCCTGGATGATTGATCGAATCGTGTATAATTCACTCTCCGAATAAAGTATTTCGACCCTTTTTCCTGGGTTTCACGAAATCCTTATTGGGATAAGACAATAAAAAACAATCTGTATCTTAGGCAGAGAAAACAGATCAGAAACTCAGAGATTAGTTAGGGTTTTTCGTTCATGAAACTGAGATACCAAATCAGGTTATAAAGAGATTGCAGTAAAAGAGCAGAATCAGTTACACTGTTTACAGTCATGACTGTTGGCCCAACGATCATAAGAGAATGTTGAAGTAGTTTTGGGTGAGAAAAGGAAGGGTGTTTGTATTAAGATGAGGGCTAAAAAAGTAAAAGAGTTTATTTAAAAATATTCCAATAGTTTATTGTTTCCTTGTGAATTCATTCTTCTAGTCCCACAGCTGATCATTCTCATTGAATTGAAGTGAACATCTCTAGTAACCATTTTTTGTTTGAGGATGATATACTTTGTAGGCTTTAAAAATTGTGTTGTAGCCAACAAAGATCCTTGAATTGCTTTTTTGTCAAGCTTTCCCATCTTCAGGTGTGGAACATGGACAAAATATAAACTACTAAATACTTTAGAAACTTAACTTAGTGAAATGAGACGAAGGTAGTATAATTTTTCCAATAACTCTTATGATTGTTATCAACCCCAAATACCAACCGAAAATATAACTCAATATAACTCAATTAATCGTTCGTTCTAATATGTTTGTTTTCTAGTAGCTAGTTAGCTAATTTTTGATTCATTACTTAGATACTAAGAAATAGAAACAAGCTTTTTTATATACCACCTTGCCAATAAGAAGAACACAAGCGGTGAAGAAAGAAGAGAGCTCCCGCCCATCTCAACAGTATTTTGTGACAAAATAAATTATGTAATACCCTTCACAAATAAACCCAAACCACGTCTTCCTCTTTCTCTACCTGTTTAGTCGCCCCCTTCCCCATTCCACCATCCCCGTCCTCCTTCTCTCTACCCTGCTCCTTCCACCATTACCGCCTTGCTTCTCTTTCATCCTCCTTCCTCTCCTCCCCTCCATAAATAGCCGCCCTCACCTACATTTTATTCTGTGCACCCTACCCCACCAATTACCTGGTATTCTCTCTCTCTCTCTCTCTCTCTCCATTCCATCTTCTTCTCTTTCCCTTTACTTTCTTTCCCTTTCTCTCTAGGGTAAATAGAAGATGAAAGGCTAAGGTTATTCAAATTTGGGGTTTAAAATTTGAAAACTGAAACTTGAAATCGAAAAATGGGGTTTCAATTTTCAAATTTATTGTTTCAATTTTTTGGTTTTTAGAAACATCATTGTTGTGGACTTGTGTCTAGAATCGTGCGTGTATTTGTGTCCAAAATTTCAATATTCCAGTAAATCAAAGCTAAAATAAAGTGGGTATATGGAAGATTAAGGGAATGAGGTGATGAGGGAAGGGTGATTTTGGCCGAATTGTGTGGTGGTTCTCGGAAGAATTGTTTGGTGATGGTGTTAATGGCGGTAGCTAAGGTGGTGGCGGGTTGAAGGCACAGTTTGGAAGATGATGGAAGGTTGAACCGGGAATGTTTATTTAATTGATGTTAGCGGTTTTTTTAACAGATGTGAGGTTACTTTATTTGACGGGTATGTCTTTCTTCTTATGTGGCATGCTCACTAGGATGCCACGTCGGTATATTCATTAATTTTTTTTTAACGCCGTTAGAGTGTCAAATAGTACATTGCATTATACTCCCTCCGTCCCATTACAACGGGCACACTTTGACTTTTTTGGTTAATTAGGTCAATCTTTGACCATAATTTTATGAATATCTAGATATCTCTAGACAATTCTAAAAATTGTTAATGATAGTATTTCTAATAGTGAAACAATAACAATTTTTAGAATTTCATAGAGATATTTAGATATTCATAAAATGATGGTCAAAGATTGACTCAGTTGACTAAAAAACTCAAACTGTGCCCATTGTTATGGGTCGGAGGGAGTATGTAACCAAATGATAAGATACATAAGATTTTTTTTTTTTTTCGAAATGATAAAATACATAAGATTAAGATGTTAATACTAGCTAGTACATCGCATAGATTGTAAAGAATATGATAGTGCGTTGCATATTTTATCCATTCACCCAATCTATAAATAAATAAAACAATAATCAAATGGTACAGCAGCATGGATATGGACATTTTCTTTGCAGCTGTAAATGAAGAAACAATAATGAGAATTCAAGAATGAGAATCAAAAATTTAAACAAAGATCCGTAAGTTACATTAAAGACGAGCGACATCGATTCTGATGATGACAGTGAAAAGATCGCAGACGTAGCAGATTCATAAAAATAGCAAAATATGTCCAAAAATTACAGGTGAACACAAAACCCTAAAAATTTGAAGCTAATGAAATAAGTTGCAAAAGAGCAGATCTGCACTGGAAGTTGCAGGAGAATATAATCCCAATAATAAAAAAAACTGAAAACCCATTATTGAAGCAAAAAATCATACACCCAATGTTGGAATAGAGATCCTTAAAGAAACGAAAAGAAAGAAAATCTGCACAGGCAACCAGGCGGGCGCTCGCATACAACCAGGCGGGCGCTCGGTTTTGATCAGAAGGTCCGGATTCTGGAGGAGGCAAGTAAGCGGGCATTTGGACCTATCCAGGCGGGCGCTCGGGTGCCGCAAACTTAATTCGGGAATAGCAGTTTTTTCGGGTTTTTTCTCTTATGTTTAGGTTTAGGTCTTATTCTAGGGTGCATATATAAGCAATGTTCCGCCCCCATTCTCATTGTAACTCAGATTTAACATATTATAGTGCAAGATCCTGGCTTGGTAGTGCCCATGGGCGGATCCACTGTGTACAAAGGGGGTACACGTGCACCCGCTCAACCCAATTTTCTATTTTTTTTACTAAGTGCACCCCCAAAAAAGAAATTAGAGTGGGAATTTAACTGGAAGGGAGGTGAACTTAGTAGAAGGAAAATCATATCCCTTACCCGACTTACAGGACGGGAGAATCACAAACACAAAACAAAATTACAAACCTTCTGTTATGCCGCTTGAGAGACGAGTCGGAGAGCAAGCCGCCGCTGCCGCCGCCGCCGCCGCCGATGCGATCGTTCTTGGGCCAAGAACGATCAAGCTTCTTAATCCTTTGCACTCTTCACTCTTGTAAGCACCCTCAATCAAGTCTCTCATCTATTTTCTCTCTCCGAATTGAAGTAAATTGAAATCTAGGGTTTGAATATAATTTTGGGGCTTTTATATTTCTTTTCAATTTCATGGGTGATTTCAATATAATTGTTGATTAAGTGTTTGAATTTAGATATATGTGTGTTTGAATGGTTATTCCATTGATGTTTTTGTAGAAAACCACTATGCAGAAAACCACATCTAAAACCCTAGCCAGTTTAAGCTTACACAAATTAGGGAGGACTTCATAGCATTATAAAGCCTTTCTTTATATCCATATAACCTTCCTGGAAGGATACAATGTCATCAACACAAGTACATTCTTGCCACAGCTCCAGAAATTATGTATGCCTCATCAACGGTCAATTTGTTAGTTGTATTGTTTTCTTTTATGAGACAATTGTTTTGAACTTATGTACTTAATTATGTACTTGAATATAATTGCGTTTTGAAAATTTTTAGTATGAAGTTATTTAGTGTAAATTGTGCACCCGGTGAAGACAAATCCTTGACCCGCCACTGGTAGTGCCCCCAGACGTAGTCAAACATATTGCGAACTGGGTAAACAATTTCTTGTGTCTTTTCTCTGCTTTATTTCTTGTGCTTGTTTGTGGTGCTATTATTTTCTTGGGATATTGCTTGGGTGTTGGAGGGTCAATTCCACAACAACTGGTATCTAGAGCTCTGGTTTATCGTTCCGGGTTATAGGGCGATTAAGGTTTGTTCCAGCAATCAAGAATGGGCAAGGATAAACAAGCGGTGGAGAAATTCGATGAGTCTGACTACGGGTTTTGGGGGATGCAAATAGAGGATCTCTTGTACAACAAAGATCTCTATAAGCCTCTAAAGAGAGTCAAGTCGGAAGTAGAAAAACAGGAAGATTGGGATCTCATGGATCGGAAAGCCCTAGGGGTGGTTAGATCTACTTTATCAAAGTGGATCGCGAAGACTACCAAGAAGGCAAAAACCACAAAGGAGCTATTGGATTATCTTACTGAGAGATTTGAAACTCCATCTGCTGCAAACAAAGTTGATTTGATACGCAAGATGGGTAGTCTCAAGATGCAAGAATGAGGATCCTTAGCTAAACACATCGATGAGTTTATGGATGTTATAGACTCATTGACTGCGTTGGATATTACGTTTGGAGATGAGGTTCATGCGTGTCAATTGCTAGCGTCCTTACCAGGAAGTTGGAGCGGAACGGTGACAGCGATCAATGCTTCAGCGGGTAAGAAAAAATTGAAGTATGATGATGTTAAAGACTTTCTGTTGAGCGAGGAAAATCGTATGAAGAAGTTGGGGACATCGTCTACTTCGGGATCGGCCTTAGCAACTACTAGCAGGGGAAGGCCGGGTACTAGCAATAAAGGGAGAACTGAATCAAGGGAAAACGTAGTGGGTGGTAAGGGCAAGGCCGTGGAGATCAGATACAAACCAAGGGTCGCGAAAGGATCGGTTCAATGCTATCATTGTAAGGAGTTAGGACACTACAAGAAGGATTGTCCCATGCGAAGGGATAAATCGGTGAATGTGACAGTCGAAGGTGATGATGTACTGATTATGAGTGTTAGTTGTGCACTAGAATCATGGGTGCTGGATTCGGGGGCATCATTCCACTCATGTGGGCATGCAAAGGAGATGGAAAATTATACTTCCAGTGATTTCGGTAAGGTCTATCTGGCGGATGGGGAGCCTTTGGAAATCAAGGGGAAGGGGGATGTCAGAATAGGAGCATCGGACGGGAGGGTCTTACATCTACACGGGGTCAGACACATTCCGGGTTTGAAAAAGAACCTGCTATCAGTTGGGCAGTTGGATGAAGAATGTTACAAGGTAACTTTTGGCTGCAGGAACTGGGTTATTACCAAGGAGGATTCTGAGATCGCTCGGGGTAATAAAGAAGGGATATTGTATTTGGCGAATAACACCAAGGATAGTATCAAGGTGGCGTCAGCCAAAGGTGATACGGACTTGTGGCACTGTCGATTGGGTCACTTGAGTGAGAAGGGGATGAAGGTACTTTGCTCAAAGGGAAGACTACCGGGTTTGAAGACAGTCGATGTGGGGATCTGCGAAGATTGTGTGTTTGGCAAACAGGCGTGGAGTAATTTCTCGAGGACAAGTAGGGCTTTGAGGGAATCAAAGTTGGATTTGGTCCACACGGATTTGTGGGGGGCCGGCCCCGGTAACTTCTTTAGGTGGTGCGTCATATTACATGACCTTCATTGATGATTCGACAAGGAATGTCTGGGTTTATTTCTTGAAACACAAAGATGAGGC
The DNA here is from genome assembly GCA_026119855.1 of Campanula takesimana. NCBI lineage: Eukaryota > Viridiplantae > Streptophyta > Magnoliopsida > Asterales > Campanulaceae > Campanula > Campanula takesimana. The sequence continues at coordinate 2,583,918 of JAOWBW010000003.1, forward strand.
ATTCGAAGTGTTTAAGAAGTGGAAGGCTTTGGTGGAGAATCAGACGGGACTTAAGCTTAAATGCTTGAGATCAGATAATGGTGGGGAGTATGAGCTCGGGGAGTTCAAGGAATATTGTGCAGCGAATGGCATTCGCATGGAGAAGACTCCAAAGGGCACACCACAACACAATGGGGTTGCAGAGAGGATGAACATGACATTGAACGAGCTGGCTAGAAGTATGAGGTTGAAGTGTGGGCTTCCAAAGACGTTCTGGGCATATGCAGTTGACGCGACAGCTTTCTTGATCAATCGGGGACCATCGGTACCATTGGGGAATGAAATTCCAGAGGAAGCATGGAGTGACAAGCAGGTAAATCTGTCCTTTCTTAGTATATTTGGCTGCGTTTCATATGTTCATATAGACTCTGTTGATAGAACTAAATTAGATGCTAAATCTGTAAAATGTACGTTCATTGGTTATGGCGGGGATGACTTCGGGTATAGTTTTGGGATGACCAAAATCATAAGGTTATTCGTAGTCGAGATGTTGTATTCAATGAACAAGTATTGTACAAGGACAAAAAGGGGGCATCTGAAGGGGTTAGTTCGGAACCAGAATTTGTTGAGGTGGATATTCCAAACTCGGGTGGGAGCAGGACGGTTTATGATGACCATGGTCAGGGGGTCACTGAAGATGAACCACATACTCCGGAACCGGATATTCCGCTGCGTAGATCTAGCAGATTGCGTGGATCACCTGACGGGTATACTCCTTCAAATTACTATTTGTTGTTAACATATAGTGGTGAACCGGAGTGTTATGCGGAGGCTGTTCGTAGTGCACTTTGTGATAAGTGGAAAGCTGCGATGGATGATGAGATTGACTCATTGAAGTCCAATAAAACTTGGGAGTTGATTAAACTACCTAAGGGGAAGAAGGCATTGCATAACAAGTGGGTTTACAGGATCAAGGAGGAGGCAAATGGCAGTAAACGTTACAAGGCAAGATCGGTTGTAAAGGGGTTTCAGCAAAAGTATGGTATTGACTACACTGAAGTCTTCACTTCTGTTGTGAATATGACCACTATCAGAATGGTTCTGGGGATAGTAGTGGCAGATAACTTGTTGATGGAACAGATGGATGTAAAGACGGCCTTTCTTCATGGTGATTTGGAGGAAGAAATTTACATGGTACAACCAGAGGGATACTTGTCTAAGGGTAACGAGGAACTGGTTTGCAGGTTGACTAAGAGCTTGTATGGCCTTAAACATGCTCCTAGGCAGTGGTATAGGAAGTTCGATGGATTCATGCATGACATTGATTTTATCAGATGTGAGGCGGATCATTGTTGCTACTTCAAGAACACTGACAACGGGTACATAATCTTGCTATTATATGTGGATGACATGCTAATAGCGGGCTCTAGTAGTAGAGAGGTAAACAGATTGAAGGCACAGTTGTCAGAGCGGTTCGAGATGAAGGATTTGGGGGAGGCCAGAAAAATCTTAGGCATGCGGATTGACTGGGATAGGGAGTCGGGTAAGTTGGTTCTTTCACAAGCAGAGTACGTCGAGAAGGTCTTGGCAAGATTTTGCATGGAAGAGGCAAAGCCAACAGGTACACCATTGGGTATGCATTTCAAGCTATCCGAGAAGGACTCACCTAAGGTCAAGGAGGAGCGTGACAAGATGGAAAGGACTCCATATGCTTCGGCAGTGGGGAGTCTAATGTATGCCATGGTGTGTACAAGGCCGGACATTGCACATGCGGTGGGAGTAGTCAGCCGGTACATGGGCAATCCAGGGAAGCAACATTGGGAAGCAGTTAAATGGATCCTTCGTTACTTAAAGGGTACTGCTGGTAAGGCTTTATGTTTCTCAAGCAAGGAGGTCGTGTTAGCGGGTTATGTGGATACGGATTTGGCATCAAGTGATCTTGATAAGAGGAGAAGTACTACGGGTTATGTTTTCACATTGGGTGGTACGGCTATCTCCTGTGCTTCTAAATTGCAAAAGATCGTGGCTCAGTCGACTGCAGAAGCAGAATATGTGGCAATGACAGAGGCAAGTAAAGAGATGGTATGGTTGCAGAACTTCTTGGGTGAACTTGGGAAGACGCGAAGTAGTAATGCTCTCTACAGTGACAGTCAGAGTGCAATTCATCTAGCAAGGAATCCGGCGTTTCATTCTAGGACGAAGCACATCGAGTTGAGGTTTCACTACATCAGACATCTCTTGGAGAGGAAGATCTTAAGGCTGGAGAAGATTTTGGGATCGGAGAACCCGGCTGACATGTTGACCAGGGTGGTAAACCTTGAAAAGTTGAAGCTATGCATAGCTTCAATTGGGCTTGGAGAATAGGAGAGGAGGAAGGCACTACCATGATCGAGGTGAGCACTATGGCACTAAGGATGAGTTGAAGACGGACACGGGGCTAATATACGTTGTTGATCTCTAGGTGAGAGATTGTTGGAATAGAGATCCTCAAAGAAACGAAGAGAAGGAAAATCTGCACAGGCGACCAGGCGGGCGCTCGGTTTTGATCAGAAGGTCCGGATTCTGGAGGAGGCAAGTAAGCGAGCGCTTGGACCTATCCAGGCGGGTGCTCGGGTGCCGCGAACTGAATTCGGGAATAGCAGTTTTTTCGGGGTTTTTTCTCTTATGTTAGGTTTAGGTCTTATTCTAGGGTGCATATATAAGCAATGTTCCGCCCCCATACTCATTGTAACTCAGATTTAACATATTATAGTGCAAGATCCTGGCTTGGTAGTGCCCCCAGACGTAGTCAAACATATTGACGAACTGAGTAAACAATTTCTTGTGTCTTTTCTCTGCTTTATTTCTTGTGCTTGTTTGTGGTGCTATTATTTTCTTGGGATATTGCTTGGGTGTTGGAGGGTCAATTCCACAACACCCAAATCATGAAAATGTTCGATAACCCTGAATTTCATCATATAATTTATCCTTAAAGTCACAGAGAAAAAGGGAACTTTGAGGGGATAAAGAATGAGTTACCTACAATTAATGGTGGCATTTGGGACAAATAGAAAATATTCCGCCTAATATTACCATTCAAAATCATCATTTTTTACTATGACTTATAATTCAATGTTAAAAAAAACAAAATGATAGATAAAATTTTAAAGTGTTAAAATATATGTGTAAAAATGCAATTTTTATTGAAAACATTGACAAAAACTTGTGTGAGAACACTCCAACCCGTCTCATAGGTGAGACGGGTCATTTTTTTGACCCATTACCCGACCCACAACCCTGCTCCAGGACCCATGGGGGGACCCTGCCACGTGGCAGCCCCTCATTGGCCCAAAAAAAAAAAAAAAAATTTTTTTTTTTTTTTTTTTTTTTTGCTTTTTTTTTTAAATTTTTATATTTTTTTTTTTGGTTTTTTTCGGTTTGTGAAAAGTAATAGTTACCATCTCTTAAAGTAATAGTTACCATCTCTTAAAGTAATAGTGTTATTCCTATGTTTTCTTCGTTTGCCAAAAGTAATACTTATTATAACTAAAATGTAACAAACGTGTTATTTATATGTAATAGTATTTGTAAATAATTGTAATATATATGTATAGATATCTATTTGTTTTCAAACAATAAGTTACAATGGGGTCAAATTTATCATGATACATGTAAAAGTATTACATTATCTATAGAAATCTGTTACAATTTCGTCAATCAAAGTGTTACATTTACTTGTATAAACTTACTATTACATTCATATACATAAGTTATTACTTTTCAAATGGGTAAAAACGAGCTTTTGTTTTTTTAAAACAAGTATTACGTTTACTTATGAACAATGTTACTTTAAGAGATGGTAACTATTATTTTTTGCTAAACCACTGAAAAGCCGAAAAAAAAATATAAAAACTCAAAAAAAAACCAAAAAAAAAAAAAAAAAAAAAAATTTTTTTTTTTCGGCCAATGGTGGGTTGCCACGTGGCGGGTTCGGCCCATGGGTCATGGGGCGACCCGTCTCATGCATGAGACGGATCCTCTTGTTCTCATGGGAGACCACCTCGAAAACATTTTACTATAACAGTTACATTGAATTCTTAAGCACTTTATATCTCCATCATCTTTTTGTGATAACTTAGTTCAAATTTGCGCGTAATTCATCCTTCATCCTTACTATGAATTTTTAACATAAGCTTATTAAAACTGTTTTGTAAAACCTAACAACGATCCATTTGATACGTAGTACCAACCACATATCCAATAATAACAAACGAAAAACAAATCAGTATTCTTTTTTTCCCTTCTAATTGCTACTTCATTAAGGTTAGTTGGGTTTTTTTTTTTTTTTTTATCTTTCATTCTTTTGGCTGGAATGTGAAGTTCCATACTTTTTCCAATAACTGTTATGATTGTTATCAACCGCGAATACCAACTAAAACTATAACCGAATATAAATCAATTAATCGTTTGTTCTAAGAATCGAAAACAAGATTTTATATTACCACCTTGTCAATAAGAAGATTACACAAGTTCTTGGTCAACAGTGTTTGTGACAAAAAAATTATGTAACCCTTTTTTCCCTGTTTCATTACTCTGAAGTATATTAATCAATTAGTGAAAATCAGACATTTTGCTTTGAAATGCAAAATGTCTGATTTTTCACTAATGCATGACTGATTCCCTTCTCCCTTTTCATCCGTTTCACAAAACACAAATATAATTGACAGATGTTACCTTGAAAACAAAAATACTCCCTCCGTATCGCAATCAAAATGATAGTTCTATTTCCCTTTTTGCTTGTCCTAGAAAGTTAGCCTCAATTTCAAAATTAAGGCTTCAAAACCATTGAATTTTCAAAATTTAGAATGTAACCTTAAAAAAATATTTCAAAAGTCAAAACAGAGCTATCAATTTGAGACGGAGAGAGTAAATAGAGGACTATTTTTAGATGTAATATTTCAGAAAAAAAAGGAAAACCAACAACTAGTATACTAAGTACTACGACTACCAATTGATAAAAGAATGTAAAAGAATGAGGCTTTCAGGTCTGTAAATTAATAAAACACCGTAAAATACGATGTGTGATTGTTACCTCATGAACCCACGAGATTCACACAACTTGATCGGGCTAACAAGGCTTTTGGTATAAGCAACGGTCTGTCCCGTAAGCAAAAATATGCCAGGTTTCTTGTTAGTTTCGACCTTCTTAAATCTCTTATGCTTGAACTGATAACAAAATACTCCATTACGTGACCAATCAAACAACAATTCGTCATTTTGGATACCCAGAAGCCTAATCATTTTAAGATTCTTTATGGCAAGGCAAAACTCATCAGGCTTTACTTCGCCATAAAGTCTGACCTCACATTGCTTAACCCAACCCCAGTTTTCATAATCCTCGAGCACCCATATCTCAATCGCCATTCTCTCCAACCGCATATGACAAAAGGTCAATCGATCATTCATCTGAAATAAATACATCTCCGGATTCCGACGATACCCCTGACTACCTCGCCGTTCATGTCCTGGACGAGGCATGGCTCTGAAATCTTCTTTATCAATTCTATAAATCATGATTTTTTTGTTATTCCCGGGATTAAGCTCCGGCCCCACCTTCCAGTGAAGACATCCATTCAATATTACTGTCGAGTTCCAATCTTTTATGGGCTGAGTCCAAAAACTTGAAATTTGTTTCCATGTCCGGGCTCTAACAGAGTATGTAAAATACTGATAGTGATAACTACGAAGTTGCTGCCAATAAAGAACAATGTAATCCCTTGTTGATGGATGGAAAAAGATGGCACATACGTTTCCTGACTCGCCCGGAGGAAGATCAACAGATACCTGCTCCTGGGTAATAGGGTTGAGAACAAAAAATTTACGACTTTTCAAGGTTGCTTCGAACAAGAGTAGCCCATTGCAAGATTCAAGGAGACGGGGTTGATAATCATTAAAATTCTTCTTCTTATTCAGTAGACTTGCATCTATATCGGAAAACTTCAACTTCTTGTCATCGTCTTTACTACATATAAATAATTCGTTGTCAATGTAACCATAGCGTAGAACTTGAAGTAAAAAAGATGGAGTGGCTCTTTTGAGATGATGTTCGATAAAATAAGGTGTTGAGGTTAATGTCTTCCATGGCCTGCAGAGTCTTCGACATTTCATGACATCATCAGCTGGGAGTCTAACTAAAATCTCAATGGCGACATCATCGGGAAACAAATTACTGATAAACTTCTCTTCTTTACGAACGATCAATAGATCAACAACTCCACGAACCCAAATCCATGTTAAGCAGTCAAAGAGGGACATTCCTGAAGCAGAAAGAAAGAAGAAATATAGAACTGACAACAGGAAATATACTGCCTCTGTCCCAATGAATGTTCAATTCAGTTTCAAATTTGCTCTTGATAGACTAAATTCGAATTTTTATTTTGATACTCCCTCTCCCTGTCCCAGAAAGATAGTCCCATTTGGACTTTTTATGGTCAACAAAAATGAACTTTGACCAAACATTAGTGTCAACCTAATCATTCTAGTGAAATTCCAAAATTTGTAATTGATAAATTATCAAGTAGTTTATCAATAACAATTTTTAGAATTTCATTGTGATCATTAAATTGACACCAATCTTTGGTCAAAGTTTATTTTTGTTGACCATAAAAATCAAAACAGGACTATCTTTCTGGGACAAAGGGAGTATTTATATTGGGACGGATAATCATTAGGAATCTGTTAATATCAAAATGAGATTATTCCAATCATATTGGTAGTTTGGTATAAGAATTTTCTTAATAAAACCACATAGATACATGCTTTGCAGATGCACAGAAAATTCTGCAACTACCTACCACTACCGCATTCACCTATCTGGTATTGATATTAAATCCACAAATAAAACAATAATCATATTGTACAGCCGCATGCATATAGATAGTTTCTTTGTAGATGTAAATAAAAAAACAAGAATGTAAATCTATATATAAATAATGGCTGAAGTCATTGGAGCCTCTTTCTAAATCAGTTTCCCGCTCAAACTCACCCCTCTATAATTAGAAACCTTGATTAGATTGTTTCTTGATCATAGTTGATATATAAATGGATAATTTCAAACTTTCCTTTTTACCACAATTTCAAACTTGAATATATTTTTTATTTATCTACTAATAAGAAATTATCTATAATCAAAGCTAACTAAATGGAAATCCTAACTCTTGAAAATCATTGTTGATGAAATCTCTATTTGAATTAGCTCTTAGAAAAGACGTCACCTCCCTCTCTCTCTCTCTCTCTCTCTCTCTCTCTCTCTCTCTCTCTCTCTCTCTATCCAAGTTCAATCTGTTACCCTTGGATAATGAAAGGTGTGTTTAATTATTTTGATTTATATCCCCAAATTAGTTGAAGGTTGCACAATGCACATTATTCTTTCTCCACTTTACCTTTTTTTTTCTCTCTCAACCAATTTCTGCAGCTGTTTTTTATGCGTATGGGAAATTCCAGATTTGGGTTATGAAAAAATATGGGATGAAAAAATCTTGGAGTAAGGAATTCAATGTCGGAGCTTACTCGCCAAAGTTAATAAGTCAAGATTTGCAGTAGTTTATGGGATCTGGAGGAGAAAATATATGTATACAATAATACCCTTTGTTTCAAACCAAGCCAAACATAGTTCCTCTTAAATCTCTATTATTTTTTATAAAGGACAAAGAAAATTGGAAGATGGACCAAAAAAATAGCAAGAAAATCACAGTACACTATTCTCATTCCATTTACATTATTCTCGGGGAACAAATGAAACAAAGAAAAACAAAAAATTTGGTTAAAAAAAAAAAAACTTGAAAGAGAATCAATGAAAAACAAGAAAAGCCGATGGGAAAAAAATAATCATACATTCAATGTCTAACTAAATTACCTATTAATCTATTATCTTAAATCCAACCTTAGGAAGTTCAATAAACTTCAGAGAAAATTGATGGGTGGAGAGAGTAGGTTAGGGTGTTGAAGTAAAAGAGGGGGAGGTGGTCTCCTGTACATCCGTTGTACGGCGTACAACGGAGCCGAGCCGCCAAGCCGACGAGCCGATCATTTTTTTTTTTTTTTTGCCACCCCAACATTTTTTTCTTCAACAAAAAGTAACACTTAGTATAACGAAATGTAACACTTTTGTTTTTCAATGTAACACTTTTTTTGTTTCAAAATGTACCACAAATTTGATGCAATAGATTAAAGATAACATAAAGATAGACAACTACATTAATGTAACACTTTTTTTTCAAATGTAACATTTTTTTTTTTTTCAAATGTAACATTTTTTTCTCCCAAAAATAACATAGGATTGATAACTAAACTAATGTTACATTTTATAAAAATGAATGTAACATTTTTTTTCTTAATTGTAACAGTTTATATTCATAAATGTAACATTATATATGAAATGTAACAATTATTTATTGAGAAAGTAACAATTGAAATGCAAAACCATTTTTTTTTGTAAAAAACTGCTGTTACTTGTAACAGTAGAAAGTGTTACTTTTTGAAGACGAAATTTTTACTTTTATTAGAACAGAGTGTTACTTCTTAGCTGGTGAGTAGTTCAAACTTTTTTTGTGTAAAAAATGTATTTAAAAAAAAAATGAAACCATATCATGACCTATGTAGTTTTTTTCGTCTCGTCGAGACGAACAAAACGGTATTTTTAAATATTTTTTTCGACTTATAAATCTCAAGATATAGATTTTAAAGTTTTTGGGGTTTTTTTTTTTAAAAAAGGAAAAATGTCGTTTTCAAAAAAAAAAAGGCATGCGCCTAGCTCTGCCGCACCGCCGCACGGAACCAGTTGCCGCACGCGAGAATTTGACAAAGAGGGGGGGGGGGGGAGTGTTAGGAATTGCTTGGGGGGTAAGGGACTTCTTGTAAAGTGGGAGATAAAGAGATGAGAAATAGGATCGGGAAATCATCGAGAATCTTAAATTGTTTTTTAAGTTGTAATATTAAATATACATACTATTACTTTAGAACTCAAATGCACAATTTTTTTTAATTTTTTTTTTTGTTATTAGGAAATCAATAAAATGCACAATATTTGAAAAGTGAGATTATCATTTCATCAAATATCAATATCAATGTATTTAAGTTTTCACATCCGCCTAATCACTTTATGGTACATATTCTTGTAATCTTAATTAATTATATTCATTATGAGACATAAGTACTAAATAATTTAAATGTAATTATAAAAATATATTCCCTCCATTTCACTTTAATTATAAATACGAGTTTGGACAAAGAATTAAGGAAAACGTTGAAAAAGTGACGTGGGGTGAGTGTAGATATTGTGTATGAAAGAAAAAGTGGGGTTAAAAATATCAAATGGATAGTTTTTGTGACTATGACAATTTATAAAATGTGTGAAAAATTATATGAATAGCAAGTATGAGGAGAAAGATAAAGAAAATATAACATAAATTAATTGCAACAACTAATTGAAATTCCCTTAAGAGAATGAATTTCCAAATAATAACTTTTTAAAAAAATAATTACCAGAACAACAACCCTAAAAACTTATATACCAAACTAACACTTTTTGGTAAAACCGGAAGTGGGGGTTCCAGTTTTAATGTTGAATCCGGAAGTCCCACTTCCGGAATTGACCTTTTGAAATTTTATTTTTATTTTGGCGAAATCTGGCTTCTTTTTTTTTTTTTTGAATCCGGAACTGGTATTTCCGGTTTTCAATTTTTTTTTTTTTTTTTTTTGAAAAACAAAAAACATTAAAACCCCACCCACCTAAAGTTGATATGGCGTTTACTTAAATCTGGAACTGCCAATTCCGGTTTTGCCTTTTTTTTTAAAGGTAAAATTTCCGAATGTGAGAATATAACATAGCAATTCCATTCTTTCAGTTTTAATAAGAGAAAGATAAAGAGAGATTTTCTGAGAAGAGAAAGAGAGAAATAAAGAGGATTTTTAAGATAACAAAATCTTAAAAAAGGTTAGTTTTTTTTTTTTTTCGTTTTCTATGTTTGAAGTGAGATATTTAACTGTTGATTTAAATTTTGTTCATCCTTTTGTTATTATGCAAGTATACATATGTAAATTTAAAATATGGCCTAACAAATTTGTGTATGAAATTTGCTTGTTTATGCTCGATGTTCATTTTCTTGTGTTTGTGATTTATAAAAGTATAGTTCATTTGTTTGTTTGTTTTTTTTAAAAAATATGGTGATTATAATGTTAAATTAAGGTTTTGACAGTTGATTTTTTCAATTCTTAGGAATAAATATGAATGGACTTCCACTTGTTTTCATGTGCTATTGGGGAGGAGATGATGAAAATCTGTTTGAAGATGAACATTATGAAAAGGGGCCAAACAAACATCTTAAGGCTAAAACTCGTTGGCGGTACAAAAAGTTGATTAAGAGGTTATGTAATGCGATTGGTGTAGATCGACATTTTGTTCAATTACAAGTTATTTGTAGATATCCTCATGTAATTGGTCATGGAGTTGCAAATTACATTCCTTTTATCATTGGGGATGATGCATGTATGGACCTCATGTTTGATGTTGCTACTCAGTTTGTTGGGATGTCTAGCTTACAGTTGTATGTTAAGATAAGTTTAGTTGATAATGTAAATGTTGATGAAGGAGAGGAAGAGGGGGAGGGAGAGGAAGACTATGGTCATGAGGCAGATAACCTTCAGATGGGTTCTTTAAGCTGCCACCGTGAGTGGGACTTTGGAGCAAGTTCATCAAGACATGTGGAAGAGGGAGAGGAAGAAGAAGAGGAAGAGAGAGGGGGCGAGGAAGACATAGATGATTTGTTTAATGAAGAAGAGGAAGATGAAGATTATGAAGAGATGATTGACTCGTACATAAATGAAGGTCATGATGATGGATATGAAGATGAGGATAGTGCTACTGATGTTAGTGATAACGGGAGTGATGATGGGGTGAGGGAAGATTGGAGAGTGGAATTGGTTCCTTATGAAGAGCAGCAAAATCAATACTATGGTAGAGCAGAGTATCCTTTTTATCAAGATATTGGGCAAGGATCAGAGATTTATGATGATAACCAATATAAGCTTGATGTTTGGAATGCAGAAGAGGAAGGATCAGAAATTTACAAAGATCTTCGGTTTGCAAAGAAGTTTGAGGTTCAACATAAAATGAAGATATTTCATATTAAGAAGAATCTGCGGTTCAAGGTAAAAAGGAGCACACCCAGCAAGTGGACTATTGAGTGTTTGGCGAAAGATTTCCCATGTAATTTTAATGTGAATGTGAGTTTGAAGAATGGTACGTATTGGGAAATAACCAAATACATTGGTCCTCATTGTTGCCTTGCTACAGGAATTAGCGAAGATCATCCTAACTTAGACGCTAAGTTCATAGGACGAGAGGTTTTGGGTATGGTGAAGGATGATCCTGAGAAATTGGAGTTGTGAGGGCGGAAATGCATGCACGATATGGGAAGGATGTTTCATATAGGAAGGCTTGGTGTGGCAAACAAAAAGCCATTGCAGAGGCTTATGGAGACTGGAAAGAATCATATGGAAAGTTGCCGCGTTTGTTAGGAGCTATCCAAAAGTTTAATCCTGGAACCATTGTGGAGTATTCGAAACCAAATCGTCCTGGTACTTCATCTACGTTTGACGTTGCGTTCTGGGCATTTGGCCCTTGTCTACATGCATTTTCTTATTGCCGTCATGTCATTTCTGTTGATGACACATTTATGCATGGAAGATATAAAGGGGTTATACTTATATCCATGGGTGTTGACGCGAATGATAGTTTGCTTCCTCTCGCATTCGCTATTGTTGAGAAAGAGGACTACCGTAACTGGAATTGGTTTCTAGAGCTTGTTTGCAAACATGTTATCAGGGGTCGTGAATGTTGCTTGATATCAGATCGTCATCTTGGCATCTTTTCCACCACTGCACAGGATTCTTGGCCACGAACAGTTGTACACAGATTGTGCATGTTGATATGAGAGCAAATTTTCTACATGGTCGCAAGGGTGTTGGCTTGAAAGATATTTTTTTGGCGTGCTGTTAGCACAACCCAGGAAAGAAATATGCAAATGTATCTAAGGCAGATTATTATAATCGACCCTGAGGCATATAAATTGTGGGAGTTATTGGATAGAAAAAAATGGACTTTGGCATATGATGGTGGATACAGGTATGGGATTAAGACTACTAATTTGTCAGAAGTTTTTAATGGGGTGATGAAAAAAGCTCGTGGGATGCCTGTTTCAGCAATTGTTGAGACTTCCTTCTATAGGTATGTGGCATATTTTCAAAGTAGACTGGAGACATCAATAAGGGATATAGGGGGGATATCACTAATGCCACACGAAAATTCAGTCACAGGCTTGATATGAAGTACCGGCACAACGAGAATAAGGCCGGGTATCATCATGTTACGAGGTTTAACACTACGTCAGTGGGTATTTTGAAGTGATAACGAGACATCGGGGTGACAGAGGTGGACACGTTCAAGTTGTGAAATTGGGTGAACAAAAATGCACTTGTGGAAAATTGGGTGAACAAAAATGCACTTCTCGCACGTGCTGAAGGGTGGTTGGTTGAGAGGTACGCCCGAGCATATATTTTTCTATGCTTAGGAGCGAGTCTTATGGCGGATTCAAGTGACAACCAAGTGAAGTTAATTTACCTTTTACTGCTGATGAACATGGAAGAGATCAGAGATTATAGTTGGGGCAGTGCAGTATTGGCATTTCTATATAGGGGGTTGTGTGTAGCTACGAAACCCAAGTCAAAAACTTGTGCTGGTTTCTTGACGATTGTCCAGGTATGTCAATAATATTTAATGACATGATAGTAGTGGATTAAACATGTTGTTTATGTGACGTGAATATTTTCCCTTATAGCTCTGGGCATGGGAGAGGTTGTCTTGCACACGACCTATGAGACTGCAATTAGACATACTCCAGCAGGATGGACCGTTGCCATTTGGTTGCAGGTATACTTAAATTGATTTATTTTTCTTATGACTTGTTTAATATATTTTCAGTTTTTTAATCACTATTTTTATGTCAATTACTATATATGAAGGTGGCGGAGTCCGCTGTCCCGTACACATATTACCTCCCACAACCAGGATGGATACCGAGACCAGCTGCAACTTTTGACCGTGGATCAGGTTGTTTGGCAGCCATACTTAGGTTTTACTCAAAATTATCAGTGCTTCCAGGGACAGCATGTGTGGAGGACGAAGGCGCCCCTTATCTGCTTTGATAGGGTGGAATGGCACCTTCCAGATCGTGTTATGAAGCAGTTCGGTATGCTGCAGAGTATCCCAGAGTATTGTGACACTAGATTGTCACTTCATCGGATTGACCGACGAGGTCGGCCAAAGACTAACTTTATGGATTTACGCCGCCAGTTCATAGATATATGGAACATACGTGATCAGTTGGTCGTTAATGGGGTGTATGGTCTGGAGGATGTGGATTACTCTCATGAGTATATGATATGGTACAGATCTATTACTCGGAGGTTCATCCAAAATCCTCTCCATAGAGTCAATGAGGGGTGCATAACACATGCTACTGCGTATGAAAGTTTGGTAAGATTTATATAATGATTTTTCCATTTTTTTACAATTATATTTGCTATAATTATATTTCTTATTTCTTTAACAGGTTCAAAACTTGCAACAACTATACATCTCCAACAACTGTGAGTATAACCGTGTAATTATCCGACAATCGTTGACAACGATTCGGGAAGTACAACGACTAGATGCCCACCAAGCTAACCCCCCCCCCCCCCACCACCACCAACACCGCAAGATCGTGGACAAGGTATGTTACAGAGGCGAAGTCAGTTACAGGATGAGGAGGCGGAGGAAGAAGAGGAGGAGGAGGAGGAGGAGGAAGAGGAGGAGGTGGAGGATCTTTCAGCACCACCACCACCACCACCGGAATATCATGGACAATGGAATGCAGAGGGGGGAATTGGAGGGTTGTCGAACATGTTTGATTATAATCATTTTTCACATTCACAGATGCAAAATTTTGGTAACTTCAATCTACCAAGTGGGCAGAGCGGCATCACACAAAGAAATGTTCCTCAGACTCCAGAGCCTTCCCTCGGATTTCAGCCATATACTGGTAGTAGTATTCCTATTCCTCCATTCAGTGTTCCATCTTGTAGTGGGAGTGGTAGTACTCATATAGACCCTACTCCTTCATCGTTATCACAGCAACCACGACAACAATCATCATTACTATCTCGCTTCATTAGAAGAACAAATAGGAGGGAAACACGTCGTCCTGCAACTTACACCCCATCCGATCATCCTTGAGGGATTTTTATCTTATGTGACCGGGATGTGGTCACTATTTATGTAGAATTTGACGATGTACTGTTTATTTCTATATTGCTATTTTATCTATTTAAAAATTTGTGTTATTGTTATTTTAGGTTTTGTAAAAAATAGTATGGAAATTTAGTTATCATTAACTATCTGAACTTTCAAAATCGGAACTGCGAATGCCGGTTTTATCAGAAATTTCAAAACCAGAACTGTCAATGCCGGTCTTATCGAAAATCTCAAAACCGGAACTGTCAATCCCGGTTTTATCACATTTATCTCTCTTTAAAAAGATCGGTTAACTCAAACCTAACGTATCCATCCCTTCTCTATTCTTCCATCCAAACCTCCGCCCCTCGACCTCAAAACTAATTCATCTTCAAAATGGATCCATCGCTCCCCCGCTGGTATCGTGGACGATAACCTCTTCCTGGTCATCCCGGTCAACCCTCTAATCCGCAATCTAATCTCTCTCAAATCGAACGAGAGTTAGAATCTCCACCGCCTCATATTATACCTGGTCCCGCCGGTATCGCACAGTCCGCCATGTGTTGGCATCGCTCCGGAAAAGCTCATGTCTCTCAGGGACCCCCGATGTCGACACAAGAGTCCATAAGGAGAGCGATTGAAGAGCCGGTGGAGGATGAACATTTCCAGCGCAGACCTTGGCTATCTGCAATGGAGTATCTCACTGCAGAGGGTACATATTATCCGTTGAAAATGATCAAGGAGAAATGCGATAAATATGACAGGGTGGAACAGGTATAATATAAACATTATTTATAGTTAAGATTAATATTTAAAAATAATTGGTCGTTATTTTTTTGGTCTACTAGGTTGTTGTTGTTGTCAAGGAGTGCACACGAAGTGATTCTGGCTCTCTTTTTGTGACTTTGAAGGATCCTACGGATACAATTGAAGCTACCATTGGTGACAAAGTGCTTAAGGAAAGTGAGTATGGAAGTGACATAGGTGTTGGTGCTGTTCTGATTCTTAAGCAGGTATGAAATATTTTCCTTAACATTACACTCCCTAAGGATATTTTTCTTAACATTTTGTTCTAAATGTTTTGTTTTGTTGATCTATTAGGTTGCTGTCTTCGCCGTCTCACGCTAAAAAAAAGTCCTTAACATTACACTTTCCAATGTTTTTAAGGTATTCCCTAAGGATTGTTAAGTTAATTTGTTGGACATGTAATATTTGGATTTATGTCAGATTTTCTATGTGACCGGGATGTGGTCACTGAATATTTTGATTTATGTAAAATTGACTATGTGACCGGGATGTGGTCACTGAATATTTGGACTTATGTAATATTGACTATGTGACCGGGATGTGGTCACTGAATATTTTGACTTATGTAATATTTACTATGTGACCGGGATGTGATCACTGAATAATTGGATTTATGTATTATATATTTTCTATGTGACCGGAATGTGGTCAATGAATAATTGAATTTATGTATTATTTATTTCCTATGTGACCGGGATGTGGTCACTAAGTGTTTGAATGTATTAATGTTGGATTTGTGGACAAGTTTATTCTATCCTATAAAATCAACGTTTTCCAATGCCAGATATTCAGTTCCGGATTCAAGCAAAAAAAAATGCCAGCTTTCGCGAGAAAAAAAAAAGGTCAAATAAAACCACAATACATAAAATTCTAAAATATTACAGAAATTTGTGGACAAGTTTATTTATTTATTTCCTATGTGACCAGGATGTGGTCACTAAATAATTGGATTTATGTATTAATATTGGATTTGTGAACAAGTTTATTCTATCCTATAAAATCAACGTTCTCCAATCATTTTTTTTCCCTATGCCTTCTCCCTTTCTCTTTTCTTGCATGGGTGGGTTTTTTATGAAAAAAATAATATTCATTTCTTTCTTCTTCTTTTTTTCCCTATGCCTTCTCCCTTTTCTCTTTTCTTGCATGGGTGGGTTTTTAAAGAATTTTAAAAATCCAGATTACCTTTAAAAAAAAAAAAGGCAAAACCGGAATTGGCAGTTCCGGATTTAAGTAAACGCCAAATCAACTTTAGGTGGGTGGGGTTTTAATGTTTTTTGTTTAAAAAAAAACAGATTTCGAGAAAAAAAATAAAAATTCAAAAATGTCAATTCCGAAAGTGGGACTTCCGGATTCAACATTAAAACCGGAACCCCCACTTCCGGTTTTCCCAAAAAGTGTTAGTTTGGTATATAAGTTTTTAGAGTTGTTGTTTTGGTAATTATTTTTTTAAAAAGCTATTATTTGGAAATTCATTCCTCTTAAGAGGTAAAACAATAAGAATGACTTCGATAAATATCATCAATTCCCTCCTTCCAATATTAATATGATGATGTATGTTAGTTATTTTTTTAAAAGTTATATTATTTTAATTATTCTTTGTTTTAAATAAAGAAAATTATATGAATAGCAAGTATGAGGAGAAAGATAAAGAAAATATAACATAAATTATTTTATATTTTTTTATAATTTGCTTCAAAAAAAAAATCTTTACTCTTTTTGATCTATTGTAAAGTTTATTCGCCCGTGCATTTAACACACGGGTGTTGTACTAGTTCAAATATAAAGTTTGGAATTTTGGTTTTTACAGGAAAATCAATAATTTAAACTAAGATCCCTAAGTTACATCGAAGATTATAGAAAGCAAGGAGCAGACCTGGATTTCTGGGATTGTGAGGGATAACAAGTAGGAGTAGAGGAGGAGGCTTGCGTTTGTGGCTTTTGACTGTTTGTTTTTAAAATAAATTAGTGCCACGTTTGTTCAAATATAAATAACGATAAAAATTAAGTTTTATTTTGATTAACAAAACGTGTGAGTATATAAAATATATACTCCCTTTGTCCATATAATATTTAAATTATTTGCATTGATGATAGTAATTAAATATTGAAATATTTGTTATTAAATAATTTGGATTTTTTTAATAAAAACATTAATGACTTTAGACAAAGCAACATAACATAAAATTGGCTATGAATGAAAATTGGTTTTTTTAAAAACATCAACCGTAGACTTTAAAAATTTCATCTTATTCTAATTTTCTCTTCTTTCTTCTTCATGAAATGGAGACAATGTCAGTCTCGACTTAAAATTGTAAGGTAAAATATTTCATTTTTTGAGTAAAAAATTATTCGTATGCCACTTTTTATTTTACATTACAATTTGTAATATTAACTAATTTTGTTATCTAAAATGATCAAGCCAAGATGTTTTGGAAAAAATAAGTTTCCTTAACCATTACTCCCTCCGTCCTACTCGAATCAAGACAAATTTCTATTTTGGGTGTCCCATTCGAATTAGGACAATCCAAAAATTGAAATGTTTTATTTAATGGACCCACATTCACACTCACAACAACTTTCCACTCATTATTCTCTACCCCACTTTCTCTCTCATACTTTACTTTTCATACTCATAACACCTACTCCACTAACATTTTTTTCTTAATCCTCGTGCCCAACACAAAAATCCTAATTCGGGTGGGACGGAGGGAGTATTTACTATATAAAACCAAACCTCATTTTTTATAAATAGAATAATAATATTATTTGGTCAAATATGGTCAAACTCAATCAAACAACAGTCAAACTCTTATAACTGACACATAATTAACAGATAAGAGTTGAAAATTTTCACTTTTTCCATTTTTTTTAGAAAAAAATATTAATAATATTTGGTCAAATATGATCAAACCCGATCAAACATCAGTCAAACTCTTATAACTTACACATAATTAACATATAAGAGTTAAAAATCATTTTTTTTTTCATTTTTTAAGACAAAATAAAAAATTATTTGGTCAAAATCGGTCAAACATCAGTCAAACTCTTATAACTTACACATAATTAACATATAAGAGTCGAAAATATACACTTTTTTTCATTTTTTTAGAAAAATATAAAAATATTATTTGGTCAAAATCGGTCAAACAGCGATCAAACTCTTATAACTGGCATATAAGACCAATATTTAACATATAAGAGTCAAATATTTTCACTTTTTTCAACTTTTGAGAAAAATATATAATTTTATTCGATTAAATCCCCGTCAAACTCTTATAAATGATATATAAGACCAATAATTAACATATAAGAGTTGATTTTTTCAACTTTTAAGAAAAAAACATAATATTATTCGGTCAAACTCTTATAACTGACATATAAGACCAACAATTAACATATAAGAGTCCTTTTTCACTTTTTTCAACTTTTAAGAAAAAAACATAATATTATTCGGTCAAGTCTCGGTCACTCTCTTATAAATGACATATAAGACCAACAATTAACATATAAGAGCCGATTTTTTTCACTTTTTTCAACTTTTAAGAAAAAAACATAATATTATTCAGTCAAATCTCGGTCAAACTCTTATAAATGACATATATGACCAATAATTAACATATAAGAGTTTATTTTTTCAACTATTAAGAAAAAAAATATATTATTCGGTCAAATCTCGGTCAAACTCTTATAACTGACATATAAGACCAACAATTAACATATAAGAGTCGATTTTTTCACTTTTTTCAACTTTTAAGAAAAAAACATAATATTATTCGGTCAAATCCTGTCAAACTCTTATAACTGGCATATAAGATCAATAATTAACATATAAAAGTCAAATATTTTCACCCTTTTCAAACTCTTATTAATGTTGACTTTCATATTTGGTCAAATATTAGTCAACTTTTATAATTGAGACATAAAACTTGTCCACCTCTCATCATTAACATATAATCTAGTTTTTTCCAGTCTAATTTACAAAAGCAAGTCTTATATCTATATCAGAAAGTCTGATAAATAAAATATGAGACATTGATTAGCAAATCCTCTTGCTTTTCTCAAAAAGTCTGATAAAATATAAACCATCTTCAAAGCCACCATCCAACCACCATTGAATTGAACCGTATCATTTATTTCAAAGACCAGGAAAAAAATCAAAAGAAAAATTCCTAGAAACCACATAAACATGACCTGCACACACAAAGTAAATGAGAAATTGATTTAAGCCCCTGGATTTAGAAAATCACAAGGAAAATCAGTTATTGTCCAGTGCTCCTACTTTTTTGAAAGCCTTCATAAATGATTCGGTTGAGATCTGCACAAAAAAAAGCGAAGGGGCCGGCGATTACGGGGGAGGCAGGGCGGAGATAATCAGTTATTGTCCAGAGAAGATGGAGAAGTTCGTCAAAGTCTAGCGTTGGAGATAGGAAGAAGAAATTCCGGCCAGATCTGGAATGTTTTAGTCAGATCTGGGAAGAGAGGAGAGGAAACGAACCGTCGCCGTTCCATCGTCGTCGCCGTCCCCATCGCCGTCACCGGCGGACTGCAGAGAGAGTTAGAGAGGGAAAGGTCGTGTGTGTGTGTCGTGAATGAGAGGAAGAGAGGGGATGTTAGGGTTTTATTTGGGGGCGAGGGTAGTTTAGGTATTTAGGTCTTTTGTTTGACTGGTCAATGGACATGAGGGGTGTATGCGGAATTATCATCTTAATAGAACTCCTTATTTGGACTTTTAAAAAGGCCTCTCCTTAAAAAGGAATAACATTTGGATGGGAGGGGCCCTAGAGGAAAAACCCCGTACTTTTTTAGAAAATTAACTGGGAAATTGAAATTACTAAGCTAAACTATAAAAAGCAAGAAAAACTTAATAATACTCATTCCACACCCTTCTTCCTAGCCATGTCCAGGTTAAATCCCCATCCCTCAGTTGCCGGCCTTGGTGCCTCAACAATAATATTCCCCATCAGCCAATCAAAGAATGCTAGCTCCCCAACGGCTAAATGGCGTGAATAACATGCTCCCGTGATCACCCCACAATTACTATCCTACCCTCACTTACTGAAAGTAAAAGACAAATTAACCCTCATGTTCTTCAATTGTTTAACTAACTTAACTATCCTTTGATTTTGCCCGCCATGACATTCCACCCTCCTTACTTTGACCTTGTCCTCAAGGCATAAAATCTGGAAAATGTGCATCCACAACAGCTGCATCCTCCCATATAGCATTTTCTTCCGCAGTGTTAGACCAATGAACTAATATCTGAGGCACTGCCTTATTATTTCTCTTGATCATTCTCCTTCCTTTCACTGCTATGGGTTTCACATTAACACCTCCCTCTTTCTGTATTGTTTGGAAAAGATTGGCTCACTATAACTCTATCACCCACCTTCTTCTTCAGCAATGACACATGGAACACAGGGTGGATTCTTGCATTATCAGGCAATTCCAATTTATAGGCTACCTTGCCAATTTTTTCCAGCACCTTGTAAGGGCCAAAGTACTTGGCAGACAGTTTATGATTCCCTCTGCTAGCCACAGTGCCCTGTCTAAATGGTTGCAACCTGAGAAACACCAAATCACCCACCATAAATTCTCTCTCAGTTTTATGCCTATCAGCCACGACCTTGTACCTGTTTTGAGCCTTCTCTAAGCTGTCCTTTAAAAGACCATTCAAGGTGTTTCTCCCTTTAAAAAATTCTCCAACTGCAGCCACTGTAATTTTTCCAGATTTAGGAATAATCATATGCCTAGGATCACTACCATGTAAAGTCTTAAAGGCACGCATCCCAATAGATGTGTGAAAAGTCGTATTGTACCACCACTCTACCCAAGGTAGCCATTTCACCCATTCTTTAGGTTTATGCCATGTCATAGCTCTCAAGTAATTCTCCAAGCATTGGTTCACCCTTTCTGTCTGTCCATCACTCTGTGGGTGATAAGATGTATAAGATTCAGTTGGGTCCCAATCAATTTGAAAAGCTCCTGCCCAAAATGGCTAATGAATATTGAACCCCTATCACTGACTATAGACCTGGGCAGACCATGTAACTTGTATATTCTATCCACAAATACTTCAGCAAGTTGGGATGCAGTAAAGGGGTGAGTCAAAGCCACAAAATGACAATATTTGGTGAACCTATCCACAATGACCCAAATTGATTCATTCCCATTTGATTTAGGCAACCTTTCAATGAAGTCCAGAGAGACATCTTCCCAATTTGACTTGGTACAGCCAATGGTTGTAGAAGGCCTGGATATGGAACATTTTCACTCTTGGTCATCTGACAAACATCACATTCTTGGATCCACTTCTGCACTTCTTCTTTCAACCTGGGCAGTAAAAGAGATGTTTTATTTTGGAATGAGTAGCTTCCATTACAGAATGACCACCTTGATTCCCTTCATGTAACTCCCTAAGGATTTTCTCCCTTACTCCATGTTTGTCCCCAATGTACAATCTGCCTTGCCATTTCAGCAACCCTTTTGAAAAACTCCAACCTTGTTCCTGGTCCACCATAGTAGCTTGGGCAATGTAACCTGGAACTTCTTTATCTCCTTCATAACTCTTGATCGCTTCTTCCACCCAAGTTAGGACTACTTGTTAGTACCCGGCCTGAAAATGAGTTGTTAGGCATTCCAGAACTCAGAAGGACCTCACATGTATTTATAAGATGCACAGGACTGTAAGGATCCTCCCCCTCGTGGCGAACAACGGAGGTTTCGCTCAAGGAAGAAAAGCCAAACACGGGAACTAAGCAAACTTAACGGAGTCGTCACATTTGTTAACTTTTAACCCAACAAATGAAAATGGTTAGAGATTTATGAGTTCGGAGGTCAGGTTACGACTTGAGAAGAGTTTCACGTCACCCAAGTCGCCTCGGACAAAGCCGAGTCTCCCTTATGTTTGTTAACGAAAAGTGCATGTGTGTGTGTGATTTTAACGAAAAATCTCTGTTTTAACCTTTTATTTAATTTTAACTGAAAAGGAGGGTCTGTTTGACAAGAAAACAAAGAACAAAGGGTAAAATGGTTATTTTCTCCTTGGACCCAAACCATCCGTACGGATGGTGATGGTGTTCCTGGAGATTTTACAGTTTGCTAAGAAACAGTCCAGTTCTACACAAAAACAGAGCATTCTGCTAGAACTGGACTAAACTGTTCTGATTTCAGTTTATTCCAACATGTAATAACTCAAATAGGATCATTCCTATGCTAAATGATCATCAAATGAACCCCAAAACAAGTGTTTAGGTGTGATCAAAATCAATCATTGGAGAAATTTCAAAAAAGGTGATGAACATGCTCTTTGAGCCAAAATTGCCATTTGATGAGTACAGATTGGAACTTTACCATCAAAATGGATTTTTTATGAAAGATTAATCTTGAGGGACAACAAAAACAACATAAAGATCCAATCTTTATGACCCAATCTTAGGTATTTTTTGCTAGAACAAGGTTGGGATGATAAAGATTGAGCCTTTATCCCCCAACATGATCATCATGGCCTAATTTGTGTAATACCAACATAAAGACATGAGTTTTCACCTTGATAAAGAGATCTTTAAGCTATTTAAAACAAGAAATCAAACAATGATCATCCTTAGGTTTGAACCTCTTTCACACAAAAGTATGAAGGGCACCTTGAATCATGCTCATGGTTTAGTTCACATTATATGTATATATATATAAGATATATATGCTTGAAATGGACAAGTCTTGTAGTAATATAATATATGTATGCTTGAAATGGAGAAGTCTTGCAAGAATGTAAATTTGCTTGAGAGGACAAGTCTTACAAGAATGTAAACAAGAACAAGTAATGTGATTAACAAAGCAAAATAGAGTTGAGATGAAGAGAAGATGGGGGAAGGGGACCTCACCTATGATGGTTCTAGTCTATCTTCCTTTCCTTCACTCAATTATAAGGGTGATTTCTCTCTCAAACACGATTTCTGCAGAGCTTCCCCTATCTAAACAATATTCTCCCCCCTGAAATGATCAGCAAGGGTCTTAATTTATAGGGACTGAGGGTGCCTAAACCAGCCGTACGGCTAGGCCCCTCCCGCGTCCAAACCATCCGTACGGCTCAGCTTGGCGAGCTTCTGGATTTTTCCAATTTTAATCCCAGAGTAGTCCTGGAATTTTAGTTTTATCCTAGTGAGGTCCTAGCCTATCAGTTTATCCCTGAATGGTGCTAAGAGTTCCTCTAAGTTGGTCAGTTTTTCTGATTGGGGTACTTACAAAGCCCCTCGGCAACATTGCTTTGGAAAAGCGGGGTTGTCGATAAAAATAAGCATACCAATCTGACGGGACGACGGCTTTGACGGATTTTAGTTGTATGGATGGACTTAGGGGTATAGGATTCCTACGTATCCCGTTTATGGGGAATCAAACCTGATGTAGTTCAGAAAGAGAATGGGAAATTTTTTTGAAGCTACGCACACCTAGGGGTGAGGTGGATATCAATCATCCTTTCTCGGGGGGAACATGACTCTCGGCGAGTCAGAAGTGAGACATAGACAAGGAAGCGTGACTCTATGCGAGACAGAGGCGGGACACGGTCAATCTTGGCTCTATGGGAGAGGGCTGACTTACAAGGAAGCATGACTCTCGGGGTCAGAGGCGGGACATGGTCAACTTGGTTCTATGGGAGAGGGCTGACTTACAAGGAAGCGTGACTCTTGGGGTCAGAGGCGGGATATGGTCAACTTGGCTCTATGGGAGAGGGTTGACTCATAAGGAAGCATGACTCTCGGGGTCAGAGGCAGGACATGGTCAACTTGGCTCTATGGGAGAGGGTTGACTTTCATAAGGAAGCGTGACTCTCGGGGTCAGAGGCGGGATATGTCAACTTGGCTCTATGGAGAGGGTTGACTTACAAGGAAGCATGACTCTCGGGGTCAGAGGCGCGATATGGTCAACTTGGTTCTATGGGAGAGGGTTGACTTTCATAAGGAAGTGTGACTTTTGGCGAGGCAGAGGCGGGACATGGTCAACTTGGCTCTATCGGAGAGGGTTGACTTACATAAGGAAGCGTGACTCTTAGCGAGGCAGAGGTAGGACATGGTCAACTTGGCTCTATGGAGAGAGTTGACTTATACAAGGAAGTATGACTCTTGGCGAGGCAGAGGCGGGACATGGTCAACTTGGCTCTATCGGAGAGCGTTGACCTACATAAGGAAGCATGACTCTTGGCGAGGCAAAGGCGGGACATGGTCAACTTGGCTCTATCGAAGAGGGTTGACTTACATAAGGAAGCGTGACTCTTGGCGAGGCAGAGGCAGGACAAGGTCAACTTGGCTCTATGGAGAGGGTTGACTTACCGGGATATGGATAAGGAAGCGTGACTCTTGGCGAGGCAGAGGCGGGACATGGTTAACTTGGCTCTATGGAGAGGGTTGACTTACATAAGGAAGCGTGACTCTTGGTGAGGGCAGAGGCAGGACATGGTCAACTTGGCTCTATGGAGAGGGTTGACTTACCGGGATATGGACAAGGAAGCGTGACTCTTGGCGAGGCAGAGGCGGGACATGGTCAACTTGGCTCTATGGAGAGGGTTGACTTACCGGGACATGGTCAACTTGGCTCTATGGAGAGGGTTTACTTACATAAGGAAGCATGACTCTTAGCGAGGCAGAGGCAGGACAAGGTCAACTTGGCTCTATGGAGAGGGTTGACTTAGAAGGCAAAAGGCGTGACTCTCGGGGTCAGAGGCGAGACTAGGTCAACTTGGCTCTATGGGAGAGGGTTGACTTAGAAGGCAAAAGGCGTGACTCTCGGGTCAGAGGTGAGACTAGGTCAACTTGGCTCTATGGGAGAGGGTTGACTTAGAAGGAAAAAGGCGTGACTCTCAGGGTCAGAGGCGAGACTAGGTCAACTTGGCTCTATGGGAGAGGGTTGACTTAGAAGGATGGTCTTACGTCATTTTGGACTGCCGAGACAAAGGTTTCCTTAACCTAAAATAACCATTATGGGTTTTGGCTTGAGTTAACTCCATCTTCGGGAAGTTTGACGAGGCAACTGGTCTTACGTCCGACTAAGGACTGCCGGGGACAAGGGTTTCAACCTATAATGACTATTCTGAGTCAAGGTTTAGTGTGAGTCAGCTCCACCTTTGGGGAATTTGACGGGAAAACTGGTCTTACATCCCACTAAGGACGGCCGGGATAAAGGTTTCAACCTATAATGACCACTCTGGGTCAAGGTTTGACTTGGGTCAACTCCACCTTTGGGGAGTTTGACGGGAAAACTGGTCTTACGTCCCATTAAGGATGGACGGGATAAAGGTTTCAACCTATAATGACCACTCTGGGTCAAGGTTTGACTTGGGTCAACTCCACCTTTGGGGAGTTTGACGGGAAAACTGGTCTTACGTCCCATTAAGGACGGCCGGGGACAAGGACCTCAACCTATAATGACTATTTTGAGTCTAGGTTTGACTTGGGTCAACTCCATCTTTGGGGAGTTTGACGGGAAAACTGGTCTTACGTCCGACTAAGGACTGCCGGGGACAAGGACCTCAACCTATAATGACTATTCTGAGTCTAGGTTTGACTTGGGTCAACTCCATCTTTGGGGAGTTTGACGGGAAAACTGGTCTTACGTCCGACTAAGGACTGCCAGGGACAAGGACCTCAACCTATAATGACTATTCTGAGTCATTTTATCTTGACCCCTTAAAGTTTGGACTTTGGTCAACTCAACTCTACGGGATGGCTGACACTTTTTCTTGACACCGGGGGAGAGCCTAGGGGCGACCTTTGTGGACGAAAAAGTCCAAGATTTTGGAAAATCATTCTTTAATCAAAAGCATTTTGCTTGAAACATTATTTTTGACAAATGACACCAAATGGGCGAATTTGGAAAATGCTTATTCCTAAAGGCAAATATTTTAACGAAGCATGTTAACCAAATTTTCGATTTTAACTTAACCATGAGGTTTGTCATGCATAAAGTCCTTTGGAGATTTGTCCATTTCTTAGGAGTGATCGGGAATAGAGAACCCTTTGGTTGTTGGTGTTGGGGGTAGCCCCATGTCCTTGTTGTCATTGATGTCGGGGTAGCCCCATGCCTTCGTTATCGTCGATGTGGAGGTAGCCCCATGTCCTTGTTGGCGTGGAGGTAGCCCCATGTCCTTGTTGTCGTTAATTCGGAGGTAACCCCCATGTCCTTTGACCTTTGAAGTGAGGTTAGGAACCCATCCCTTTTTTATGACGCACCCTTTCTTTTACCTAGGCCGCCCTTTCGGGTTTTCAACCTAGCGGGCATCTCTTTTTGCGTCTTTTATGGCACACCCTGTTTTTTGTGGACGCCCTTTCGGGTTTTCAACCTAGCGGGCATCTCTTTTTTGGTGCTTTTTTTTTTTTTTTTTTTTTTTTTTTAATGAGTGATCCAGCCGACTCGATAGAACGGGGACTTTAAGGTATTTTTCTTGGAGGAAACATGCAAGGGCATTTTATTTGGGAGAGAGTCCCTTTTTGAGCAATGTATCATGAAATGGGAGGAAGCCCTTGCTTGACAGAAAATAAGTGTTTAGCTCTTTCCTAAGATGGAGAAAAGAAGACTTGTCGAGACATTTGAAATTTGCCTTAGTTAATATCATCAAATGATTGCTTGAATGGACCATGTTTGTCATTAAGTCAAGATTATAGCAAGCAATTAGCCTTAACATGTATAAATGTTGTGATCAATTAAGATTAAGATTCGATCAATGGCAAGATCGGGAGGAGAAGGTGTTTATGGGGAATTGGCCCAAAGAAGGTGTGTCTTGGGAAATCGGTCATTGAAAGGACCGAGGTTTGATGGCTTTGTTTCATGCTATAACCGGACCCGAAGGTTGCCTATGTTCCCCTCAGTTTGAGGAGCTCAGGTCGCCGTAGTTCGGCCTTTGTGCCGTCTTTTGCTGAAGTTGTCTTTCTTTGACGTTGTCTCGGAGGATGTTGTTTCTCTTTTGATGTAGATCACTTTGCTCTGTGGCGAACTCCTTTTAAGGCGAGTCCCTTCTTGGTCGTCTTTTGAGATAGAATTTATTCCTTGCGAACCCTCGGGGGCGGACTTTGCGACGAGTTTTTGAGGCGAACTTCCTTTTCGCATATATTCATTTCCTTTCCTTCTTTTCACATTTTTATTTCCTCTCCCTCTTCTCTCTCTCTCTCTCTTTTTTTTTTTTTTTTTTTGAGGGAGAGAGGAAACATTAGCCCCAACTTGCTATCTTGGGCATTGGCTCATTTGTAGCCCCTTGGTGGCATGTCTATCACTCTCGGTTTTGACTTTGAAGGTCCGGGAAGCCCTTTACTTGGTTGCGTATGCGCGATCACGGTTGAATCTTGGTGGTTGAGCAACAACATCCTTGCCTTTTCATTGTCCCGGGATGCCTTTGATGTGCATCAAGAATTTGTATAGGAAAGGTGTATCGGGTTGTGTATCGGGAAGTGTATGAGGGAAGATTTGCCATTAATGGTTTCTTCATGCCAATTGATCACAACATTTATTCACATCAAGATTAATTATTTGCATTTAGAATTTTTCATTTGTGTTAGGTCTATTCATCCTTAATGAGTCGTCATTGACTAGTATGCTTAGAAGTCAATTCATCATTTTAGGGGCGTAGCAATCAATTGATAATAACAAGCAAGGAAATTTCAAGAGTAAATGTATATTACAAATAATGTCTCAAGTCTAGAGAGAGAGAATGAAAATGACTCTTTTATTTAGATAACTTTGTACATACATGTTCAAGTATGGACCTTTGTAAAAATAAAAAGACATAGTCCAAGACGGACTTTTTGTGAAAGTCTAGATCCTACGAGGCCGGAAGACTCATTTTTTTTTATTTTTTTTAGGGATGGCCCCCTATGAAGTGTGATGGTCCGTTTCCTTCTTCTGTTGTTGGAGGGGTTGTCGGCGGCATATTCCATGTCTTCCACGGGGAACTCGGGTTCCGTGTCGTTGGGAAAGGTGTCGCGAGGCCTCCACTTGGCTTGGCGTTGCAATTGCCGGGGTCGTTTACTCATGAGGGCGAGTTGGGAGCTCGCTTTTGGCTATCTCCTTTTGATGATGTCCCTTCTAAAGTGCATAACCTTCGTGTATGGCACTTGGCAAGGGCACAGTCCTCCATTTGGTGTACCCGCCCTCGGGCTCCTGAAGCTCGGGACTCTTCTTGTGGACGGTGTCCCAATTGTTTGATCTTCTCGCTCATGTGTATGGTTGGCTCAGACGCCAATTTGGATGTGGGCTCCTTGGACGATGTTTCCGGGGGACAAAACCGCAAAGGACTTTAGCATTTTAAACCTCAAGGTGAAATTATTAACCATGATTCGAGAAGCATGCTTCATTAGCGGATTAACTTTTTAGGAAAAACTTGATCTCTTATTTTAAGAAAACTTGATCTCGTTTTTTTTTTTTTTTTTTTGAAAGACACGCTTTTTGTTTTGGGTGAAAGACTCACACACACATTTTTTTTTTTTTTGTAAACTTTTGACAAGGCAAAAATGATAATAATAATCTTATTAAGAGAACTGACAATGGATCCAAAATGGTCACCACATGGCATCAACCGGGGAGTCAAGACTTTAACTAAACCTAACAGACATCTTAACCGACTTTTCCTAAAGACTTATCACACGTCCTAACAATGGACTCTGACTTTTCCTAAGGGGAGGTTGATGAAAAGGGTTCTGAAATTTCATCCTCTATTACGGCAACCACAGCACCATCAATTTCCCAAACCGGGGCATTTAGCCCTTCAGACACCTTTTGTGCCACCGATCCTTCCTAAACGCCTTCTGTCCCTTCGGCTCTGCTGATCTTAGGAACCACCACCTTGGGCACTGAACTTGTCAACCTTTTCAAAACCGGCTCTCCCGCTTTGGGATTAACGACTTCGTCAATCACAGGCTCCTTTTCCTTAGGGCCGACATCACTCCATTTTTCGACCATCAGGGAGGCCACGGGATTAGATTCTGCGGACTCAAGCACGTTGACACTCGGGACGTTGGTCGTGTCGGGGGTGTGGGGGCGTTCAAGCTTTCCTTTCTTGATTAACTTCCGGATGATGTGTTTTACAGCGATGCAATCGTCGGTATCATGCCCATGGTAGTTGTGAAAGGCACACCTCTTGTTAACATCAAGGTATTTCTTGGGGTTTGTGGGTTGGTAGTTGACAAGAGGCTTCGCAAGGCCTTGCCTAACCAATTCCTCAAATACCTTGCTTATGGTTATTCCGAAATCCTCGTACCTTGTGAAACGGGGTCTGGCTTGGCATTTGACTTTTCTTTCATCATTGACTGAAGTGTGCTGTGGACAAGAATCACTGTCTCTCAATGCAAAGGGATTCTCATTGAGTATCCTTTCGAACGTAGCTTCCATTTGCTTTCTCTTCCCCAATGGATGGTTGAGAGGATTTTGCGGAGGCGCGGGGGCGTAGGCATACCCGTACCCTTGGTTGTTTGCAGGAATATATACATTGGAGGCATGCAATGAGCTTGTGGTCCAAGAGGTCTCCGATTGTAGAAATGATACGGGTCACCATGGAATCTTATCGGGAAATCCGGTGGAAGTCGGTTAGTGATGCATGGTCAGGTATCCACATATGGTCTAAACAGTGACTGAGCTCCGGTGACTTGGATGATGGCATTAAACCGAAGGGTATGGTATTGTGAGTTTGATGCTCGGGGCGTAACCGGTGTGAACAGTGGTTTGTGGGCCTTTTGAGTGGATTATGTTTGGGGTTTTATAGGAAGTGTCTCATGGGAGATGTTGGATTTGGGATGAGGCGGAGTGAGGAAGATTTGAGTGAGAGGCTCGTTGTGGATGACGGCGTGTTGGGGTGAAGAAATGGAGGGCTCGGTATTTTGGTGAGATGGAGGGGGCAATCTTTGGTTACAATCCGGAGGTCAGGTAGCTTCCACCCTTTCATTGTGGTTGGTCACTTTGGTGAAGGGCCCATCACTTGTGACATCTCTTTGTCTCATCGACTCATCGAACGGGTTCTGTGTTTCTTTGTGGCTCTTCGTGATGACTTCCTCCGTAGTCCCGGAGGCTTCTAGAGCTTAGAGCGGCTCTCCTTTTGTCAGGCTATCCGGGTTGTCTGCAACGTCATTTCCCAAATTTCCATCCATTGAAGCGGTATTTCCGGGGTACTGGGTTGAAGAAGTTACGGTGACCGGGGAACTCTCTGGTTCCACATTCACTAGGCGGCGACATGATGCTCTCTTCCACTTCATCTGAGCATACGGGAAAGAAGAAAGGGTAGTTTAGACTCGGGTAAACACTGGGGCAATGCTCATGCTACTGATGGGGAGTGACCGCTAGGCTTAGACCTATGGGGTAAAAAGGTGGACAGGATCAAATGGGATCTTAAATCCATCCGAGATTCAAACGGGGGTCTACTTACAAGGTTGTAACAGACTTCTTGGATGGCAACGGGGGATCCATTCAAAGACTTGACTAGCATTCTGGGAGGATAAAGGGGGATCCTTCCAAGACTTGACTTCCTAGGGGACTATTCCTAGGGGTTTAGCGGGGACCTAGGGGACAACGCCTAGGGTCCTGACGGGAATCTTAACGGGGACCTAAGGGACAACGCCTAAGGTCTTGACGAGAATCTTAACGGGGACCCAGGGGACAACGCCTAAGGTTTTGACGGGAAACTTAACGGGGACCCAGGGGACAACGCCTAAGGTCTTGACGGGAAACTTAACGGGGACCTAGGGGACAACGCCTAAGGTTTTGACGGAAATCTTAACGGGGACCTAGGGGACAACGCCTAGGGTCTTGACGGGAATCTTAACGGGGACCCAGGGGACAACGCCTAAGGGTCTTGACGGGAAACTTAACGGGAAACTTAACGGGGACCTAGGGGACAATGCCTAAGGTTTTGACGGGAAACTTAACGGGGACCTAGGGGACAATGCCTAAGGTTTTGACGGGAATCTTAACGGGGACCTAGGGGACACGCCTAGGGTCTTAACGGGAATCTTAACGGGGACCCAGGGGACAATGCCTTAGGGTCTTGACGGGAAACTTAACGGGGTCTCGGAGGATAACAGGGATCCATCCAAATGTTTAACGGGAGTTAACGGAGGTCTTGGAGGATAACGGGGATCCGTCCAACGACTTAATGGGACTTAACCAAAGTCTTGGAGGATAACGGGGATCCGTCCAAAGACTTAACGAAATGACGCTTAGTAACAAGAGAATGCAATGTGTCAAAGACAAGAAGCGAAAACGGAGCAAATTCGCGCATCGCGCAATTAATAAACCATTCAAGTTTACTTAAAACGCGTTTTTATTCCTAAATGGTTGGAAAATATTTCTCTTATTTTTCGCAACTAATCTAAATCCTGGATCAGTGGAGGCCATCACTACGCCTATAAGCCCCTCATTTTTCACCTGTCTTGCACACTCCCAAGGACGGACTATCCCGGGCGAGGGACCGATAGGGCACATGGCTTCCACCGACCAAAAGAACCAAACCTAGGGTCTAGTGTGTCCCAAAGTTCTAATGCGTGGGCCATTCTTATCATAGTTAAGCCCCGGTTAAGGTTAAGATTGACTTAACGCTTCAACATGACCACATTTTTAATGAGGGATCTCGGACTTTAACCTTGGGCTTAAGGATGATTAGGACGGGCCAAACATTAGGGCTTAACAACACGGTGTCACCCTATCCTTAACACATGACTTCCGCCAATTATGACCATCATTAACACACGGGTTAAAGGCTTGTTAGGCCACGCTTGCATTACATCAAAGAGTCGTAACCCGGGTATTAGCTTAGCCACAATTAACCTTGGACACGCGTTAGGGAGGTGGTAACGTGAGATAGACCAAAAACCAACCAAGGTCACGGTAATTGTGTATCACGGACATGTGTGGTTGACTCGGCTCGGAAGGGGAGGTAGAATGGACCCGTGCACGCGAGAAGGGCACAAGAGAACCAATCAAGCTGCATCGTGGCATCCATCCCGGGTTTAAAGGGTTTTTGGAACATGCACAAGGTCAAGTGTGTGTTGTGTGAAGCCATCTATGTTCCCTTTTGAGTCAAAATAGAATTTTTCAATGCGTTTTAATATCATGAGCATGAACAAGAGTATATACAAGATATGGACAAACAATTTAAACAAGTAATTTGCACAAGTAATCAAACAAATATATGAACAAACAAGAGTCAAAATTTTGTACATGGAAAAGGTCGTGCACAACCGAAGGTTTTTGAAACCAAAATTTTGCAAGAAAACAATCTTTTGAAAGTCATTTGTAGAAAAAAGATTGTGCACAAACAAGAAGAATTTGAAGACCAATTTTTTTTTTTATGAAAAGGGTTATGCACAATGAGGCTTTGAAAACCCAATTTTATGTCCAAAAATTTGTGCATAACCAAGCTTTGAAAACCAAGTTTTGGCCAAGAAAAATAAGGTAGAATGTGCACAAGCAAGGATGTAGATTGGAACCTGGACAAGAAGAAGCAAAGGGGGCCATCAAAATGTTTCTGCCCTGCACAAAATTGTTAATTTGAAACATTCTGTGGGCCCGGACAAACTAGCCGTACGGCTAGAGAAGGAGATCCATTATTTTTTGCAAATATTCAGCTTCCGATCATCAAGCCCCAGTTTATTGAATTTCCAGAACAGTCTTACTCACAGAAATTAGAACAGAAACATAAAACACACACAAAATGAGCACAAAGTTAACAAACGGGGACGGGAGTTTGACCCACACAAAAGTGCCCCCAAAGATTCTAAAAAGAAGTTTGGAAACACTTTATTCTCCAGCGGAGTCGCCACTCTAAGGATCCTCCCCCTTGGGGCGAACAACGGAGGGTTCGCTCAAGGAAGAAAAGCCAAACACGGGAACTAAACAAACTTAATGGAGTCGCCACATTTGTTAACTTTTAACCCAACAAATGAAAATGGTTAGAGATTTATGAGTTCAGAGGTCAGGTTACGACTTGGGAAGAGTTTCACGTCACCCAAGTCGCCTCGGACAAAGCCGAGTCTCCCATATGTTTGTTAACGAAAAGTGCATGTGTGTGTTTGTGATTTTAACGGAAAATCACTCTTTTAACCTTTATTTAATTTTAACTGAAAAGGAGGGTCTGTTTGACAAGAAAACAAAGAACAGAGGGTAAAATGGTCATTTTCTCCTTGGACCCAAACCATCCGTACGGATGGTGGTGGTGTTCCTGGAGATTTTACAGTTTGCTAAGAAACAGTCCAGATCTATACAGAAACAGAGCATTCTGCTAGAACTGGACTAAACTGTTCTGATTTCAGTTTGTATTCCAACATGTAATAACTCAAATAGGATCATTCTTATGCTAAATAATCATCAAATAAACCCCAAAACAAGTGTTTAGGTGTGATCAAAAGCAATCATTGGAGAAATTTCAAAAAAGGTGATGAACATGCTCTTTGGGCCAAAATTGCCATTTAATGAGTAAAGATTGGAACTTTACCATCAAAATGGACTTTTTATGAAAGATTAACCTTGAGGGACAACAAAAACAACATAAAGATCCAATCTTTATGACCCAATCTTAAGGATTTTTGGCTAAATCAAGGTTGGGATGATAAAGATTGAGCTTTTATCCCCCAACATGATCATCATGGTCTAATTTGTGTAATACCAATATAAAGACATGAGTTTTCACCTTAATAAAGAGATCTTTAAGCTATTTAGAACAAGAAATCAAACCATGATCATCCTTAGGTTTGAACCTCTTTCACACAAAAGTATGAAGGGCACCTTGAATCATGCTCATGGTTTAGTTCACATTATATGTATATATATAAGATATATATGTTTGAAATGGACAAGTCTTGTAGATATAATATATGTATGCTTGAAATGGACAAGTCTTGCAAGGATATAAATTTGCTTGAGAGGACAAGTCTTACAAGAATGTAAACAAGAACAAGTAATGTGATTAACAAAGCAAAATAGAGTTGAGATGAAGAGAAGATGGGGGAAGGGGACCTCACATATGATGGTTCTAGTCTATCTTCCTTTCCTTCACTCAATTATAAGGGTGATTTCTCTCTCAGACACAATTTCTGCAGAGCTTCCCCTATCTAAACAATATTCTTCTCCCCTGAAATGATCAGTGAGGGTCTCAATTTATAGGGACTGAGGGTGCCTAAACCAGCCGTACGGTTAGGCCCCTCCCACGTCCAAACCATCCGTACGGCTCAGCCTGGCGAGCTTCTGGATTTTTCCAATTTTAATCCCAGAGTAGTCCTGGAATTTTAGTTTTATCCTAGTGAGGTCCTAACCTATCAGTTTATCCCTGAATGGTCCTAAGAGTTCCTCTAAGTTGGTCAATTTTTCAGATTGGGGTACTTACAAGGACTTATCCGGAATTTCTTGAAAAGCCCAGATAAGAAGATATTGACGAATTGATTAGATTAGCCATAAAGATAGACGTTATCTAGGGTTTCTCCAGAGTCCAATTTGACCAGAACCTTGGGAACCACGCCAATCAACTTGATTGGCCGGGCGGCCACTTTGTCTCCGGCCGGGCGGCCAGTCTCTCCAGGCCAGAATCCCTACAAATAGATGACCCAGTTCATAATTAAACACAATACTCTCCCTCGAGTTCTAGAGTCTAAACGGAAGACAGAACTCTCTCTCCAAGCCTTTCTAGCAATCCCGAAGGTCCGGAGAATCCACGTCCAAGATCCGGCTTCGTTCTTGTCAAGATTGGTGAGGTTTTCTATGTTTTACTAGTATAAATCTGTTTTATGCATGTTTTCATTATGTTTATACATTAATATTCATATGATTCATATTGTGTTCTTCATGTTCTTGCTAGAATTCATATTCTGCTCTATATCTAGGGTAGTGATCTTCATGTTGATGTGTTATTTCATACATGTTCATGATGTTCTTATTACTGTGTTAGATTTAACCTTCTAGATCTATAATTGTAATCCTTATATATACGCATAGTCGATGATGATTAACGATATCTAGGAGCTACTTCTAAACCCTAAACTGTAGGTAAATATTCCCATGATCATTAACTCTCCTGTGATTAATGTGATGACTACACATTGATCTTATCAAAGGTATAATCATTATTCTAGGATGTGATCATCTTGTATGATTCTTTCTCCTCCCCCATCATATGCTTGATCCCACTTTTTTTTCTCTATTCCGATTATGTGCGAACTACGTTGACATGAGCTTCTCTTAATGAGAGGAACATAGGAAATCTTCGGATCCGGTCAAAATCACTAACACACTACTAACACAATTATCATGATAGAAAGTCCGATCTATCGGGCGATATGAGTGATTACTGTAGTATTCTTCTTTTATCGTAACTTGACCGCCGAACCCTCCCTGTTAGCTTTTCTAAATGTTTTAGATCGATAAAACAACGTGGCGACTCGTAATAAGTTAAATGCCAATTTGAATATCCTAATCCCATAGAAAAGATAAAATAAGATAAATAATAAAAGACTTCCCGTGCGTCGCCCGCATTCGGAAAGGGGTATTCACAGTGGCGACTCTGCTGGGGACTAGCTTTGAACTTTTCAAACATAGAGGGTCAAACTTTCGTCAATATCATGATTGTATATCCTTTCTCTTTCCCCCCTTGTACTTTATCTCTTGTACATATCTGTTTCCCTTGTACTTTACTGCGTTAACTTTTTAACTGTTTTCTATTGTACTTTCTTAACTGTCTTGCATTGCATACATGTAAAAACAAAAACTCTCTGTTTTCTCTCTAAAAATAACTAGTTGTTGTCAGCACACTACCACTAGTCCGTGTAACACTGCCCACCTTACTCCGGATAATCCGCTGAGTGCACAACTTAGGCGATCCTGTCATCTCTGTCTTCGTGGCACCCGGTTTATCTAACTCACCGTGTACGCTTGCGAGCGGTTGAGGTTTAGCCTTGTCTGTGTCTAAAACCATGCACTCTCACAGAGTCTAGGACACTCCAAAGTTGACCGGTTGGTTTGACTAGCTTTTCTTTATAAGACAATTAACGTGTCGTTCATGCCGTCATCCATTATGTCATTAATGAGTCGAGATCCTTCGAGAGAAAAAAAGCACAAAAAAACGAAATTCCCTACAAGGGTGTGCATATTGTGAACCGAGTGATACTTTGTACAAGGATCTCGACTCGTTAAAAACTTAACGAAAGTAACATCAACGTTATGTTAAATGCCTTTAAACAAGGGTTAGTCATTAGGATCCGTTAGGTCGGTGGAAGTCGCTTGCCCTATAGGACCCTCGCCAAATTGTCCGTTTGGGGTGTGCAATGCAGGTGAAAAACGAGGGGTCTATAGACGTAGCGATGACCTCCACTGATCCAGGTTTTGTAGATAGTAACCCAAAAATGGGGTACCCCTTCCTACCAATTACGATGTAAATAATGTACTATTTTGTAAATAAAAAAATACATTGCATGAGCCTTACCCGTCCTAAACTTCACCTACCATACCTCTACAAAGAATTGAACTTGGGTCCGTTCCTGTGGTCGACTACAACGTCTGAGCCCTCCGCAATCTCAGTCTTCAGTCTCTGCTTCAACAATGTCTCCATCATCACCTGGGCCTTCTACCCCTAACATCCCTGCTCTACAGGTTTCCGCTGCTCCTACAGATCCAGAGGTCGCCACCAGCATCAAGCCCTCAGATATTCCACAGCCTCTCCATGCCTTCTTCACTAATCTCATGCTGCAAATCTCCAAACTCGAGGATCGAAGCAAAGCTCTAGAAAGGGTCAACCAAGAGCTCAAGGACCATCTTCATACTAAAATGAAGAAGAAAGGTGTAGAAACACGCTTCCACAATGAGGAAGTGATCTTCGTCAAGGATGAAGAAGTGCCTGTCACCTACCCCTCCAACAAAGATGCTATCCCTCTCAAGGTGCCCAACTACCAAAGGGTCCCTCCTCCTGATTATGGTACTAGAGCGACCTCCAGCAAGGGTCCATATGAGCCGTCACCAGAATTGATAGGTAGCTACTTGTCCTCTACCAAGTTGCCTCCGCCATCATTACCACTAAGCATCAGTGCCGCCATACCTGCAATCTCCACTACTCCTCCCACTGCTCAAGCCTACGGCAGCTCTGATTTCTCCAATCACCCCCTAGTGGTCGCTATGCAAGAACAGATCCGCAAGCTCTCCGACACGGTCAGCAAACAAGCCGCTACGATAGTCAAACTAATCAACCCAAGCAATGTGGGTACTCTCCATAGAGACTTCAAAATGCCGAAAGTCTCCACTTTCCATAACACCAAATCGGCCACCTTAGGCTTAAAAGCCATTAGGCGGCGACTAGGCGATCTCGGCGCTACCTAGGCGCTCCAAGTCGGACCCAACACTACTTAAACGAGTCATGCGCAAAGCATAATGTACCCAATAGCTGAGGCCCAACTATACAAAGCTGGCCCATGAATTTAAACTACTCCATGCCTTGGCAGTTCATTTCCTAGCCGATGTGGGACAAACATACATGCCAAGAACAAAGCCAACAACTAAGTGCCCCTTCCAAAGCTAACCCCTCATTTTATACTACATGATTGCCATTGCTTTTCATTTCAAAGTCAATGTGGGATAAGCATCCCAATTTTCCTATACTCAGCTTCTCACAAATGCAAAAGAGCTGGACATTTTCCTATACTCAGCTTCTATTGACAATTTGACACAGTTCATGATGCTGCATTTGTGCTCCAATATATCACTAATAATTTTCATGCATAAAATTTATAAGTCTGAAATGTTTACAAGTCTAAATAAATATATAATTGTATATAAATTTATTAAAAATACTTAAAAATATGTTAAATTCTCGGCCCCACCTAGGCCCCGATTAATCCTCTAGGCGCTAGGCCCAGCCCCGCCGCCTAGCGATTTTTAGAACACTGGTCATTAGATCTCTTCATCAGTCCGATTCTTCCTCCACTGTATCTGGATCCTGTGTTCTTGATCTCTGAAGTAGGTTGATTCTATTTAATCTTCAATTTCTCTGACCGCATGAATTGTTTGCTTCCGCCCTGAATTGCTTGCTCTTACCGGGTAAAGAAGTCCATGTGAACATGAAAAATCTTCTCATTGGTTTAAAAAAAATTACATTTTTTTTAATCACTTCATGCCCTAAGAGTTAACCCACGCCTGCTCCTCTTTGTTTTGTAGTTTTAAGGTTGCTGTTTTGCTCGGCAAATTCTTGAAGGTACACATTTTTTCTAAGACTTGAATCATTAGAAATTAGTACTACCTTTGCTTTTGATTAAGAGAAAATTTGGATATTTATTTGAAACGGAGGGAGTATATGTATCTATTTTTCTTTATCTTTGTTTTTTGTTTCATATTGTAAGTTGTTATATTTATGTTATTTCTAAAAGTTTTAGTCAAAATTGTCAAAGTTCCTTTGTGGAAATATGTTTTCTCTATCCACAATTAGTTATTCTATGGTCTAACTTTCTTCCAAACCACCAGAGAATTCATTTGAAATAAAAAATAAAAAAATTATGTTAATCAATTTTTGGTATTCGAAGTGATTCTTACTCTTTTGGTCCCAAAATGAATGTCTAAAAACATTTCAAATTTGTTCCTGATCTAAAGGAAATTTGAAAAATTTTAGACATTCATTATTTTTGGACGGAGGTAGTACCAAATATTAATTTAGGGGATTAGGGCTAGCATCGCAGACTACAAATTTATTTTTGGGGTTTTTCCTCTAGGGCCCCTCCCATCCAAATGTTATTCCTTTTTAAGGAGAGGCCTTTTTAAAAGTCCAAATAAGGAGTTCTATTAAAATGATAATTCCGCATACACCCCTCATGTCCATTGACCAGTCAAACAAAATACCTAAATACCTAAACTACCCTCGCCCCCAAATAAAACCCTAACATCCCCTCTCATCCTCTCATTCACGACACACACACACGACCTTTCCCTCTCTAACTCTCTCTGCAGTCCGCCGGCGACGGCGATGGGGACGGCGACGGCGACGGCGATGGAGACGGCGACGACGATGGAACGGCGACGGTTCGTTTCCTCTCCTCTCTTCCCAGATCTGACTAAAACATTCCAGATCTGGCCGGAATTTCTTCTTCCTATCTCCAACGCTAGACTTTGACGAACTTCTCCATCTTCTCTGGATAATAACTGATTTTCTCCGCCCTGCCTCCCCCGTAACCGCCGGCCCCTTCGCCTTTTTTGTGCAGATCTCAACCGAATCATTTGTGAAGGCTTTCAAAAAAGTAGGAGCACTGGACAATAACTGATTTTCCTTGTGATTTTCTAAATACAGGGGCTTAAATCAATTTCTCATTTACTTTGTGTGTGCAGGTCATGTTTATGTGGTTTCTAGGACTTTTTCTTTTGATTTTTTTTCCTGGTCTTTGAAATAAATGATACGGTTCAATTCAATGGTGGTTGGATGGTGGCTTTGAAGATGGTTTATATTTATCAGACTTTTTGAGAAAAACAAGAGGATTTTCTAATCAATGTCTCATATTTTATTTATCAGACTTTCTGATATAAATATAAGACTTGCTTTTGTAAATTAGATTGGAAAAAACTAGATTATATGTTAATGATGAGAGGTGGACAAGTTTTATGTCTCAATTATAAGAGTTGACTAATATTTGACCAAATATGAAAGTCAACATTAATAAGAGTTTGAAAAGGGTGAAAATATTTGACTCTTATATGTTAATTATTGATCTTATATGCCAGTTATAAGAGTTTGACCGGGATTTGACTGAATAATATTATGTTTTTTTCTTAAAAGATGAAACAAGTGAAAAAAATCGACTCTTATATGTTAATTGTTGGTCTTATATGTCAGTTATAAGAGTTTGACCGAGATTTGACCGAATACTATATTTTTTTCTTAATAGTTGAAAAAATCAACTCTTATATGTTAATTATTGGTCTTATATGTCATTTATAAGAGTTTGACCGAGATTTGTCTGAATAATATTATGTTTTTTTCTTAAAAGTTGAAAAAAGTAAAAAACAATTGGCTCTCATATGTTAATTGTTGGTCTTATATGTC
Organism: Campanula takesimana; assembly: GCA_026119855.1. NCBI lineage: Eukaryota > Viridiplantae > Streptophyta > Magnoliopsida > Asterales > Campanulaceae > Campanula > Campanula takesimana. The sequence continues at coordinate 2,624,039 of JAOWBW010000003.1, forward strand.
ATTTATAAGAGAGTGACCGAGATTTGACCGAATAATATCATGTTTTTTTCTTAAAAGTTGAAAAATGTGAAAAAATCGACTCTTATATGTTAATTGTTGGTCTTATATGTCAGTTATAAGAGTTTGACCGAGATTTGACCGAATAATATTATGTTTTTTTCTTAAAAGTTGAAAAAATCAACTCTTATATGTTAATTATTGGTCTTCTATGTCATTTATAAGAGTTTGACCTGGATTTGACCGAATAAAATTATATATTTTTCTCAAAAGTTGAAAAAAGTGAAAATATTTGACTCTTATATGTTAAATATTGGTCTTATATGCCAGTTATAAGAGTTTGATAGCTGTTTGACCGATTTTGACCAAATAATATTTTTATATTTTTCTAAAAAAATGAAAAAAGTGTATATTTTCGACTCTTATATGTTAATTATGTGTAAGTTATAAGAGTTTGACTGATGTTTGACCGATTTTGACCAAATAATATTTTTATTTTTTCTTAAAAAATGAAAAAAAAATGATTTTTTTAACTCTTATATGTTAATTATGTGTAAGTTATAAGATTTTGACTGATGTTTGATCGTGTTTGATCATATTTGACCAAATATTACTAATATTTTTTTCTAAAAAAATGGAAAAAGTGAAAATTTTCAACTCTTATATGTTAATTATGTGTCAGTTATAAGAGTTTGACTGTTGTTTGATTGAGTTTGACCATATTTGACTAAATAATATTATTATTTTTCTAAAAAATTGAAAAAAAAATGATTTTTTTTACTCTTATATGTTAATTATGTGTCATTTATAAGAGTTTGACTATGATTTGACCAAAAAAGTAAGGGTGAGAGGAGATATAAGGGCATTTTAGTCATTTTGCATCTTTTTGCAAGTGAGGGGTGTCTCTGGTATTAGTGATCTGTTGAGTCCTTATTTATTATTTAGAATATAAGTTGGTAGTGAGTGGCCCTAGAGTCCAAAGCCCAAAAAAGTACTCTCTCCGTCCCAATTTAAAGTTCTTAGTTTGATTTTGCACGGAGATTAAGAAAAAGTAAATGTTGTGAGTATGAAAAGTAAAATATGAGAGAGAAAGTGAGTAGGAAGTTTTTGTTGTGAGAATGATAAGTGAGTCCCACTTTCTATTATAGGTAATAAAACAAAGTAAGAATCTTAAATTGAGACCGACTAAAAAGGGGAAAGTAAGAACCTTGAAGCGGGACGGAGGGAGTAGTTGTTTTAGCACTGGCAATTGTTGAAAGTTTGATATCTGGGTTTAAATCAAATTGTTTGATCATTGTTCTTTCAATTTTTCTATCGATTTTACCTGGGCTGTGACAAGATGATGCCATTCGATTACAAGCCGATCGATGGCTTCTGGATTTTCAACGGACTATCGATGCTTGGCAGGTGCGCTCTCAGTTTTATTGTTAATTTCACTTCAACTAGTTTTTGCGAGGTTTGAATTCGATTCTAGTGAATGAAACAGTCATTGAATCAGTGCTTGGCGCTGAGAGTGTTCACTGTTTAGTTGAAGGAGTTTGTGAATTGTCATGCTAATTGTATGTAATCTTGAATGCGAGGGGAACTTGATTTTGGATGTTAGGGTTTGGTTCTGCATGATAAGATTACTCAAGATCACTAGATATATTCTTTAATATTATTGTTACCATTTGTAATTATCCTGTAAATATTCTCTAGTTTAGTCATTATCATTTCCTAGTTTAGTCATTATCATTTCCTAAATATTGTAGCTTAGGGACCAAGATAGTCATGTATATAAACACTTGTAAAGATCATTATTAAGCAATGAAAATCATTCTTCAAACCCTACTGTCATTGATTCTCTATATGGTATAAGAGCAACAACGATCCCTTCCTTTTTTTTCTTCCAGCCGTCACCCATCCCTCACAAAACCCTAGCGCCGCCATGGCCTCCTCTGCCTCAACCTTTGCTAATACCGCTGAACCCGGTGCACCACTCATCCTAGTCAATCTCTCCAACTGCATCACCCTCACTCCGCTCACATACTTACCGTGGGCATCCCAACTTCAGTCTCTCCTTTTCGGCCTTGATCTTCTTGGCTATGTTGATGGCAGCCATCCATGTCCACCCGAAAACATCACAGCCAATGACAAAACCACCACCAATCCCGCTCACATAATCTGGACTCGTCAAGACCGCCTCCTTCATGGTGCCCTCCTTGGTACCCTAGAAACCTCCATCGCCCCACTAGTTCTTCAAACCAAAACATCTAAAGAACTATGGGACATTCTTCAAAAAACGTACGCTAATCCATCCCGTGGCCACATCCTTCAGGTTAAAGACAATCTCGACTCTCTCATCAAATCCAACCTCTCCATCACCGAATACTTGAACTCTATCAAGTCTTGCACCGATAAACTTGCCATTCTGGGCAAACCAATGGACAATGAAGATATCATCGCCAAAATCCTAAAAGGCCTAGACTATGAAACCTACAAACCTGTCATCGATACCGTCCGTGCCCGCGACAACCCAATTTCCTTTGAAGCTCTCCACGAGAAACTCATACACCACGAGCTTTCCCTCAAACAAAACCCTACTCCAACACCACTGCCTGCTTCCGCCCACACTGTCACCACCCGCACCAACACCTCTTACAAACCTTATACCCGAAACACCAACCCCAATCCCATCCTGCCCACTCCAGCACCCACTCAGTCGAAACCCTTCCAAGGCAAATGTCGCGCCCCCGACCCGTGGTCCAACTTGGCCCCACGCTCGGGACACGATCGGAAGACGTCATAAAACATTTTAGGAAAAATTTTCGAAATGTACTTTCATAAAAGTTTAATATAACTAAACACCTTTACTTGAAACTTGATTTCATTCACACAAACAACTTTCACAACTCAAAGAACTTAGCCACAAGGCTTACACACTTTACTTACAAATTTACAAATCACCGACATTTTCCAAAATATAAGTTTTAAAAGATGATGAAGTCACGGATACTCTACCCCAAAAGGTTATACATTACATAATGTAGCCTTTACAAGACTCATATCCCAAACTCTTACCACCACGACGTCCTCCCGTGCAAGTGTCCTATTCCCTGGACTTGCCTTTATCTAAAACGGTAAACAAATAAAGGGTGAGAATAAATCTCAGTAAGTTACTAAAATGAAACTACATTACATGCTAATATGATAAACATAAAAGAACAATGCCACAAATGATCATATAGCATATAGCACATAATATGAGAGGCTCCCTATCGCCAACCGTCCCATACCGGTTGGAAATAACGACCAACTCAACACATAAGGCGGAATTAAACACTCATACGTGGATACTGAGCCAAGGTTCTCGAACCAAAACAATATCCATCTGAGAGGCATCAACTGAGCAGCATCGAAGAGCTGAAACGGGTTCCGGAACCAAACAACAACAACAACGGGGAAAATGACACAGAGTCATAACCCAAAGTGCCCAACCTTTGGCCTAAGGAAGGGGGTTAAAAACGGGAAACCAATGATAGGAGCCTTATAATGAACTTGGCTCGTGTGCCATTATAATCCTTATCATTGCCCGAACACACACAAAAAGTACCAGCTGGACTTTACACAAAAACGTAGCAAATAATACTTGCTTAAACAATAACCAGGGCAATGATTTGAAAGTAGGGAACCAAGCCAAACACATCACAAGATGCACACGAAAGAAACACTCATAAGAGTTCACAACATTGACATTAAGTCACAACAATCTTACACACACTAGAACACGATCCTCAACAACCAAGTATGTTAAATCCATTTCTCACACAAGGGATTTCAAAATAAGAAACCTCACGAAAGCATCATAAAGATGTACAACACCCAAAATGGACCTAAACGGTTACATCAATTCAAACTCGATCACAAAGGACCAACTCTACCACAACGGACCATTAATACTCTTTTTTTTTTCTATTAAACACCTACTGGATTTCCGTAATATAAAAATCAGAACCCAACTAAATAAACCAACCCATCATGTAGTGCTCGAGAAGAGCTTTCCAACGATAGTTTACACGACCAAAACGGAGTCCAGATGACGAAGTTATGGCCAAAACCAAAATAAATTATACTCCCTTCGTTTCACCGTTCCACAAGTATAAGTATAATTTTTCTAATATACTAATATACCCACTTTGGGATATTTTCATTCATTTCCCCATCCCACGAATAATAGTATAATTTTTATAATATACTTATTTAACATTTAACTCAAGTTAATATTTTACCTTCCCACGAGTAGGAGTATACTTTCAACACTTATACTAACATTCTCAGGTATATAAACATACTCCATATACATCCTTGCATACAAACCAAGACCCTTTGTCCCAAATAAACAAGTATCACAAATATTATCCAAATCACAAAATTAACAAGTACAAGTATCAAGTATAACATATATGACCATTTTAATATTTAAAGAGGAATTAGTAACTTACTTGTTACGAGAATAACATTAAAGAAATTAAACTTTGATCGGCTACAAATGATCTACTCTACTCCCTGAACATTTTGGTGAAGTCGGATTTTAGAACGGGGGTTTAATAGTATAGAGATTTGGGAAAATTTGGGTAGAAACCCTTGCTCGTTCTTCTTCTGCCTTGCCTAAGCATCTACTGTAGTCGAGAGAATGAGATAGACTTGGTTTATTTGGTAAAGGTAGTGTATAAATATAACTGAGTCGGTGGGTAAGGTCTTTCTAAAATAAAAGTCAATTACGGTAACTAACGGTCAAAACATTAGAATTAGATTTAGGAAAAGGGAAAAAATAAATATTATAATCAAAGGCAAACAAACAAAGCTTTACACAGCCCAATTCAACGTTTTAGTCAAAGTGACAAAATTCAATTAAGTTAAGTGGCCAATAACAATTTATTAGTCAAACAAGTCAACATATTTATTTTAATTAAATTAACCAAATTTCTACTAATACTTTAACTACCACATATGCTCAAATAATATATGCAAGTCATAAAAATATTTCTTAACACATAAAATGCACATAAAAGTTCCATTTTAAGTTAAGAAAATTAGGGTGGTTTTGGGGTCGTTACAATCACTCCCCCTTAAAGAAAATTCGTCCCGAATTTTAGGATAACTTACCAAACGAATCAAACAACCAAGGATATTTCCTCTCCATTTCATCCCGAAGCTCCCAAGTTGATTCTTCCACATTATGGTTCCTCCACACAACTCTAACAAGAGGAATACTTTTAGTTCTCAATTCTCGAATTCTAGAATCAATCACCTGAACTGGATGCTCCTCATAGGACATACTTGGTTCAATATCCTCTAAAACTTTAGACATACATGAGAAGAATCATAAACAGATTTGCGTAGCATCGACACATGGAACACATTATAAACCTTGTCAAGAGAAGGAACACAAGCCCGATCTCTAACTCTTCCCCATATCTCAAAAGAATTGATATATTAAGCAAACTCCACGAGAAGTAAAGGTATATCCCACGAATTCTAAGAATCAACTGAAAGTTCTCAACATGTCCTCAAGAATCTGAATGATTCTTTCTGACTGACCATCTGTCTGAGGATGAAAACCAGTACTAAATCCCAATTCTGAATTCAAAGCCTTCTGAATTGCTTACTAAAATCAAGATGTAAATAAGGAACCCATATCCAGTACCATGCTCGTAAGCATCCCATGAAATCGCACTATCTTCTTAACAAATAAGTAACAACTGGAATTAACAAATATACCCTCAAAATATATAAGGTGAGAAAACTTGGCAACCAATCCGCTATCAATCAACATCATTGGTCTCATCTATTCAGTGTAACTCCTTCAATAAAACCTTTCGCAATAGATTCATATCCACTCAGAAATCTCAAAGGCTTGTCACAAACCAACTGATCACTGATATTTTACTTCCAGATTATTCGTAGCTCAAGGACTTAGTTGAATGCATAAAATTTCTCGTGTCAACAAATAAAATGTAACTCTTCAAATTTATCTCAATACTCTACATTTACTTGGATTCATAATTAAATTGGTCTTGTGTATCTCTTCAAGTATCTGTAGTTGAATTCCGTTATGCATGTTGGTTCCACTAAGTATCGACTACATACTCTGCTACAAAAGTTAAAGTTCCATCACTAGCAACTAACAAAATCGTGTTGTCTATCATCGTTCAGAAATTTTTTTATAGTTGAAATCATTCAATAAAGTAGAAACTTAAAGCTTCCACCATCGCAAAATCACACCATGTCTCAACTCACAAAAACTCCAAAATGTTAATTCCTCTAACATTCCTCATTTAGTTTTATCAAACATGAACTATAAGTCAATGTATCCTCTAACACATTACCTTTCCCGGATGATATAACATGGTACTCAACCTGCATTATCTCATGTGTAACTCTCTTTGAAAAAACCCAATACTTCAATTCTCATGGTTGGTAAACACATCAAATATAGCTCCCTCAAAGTCATTTGCTAATGCAATGGATGTATAATCGCAATAAATCTCAAATTATGGGTAGGATAATTTTGTTCATAAGGAATCAATCTTCTCGAAGCACTCATTGTTACCATACAATTCTGAAGCGATGAACATCTCAATCACTCTTTAAGGCATCACCATGAATAATAAATATATTAAATCCACTATAATGGTAAAACTCGACATATCCACTAGAAAATAGTAACACTGATCATATCCTCTAGATAACTGTAATACTAGTCAAATCCATTAAGAAATATCAATACTGAAGTTGTCATCAACTCTCGTTTCAACAATTAAAAACTCGTTTCACTCTTACCAATCCATCGAGAAAGTGTATCTTTCTGTGTCAATTAGTTAACAGTGTAGCTACCTTAGAAATCCATCAATGAATCTCTAACCATATGTCAATCTCAACAAGTTACATACCTCTGCTACTGAAGTAGGATTTTTCCAATTATTGTTGCTTCCATATTTAAAGAATCAATAACCATGTCTGAGTTGAAACTTCCTCAAAATAATATATCCTCTAACAAGAAGACATAATGCCTTGATTTCACAACTGTTGCCTCTCACAAATCAATCCAATTACGTCTACCGATACAACTCAGCATATCTCACAATACCACTGAAGTAGTTGTTAATTCAAACACTATGACCACAATTATGATGCCCATACCTTTTCATAATAACCAATACTGATGCATCCCACAAAGGAAGAGTACATTCTCTAATTTAACTATAAACACTCTGCTGCCAACCCCCATAAACCCGAAATTACCCTTTTTACCTTATTATTTTAAAGTTCTTAATTATTATTTGGGCCGAACTTTTAATAAAATTAGTTTATTTATTTGGGTCAAATAGAAAGCCCAAATAAATAAACTAATTTCTCGAGGATTTTGAGATCGCTCGGGGTAATAAGGAAGGAAGATAGTATTTGACAAACAACACCAAGGATAGTATCGCGGTGGCGTCAGCCAAGGGTGATACGGATTTGTGGCACTGTCGATTGGGTCACATGGGTGAGAAGGGGGTGCGGGTACTTTGCTCAAAGGGAAGACTACCGGGTTTGAAAACAGTCGACGTGGGGATTTGCGAAGACTGTGTATTCGGCAAACAGGCGAGGAGTAATTTCTCGAGGACTGGTAGGGCTTTGAGGGAAGCAAAGTTGGAATTGGTTCACACGGATTTGTGGGGACCGGCCCCGGTAACTTGCCTAGGTGGTGCGTCATATTACATGACCTTCATTGATGATTCTACAAGGAAGGCCTGGGTTTACTTCTTAAAAGGGAAATATGAAGCTTTCGGGGTATTTAAGAAGTGGAAGGCCTTGGTAGAGACACAGACGGGACTCAAGGTCAAAAGCTTGAGGTCTGACAATGGTGGGGAGTATGAGCTCGGGGAGTTTAAGGAATACTGTGATGCGAATGAAATTTGCATGGATATTCCAGACTCGGGTGGGAGCAGGATGGTTCATGATGACCAAGGTCAATGGGTCACTGAAGATGAACCATATACTCCAGGACCGGATATTCCGCTACGCAGATCTAACAGAGAGTGTAGATCGGATGACAAGGCTCTAGGTTTCTCAAGCAAGGATAAATTAAAAAATCCGCTACTATAACGGAAGGTCACGGTTTGGTGACCGCCACTGTTGGTAGATCAACGATTAGGATTATTTGGTCCTATTTGGGATACACTTCGTAGGGCTGCAGTAACATGTTCCTTCAAGGGAAGGGGAAGACATGCTCATTCATGAGGCATTGCACAAAGATAGATGTGGGGTTATAGCCGTAGACACGACACAAGTCATCATTCAATAATGTTGATGCAAGAGCAAGAGCTAAATTGGGATTAAGACAAGGCAATATAACTTAGCTGTGAATAATTAATTAGTTCAAAATCTTTAAACTACAATTTCAAACTGCTAACAAAAAATTAACGATAAGCCGCTGATACTATGTTTCTACTTGTGTAATGATTAAGTTGTTGCTCCAGAGAATCTAGAGGCACATGTATTGCCAAAACATACAGGTGAGAATCCAAAAAACAGCCTAATAAAATACCCACTACATAATTTTCTTAAGTAGACATAACATGCTCTCTTAATAATTCAAGTAGACAAATAATGCAAAAATGCATTTTTGATTATTTTCCCCCAAAATTTCTCTACTTGTAAGTCAATGTAGGCTATGGCTAATGCTAGTTATTGTACTACTCCTCATGCCAATGTCGTTATTTAAGCTTTAATCCTAAAATAATTGGAATTAAGCAACAAAAAGTAGTCCTAAAAGCTGGCCGTTTCAAACTTCAAAAGGAGAAATACAAAAGATCTAGCCAACCTTTCCATGTGGCATTTACTATTCTGGTGGGAAAAGGTTTGAAACAGCCCTAGTTACCTGGCTTTGCACCCTTTCTATCTCATGTCATAAAGAATTTCAAACTGAAGTCTAAGAACTTGTACTATTTGAGCTGGCCATAAGGAATCAATAATCAAGGTAATTGTAGAGTTTCATAAGATGATCTACCAATAATATTAAAAATCAGCTGAAATCAGGTCATAAAAGTTTACACCAAAATTAACTATGCCTTCTTATGAAGAAGAAAAAAACTCACAATCCCAATATAAGTGTCAGGCTTTCCTTATTGTTCCATCACAAAATAAATAGTGCTTTTCTGAATTAGGAAATAGTCTAAGTACAATTTAATCATGGTACACGACTAACAGGAGATGCACAAACAAGTAAAAAAGATTTTTAAGAAAGTTTGACAAGTCGACTACAACAATTATTATGGGACAGAAGGAGTAATACATGTAATAAATAATTTTCAAACTACAAGTAGCCCTGTTTCGTATTCACAGCACATAAACATATTCCTTTAGGCCCCCACTGACTAAGTAAATAATAGGGGAAGGAACTAGTGTTGCGGCCATCATTGTGATAGGGGTACTGCATTGGGTACAATAAGGCCATATATATTTTGGAGACTTTATAATAACTCATGTCGAGTTATTCCCCATGCATCCAAACTTCAAACTTCATGCTTTAAAAAGAAAAAGAAAAACACCTTCAAACTTTTACCCCTTAATGTTTGAATTTGTAACAGACAATTAACTTCTTTGAGTTTTTGAAAGTCACGACTTCAAATTGGAAGTATACAAAATGGTGGCTAAGGTGGAAGAAGTTGAGAAAAGATCAAGAGGTTGAGAAGAGATCAAGGTAGTAGTGGTAGAAACAAGTGATGATTCAATGCAACAAAGTCAAGAGGTGGTCTCCCATGAGAACAAGGGGATCCGTCTCATGCATGAGACGGGTCGCCCCATGACCCATGGGGCATGACCTGCCACGTGGCAGCCTCCCAGAGGTCAATTTTTTTTTTTTTTTTTTTTTGTGTTTTTATATTATTTTTTCGGCTTTTCAGCCGTTTACCAAAAGTAATAGTTACCATAACTTAATGTAATGACTGTATACATATAATGTAACATTGTTCATAAGTAAACGTAACACCTGTTTTACAAAAACAAAAGCAAGTTTTACCCATTTTTTTAAATGTAATACTAACTATAATTACATGTAACCCAAACAATATCTAAATGTAATTATCATTTATACTGAAATGTAATAATGCTTTTGAAAAAAATGTAAAATATTGTGTATTTTGATTTAATTTTTTGAAAGAAAGTAACATTTGAAAAGTAACAACTCATATATGAATGTAATTGTTTGTACATAAAGAAATTATAACATATTTCTATAGATAATGTAATACTTTTACATGTAACCCTAATAAGTGATTTTAGCTCTAAAAATGTAAATGGTTGAATTATTACTTTTTCTATACATATGTGTTACAATTATGTATAAACATTATTACATATAAGTAACACGTTCGTTATATTTTAGTTGTAATAAGTATTAATTTTGGCAAACGAAGAAGACATAGAAAAAAACACTGTTACTTTTCTGTATATATGTATTACTTTTTAACTATAATTAATGTTGATGCTATACCTGATCCACCCTGTCATATTTGACGCATTTCTTCTTGATCATGTTCAACGGATAATACGTACCCTTTGCAGTGAGATACTCCATTGCAGATAGCCAAGGTCTGCGTTGGAAATCTTCATCCTCCACCGGCTCTTCAATCCCTCTCCTTATGTACTCTTGTGTCGACATCGGGGGTCCTTGAGAGACATGAGCATTTCCGGAGTTTTTCCGGTGCATGGGGAACTGTGCGATAACAGCGGGACCAAGTATAATATGAGGCCGTGGAGATTCTAACTCTCGTTCGATTTGAGAGAGATGAGATTGAGGATTAGAGATTTGACCAGGACCAGGAATAGGATGCGGTCCACGATACCAGCGGGGGAGCGATGGATCCATTTTGAGTTTTGTTTGAATTAGTTTTGAAGTCACCGAGCCTTTTAAAGGGAAAGTATTCTGAATAAAAGCGGCATTGCCAGTACCGATTTTGACAGTTCCGATAAAAAAGGCATTGGTAGTACCGTTTTTAATAGTTCTGATAAAAACGTGATTGGTAGTGCCGTTTTTATTCAGAATACTTTCCCATTAAAAGGCTCGGTGACCTCAAAACTAATTCAAACAAAACTCAAAATGGATCCATCGCTCCCCCGCTGGTATCGTGGACCGCATCCTATTCCTGGTCCTGGTCAAACCTCTAATCCTCAATCCCATCTCTCTCAAATCAAACGAGAGTTAGAATCTCAACCGCCTCATATTATACCTGGTCCCACTGGTATCGCACAGTCCGCCATGCGCCGGAAAAACTCCGGAAAAGCTCATGTCTCTCAGGGACGCCCGATGTCGACACAATAGTACATAAGGAGAGGGATTGAAGAGCCGGTGGAGGATGAAGATTTCCAACGCAGACCTTGGCTATCTGCAATGTAGTATCTCACTGCAGAGGGTACGTATTATCCGTTGAACATGATCAAGAAGAAATGCGTCAAATATGACAGGGTGGATCAGGTATAATATCAACATTAATTATAGTTAAAATATATGTAAAGATAATTGATCGTTACATTTTTGTTCTATTAGGTTGTTGCCGTTATTAAGGAGAGCACACCAAATGGTTTGAGCGATATTTGGGTGACTTTGAAGGTCAGAATATGAACTTAGCATAGGTGAAATATGTGCTGAGTTAGTAAAACAGGGTCAAATTTATGCAGGATCCTACGGATACAATTGAAGCTTCCATTCATAAGAAAGTGCTTAAGGAGAGTGAGTTTGCAAGTGACATAAGTGTTGGTGTTGTTCTAATACTTAAGGAGGTATGAAGTATTAAATCATAAAAGTCAGTACATTTTTGAATCATCATTAATACCTCCATCTAAATGTTTGTTTTGTTGATCTATTAGGTTTTTGTCTATGCCATATCACGATCAAAAAAAGTCCTTAACATTACACTTCCTAAAGTTTCCAAGGTATTCCCAAAGGATAGTTAAGTTAATTTGATGAATGTAATATTTCCTATGTGACCAGGATGTGGTCACTGAATATTTGGATTTATTAATGTAGGATTTATGTATTATTTCCTATGTGATCGGGATGTGGTCACTAAATATTTGGATTTATGTAATATTTCCTATGTGACCGGGATGTGGTCACTGAATTTTTGGATTTATTAATGTAGTATTTATGTATTATTTCCTATGTGACCGAGATGTGGTCACTAAGTGTTTGGGATGATTAATGAAGTATTTGTTGGACATGTTATTTTTATCGAGTACTCCCTCCATCCCATTACAATGGGCACAGTTTGACTTTTTTTGTCAACTGAGTCAATCTTTGACCATCATTTTATGAATATCTAAATATTTCTATGAAATTCTAAAATTGTTATTGTTTCACTATTAGAAATACTATCATTAACAATTTTTAGAATTGTCTAGAGATACCTAGATATTCATAAAATTATGGTCAAAGATAGACCTAATTGACCGAAAAAGTCAAAGTGTGCCCAATGTTATGGGACGGAGGGAGTATAAACCAATATTCTGCCATCATTTTTTCAAACACTTAATAAAATAACATTTACAAGTAAATAAATATATTACAAGTTCAATTAAAATAATAATTTAAAGTACTAAATATAAAAACTGCAAATTAAATAATATTCACAAATAGTTAAACATATTACAAGTTCAAATAAAATAACATTCACGAATAGTTAAACATATTACAAGTACTAAGTTCCACGACTTGAAAATAACATTTAATTCTGCTCTCTAATAGTTGGACACCTTCTTTTAGTGTGACCTTCTCCCTTGCATATCCCGCAACGAAACTTCATTTTCTCCACTTGCCAATCCATCCTATTTCTAATTCGTCTTGATTTAGGTCTTCCTTGCTTCTTATCATGTCGATGCATCGGATTAGGATAAAAACTTGGGACAAGATGATCTACATTCCAATAAGCCTCGTCATGGATCGGACTAAAAGTGCCCCTCCATGTATTGTAGTACGCCTCAAGACTGTAAAAGGAATGAATAAAATTCAAACCATCGACATGTTGGGCTTTGAAGCACGCAAGAACATGCGAACAAGGGTAATGATATTGCACCCATTTGCCACAAGTGCATTTTCGAGGACCCAATTCCACCACTTGAACCTTTCGACCCCTTTCACCGCGTCGCCCAGTTGTCACTTGATAAACACCTACTGGAGTATTGTTAAACCTTCTAACATTATGATACCCATCGCTCTTCAACTTGAAATCATATTTTTGTTGGACCCTTTGACTAAATAGCAGTCTCGCATTTATGGTTGGGTTACCAGGATACCCCCCCTAAAGCCCTTATTGATCCCGAGAGTCTATTTTGAAAGTATTCCACACATATAGAAGGCGGTTTCAACAATAGCTGAAACAGGCATCCCCCGTGCTCCTTTCATGACACCATTAAAAACTTCATACAAATTGGTAGTCTTAATACCGTCCCTATATCCACCATCATGCGCCATTGACCACTTTCTTACATCCAACAACTCAAACCGTTTAACTGCCTCGGAATTGATTATACGAATCTGGGCAGAGAAATTTTTCAGCTTCCTATCCTGGATGGTGCTAACAGCACGCCAAAAAAGATATTTTAAGCCAACACCCTTGTGAACGTGAAAGAAATTAGCTCGTAAATGCACATGCACCACCTGTGCACAACAGTTCGTGGCCATCTATTTTCTCCAACCGTGGAAAGGATGCCATAATGGCGATCAGATATCAAACAAACTCCACGACCCTAAATAACATGTCTGCAAACAAGATGTAAGAATCAAGACCAGTTTTTATAGTCTTCTTTTTCAACAAGAGCAAAAGCAAGTAGAAGTAAACTATCATTCGCATCGACACCCATAGCAATAAGTATTACCCCTTTATATCTTCCATGCAAGAATGTGCCATCAACAGAAATGACAGGACGACATTGAGAGAATGCTTCCAAACAAGGGCCAAATGCCCAGAACACACGGTCAAACGAACCTGGAGGACCAGCTTCAGGACGATTAGAATACTCCACAATGGTTCCAGGGTTCCACTTTTGAATAGCTGCTAACAAACGTGACAACTTTTTATAAGAATCTTCCCAGTCCCCATATGCTTGAGCGATGGCTTTTTGTTTACCACACCAAGCCTTCCGATATGAAACATCCTTACCGTAGTTTGATTTTATTGTTGTCATAATAAGCTTAATCTTGTACTTTGGATCAACCTTGATAAAATCCATAACTCCTCGTCCTATAAACTGAGCATCAAATTAGGATGATCTCCGCTAACATCTGAAGCGAAGCAAGAATGTGGACCCTTGTACTTAGTTACTTCCCAATACCCACCTCTCTTCAGACTCACATTCACATAGAAATTGCAGGGAAACTATTTCACCAAACACTCAATAGTCCACTTTTGCGGTGTGCTCCTTTTCACCTTGAACCTCAGATTTTTCGTAGTATGGTACTTTTTTATTTGATATTGCACTTCAATCTTCTTTGAGAAGCGAATACCTTTAGCGATTCCATCACTCTTCGCATTCCATTCTCCAAACTTGTATTCACTATTATCATAATTCTCTGACCCTTCACCAATATCGCGGTAAAAATTGATAGTCTCCTCTCCCATACATTTGATTCTGCGACTCATTAAGAGTAATCATGTGTGCTCCTACATCACCACCTTCCCCATCATCACCCTCATTCTCGCTATCAGTTGGACTCGGACAATATTCATATCCAGAATCAGTATAGGAACTTACTGCAAGGATATGAGCTTCATAATCTGAATCATCATCATTTTCACGTTCCTCTACCTCTTCCCCTTCCACTTTCGCTTCCACTTCCACATGTGTTTCAAAACCATCAGCATCTCCCTCAGGGTAGTAATTTGGAGAACCCAAACCTATATGAAAGTTACCCATGTCCAAAAAATTATCATTTTGTATCGGCTCCTCACGTGTTTCAAGCTCATCAGAACGTACATTATCAACAAAATTCATGACAACATACAACTGCAAGCTACTCATCCCACCTAATTGAGCAGAAACATCAAACATGACTTCCCTACCCATATCATCCTCGACTGGAAACAGAATGTAATTTGCAAACCCATTGACGACCAGATGATGATATCTACAAATAACTTTTAACTTAACATCCCTTCGATCTACCCCAATTTTCTTATATAACTTCTTAATCAATTTTTTGTACCTCCAACGAGTTTTTTCCCTATGTGGACATTTCGGCCCCTGTTCAAAATGACTACCTTCAAACGGGTGTTCATCATCTCCTCCCCAGTAGCACATGAAAATAAGTGAAACTCCACTCATATTTTTCTCTAAACAAATTAATTCGACAGTCAAAATCCTAATTTATTACTAATGCATTTGCAAAAAGACCAACAAATAACTCTAATTTATATTCACATTAGATTAAACAAACTGAAATATATAAGAAAGGTTAAAAATGTACCTGAAATATTTTAATTCTTTATCTTCACCAAATATCGCAAAGAGTTTAGAGAGTATGAAGAGAGTTTAAAGAGTATGAAATGAAGGAGAGAGTGGAATAATGAAATGTGAGGAAGGTAGCCGGAGGTAGAAAGTTGGAGTGATAAAAACGGCATTGCCAACGCCGACTTTAGAGAAACCCTAAATGAAGTCGGCAATGCCAATGCCGACTTTAGAGATACCCTAATCAACATGTTTAACTTAATCTGTTAATTTGAAATGAGACGGAGGGAATATATAACAAAAAACGTGAAGAAAAAAGTATGAGTGACTTTTGCAAAAGAAAAGATTATGTTATACTCCCTCCGTCCCAAAATGATCTTCTCATTTACCATTTCTCATTGTCCCAAAAAGTTCATGTTTATACAATTTAGGCTTAAATGTGCATAAACACAACATGGCTAGTGAAGCAAGTGTTCATATCCTTAAAAATTTTGAATAGTCAAACGTGAAGATCATTTTGGGACGGAGGGAGTAGACATTAAAATATGAAAAAGTGATCACCCAAAAGAATTGCAAAAAACTATTGTTTATATTCAATGATGCAATGTTAATTATTAACGCATGTTATATTTATATAGTTGGTCCCTTAAGTAGCCCCCCTCCTTGGGTCGGGCTTGAAGGCAACTGCGAACATAAATCTCCATTACATCTAACTAAAACCTAAAAAAAAAAAAAAAAAAAAAAACAACTGAACACAAAAACAACCAAAAAGGAAAAGAAATAACAATGAAAGGAATAACCCGACTTGGAGACGTGGGTTCACAGCTCGATCCAACAAGGCCCAACCGACCAGGGCCGACCCATCGTCTTCCTATGCCCAGCTCGGTGTAAACTAGCAACCGAGTTAGGAACGGCTCATGGGAACCGGGTAAGGATTACGTCGAGTTCCAACTATTGCCGCGCTCTCCATCCTCAAACGAGCTCGTCTCGCTTTACCGAGCTGGATTGTTAGAAACCATACTCAAGCCAAAAGACCCTTCAATTATCCTCGGGAGCACATTTCAACTCACAGGTCGGACCTCGGCATACGTCTACTCGATGTAACGAGCTGGGACTTGGAAATACCCGCCATGAATATAGACATTAGAGGCGTGGCCCAATTTGTCACCAAAGCCCACTTACAGCTTCTAGAACTGTTACCCTACTACGGATATGATGACTCACTCATTTGGATAGATCCAAATCTCTTGATTCAAGGAACGAAATC
This sequence comes from Campanula takesimana, assembly GCA_026119855.1. Classification (NCBI taxonomy): domain Eukaryota; kingdom Viridiplantae; phylum Streptophyta; class Magnoliopsida; order Asterales; family Campanulaceae; genus Campanula; species Campanula takesimana. Next base: position 2,640,771 of record JAOWBW010000003.1, read on the forward strand.
TAGGTGACAAGGCAACTATTTGGTGGTATAAATAGGCACCTCAACCTCATTGGAAAATGTTAACTTCTCTTTCCCAGCTCTCTTCTCTTTACGATTATTCTTCTCTCCAAACAGACTGACTTATTCTCACGCCGGAGGGCCTTCACCGGTGAAGCCCCGGCTAAGTTCACGTTTGTTCTTCCTTTTCAGGCTAAGCAAGGCGTTCCAGATATCCGACCCTGGATCCGGCAAGTTGATCGCATTTTTGGCCCGTTTGTTCTTCCTTTTCAGGCTAAGCAAGGCGATCCAGATATCCGACCCTGGATCCGGCACGTTGATCGCATTTTTTGCCCGATCAAACAACAATAAACCGATTGAGTCCACCTAGTCCAAAACCCTTCTTGCTTCCTCACTTGGCAAGAACCTCAAATTATAAAACTATATAGTATGTCTTCCCAAAATAAGCTCAGAAAACTAACCCCTTCCCACCTCTATTTTCTAAATGGGGAACTACCTTGTATGCTAGTAGTAAAGCCACAACAATGCTTTGACGACCCTCTATAAAACAATTCGATGAAACACGCAATCTTACAAAAAGTAGATGCCAAGTAAATGGGCATGTAATCATTAGCTTCAACCGACATATCTATCTAGTGTATAGGAGTCTAAAAAGAACCAATATTATTGCCCAGAAAACACCATCTTTAAAGATGATACTCCTAAAAGCACTAAAGAGATATCTTTAACCACATTCAAACAGCGTTTAATGAACTATATTAAAAACGCATCACGCCCCCAACAATGTGCATGTGTGTGGCACAAGATAGGCCTAAAATAGGTAGAATTAATAAATTTAAGGCACCCCGGTCAAAAAAATAAACGGGTTGACCCGTTTCAACCCGCCAACCCAACCCGTTTCAACCCAACCAATTTGACCCGGCAATTTAAACGGGTTGTAGCGGGTCGACCCGTTTCAACCCGTTAACCCACCCCAACCCAACCCGCACAATTGCGGAGCCTAGCCTAAAGGAAAATTATAAATGGTCCCTCAGAGACATCCATAACGGAGGGCATAGTTGTATGAATGAGCAAATAAGAGGCACAAGCGTTATAAGACGTCACGTGAGTCCCTCTTTACCTACCTACAAATACATCATGTCTCATTTTTTGTCATAAGAGAAACACATTGATTAATGCAACACATGTTTTTTCTGTCTCCTTAGACTGCATTCATACTTACCCTTATCATTATGTTAGTCTTGCACTCAATTTGATGGTGAGCACCCAGTCCCAGTCCAATATTCAACTAAATTAATCTGTATATGATCCTAAAGAGATTAAAAACTATAAAATTGCATATACATCATAAGTTGTGTGGAAAAAAAGACTCTAAACTTGCCATAATCAAGTTGCCTAGAAGTCGACATGCTATAGAGCTTAAATGATGAAGATCCTCAAATCATGAGAAATATTCCGAATAGTTGAGACTTTAAGAGTTTTTATTCTTAGCCACCGAAACCGGATCATTTAGTCTGACACGTACAAGCTATAAATTGCTCCCTCCTTTCATAGCAAGTGTCTATACCTCCTCCATCCCCAAAACAAAATGTCCACGCCGTAAACTTTCTTTCAACATTGGTGAACTACTATTTTACCTTTAAATTAGTTATTTTTCTTCAACTAATAGTTCTACCCTAGATGGACAAATATCGGAAAATCCAATACATTAATATTTATAATGGATTCAATAGACTTATGAGGAAGTAGTTATTAAAGAATAACAATTAATGTAGGAACATCACATTACATGAAATAAAAAGTGGAGTAAAGAAGTAAACAATGATTTTTTTAACGAAAATATGTACCTTGTAAGCATATCGCAAGTTCTAGTCATTTGTTAAACACCAATAGGTCCAAGTGCAATTGCTGAAATAATAGAGGAGAATGTACAAGAATTACCAATTGAAAAAAGTCATGCTCCACATCAAATTTTCAAATCAGAAAGATGCATTTAATCAACATTCTTTTTCTCTGAATAAACCTATCCAACAATGGAAAGAAAAAAGAATGTCCACATAACGAGCAATGTTTCTAGGTTTAGATTAAGCGGTGCAAGACCAATGTTATATCGTGATCTTATTTTCCGATGCAAGATCGATGTTATTCTGAGTATCACATGTTGACTACCAGCCTGTTTTATATTTCTTTGAAGCAGGGGAGAAACAGCAATGTTTATTGTAACATAGTATTGCAAATATGAGGATTGAGGATATTTATGGTACCTTTTTATGATCTTTTGCTTAATTTATCGCATATTCTATGGCAAACAATATTTATTTACAAAAAATGCAGGAAAACAGTTCTTCACAATACGAAACTGGAAAAACAAAGACTCAGACCAAATTCTCCAAATCAAGAACACTTCTCTTGAATGCTTAGAACATTGCATTTTTCTTCATAAAAATAACTAGTCAGACATAACAAATTATTCTATCCTAACCACATGTAAAGCGAAAACTAGTAAATATCTCAACCAACGAAGGCAACACCCCAAGATTCCTAATACAGTATATAGGCAGTGTTGAATAAGTGCTTTATTGAATTAGAGTGCTATTTCAGAGTAAAAGGAAAGAGAAGGGAAAAAGGATTGTAAACACTGAATGATTTCTTCCAAGCAAGTAGGTGATAGAAAGATGAAAGTAAGACTTAAAACCATGTCTCCCTACCCCAAGTTGTACCACCCCTCAGCACAGAAGAGCACCACAAAATATCACCAAGACTACCTTTTCATAGACAAAGCAAAGGTGGTGCAAGAAGATGCAGAAAACGAGTGCATTTATTAACATGTGCTTCCACACTTGGGACTATAGGAACTTAATAGTTTGAAGAATCGATTATGGAGGCATTAATCACACCAACAATGGTCCGTCCAAGGAGACATACATGTTTTTCCATGTGTCTCCTTGGTCTTCATTCCCACTTACCATCTAATAATAATCCTGCACCCAGTCCTATTACCATCAAACATAAAAAATAATTGTTGAAAGGAGGGTATTGTTTATGTCTTCTCCGACTAAATCTATCTGTAAATGATCCTAAAGAGATCAAGACTAGTTGAGACTTTGAAAGAAGTGATTCTTAGCCACTTAAAACTAGCATTTAGTCTGACACTTACGAGGTATAAGTTACTCCCTCTTTTACATCGTAAGTGTCTAGTACCTCCTCCATCCCCCCAAAAAATAGTTGAATTTGACAAGTCAATTATTTAAGAATGTAGCTTTACTTGCTTGTATATTCTTATAATTAAACTAATTATAGCCTGTTTTTTGAAATGCGGTGACTTTTTGGGAAAAGACAAAAAGGAAAAAGGGACTCTGTTTTGGCACGAATGAAGCATTTCTTTATTGGCGATTCTAAGAAAGAGTCATGTTATATTCTTTAGCACCGGTGAATTACCATGATGCAATAAACTTTAGTCACAGTATACATAAATAACATCCACTTTACCCTTCATTTAGAGCCATACCAAACAAAAAGGTACTTCTCAACCCCACTCCATAATCACATACTAGTTTGAATCAAAGTAACCAAATACATAACATAGTGATATCTTCAATTATAATAATATAAGAACAACTAAACAAAGTAGGATCATCAGTCATCACACTAAATAGAAACTGGAATAAAGAAGTAAAAATGACAATTTTTTGACGAGAATTTTTACCTTTAAGCATATCGCAATCCTCTAGTCATTTGTTAGAGAGCATTAGGTCCGAGTGCAATTGCTGAAATAGTTGAAGAGAGTGTAAATAAATTACCTTCCATTGAAACTAGTAACACCTAGCTTCATCTTTACAAAACAGAAACAGTTACTAAGTAAAATACTTTCCATCATTACAAAACATATCCATCAATATGATAGAAAGATGTTATATTGTGTTCTTATTTCAACATTCATTTTCCAATAATCATGTGACTTACAGTACTTAATATTAACATAAACGAAATATTAAACAGCTTAAAAGTCACATTGCCCTTTATTCCTAAATCCAATTTCAAATAATCATGTGACAATTATTACAATACTTGAAATGAACATAAACAAAAATATTAAACAGCTTAAAAGTCCCACTGCCTTTTATTCCTAATCCAGTTTCCAAAATTGGATTCCTGTTGGGTTATGAGATCATGAGCTTTGCATTTGGTTATTACTGTTTCAATCCCAATTTTGTGATTGCAATTCATTTAAGATGTCAAATATTCAAATTCGTCGCGCACTATAACAAATCGAAAACAACTTCCATATGCTAATCAACTGATAAATAAACTATCAACGGATGAAAAATGAACCCTAAAAACAAAAACGAGGGCTACTTAGACATGCGAATCAGATATTCAAGCACATAATCAATTTCAAACAAACAAAAGAAAAATGATTCGAATGCAATAAATACCATAGCAAACACAAGATGATATCAACTCAAAATAAACTATCTCCACGGATGAAAGATGAAAAACCTACAAACTGAAACGAGGATAATTGGAGAAAATGAATGTTGGAATCTGATCGGCAGGGAGTCAGTCGGAAAGTGTGCAGAAAAGATGATCGGAAAGTGCCGACGACATCGGTAAAACTCCACCATCGCCGCCGTTGAAGAACAGAGGAGAGAGAGAGAGAGAGAGAGAGAGAGAGAGAGGGTTTTGATTTTGACAGAGACTTGACGTTACAGCGAGTACTCCATTCACCTCGATCCGACCGTTAGAGTCAACACGGTCACACTTCTTTTGACCAAGTAAGGGAAATGACCCTTTAGGCCTTTTAATATGGAGTGTGATGTTGGACCCGGAACCGTTCCATTCATTTTAGCTCCACCCCTTCACCCAACGGCTCCGATCAAGGCCACATAGGCGAGCTCATCATCTGTGCGGCTAGGATGATTTCAATTTTTTGTGGGTCCTACCGAGCTCGGATGCATCTCATCCGTCGAACACAAAATCCAATGAGATGGCTCTAATCGGAGCCATTGAATGGAGCGGGTGGAGCGGTTCGAAATCCGTGTGATGTTTGTTTAATTTTCATTAGGCACACATGTTAATTTGATCCCTCACCTTTGATTTTTTTTTCTTTCCCATTATCCTTCCTCATTTATAATTGGTTTATAACAAACTTTGGTGCATTATTGCATAGACCATTAAATTATTATTACCTCCGTATCAAAATGAAATAAAAAGTACAAAAAAAAAAATCATGTCACTTTTGATGAGCCTCAAATTTAAAAAGATTTTTTTATTTTTTTTTTTGAGATAGAAGAATTAATATGTAGCAATATCACTTTAACTTAATAAAAATATATAAACAACCCAAAAATGAAGTTTCATTAATTTTTTTGGTTGATTGGTTCTAAAATTACTTCTATGTCTGATACAAGTAAGGTCCAACTGAAAAATAATTTTGAGATTTAAATGACCTACATGAATATTATAGTGAAATTGGGTGACCCAAATATTAATTTTGCCACATGCAAGTTTATATCCTGGACTTGGGAGTACTTATTGTGGATGGGGTATTATTTAATTATTTGTGGTATGGAATCGGGTACACAGGGCCGTTCTTAGCTTTCATTATGCCTAGGGTGAAATCAGATGAAGAGGCCCCTATTAATCAACTATGTTTGTATGATGCTGCAATGCTATTTTTGTACACTCATGCTACAAAGTATACTTCAAAAGTTCAAAACATGAAGAAAAAACAATATTAGACTAAATAAATGATGCATCGTCTAAATATTATTGTCGATACTCTCTGTCCCAAAATAAATGTCCAAAGTGGTTACTTATTGATCAAGAGCAATTTTTAATTTTTTTTGACATTCATTTTGGGACGGATGGAGTATTATTTTTAACCAAGTATACCACAAATAATAAAACACATAATAAAGTAAGACTATTTTTTTTAGACGTATGAGTATCCATAACAGTTAAAGCCTTCAGAAATTGAAAGAACAACCTTAAAATTTTGTCAATCATTGCAAATCAAAGATTTAACAACCACTGAAAAGAAAAAAACACTATAGAAAAAAATTAAAAGAACAAACTTAAAACATTTTATTTTGCATATCAGCATATGCATTACCTTCAAGAAAGTGATGTTGCAATTAACGGATGAAGCACAAATCGTTGGTTGTTCTTCAGTTCTTCAAATCTTCGTTAGTGATTAAGAAAAGAAGGCCGGAAGGTGGAGGGAGATGAATGCGGGGAGGAGGAATTGACGTGCAAATATGTGAGATGAGATTAAGGGGTAACGTATTTGCAATTAAATCGAGAAAGAATACTAATAGACGGTTACTTTCTCAACACAATATTTGTGTAATTGGTGATTGATTCTTTAATTAGATATATAGTTAAAAAAAAAAAATAAAAAAATAAAAAAAAAAAAACAGATACATACTATATAGTCCCTCCGTCCCGCTCGAATTAGGATTCTTGGTCAAGTTAATTATACTTTGACCAATAATTTAATAAAAAATAATTATCCTATTGAAAATCTAAAAATAGTTATTGAGAGTATTATTATCCGTGATACAGTAACAATTTTTAAATTTTTATCAGCATCATATTTTTCTTCAAATTATTGGTCAAACTATAATTAGGTTGACTGAAAATAGGCCTGTCAATTTCAGCCCATTACCCATTAACCCGCTTGGCCCGCTTACTAAATGTCTGACCCGACTCATTAACACAAACAGGTCTAGGCAGGTAACCCGTTTGACCCGCTAACACTCGTGGGTCAAAACAGGTAAAACTCGACTAACCTGTTAAACCCGTCTAGGTTAGAACTCGAAGTCCAAAATCGCGTCATTCTCTTTCTGAGCGACGAGCGAAGCGATGAACCCCTAACCCTCTCGTCTCCGCTCACTTCTCCTTCATCGTCTCCGGCAACAGCGACGGTGGCGGTGAAGTCTCCTGAAAATACAAATCTTACGGCTGACTCCATTCTCCATCAAATATTCTAAGGAATTCAAGCTTTATCCAGATATAAAGCTCACATTTTGTGTTTGATTAGAACCTGATTCTAAAATTCTATTTGATTCTAATTTAACAAGTATAGGGCACTAATTGTTGTGTTTTTTGGTTCAATTTCAATTTTTGATTCTAATAAATTTAAAATTCTATTGGATTCAATCTTGGGTATTGTTGTGCATTTTGATTCACAAAAGGGTATAATACTAGTTATCAACAATTCCATACCTTTTCCTTTCGAAAAAAAAAAAAAAACACAATTCCATACCTTTTCTATTTTCAAGATTTGATTGTTGTTGGTTCGATTTCAATTTTTTTTTTGCAGCTGGTTCAATTTTAATTTTTTTGCAGCTGGGTTATCATTTTTTTTTTGTAGCTGGGTTATCACATAAGTATGTACTCCCTCCGTCCCTAAAGAATCTATTTTCAAGATTTTTTTGTCCCGAAAATGAATGTCTGTTTTGTCAAAAACTTTGTCCATGATGAAATTTGTACATTAATTTAGGGACGGAGGTAGTATCTTTCTGGTTCCAAATATCTGACTTCAAACCTTTATTTCTTGAATACGTGGATGATTGAAATGGTCATTAAAGAGCAAATGGAAAGTGGGGATCTTTTATTGAGTGAAATCGCATGATGAGCAAATTTGAAAAGTATTGGGAGAAAGATAGTGCAGTGCTATCGTTGGCCATTGTTTTCTATCCTCGTTACAAGCTCAAAATGGTAGACTTTTGTTATTCCAAACATGGCTGGAACCCAGATGAAATTCAAGAATTGGTGTCAACTGTGCGCGACAAATTGTATCGTCTATTTTAATAGTTCAAGAATGTAGCAGCTTATTTACCACATTATCAGTCGACTAGTGCGAGTGTTATGAATACGGGTGAAGAAAGGGATGTGTTATATGCAAGTTTATCTATTAATTATTCATGTCAAATAGTAACTTAGTATTACAAATCTATAATCATAACTAATGCATTGAACATTTTTTTTTTCCAGGATTTTGATTTTTACCAAAGCCAACACCTTTAACCAAATATAAACAAGTCTCAGTTAGACTTGTATTTGGAAGAGAAACTACTTGATAGAAAGTTGCATGCAAAATTGGATGTTTTATATTATTGGAAATGAAATTCACTTAGATACCCCGAGTTATCCATGATGGCACGAGATATTTTAAGTGTACCAATCACTTCTGTAGCATCAGAATCTGCATTTAGCATTGGCGGTCAAATATTTGAAAAATATCTAAATTCTTTATTGTCATCTAATGTTGAGGCATTATTGTGCACGCGTGATTGGTTCAATGGTATAGATTGTACTTCATTAAATTATTAGTAATTGACATTCTATTATTTTTCGAGCAATACTAGGGGCACAAAATAAGCTCACAAAATCTTACTCACAAAATGAAGTGGCGATATTTTATTGGTTGCATCGATAATGGACCCGCCACACTCTACTTAAAAACACCAATAAAATCATTACACCTAAGATCTTGTGAGCAAGATTTTGTGACTTTTTTGTGCCCTAGTATTATTCTTATTTTTTAGAATAAATGATTTATTGGTGTATATTGTATACTCATGTTGTAAGGTAATTATAATCTTGGCAGTAGTGAAGTGCGATTCTAATGATGAGTCCCTCATCGTGGATTTGGAAACTTAGCGTTTGCAAGTGGTCTACAATTCACTACATCCTATTTTGTCAGGTACGATTCTGATTAACGGTGATTGATGATATACATTACAGTTTGTCCTTCATCATTCGTGAATACCTGTTAAGACTTGGGTTTATAACGTTTTGTTTTGTTGATATACTTTTCTATTCACGTACTTGCTTGATTTAATAATGACATAACAGGGCAGTTTTTCAACATTCTTGTTTCCTGAAATTTGATTGATATTCAAATTCTCATTATTGTGAAGAGTATAAGTCTATAAGATCACATTGATTTCTTTTTGGCATACCCTTAGTGAACTACTCAGTCTCATTGTCGAAGTTTAGTCTTTCTCTTTGATGTTTACTGACATTTAGATAACTATATACTTATATTATACAGTGGAAACATGCCATGGGTAATCACGCCTCTAAATTAGGCATGATCTTAATTTGCGGGACGGGGATTGGTTTCTGTGCCTGGAGTGAATGCATGAATACCCTTTTGCTGTCACATAAGATGTTATTCTTAAGATAATGGTAGAAGTCCATTTTGAAGAGAAATACTCCCTCCGTCCCATACTTTTGGTTACCAAAATTGAAGTAAAATACTCCCTCTGTCCCAACATATACTTTAATATGAAATATGAAAACTAGTCATATCAATTTAAAAATAATATCGAGAGTGGAGTAGGTTTTGTGAGTATGAAAAGTAAAATAAAAGAGAGAATGTCGGGTAGAGAATATTATGGGATGCCCAAAATGAAAATAAGTAACCAAAAGTTTGGGACGGATGGAGTACTCATTATTATACCTTTAGTTTGAATAGGTAAATGAGAAAATCATTTTGAGTTTGAATAGGTAAATGAGAAAATCATTTTGATTTTGAGACAGGAGTAACTTTTAAACTTTAAGTTATTCCATTCGAGTTATTTTTCGGCTTTTGCTCATTTTAATTATCTTGTTTTGTAATTTGGTTTTATTTTTGGTTGTTCCAGGAAGGCCTCAAAAAACTCAAGCAAAATAAAGCAATGTTGAAAAAGACTCCCAAGAAACTTGTTCTAGCAACAATGTTAAAAACTCCTAGCTATCTTTTTTTATGGTTATTTTAGTTCACTACAAGAAAAATAGCCTTTAGTGGCACCAACCTAGTGGCATGGTATTTATAAATGCCTAGAAAAGTGTATATACTGACATTTGTATAATTGTGGCATTAGAGTCGGCAAATTTAGTGTCATCCAGTTGAAAAATGACACTGTTAATCCATTTTAGTGTCATTTGCATAGAGTGATAGCTGAAAGAAAATTAATGGCATTCATTAGTGACAGTATAATAATTGGAATAATGTATTGAACTTATTATTATCGAATAACAGGAAAAAATTACACGCACATTAAAATTACTTCACTTTTTCCCCAATTCCACGCTAGGTCACTTTTCGCTGTTTCCAGTCGTCCTTTGTGTTTCTCTTATAGTCGCTCATCAAAGGAATCAACGGATCTGTCTCAAGCGTTCCCGATAGCTTGTAAGCGGGTGAAACTTGAAGAAAGAAGTGAGACGATTTCAAGCTTTTAGGCAGGTAATCTTCAATTTAGTTTTCACATATAAACTAGGGATTTGAATTTAGCTCTGTAGCAACTCTGTATTCATGTCTATTCTCATTCTACCACTTATTTGTTTATGTTTTTCTTCGCAATCGAATTATGTTGAGACAGTAACTTAAATCATCTACCTATTTTTTACTCATCCTTTTAATGTTCGTTAGCGAATGCTATGGGTTGAAAAATAGTCTGATTTTTATGTGATATGTGAAGTATAGTTGCAAAAGAATTATATTAATTTATGGGTGGTAATCATTGAAATTGAAGCAAGTGAATTAGGGTAATGCGTTGAGGTACATGCATAAGAGATTTAATTGTTTTCAATTTTCTCGTAGGTATGTTTGGCTATGGAGGACCAAGCTATAACAATGGAATTGGATGAGTAATTTTTATCCCATAAAATTCATTTTATTTTTCACTTCCGAAACTAAGGCTTGGAATTGAGGTTGACAAACATACTATTATATTGGTTTTCATGACATCAGGATCATGCTTGTGATCCACCTGGAAATTGTGCTAAGGTAGACCTTGGTTAGTGAGTCTTGGATCACAAATACCTGTCTAATTTCATTGAGAGTGATCTTGATGCATTTGCTTACCCACGCTCTAATGTCCGGATCATGCATCAAATCAAAGTCTCTTGTTATTTCAAGCTTAAGACCATACCTTTGAAGAAAAATTTAGTTTGTCGGGGATGAATAGTTATTATCTGAGGTTTCATTGGATCCTAAACATGTACCCTCTCTTTCTTCCATACCTTATGGTTTGTCCCAAAAAAAAAGTCTCAACTCTAAATAAGGGAGCCTCTCTTTCTTCCATACCTCGAATCGAGCCCTAGGCTCTCTGTTTCTCCTCTCGATGTCCACTTTTGAGACTCTTCAATCTTCACCGATGACAACCTACATTGAAATTAGTTAGACGTTCTCTGATCGTTTGGAGATTGTTGCCATTTCTTAATTGTCGAATTTTGGTTACTTTGTTATTGCGAATTCACCAGTTTGCGTCTTTGCGACCCTTTAAAGGCCAATGAACAAGGACATATTTATTTAAGACCTAAATAATTCTTAGTTTACAAAGTTCTTCATGATTGTTTCCAGGTTGTTGTATCTTGTGTCTAGGAAACTGAATGAATTATTTCTATTATGATGCTGACTTCTTTGTTCATACCCAGGTTCACTTAAACACAAGAGACCAAGTGAAGCGGAGCAAACACAAGAAAATAATACCAAGTCAGTCATGATTGTTACAAATTTCAAGAGTACCTGTTATCTTAGTTATTTTGTTTTTCAAGTCATAGATGTATCTCTTTTATTGACGCTTAGTTTTTTTTCTTTCTATGTACAGATTTTGAAAAACAGTATGTTCAGGCATTGAACTATCTACAGATGACATTGGGTTCATATGGAACATATAGGGACAAGCATATTTGATTAGATTAGTCGGAGAGTTGATTGATTATTCTGATAATAATGAGAGGCTGAAATAATTTGTTATATTTTATGTTACTAAGACTTAAAGACAAAATATGACATGTTTACTATAGCAATAAAATGATATTGAGTTCTTGATAATATCTTATGGTTGAGTATTGTTTGTATTTGTCTATTTTAGTTTTGAATTTTTGATGACCTTAGCAGTAATTATAGCAAGATGGCAACTTGTCATTTGAATTGTTAAAAGATTCATTAAATAAAGAGCTTTTTTATAATTATATAATTGTTAGAATTGTATTGACACAATGGCATTAACAAATGACACTAGTTAAACACAGTGACATTTAAATTAATGAAACTAATTTAACACAGTGGCAATTAATTAAATGACATTAAACTGACACAGTGGCATTTAGATCAATGACACTAATTTAAAACAATGGCATTTACCTCAATGACACTAATCTGACAAAGTGACATTATGATTAATGACACTAATATTTTCACAGTGGCATTTATATCTACCGTGACACCACTATAGGTGACATTAATCATGTAGTGCCACTGACCCAAAAATGTCACTGAAATTGACAAAAGTGGCACTATTAAATGTCTTTAATTTAGGTTTTTCTTGTAGTTGTTGGTTGATTGAATCAGAGGTTACTTTTAAAGTTATTGTGGATTAAAAACATGATTTTGTTTTTTGTTGATTTTGCAATCTGTGTCTTGAATGATATGCAGTGTTCTAAAAATCGTTAGGCGACGGAGCTGGGCCTAGCGCCTAGAGGCCTAGGCGGGGCCGAGCATTTAGAGCATTTTTTTTTAATTAATATATATATATATATATATATATATTTATATATCCTAAAAATATTGTCAAATATTTTTATTATTTATCAAAATTTAATAATTTATTTTAACTAAAAAATAAATCATAACTATAAAAAGTATTTTTAATTGTTTCAAAAGTGAAAGCTTACACACATTAACCCAAGCCCATTCACACATCTTTAGTCAAACCCAAATAAATTATCCTCTCACACTCAAATAATGAGGCCCAACTCATGTGTTATTCCCGCCTAGACCCGCCTAGACCAGCCTAGACCAGCCTAAATCCGCCCAAACCGCCTGATCCGCCTAGACCGCCCAGGCCGCCTAGAGCCGCTTAGACCCGCCCAGGACCGCCTAACGCCTAGATTGGCCGCCTAATGGAAAATCGCGCCGCCTGGGGCCGCCTAGCGCCTAGGCCCCGCCTAGCCCGGTTTTTAGAACACTGATGATATGTAGGGATGTTTTGGTAATTTAGCTATTTATATTTGTAATATTGTATATTTGTATTACATGGGGACTCACATGTGACAGGAGTCAGGCACGTATGACTGCCACAAAACAAAAAAAAAAAAAAAAAAAAAAAAAAAAAAAAAACTTTTGGAAAATATGGTAAGCTTATTGGGTCAACCCGCACCCGACCCGGCTCGTTGATTACCCGACCCACGAGACACGCAAATGTAATTGGATTGTGGCGGGTTAAACTCGTGTGACTCACCAACTCGTTTCAACCCGCTTGATCGACAGGCCTAACTGAAAATCTTAATTCGAGTGGGACGGAGGGAGTATATACACTATAGCCTAGAGAAAAATGGGCCCCCTAATATTATGGGCCACGGGCAGTTGCCCTTACTTACCCCCCCCTAGGGCCGGGCCTGGGTACACAACAAGTTATAGAAAATGCTTATTTCTTCTCTTCAAACTAAATGTTATACCCCCACTGTCTTTAAATGAGTGTCTATTTTCTGGAAATTTTTGTCCCTAAATGAGTGTCTATTTTCTGGAAGTTTTTGTCCCAAAATGTGTGTCCATTTTGATCATAACTTTGTCCCTAAATGTTTTTTTTTCGTTTTTTTTTTTTCACCGGTCTCTTTATACATGCAAAAACTAAATGTTTGTAAAGAGAATTACAAGATTATATATGAATTTTGCCACCAAATTATACAAAAAATTATGTCCCTTAAAATAAAAATTTGGACACTCATTTAGAGACAGAGGTAGTACATAATTTTTTAATCAACTTATTTAATTGTTTACTATACATGTTTGAATTTTTTAAAAATATTTATGACATTATAATATTTTTCAAAATATCCTTAACCATGTATCAATAATATAAATGAATAGAATTTCATAAAGATTATTAACAACTCATAACTTCTGGTCCAAATTTATTTAAGTGTTTTAAAAAGTTAAAAAGGAAATTGTACCGCACAATAATTGAGTTTTTTCCAAAAGTGACATGCGTACTTTGTGCAATATATCAATTTGACTCGCATACTTAATAAACATCAAATGTGACATGCGTATTTATGATTGGCAAGATTTTTAGACTAATTTTTAACCCCCGTTAAAATTTTAACGGGACAGTCCATGTAACTTAACATATATTACAATCAAAACTTCTACATATATTAATCATAACTTTAGGGGCCAAAATGCAAAATACAAAAAGAAAAAGTATTGTCTTCCCCTTCAAAGGCACCCTTCTGCTGGATATAACAAAAAAAAAAAAAAAAACCATCAGTTCATTGTTAGGAGACACAAGTTAAGTCCTCCCTTTCTAATTAAAATTTTAAGAAAATGAAGCCTGAAATGTAGACTGCTATTATACATGTAAAAGAAATGTCAAAGGCAAGGATGAATTCCGAATCTTGTTCGAGCTGCTAATCTCAGAATTCGTCGAAGTTGATTCAGATGGTCCCCCATTTATGGAATACGTTCAGTCCTTCCTTACCCAAGTGGCCCCGCGAATCGAGTTGAGTCTTCGGAAGTATCGCAATAGAGGGAATGACGAATCTTTGCGCTGTGCGCACTGTTCTAACCTTTACACGGTCTGTGTCAGGAAATCGTTCCCGCGCAAGTGCAAACATTCTTTACATATTATCCAACATAAAGAATGTTGTGGTTACGCACTTTTTAACCCTAAATTGTAAAAAATTAGAAGAACTTTTTAGACAATAAAAAATGGTAAATGTGAATATCATTTTGGGACGGAAAGAGCAACGCACATTATCCAACATAAACAATGTATACAGAAAGGATTAAAAACATTGCTTTTACAGAGGCTAATATAGATACCAATACTATATCATGCCTATACAAATGCCAAAATTACAGCCAAACTCTATATTGTCAAGCAAGTGACGTGTTAGTTTCTCAGCCCCTACAAGTAGTTTGGGGTCCGATAAACCAAAAAATGTAAAAAAAAAAACAAAATTGACACACAGGCAACCATTTTATGCTGAAAAGGAGAATACTAGTAGCAAGCCACATTTTCCATGCCAGACGAAATACAATAATGAAATCCCTACTGAAACCACCAACGCATCTATTTGATAAGAAAAGCATAATAATAAGTTTTCATAGTATAAACTAACTGTAATTGTTTCTTTCCAAAAAAAAAAACTAACTGTAATTGTTGTTCACATCAGAATTCTAAAACCGTACTAGAATATGACTATTATTTACATGTTTGAATAAATAAATATTTTCAATGGCCGATTGACTCCGGCCTTCTACAACAGTGTGAACAATACTCTCCAACGTTGTTATTCGACGATGTTGACCATTTGACTTCCCCACCATTGGAGGAGCAGCAACCTGGTTTGAATGAAGATTTTGATATCGATAGCCTTTTACCACTACTCACCCCTCGACCACCATTCCCGATTGACTCTGGCCCTCTACAACAGTGTGAACAATACTCTCCAACGTTGTTATTCGACGATGTTGACCATTTGACTTCCCCACCATTGGAGGAGCAGCAACCTGGTTTGAATGAAGATTTCGATATCGATAGCCTTTTACCACCACTCACCCCTCCACCACCATTCCCGATTGACTCCGGCCCTCTACAACAGTGTGAACAATACTCTCCAACGTTGTTATTCGATGATGTTGACCATTTGACTTCCCTACCATTGGAGGAGCAGCAACCTGGTTTGAATGAAGTTTTTCATAGAGTTATTATTGAAATTATAACTTTTAATAGCTTTACGATTCTTTTACTAAATTATATTTAAAATTTTATTATCATTATTTTTATTTGTGCAAAACACGTACATCGCACGGTTTCAAATATATTATAACCATAATCATTTTTACAATATTACTGTTTTCTATGCATTGCACGTGCATCATACTGTTTCAAAAAATAAAAATAAAAATCAGTCGATTAAAAAAAATTACTAAACAAATAATATTAAAGACCCTTAAATTTGACTTCGCCCCAGGCCCATAAACTGTTAGGGACGACCCTGATTAACAAACATACTTTTTTGCCCTAATGTGTTATTAATTGTGATACAATAAAAAAATAATTTTTTTAAAAATTTAATGAGTGTATTATTAATTGTGATACAATAAAAAAATAATTTTTTTATTAATATTATTAATTTTTTTTCTTCAACTTATTTGGTCAAAATTTAATCAAGTTTACAAAAGTTTTATTTTGAGCGGGACAAGCAAAATATATTCTTTGACAAAAAAGAGTGAGACTGCTGTGTTTAAAAAAAAACAGAAACATCAAATAAAGTAAGAATACTTGGTGGTTTATCCCAATGCAATTTCACTAATGTACAAGCACTTATATAAAGGATTCTCTCTAACTTCTGGGGGAAGGGGGATCGAAATATAACTTTTAATAGCTTTACGATTCTTTTACTAAATTATATTTAAAATTTTATTATCATTATTTTTATTTGTGCAAAACACGTACATCACACGGTTTCAAATATATTATAACCATAATCATTTTTACAATATTACTGTTTTCTATGCATTGCACGTGCATCATACTGTTTCAAAAAATAAAAATCAGTCGATTAAAAAAAATTACTAAACAAATAATATTAAAGACCCTTAAATTTGACTTCGCCCCAGGCCCATAAACTGTTAGGGACGGCCCTGATTAACAAACATACTTTTTTGCCCTATTAGCTCAATTGCTTCCAAGAACCTGCTTTTCATTTCATTACTCCACATCACTCTTGCTTTCTTTTCTGTTTCTTTATTGTCCTTTTAATGAACCCTTGAATTTGACAAATTCTCTCCCATCTCCATGATTACTGTTTGAAAGTTCGGAGAAAACAGGAGTATGTATGTCTTTTTAGAGGAGAGATATCCAAATGATGTGGGTCCCCTTTGATTCACTTATACAAGTTAGTACTATTTATGGGAGATACGATAAAACAAAAGCAGAATAAGGACTTACCTGAGTAGGCATTTTATTGAAAGCCAGACAAGTACAGTACAAGTCGCACACAATAGCTTTCATTTATCAGTTTATAAAAGTCAGGATTTACAATTCTTTTTTTTAAAAAAAAAACCCACAAGTAATAGTGAGTGTATTATTAATTGTGATACAATAAAAAAAATATTTTTTTATTAATATTATTAATTTTTTTCTTCAACTTATTTGGTCAAAATATAATCAGGTTTACAAAAGTTTTATTTTGAGCGGGACAAGCAAAATATATTCTTTGACAAAAAAGAGTGAGACTGTTGTGTTTAAAAAAAACAGAAACATCAAATAAAGTAAGAATACTTGGTGGGTTATCCAAAAGAGTGAGACTGCTGTGTTTAAAAAAAAAACAGAAACATCAAATAAAGTAAGAATACTTGGTGGTTTATCCCAATGCAATTTCACTAATGTACAAGCACTTATATAAAGGAGAGAAAAATCTTCTCTCTCTGGCCACCAGGCCAAAGCCTGATGGTTAGGAGTTCCACTGTTTGAATGCAAGTACTATTGCCTTGCATCTTTTGTTTGGTTACATGTGTGCCTTAACTATACTCCCTGTAATATCCCCAAATGAAGTAGGATACTGTAGTTTGAAATTGTATAAAATAAATACTAATAATGATCTTTTCATTATCAAAGCATGTAAATAAATGATTGAAGTTGTTAATAACTAATTAGCATTTATATTAGTAACTAGTTGGATTACGAATTCTTTAAATTTTTATGTACAAACTTCCTATTAAAATTCGTTAATTTTAGCAGTGATTTATAAACAAAATCCTACTAATTATGAATTAGTTTAGGGATGAACTGCTGTGCGGCAGTTTTTATACATAAATTATATCTGAAATGTAACTTTTTTTTATTGAGAAAGTAAAAATTGAAATGCAACTGATTATGTACATGAATTAAAAATATACAATATTTTATAAAAGAATGTAACCATTTTTTTCAAAAGTAACACATTTTTTTCTTCAGAATGTACCATAATTTTGCTGAAATAAATTAAATATAACATAAAATTGACATCTATAGTCACCAAAACACCCTTACAACTAACAAATCCCCTAACACGTACAATCAACCCTACTTCTTCGACTGACATAATGTTTTTGAGTCTTGATTCGTGGAATGGAATGACTCTCAAGAAATATCTTGAAATTTTATTGCAAAGTATCCTCAAAAATTTGATCACTGATGGATCTTGGAAGCAAGATGCTCGATGGGCTGATTTTCGATGGAAACTCTGGGATCTAACAAAAGGTATAACTGCAGTAGGCAGCATTTCATGCAAGGCATATTCAAGCATTCAAACTGAGAGTATGACTATCTGTAAAGGTATGTAATGGGCAACGCACAACTCCTTCTTTGTCATTCTTATTTTGACAGATTCAACACAAGCTCGAGATTATATCCAAAATCCGACATGTCAAGACTTCTATGTGGACTCCATCATTAGAGATACCCAAAACCTCATGAACCAATGTAATATGTCTTATATTATTAAAGTAAACAAGAATGTAATTCAATTAGCACATAATGTGGTATTTGCTAGAAAAATTTATCATCACTTTATAGGTTCCAAGCCTACTTTTCTAATTAGATAGTAGTATAATTGTTTAAAAAAAAAAGAGACTAGACTAAATGGATTAGCGATAATAGCGATTGAGAATGAACTCTTGGAAAATGTAAAATATGATGATTTGGTTGATGATTTTGCTTCATAGAGCGCTCGAAGAATGTCTTTTTTCAAGTAAAATGTCGAAGTTATGTTGGAATGCTATGATCAATATAATAAGCTGTTTTAAACTAGTGTTTCATTTTTCTGCATTACCACGAAGGAACTTTGAGCCATAATTAAGGCTACTTTACTTATCCTAATGAAAATCTAAAAAATTATATTGATCGTATTTATAATGGTGTATCAATAACAATTTTTAAATTTTCATTGGTATAAGTAAAAGTAGTCGTAACTATAGCTTAAAGTTACTTCGTGATAACGATGAAAAAAATAGGATTATCTTTCCGGTACGGATGGAGTATATTTTTTTTACAGTGCCCAATTTACATCTTACACAAGGCTACGAAAATAATTAAGACATACCTGATTATGAGAAAAATCTATATAATATTTAAAGCCAGAAACATTCTGAGGCCTCTCAGCCCATCCACGTGGAAATATGAGCTGGAATTCCACGTGTAAAGCCAGCCTGCCTATCTCCCATCCTCATTTCAATCTTATCCCTTCTCTCAACACACGCCTTTTTTCCTCCCCTAACTCTCTCTCTCTTTCTTTCTCCACAAAATGATTCCTGATTCCTCACCTCAATTCCACCGATCACAAACCCAGAATTCCATTTGCTATTTACAACTAAGGCCGCCCTGAGACACCGGAGCGACGTTCACCGCCAGTCAAGCGAACTCCGAGCAACCAAACCGATCTCGAGCTTCGGCCTTGATATGCGCTCTAAGAAAGTTCGCCGGCATAGAGATGGTTCCGGTGAACTCTGGCGAATTCCGAAAATCGGTCCGATGTGCAAAAAGTGGTCGGGGCGAGTCCAGTGTTCTTCCCCCAATCGGCAATCTGTCACTCCGCTCCGTCATAAACGACCTTGAGCGATGCGACTAGGAAACAGAGATCTGAACCAGTTGCTATTTCCACCCCGCGCTCCGACGTCCCCTACCTCGCTATGGTTCCGCCGACGAGGTAATTTTATTTCCCCTTTTTGAATTTCAAACACGTTTTTTCTATTAAAAAAAAAAAAAACAGATCCTAAAATTTCGTGGAATTGATTGGCTTATCTTGAAAAAAATTCCCATATTTTAAACAAGACTCCGTTCATATCCTAATTTAACTTGATTTTCAAATTTTTGAATACTTAATTACGGTAAGAAATCTCATATAAGGATATGATTAACATATTTATTCTTTGATTATTTGCTATTCAATTTTTTAGGTAAGAACTTCCTGATGCCGATTTTTATAGTCTGTTTTGTTGATTTCTCAATTAGGGTTAGGATTTTGTCTTTGTTTTTATTTGAATTTTGGGATAAAAAACTCAATTGGGTTATTTGATTTCTCAATTAGGGTTGGGATCTTATTTAATTTTGTTTGAATTTCGGGATAAACAACTCAGTTGGGTTATTTGATTTGTTGTTGTGTATCTCTTTTTTTTCCTGTTAGCAGACACGTTAACTGTGGTCTTGATGCTAATATTGGAGCTACATGGGTGGAGTAATGGCAAAATGAAGATGAAATATCAATCTTGGAAAGCTTCAGGTAATGTCTTCTTTAAGTAATGGCAAAATGAAGATGAGAATACATTTTCAAGAGGTTTCTATTCATTTTTCTTATCTGGGTTTAGATTTGTGCATTTGTGTGTGTTTTATGTGTGCGTGTTTGTGTCTACATGTTTGTGTCCAGATCTGTATGTGTATTTTCTGATGCAGATTTTTGTGCTTGTGTGTATTGTCCAGATATGTGTGTGTTTGTGTTTCAGGTCCGGAGTTGTGTGCTTGTGTGTGTGGTATTTTGTAAGTATAATAAGTTTCATTTTGGTGTCTGTTAAAATGGGATTATTATTTAGCACTCACAGGTTGCCATCACTCCCCTCTCTCTGCCTTCACCAAAGCTCCAATTAACGACTTATTCATCTGTGAGAGTCATTGTCGCCATCATAACCACTTTCAGAGCAAAAATTGAAATGACAACTGCACAATAATTGTCGTCTCGCCTAAAAAACACAGCTAATATATAATCATCTACAGTTGCATTCATAAAATCTCATTTACGTAGTTCTAGGCTTAGTACTTTTGTTACTTTGGAACAACTTTTTGGTCCAAAACAGAACCAGAGGGAGTACTTATAAATGTATTTGCTCGAAGGGGAGGGGGTAAGTTGAATGGTGGTGGAGAGTTCATAGCCATATGGAAGATATTGTGCTACACCACATATGTATTTGTACTTCTATATGAAGTTATAATGTATGCTTCATTGTTGTTGTTGCTGGCTTTTATTGTTGTACAAATTAAATCTCGATCATGTTGTACTGAATAACTCAACTTGGTTTCCACTTTCAATTGGTGTCTA
The DNA here is from genome assembly GCA_026119855.1 of Campanula takesimana. Taxonomy (NCBI): domain Eukaryota; kingdom Viridiplantae; phylum Streptophyta; class Magnoliopsida; order Asterales; family Campanulaceae; genus Campanula; species Campanula takesimana. Next base: position 2,661,846 of record JAOWBW010000003.1, read on the forward strand.
TATTGATCATGGGTTTCACTTTTTCAAGTAGCAGCGCATGTGCATTTTCCTCCTAAAGTCTTATGATATTCCTCCGCAAATGACTGAGCAAATTGTTGTCTTCTCAAAGAGGTATGCTTGGGACAGTCCAGATAAACCCTCTCCGACGCCTCAAAGTTTGGCTTTAGAATTGCAGATATTGTTTCGCTGTCTCTGTTTATGTTTGGATTCCATGCATGTTTCTGAGGGGTTTTTTTTTTTTTTTTTTTTTTTTAAAAAAACTTTTAGAAATAGGTCATTTTATTGAAGTGTTAACTTGTGATTCAGGCATTTTTGGGTATGTTAAGAGCTCTTAGGTATGACTGCAATGGCCACGTCTGATTATTATTTTCTCATATTTATTTTTTGTTTGTGTAATGGTTGAAGTAAAGAAGACTGGAACATGTTTTGGTATAATTAATCCGCTATTCAGTTTACTTTGATTTAGTGCCTTTTGGTATATACAATTAAGAAAATATAAGAAAGTGGAAAAAGAATTGATCTTTGTGACATGTGCAAGATCTCTTCAAGCCAATCAACTTTAATTCCATCAGTGATTGGTCTGATGCAGGCCCTTGCTATTCTGTAACTGCTTCTAACTTTTACAATTATGGACTACTTACATGCCTGATCACTTGGATTATATTAGTTGATGTCAGGTTGTAATTCTCTATCTTTCGTGCTCTCAGAGACTTAAGCTGCAACAAATTGAGTGGATCGATTACCTCTATACCTGGAATTCGAACGGTGGGGTTGGTCATAGTGGGTATGAGATCGAGGTGCTTTAATTTGGAGCAGGAGGTCTCCGTTTCTACACAGCTGCTGCTAAGGAGTTCATTGCAAAGAAAGGTACTTCTCTCTCTCGATCATTATTTTGTTTTCAAGTTGACTGTTCGTGGGTTCCCCTTTTCTATTTTTTTTGTTTGTTTGTCTGAACTGTTATCTTCTAACTTTTTAATTGCACAATGGTTATCATTTTCTTTCATGGTATCTAGACCTTTACAAATTTGAAAGATTTCGGCTGATTTGAATACAATAATTAAATCATCAGTTTGGTTATTTTACAAATTTAAACACGAAGTCAACTTTTTACCTTAATTGATATACAAATTTCGTTTCCTTCATAAAAGGAAACTGTTTAAATTTTCAATGCTATCCTAATTTAACCAAATATTTAAAATTATTTGAATTGGCGATTCAATCTAAATTCGGAATTAATGGATCGAATATTCATTCCTATCCTAATTCAACCACACAAATTTAAAATTATTTGAAATAAAATCCAATCTAAATTAGGAATTGATAGAAAGATTTGAAATTTGAAATTCAAATCTTGGCAATTAAAATAAATCAAGAAGAATATTTAAAATTTTCAAAATTTATTATAACAATAAATCCGTAAAATTAAATACTTACCTTAATTGAGAATATTTACTTAAAGTCTTCCTTGATCCCTGCAATCTTTATTATTCGATAACCAATAAGGATATCCCCTTTTATATATACACACAATTTAAGCACAAATTTAGGAGTTTATTTATATAATTAGTTGTGGAGATTCCTCTATATGTATATATATACACAAATCTTTAATCTCCTTTTCTTGCGTTATTTTAATTTGTTATTTTTTATTTTATTTTCCCACAGCTCGAGTTTATTCACAGCTTCCTAAGCTTTGAGTTCATCCTAGGTAAGTTTGAATTCTTCGTTTTCTTTCATAATGATTTTTTTTTGCATTACTGTTTCGATTTATTTGTTATATGTTTTTTAATCCGTTTTGAAAATTGAATATAAGCTTATTGAGAAATACTCCCTCCGTCGTAAAATAATCCTCACATTCGACTATTCAATATTTTGATGGATATGGACACTTGCTTCGCTAGCTGTATTTTGTTTACGCACTTTTAAGCATAAATTGTAGACATGAGAAGAACTTTTAGGGACAATGAGATATGGAAAATAGGAAGATCATTTGGGACGGAGGGAGTAATATAGTATTAGTTTGAATTTTGGTGGTAAGCCATGTGCACTACATCTGCCTTTTCTATGTGTTTTAGTATAGGTTTTTATCTTCTCAATTACAACTGAAAACTTTTAAGTTAATCAACTTTTTACCAGAAGGACTATGGTCACTGAGGGGTTTGATCCTAATTTTCCCAAGAATGTATTTGATTTCCGCATGTATGATGACTTGAATGAATGGCGGTTTGGATGAAGACATCCTTATTGGTTTATTACTCATTATGCTAAATTTACTTCCAACTATGTGTAAAAAAAGGTTGTCCACATATGCAGATGTTATTGGAAGGCTTTCGAGCAGGAGTGTGCGACAGACTCAAATCGTAGAACTTGCAGTGAGTATAAATTAAATAGAAATATGTCTATTTGTCCATTTGTTTGTATTTTTTTCACCTTATAATTTTTTTCCCTTATTTATGTAGGGGAAACACTGGACTCATTCTTTGGTATAAAGAAGTCCAAGACATCATTGGAGTTGCTGCTCCTGATTTGGTTTCTAAGCATGGATTGAAGGTATAAAAACATTTGAGCTACATTTATAGTTTCGTGTTATTTTGAAAACCAATATAATGTTAGTGAGTGGAGATTTACCTCTTTTTTTTATTATTCTTTTGCTTTATTATATTTTTATATTTTTTATTATTTTTCTGTTGTGGCCTTAACAGTCAACGCCAATAGAACTTGAGAATATGGTTGGACTTGATACTCTTTTTAAAATCAAGATTGACAAAGAGGTAGTTGATGGTCCTATTATAGCATTTCCAGTGAAGAAATTAACCAGTCACGTCACGTGAGAATGGTTGATGAGTTTTTTGATGTTGAACAAAACACTAAGGCTGATATTAGCGAGGAAGAGTACATTACTCCTATTCTGGCTTCTCCTACTGTGGCAGCAAAGCCTAAAACTGTTGCTCCGTTTTGAAAATTGAATATAAGCTTATTGAGAAATACTCCCTCCGTCCCAAAATTATCTTCACATTTGACTATTCAATATTTTGATGGATATGAACACTTGCATCACTAGCCGTGTTATGTTTATGCACATTTAAGCCTAAATTGTAGAAATGAGAAGAAATTCTTGGGACAATGAAAAGGGAAAACGAGAAGATCATTTCAGGACAAATGGAGTATAATTATTGCAAATCTAGATGTTTCAATCTTTTTTTTTTTTTTCATTACTGAAATCTGATGGTTTTTTATTCTCTTTTTTAGATTATTTGCGGTATTTTCGTCACTTAAAAACAATTAGGTGGAAGCAAAAGCGACATATGTGGACAGTAGAGGTCTAAGATCACTTGAAGTTGAATGATGAACTGCCTCAACATTTAGATATGAAGGCATTGAGCCTGTTGGTCAGTGGTTCGGTTTGGAAGCTCAAGCACAACTTTATGTCCCCTTCTGTTTTCATCTCTTTTTCTCACTTTCTCTCTCTAGAAATTCGTCCTCCCCCATCAACATCACCACACATGTTTCAAATCCTTTCTGCAGAAGTGGTAGCTGGGTGTAGGCAGATTAAGGTGAGTGAATGTTGTTTGTGAAGTGTTTGAAGAGGGTGAGAGATAGTGTTTTTGTTTCTGGGTGGAGGGTTGTGCTAATCTGGAAATATTAGAAGTTGCCATTGGTAATTCAAAGGTTGTTTTGGTTTTCAAAATTAAAAAATTTAACCATAGTAAAAGTAATGGGTGGAGGTGGGTTTGGGGTTGATAGTACTGGAAAATTGGAGAGAGGAGGGGGGTGAGGTGGTAATTGTTTGGTGGAGTAGGTGGTGGCGCAGAGGACAACTGGGAATGGGTGTTTCATGTTTGGCACGTTGGCTTTAAGACTTTGGTGGCTGAATGTTAATGTTGTCTTTGATTATTCATATGACCATTGACTGCTATTATTCCGCAATCCCTTCCAACAACTCTAAGTGTAGAGCAAGATCTGAGACTCGCAAAGGACCGTTACCGAACTATAGCTCAACTCTGTGAGATGAATGAGGTCATTTTCTATATTTCATGAACTCTTATAGTTAATATTTATTTACTATCTTTCCCTTAACAAATATGTCATTCCATTTTCTCTTATTTAGGTTGGATACTTTTGGACATTTGGCAAAGTAACTGCTATTGAATGCAAAGCTGATTGGACTTACAATGCATCTCTGATATGTCATCGCAAAATGATTGCTATGGGTGAAAGATTTTACTGTTCTAACTGTGATAAGGAGAACGAGAAAGCCAACTGGGTTTACAAAGTTCAAGTGCGTATTGTTGATGGAACAGGTAATGCCACCCACGTCCTTTGGGATAAAGAAGTGAAGGATATTGTTGGTGTATCCGCTGCAGACATGCTTACTACCAACGGAGTTAAGGTATTTGTAACTGCAATTGTTTGTGTTTGTTGTGTAATTAATTTTCACACATTCTTTCTTATTCCAGTTTTATACACAAATTCAGATTCTTTTTTATTCATTCACACATTTATCATTTTCAGTCGTTGCCCCGTGAAATTGCAAACATTGTTAGGCTTGGAGGGTCTTTACAAGATTAAAATAGAAGATTCTCACAGTCGTGGCTTCCTCGCTCCTTTCTCTGTTAAAAAATTAACCACTGATGTCTCAATGATCGCTAAATTTTTTAACCTTGAGGAAAATAACAAGGTTGATAATAGCGAGGGCGAGCTGCTGACTCCCATAATAGCTTCTCCAAATCCTATTGCTAAGCGTAAACAAATAGCCCCTTCTGTCATTGTCAATCTCAAGCGTAATTTGGAAGACGATTTCAACAAAGACATGATTTCCAAGAAGTTTAAGGAAATCTTTGACTAGGACAGTAAGCCAACCAATGATCAAAAAATGAAAGGAATTCTGCATGAAGAAAAGAAGTGAAGATGTAGCAATGTGGTCTGTTGTCTGTAACTATTTGCTGGTCTTCTTCAGTTCTAAGTTAGTTTCCAATTCTAAGTGATCTGTCGTACTGTCTACGTTCAGTCCAGTGTCTCCGTTTGGTGCATATGAATGTCTACATTCTTAGTTTGATGCCATTCAATTGTAAGACACCTTCATTATCATATAAATAAATTTTGTGATTCCAGTTTATACTAGTTGTTGATTTTGTAACCATCTTATTCTCTTCACTGGAAAATCAAGTTGAATATACCTAATTCACACAAACGTGACCCTATTATCTTATTCCTCAAATTTATACCCCTTTCTTCCCCTCAAAGATTCAGTTAAAAGTACTAAATTCACACACTTTGTCCAACAACGTTAAACATATTACTAATTTTTTCCAAGTAATTATGTAATTCATACACTATGTTAAATAAACTATCTAACTCCAGTATCTCGAAAATGCATGTACATTAGGGATGAGTATATTCATTTAAACATTTTAGTAATAGATAAATAATATACACTCCCTCCGTCCCAGTTCAAGGTTCTTACCTAAGAGTCAGGGACAGTCTCTTTCTCATGTAGGGCTTTACCTTCCTCGACATGTATTCAGTCACGGGAAGTTGTATGTGGCAATCTCGAGAGTTACAAGCAAAAAGGGTCTCAAAGTTCTGATTTGTGAAAAGAACGGTCAAACGAGCGATGTGACCACTAATGTGGTCTATAAAGAAGTTTTTCACAAATTATGAGGTAATTCTAATTTTATAAATATTTATACTTGCAATAATTCATTTAATAGACTTAACTTTAATGTGTGTATTGGTTTGTAGGTATCAGATTCAAGTTAATGTGGTTGCTGCTAAATGAGTTGTCACTTTTTGTCACCCTAATAATGGAGAGGTATGGTTTTCTGAAGATCCCATATTAATATAACTTATGCCTTCCTTTTATTGACCCTCATGATTTTTGTCTGCTGATGCGATTCTTTCAAATATATAATTTTAGAAGAGCTAGGAGATGGAACTTGTGGTACTGTATATAAAGCCATAAATGTAGAAACATCTGAAATTGTGAGACTCTTACTCCAGCAAATTATTTTTGGTTGTTTATTATCTTAAATGGCTGATCGTCTTTCTTTGTGTGTAATACTCCCTCCGTCCCAAAATGATCTTCTCATTTGCCACTCGTCATTGTCCCAAAAAGTTCTTCACATATCTACATTTTAGGCTTAAACAAAGCATGGTTAGTGAAACAAGTGTTTATATCCTTAAAAATTTGGAATAGTCAATCTCAAAGATCATTTTGGGACGGAGGGAGTATTAAAAATTTGTAATTGCAGTAGTACTTTATCTCTCTCCCTATCCAAGTGTAATATAACTTGTATATGGATGTCTATGAACTTTAAGATTGCGGCATTACTTTTTCCCTAAACTTATTAGTCAGTATACCTATTTCTGAACCCCCCCCCCCCACAAAAAAGAAAAAAAAAACCTTCTCACGAACTGAATTTACCCAAAAATTGATGGGGAAAACAAAAAAATAAAATAAACCCCAACAATTTATTATTAATTCCCGTTCGTAAAATGAAATGGGTTGTTTGTTATGGGACGGAGGGAGTATCAGATTTATTACGTTAATGAGGTCATGCTTCACCGTAAGAGGGCTCCTCAAGTGTCCCATGATCGACAAACATGTCGGAACAGTAAAAAGTAAATAAGGGAAAAGCATGGTGTAGACATTGAGAACCTGCCTGTCAATGGTCTTGGATGGAGTCCAAGAAAACACTGCATTTTCCAGTTAATTCAATCACAGAATATTTCATTAGAGAATAGCGTACCTTGATTAGTCTCACCTTCTACTCATTAGACAGGAATTCTGTAGCGTTCAGACGTACAGGTCTCAAGTTTGAGTCAACAAGGGGGAATATGATAACATATGTAGATCCCCTGTTCAGAAAGAAGAAAAAAAAAAAAAAAAAGAATTAGTCTCACTTAATGATGAAAAAATACGCCTGATGACGAAAATTTAGATTGTGAGAAACAGAATTCAAATACAATATCTACATTTTAGGCTATGATGACGAAAATTATTTTTGGTGCATCTGATTCATCAAGTTTGAGACCTTTCCATTTCACAATCTAAATTTTCGTCAAGAATTAGTTTCACAAGCCACTCAAAATCACAAGCCATAAATGTAGAAACATCTGAAATTGTGAGACTCTTACTCCAGCAAATTATTTTTGGTTGTTTATTTCTTATATGGCTGATCGTCTTTCTTTGTGTAATACTCTTTCCGTCCCAAAATGATCTTCTTATTTGCCATTTTTCATTGTCCCAAAAGGTTCTTCACATATCTAAATTTTAGGCTTAAACAAAGCATGGTTAGTGAAGTAAGTGTTTATATCCTTAAAAATTTGGAATAGTCAAATGCGAAGATCATTTTGGGACGGAGGGAGTACATGTTATGAAGACCAAATTACCTACTTTTGTCTGGTTTGAAAATGTTAGACTAAGTCGCTTTTTTTGCAATGCACTATGTATTTAAAATGTAAGTTGGATTTGCCTTTACAGTTTTCCTTTAATCATTTTCTTTCCCTTGGGTTCATTTCTTACACTTTTGCTTCAGTTTTTTGTTTGTGCCGCGATTTCTTACGTCCATTTTATCGTTCTATGCAGTATATACCTGGAACAAAGATGGTGTTTCCTGGACTAAAGAAGCCGCAGGATCGAGCTGATCTCATTGCATATCTGAAGGAGTCTACAGCTTGATGTATTTTGGGTGTTGTTTTTGGTGTTTCTAGAGTTGCTGTACTCTCATTACTATTTTTTGTACCCTCATTACTATTTTTTCTGAATAAAGGAGGAAGACTTGTGATCTTCTGGGCTCCTTAATTCTTTTAAACTCTGGTTATAGAGATTTTGGTCATTGTTAAAGGTAGCCTTTAAAACCAAATAGCATTTACCTCTATGAATGATGAGGTTTTAATTTGACGAAATATCACGTATTTTTATTTTTCTTTTTCTTTTTGTGTGTCTTTTGCTCAAGTTGGCATCCCATGTCACTTTTCTCACAGTGAAAGTACGTTTTACATGGAGTTCTTGGGTAACATGAAAAGATAGTGGGCAGTGTGTATTAGAATAAGTTGTGATATAAGAAAACAACGTTCATTGTCAAGCTCATCCTCATCTTGATGTTAACATCATCGTTGGACTTTATATAGAAATGTAGATCATGCGGGGTTTATTAATGAAAAATGTCAAATTTGAAGATCATTTATGGACGGAGGTATTATTTTTTTTTTCTTAGCATTACTATGCTCCCGTCGAATCTCGACGGGTTACTCACTAGTATGTGTTAAGAAGAGTAAATCATAAAAACGAAAAAGACATCCATCCCTAAGACCATGTCCAATAATCCAACTACCAAAAAACATTCAACTACCCTAATATCACGACACCTCATCTTTTCTCTCCATCCACTTAATCATTCAACTACACTCTCAACTACCCCTCCCACAATAAGCTAGTTTAGTTTAAAATTCAACTCCTCCAAACTCATCATTCTATACCCCACCACTTTTTATTTTATTTACAATATTTATTTTTATAATTAAAAAAATAATAAAAAAATAATAATTTATTATTAAAAAATAAATTATTAATATTTTTATTTATAAATTCGAGAATTTTTTTAATTCACACTTAATTAAAAAAAGGATAATTAAGGATTTTTTAAAGAGAAAAGAGGGTTTTTTTTTTTTCGGTGTCCAAATTAAATGAAACTTACATCAATTTATAGAGGGAAAAAAATGATAAATTTTGGTGATTTATTTTTTTATAAAAAAATAATTTACTATGAAATAATTGAGCTCAAAAAATTTGAATAAAAAACCTCTCCGAAAAAAAAGAAAAAAAAAGCTGGAAACAAAAAAAGAAAAAAAAAAGAAGAAAAAAAAAGGGAAAAGCAGCAGCAACTCTCCGGCTTGGGAGGTGAGCTGCACTCTCCAAGTGCTGGCCACTCCCAAGCCGACACATGTCTATTCTGGGCCCCACAAAAATTCCCTCAACCCAGTTGAGCTTCTTCAACCCCTCCCCTTCAACCCCCTCCTCTCAACCCCCTTATTGCACACACTCAACTAGTTGAACCCCCACTCAACCCCCCTCTCAACCCCTTATTGAACATGGCCTAAGAAAATATTCCTAAAATACCAAAAAACAGTGTGCAGTGAGAAACACTTTTAACTATCATTAACTATCGTTGTTTAGAAAATCAATGGGTAAGAGTAAATGATTTTCTTCTTAAGTAATGAGTAATGGTAGTAATGAGCCACTCACGTAATTAGTATTTATTCCTTCGAAGTCACATGAGTAAGATCACAGCAGGCCAGTTGGTCCGTATAAATAAACCTTTTCATATGCACCCACACCTCCACTTAATCTCTTTGAATAAACTTGCTCTTGATTATTAAACAAACTAGTTTGTGACCCGTCGAAATATCGACATAGTAAATTAGTTAAATAAATTTATAATTAAGATTTGTTTTTAAATAGGTAAAAATAAATAGAAAGAATATTATTACATTTTTACTATTAAAATTTCTCACATCTATCTAAAGTCCTTTAAATATAAATAGATATAAATAGATATTGTTTTGAAACGGGGAATAATCATTTTCTCTTTGAATATTCTAAATTAAAATTGGTTTCCTTCCGGTGAATATTGCAGTTTTCATATACTGCATAAGTTTATTCGTATTTGTTTTGTTGTGTTTGAATTCCCCATGTTTACTTTAAAATTATCTGGCGAACTCCTAATTAAGGAATAGGTTATGTTTCTTTACTTACATAGCAAGTAAAATGGTGTTTTTTGGTATATGATAAAATGCTTCATTGACTTACTCCCTCCGTCCCAGATGAAGAGTCCTATTTTTTTCGCTGTTAGCACGAAGGTACTTTGAGCAAAAATTTTATGTTGAACTAATTATCCTAATGGAGATTTTAAACTTGTTATTGATACTTCATTATATGTACTACCAATATCAATATCTAGATGTTTATTAACATAATTGAAATAACCTAAAATTATTGCTCAAAATACCTTCGTGCTAACAACAACAAAAATAGGACTCTTACTCTGGGACGGAGGTAGTATTATATATCAAAGGGTAATTTGGTCAATTTATAAATTGTGTAGTAGATAAACAAAATGTGTAGTGGCATTAGCCCCTCCTTTTATAATATTATATTTAATTTTTGATGTTAAAGTTTTAAATTTTGAATTTTGAATTTTGAATTTTGGGATTTGAATTTTAAATGATCTTAACATCCCAAAATGAATAAGATGTTTCAATATTGCGCCACGTGGAATTCCACATCATAAATCCACGTGGCGCTCTCTATGAATGACATTTTACTCTCCTTTATTATATACTAGTATTTTCACCCGTGCCACTGGCACGGCGACAGTATGTAAAGGAAGAAAGAACCCCATTTAGTTTTGTCCTCTCACATAAATGATAAAATCCCTTAACCTCAACTCAATTTCCTCTTTTTTGTTACCCAAACTCATCACCTTAGGGATCATTTTTTTTTTTAGCATTTCTATCATGTTTTTGTATCCGTCCCTTTTTTTTGGATAATCCATGTACCAATCCGAATCAGTGAAAGCTTTCTTTTTTGGAGTGGAGATGTTACATAACTACCGTGGGGAGTGGGATAGTGGGTTATTTTAGATTAATTTTAGGTCGTTAGATCATTTTCTGAGATTCAATCTTAGCCGTTCTTTGTGTAGCGGTTATTCTTGTTTTCTATTGTATTATAGATAATATAGATGCACACCCTTTACGTTAATTAGCATTCTTTTCTACAACTAGTTGTAGACTTGTAGTAGAAAAAGAATATTAAACGGGTTGGTTTTCACCTAAATACTTCCACCATCTAGAAATAATTTTTTCATTTGTCAATTTTTATTGTTTCAAAAAGTTCTTCTCATTTCTATAATTTAGGCTTAAATGTGCATGTCTGGTGAAACAAGTGTTCATATTCTTAAAAGTTTGAATAGTTAAACGTGAAGATCAGTTTGGAACAGAATGAATAACATTATTAAATTAATGGACTTTCTTGATGGTGGTGGTCCTGGTGGATGTCAAAAATATGATTACCACTTTTAAAATTATACATCACACTATATAAAAAATTAATCACTTTGTATAAAATTAAAGTGGCGGGCTCTCTACTAGTAAAATAAAATAAAACAAAAACGCTTAAAATTTGATTGAGATGCTCGATTGAAATCTAAGGTTTTTACATTTGTTGCTATCTGCCCTCAAATTAAAGCTTCCAGAAACCCTAGATTCAACCCGCAAATCAGCTGTCAATTGAGTTGTTCATCTGCTTCATCAGTTCATTCATCAATCTTACACCCTTTTCTTCCGATCTTCCACCCCCTCCAGAGTTCACCTGTGCGATACAGTGAACAAGGTTTCGAGATACAGTGTTAAGGTTGCTCTAGTTTTACTCCTACTAGCGTAGTTAAGTTTTTTTATGTGATATTTAAATTTTAATATTTGAAAAATATTACAACCAAATTAATAACTTTTTAAACACACAAATGAAAAATATGAGTAAAGTAAATTTTATAAACACAAATGAATATGAGTAATTTTGTTTTTATATAGTAGTCATCAGATAAAAAGAAAAAAAAAATTAATGTAATTATAAGAAGTTTACAATTCTATATAACACTCTGCATCTTAAAATCAAAATGATACTTCATTTCGTACGGGAGGAAAAGTTCTTTTTAGTTAATATATTTCCAAAAAAATGAAGATAATTTAGGGACACATGTTCTTGTTTATATTCTATTCCTTGCCCCAATCGCATCCTTAATCAAAAAAAAAAAAAAAATCTACATTATGTTTATACATAATTTAAAATAACCAAGCAAATGGAAAATAATATTTTATTATGTTATATATACATATCATGTATATTTTTTTAAAACCCAAATAAGTTTTTATGATGTATAATACAATAATAACTAACTATAATACGAATCTTGTAAGAAATTCTAATATTGAAGTTATATTGCTTCATAAAAGATAGCAAGCATGATAAAAATCTTAATATTATCAAAGTTTCTCGTAATATTTTTCACATTTTTAACTCTTCACAAATATAAAATGCAAGCAAATATATTTGCAAAAACTTGAAAATTTTCATTATTCTCCCATGCTTTTGGGAGCCCATCAAAATGAAAAACCAATTACTATATTAGCCAAACTATTTGTTGAGGTAAGTCACCACCATAGCAAAAGAAATATTTTATTTCTTTGGGTTCATGCTTAAATATTATTTTTTAAATTTAATGAATAATATAAATATTTTTTAAAATATTTATTATGCGACAGAGCAAATACAAATTACAGTTTATCAATGGGATTATCTATTCATCACATTTTTTTTAAATCTATACTCCCTCATTTTTAAAAATCTAAACTCCCTCTATTGTGGCCATTTTTTTTTGTTGTGGTTCCATATTTTTTAAATCTCTACGTCTACTATATTGAACTTTTAAGTATATAGAAAACATTTACAACTTATTTATATTAAAAGGTAAGAAAAGGAATAAATTAGTAAATGTTTCCTCCATATCAATTTAAGGTTTACACTTTTAATAAATAGTGTTGGACAACTTGGTCCTCATAAAATTAGAAAATACAAAAAATCAGTACTTATTTAACTTATTTTTACCCATTTAAATTATAAGTACAATATAATATTTTAGATTGTCAACTCACTTGACTTACTTGTCTATTTTACTTTAGTTTTTTAATAAGTTAAAAAGGTGAATATGAAAATAAGAAGAGGAAATAATACCAAGAATTACAATCATGAACGGAATAACTTATCTCCTAATATTAAGGGATAAAATCCTACTACGATTTGTGTACAAATGAACTCCTATCGAGCTAAGGATCCTAAATTATACAAGGACTCAGTCTCCTAATACAAGTCATGTAACGACCCCAAAACCCACCCTAATTTTCTAATTTTAAAATGGAAATTATGTGTGCATTTTATGTGTTAGATAATATTTTCTTGACTTGCATATATTATTTGAGCATATGTGATAGTTAAAGTGTTAGTAGAAAGTTTGTTAAGTTGAATAAATGAGTTAGTGAAACTATAAGGTTATATGTGAAAATATAACTAGAGGGGTGTAGTTGTTTAAAATGGAACTAAGAGGGTCCTAAGTGAAACTTGGTAATATCAAAACTCACAATTATCCTCCCATCTCTCTCTCTGCGTGTTACATAAACACACACACACTAAAAAGTTCTCCCTCCATGCTAAGTTAACAAAAAAAGGCAGGGTTCTTGACTTTGGTAATTTTTATCATTTTATTTACTACTCCATTTTAAAATCTAATTATACCAAAATGTTCAGGGTGTTGAGTAGAGTATTCCTACCCGATCAAATATTATTTTCTCGATACTTTTCCGGAAATAGGTAAGTTATACTAATCCCCTTTTAAATGTTAAAATGGTCATATATGTGATATATGTGTGATGTATGAACTCTTTGTTGTATTATTTGTTAAGAAACTTGACAGGATATTAAGGTTGGTGAAAGTTGATGTTGATTTTGTAAAGAAGCTAGTTTAATTTTGTGTAACTCAGTTGTATTGAGTTATATTTGGTAAGATAGAAGTTGGGGTAGTACTTTTGGGATGGTGAAACGAAGGGAGTATATATAAACATCCTATTTTGAGCCTGCCGGGTGATGTGGGCGGCCGCCCACTAAGGGCGTGCGGCCGCACATCCTATCAGACTGGTTTTGTTCATGAAAACAGAGCAAGTGGGCGACCACACACCCAGTTTGGGCGGCCGCACACTTTACCCTGAGTTTGATAGTTTGTTCCAAGTTAAGTATAAGAGGTTAGTAATTGTCCAAAACTTTACGTGATGGTCTAGGGCAATTGGATGAGTGTTTTGGGATATTGTCATGGTTGTTGAGGATCGTGTTCAAGTGTGTGCAAGAATGTGTTGTGACTTTATTTCATGATGGTTGTGAACTCTTTATGAGTGCTTCTTTCGTGTGCATCTTGTGATGTGTTTGGCTTGGTTCCCTACTTTGGAATCATTGCCCTCGGTTGTTGTTTAAGCAAGTATTCATTACAGTGCTTTGGTTGAAAGTCCAGCTGGTTTTGTGTTATCGAGTCAGGCACTGGAAGGGATTATCGTGGCACACGAGCCAAGTTCACAATAAGGTCTTCCACTGGTACCTTTTTTCCCCAGTCCAGATTAGCCTTGGATGGGATGAATTAGCTCCCTTGTGTGAGCCTTGGGTTATGACTTTGTGTCATAGTCCTCCCGTTGTTAATTTGGTTCTTATAGTTATGGTTTGGTTTTCGGGATCCCGGCTTCAGCTATTTATGCTACTCAACTGGTTTTCTCAGATGGTATTCTCAGACGGTTATGTTCTTTCGGTAAACCTTGGCTTGGTATCCACTTATGAGTGTTACAATCATTGTATGTGTGGTATGATGAGTTGCCTTTGCCTCTCATATTATATGCTATGTGATTGCTATGATACTGTTCTTTATGATTATCATTTTAGCATGAAACGTAGTTGCATTCTTAGTAGCTTACTGAGATTTATTCTCACCCCGTTCCGTGTTTATTTTTTTACCATAGATAAAGGCGAGTCCAGGGGATAGGACACTTGGCACGGGAGGACGTTGGAGTGGTAAGAGTTGGGATTTGTTTTGTAAAGGCTACATTACATAGATGTATAACCTTTTGGGTAGAGTTTTCGTGACTTCATCATCTTGTAACACCTATATTTTGGATAATGTTGGTGTATGTACATTTGTATAGAAGTTTGTAAGCCTTTAGGCTAAGTACTTTCGTTTTGAAAGTTGTTTGTAAAGTTTGTTTGAAAGTTAAATGGAAGTCTTTGAACTTCAAGTGTTGATTTTGTTAAACTTTATGAAAGTATATTTCGAAAAATTTTCAAAAGTGTTTTATGACGTCTTCCAATCGTGTCCCGAGCATGGGGCCAAGTAGGACCACGGGTTTGGGGCGCGACAAGTCAACTATGGATCTCCTATTCTTGGTGGACACTCCACCCGAAATCTATAAATAAGGGTCTTAACCATCCCACAAAGGTGCACACAAAATACCCTCTCAATACTATAATACGCTTTTCCTTCCGGTTTATATCATCTCTATACACGATGCTTATTCTCACACCTGAGGGTTTTTACGGGGGTAACTCCCACGCGCCCTAACGGTGTTTGTTTTGCAGTCCGTCCGTTCGCCCAGGATTATCCAACGCCACGTTCCCGACTGATTAGGTACCCCGTGTTGGATATTATGCCCTAGGCCCTTGAGAAAGGCCTATGCGTTATATCATAGCTTCATTGTTATAGAGATAACAAACCTGATTATTATATCTTTTGCATGTTTATTATAATAATCATTGTCCCTAGCACTTATGAAGGGCTAGCATGAGTTTGATGGATAATCATATGATGATTATAGTGCATAGGATGCGGATTAAACTTGTGGGTACATGTTAGAGAACAAGTACTGGATAGACCCGTTATGAGATTTATGTCATGGTCAAATGTCATAATTAAATCTCATAATAGTTATATCATTCATCCTTAGACCTGAGATTATCATAGTCTTCCACATGAAGAACATTATGTTTGACGTACTCAAACGGTACCCCTAACCGGGAAGTTATAAAGGCTCGATTGGCATAATCGGATTCTTGTAGGGAAGAATGATAAGTCAAGATGGGATTTGTCCCTCTCTCAAGAGAGATATCTGCTTGGCCACTCGATGAGTGAGATTAATAAAAGTGTACGGCCGTACCCAAATGAATTGAAGCGTTCAATGTTATTTGCTCATATCAATCTACTCGGGATCGAGAAAGCATTGGACAACATAAGTTGACGTGGACCATGACTTATGTCCAATATGATATCGCGTGACAAAGGGATTATGATATATTCTATAAGGTAACTTTGGGCTTTCAAAGTTATACTATTTGGGTAGTCATAATGGCTTGCTAGAGTCCGCTTATGATTTACGAGGTCTTCGGACTCGTTGCCAACATAGTATAATCCTATTGGGTCACACACGCAGAACGGATCTTGCTTGGCACGAAAAACGAGAAAAACTGGGAAGTGGAAAAACCAGCCGTACGGATGGTTTGGACTAGCCGTACGGATAGTTTGTCCGCTGACGAGTTTTTGTCAGATTTCTTTCTGGGAAAGGAATCCTTTAACCTAATGGAATTAGGTTTCTCCCAGTTTATATTCTGTGTTCTCTTCAGCCGGAAACTAAGCCTTAGGCATTGATTTTGGAAATCAACAAGAGTTTCTTGGAGAGAGAAAAACACATATTATACTTAGGTTATTGGGTTTGATTTTTGCTCATCATCAAACCATAATAATCAAAGGGAGATTGAAGAATGGTTCTTCAACCATGTTTTTAAAGCCTAAGGATCTAGCAGTCAAATCAAGAAACGTTCTTGAGTCCGTTCGACGTGTGGATACAGATAGAGGGTGTTTGCTTTAGCACCTCAAAGTCCGTGTTCATGGATTCGATCTTTAAGGGTATGTTTCTTTCATCTTGTATTTAATTTAATTAACATGCACGGATCCGGGCTCTTGGGTGTTTGATTTTATCTGTTTATTCCGCTGCGCATGATGCATCAAAACCCAACAGTGGTATCAGAGCCCCGTTCATTGTTGATTATTTTAGTATATCATGTTGAAATTATTTAATTCGATTATATAATATCTACATGATAATAAGATGAATGTGTGATTTGAGTTTTATATGTGAGATATAAAATTTATGAGCATGAATATGAGGATTATGTGATTATTATATTGATTTGATCTATATGAATAATTGCATGTTGGGATTATCAATAAATAATTAGATTATGTGTATTGATAATTTAGATCTAATTTATATATATATAATAAATTGTTTATTCATGATATTGATTAGATCTAATTAAATTCGTAATCTGTAAATTCATGTTTTTGTAATCTGATTATATACAAACATGATATTGGATTTGGTCGAATTTCTGAAATTCTGAAAAACCTGGAAATCTGGGATCCTATCAATGGATCCGTACGTATGGTTTGGATGATGCCAAACTGATCCGTACGGCTAGTTTGGAAATTCTCAGATTTGATTTGTTTTCTGGTGTTCAGATTATTCTGTAAATTGTTTACAGAATTTGAATCTGGAAACTGCTTTCAGACGGCTGGTTTTCGAAACCGTGTTTCCTGAAACAGTTTTCGGCCGAAGAATTCAAAAGGAATTGCAGAAATCAGAGTTCTAAAGAGTTTAGAACTGATGTAATCTGTGAGATTAAGAGACAATGAAAGATCTTGAAACAAGTATCCAATCTATACAGGAATGTGGATGCCTTTTGGCTTAGTTTCGACCGTATAGAGAAGTTGCTTGGTTTCTTGATCTTAGCACGGAAATGTGAATGCCTTTTGGCTTAGTTTCAGTCGTGCGGTTTGTGCTTTCAATTTCAAGATGCTCTGCGGATACGGTTTCAGAATTCTGAAGAGTTCAGAATTTATGTGACCTGTATGAAAGAGCTGTACGGATAAATCTGGATGCTTCCAGAAACATTCGTACGGATGGTTTGGGCATTACTGATTCTGATCTGTTTCAGACGGCAGGTTTTGGAAACCGTGTTTCCTGAAACAGATTTCAGTTCAGAAGTCCAAACTGTTAATGAGATCAGAATCTTAAAGGGTTTAAGATTGGCGTAATCTCAAAGTTTCAGAATTACCCATATACAAAGTGCAAATCGTTTGCAAGAGAAGGAAACTAAATTTGGATTAATTCATTGCATGGACCAATGGCAGGCTCACGCCTTGTTTCTGGGAATGCGAATGAAATATCCAATCTGTAAATTGTTTACAGATAATTTAGATTCCGTCCCCATTATGTTTCTTCATAATTAAATCATAAGATTTTGCTTCTGTTAATTAATTGGATTAGTTAATATCATTATGCAAAGACTATATTATATTATGTTTGACATAATTAAATATATGATGCATATCTCTAAGCAAATAAACCTTCTTAAAACTTAAGTCATGTGTCAATCCATTATTAAAACACTTGTGAGTACACCGGGTATTTTTATGTGGGCTCTGCCAAAGAGAGGTGCATTAATTTTATCAGTGTATGAGCAAGATGAGGAATGAGAGTTTCCTATACGTTTAACGTGGTTTGACTTAATTAGGCTATCAAAAGACAAAGTTTTGGGCTTAAGGCACAAGATGAGATTAAAACATGTCTGACATAAGATGTCTAACAAATCTCATAAAGGATCTAAAAATCATATATGATATGATTGACAAAGAGTTGTCTACCTAATTAATTTAATTTTGAGCAGTATCGCCAAAGCGGACTTGAAATTAAATTAAAGTTGGATCTTAGCCTACTTAAATTATATTATACAATTGTTGTATTTGAAGGTGTATAATTTAGTGGGAGTATTTATGAAATACATTATATATCTCTAAATGATAATGGTATGAAATATATGTGTATATTTATTTGCATATTTTGTAGAATGTCTTAAACTATAATCATGTATAATCACTGCAATAGACCCCACTTAAAGAGAATAAGATTAACTTCATTGACCTAGTCATGAGCTTAAGAATTGTTCTAAAGCAAGAACGGAAGTTATGAATTCTTAATAAATCTTATTCCTAAGAAACCTTATGCCTTAAAGGTGGACAAAGACATTGATTAGAAATATGTGGATAATTCTATAGATGTCAACTGTCCTACGACTTGCTGTCATATGATTGAAACTTTAGAAGTATATGAAACATATGAATGCTTATGCGATAAGCAATTATATAGGAAGCGTTCCTACAAGCAAGAAATGCAAATAAAGTTTGAAATTGATTAAGAACCTAACATTCATGTGATGAATGAAATGTATATTAATAAGTTCTCATGTTTTGAACATGGAGAGACATATTAATTACCTTAGTTGGCTTGATAATCAAGTTAGTTTGGAACTAACAACGGATTTGGTATTAATTCATAAGCGACATTCGATGTTTAAAGTGCTATGTCTTAATATCAAATGAAAATATTCTCAAACTCTAAAGGTTAATAAGGACAAGGATTTAAGATAAAGGCAAGAAAAAAGTTGTCAAGCCTAAAGGAAACATTTGTGGCTAAACCTAAAATCCAAATGATATAATTGCTACCATGGCAATATGATTGACCATTGGAAAAATTATAATTTGAATTAAAAGATCAAAAGGAAGGGTAGTTGGATTACCACTTCAAGTATTTATGTATAAATTTCTACTTGTAAGGGTAAAGATGAACCTATGTGGCAATAATGATGCAATGGTTGCAACATTAATCATAGGAACTTGCGAAGTGTATTTACCTAATAAGTTCATATTTATTTTGAACAAATGGTGCTATGTTCTTATTTTAAGTAGAAATATTATTTTGGTTTCTTCATTACAAGATTATGGATATTTCCTATTTCGAATAAGAGAGTGTTCCATCAAATATGATGTGCTTTATTGTACTGCTAATCATATAATGGGACTTAATATCCTTATCTTGGAAGAACAAAATAATGAGCATAACGTAAATAATGGAAATCTGAATATAAGGATGTAATCGTTACATTCTTAAAATCATTAATGTCTATATCAAATGATAAGAAACACATATCTAAAATTCCATGGGACAGAGTTTTAAATTTGCATGATTTCGAATCATGTGATTTATGTGAATCTTGTAATTGATTAAGACACCTCTTCCTAATAGTAGTAAAAGAAAGTACTCTTTTGGACTAATACATATTGATGTATGTAGTTCATTAAAGTAAAAATGATTGGAAAAGGATTTCAAAATCTCATGGCAAAAGTATTATTGTACTCTGATCTGATCAAAGTGATGAATATTTGAGCCTTGGACTTTATGACAATTCTGCAGAAAGTCTGCTGAATAAGAAAAACAGAAATCTGCAGATTGTCTACAAACTGCTGTTTTTCGCCTCATGAAAAGTCAAAATGATCTTTAATTAACCATCTGGATTATGTGCTTGAAACAGATGCGATTACACTAAATTGAGATTCGTCTAAGGAGGTTCGTTATACCATATAAGATATGGAATGAAAGAAAACTTGGTTTGTCTTTCATAAAGATTTGTGATATGATACTTTTGAGAAAAGTTTTGTCTTGGAAAAAATCACACCTAAATCTAATAAATGTATTTTATGGGATATCTTAATGATATTAATTTTACACCCTTTAGAGTACAAATCGTTTGTCACTCTAAATAGCACTTTCTAGATAAATCGTTTATCTCTAAAGAACTAGTGGGAGTAAAATGTATCTCGAAGAGTTCGAGACCCAAAAATGACATGGAACCTAAGATGGAATTTGAACAAATATTCACAAGGAGTTGTGAAAATTCGTTCAAGTATACACAAGAAATTTGCATAACTGATAGGATACTATCTATAACAAGAAATATTGATTTCTCGTAATAAAAAGTAATAGGGAAGATATCGTTGCGAATGATTGACCTATTACCTATCAAGATGCAAAGTCCGCTCCGAATTTAGATCAATGACTTAGTCATAAAATCTAAAAGTGTATATTGATTAAGCAGGACTAATTGAGAAAAGTTAATTCATAATGTCGATTATGATGAAACTTTATCACCTGTAGTCATGCTTAATATTATAAGAATTTTTTTATTGTCATGACCTCATATTTTGAATATGAAATATGACAAATGGATATCAAAATAGCATTCCTTAACAGGAACATACTTTAGGATGTGTTTGATACAACCTAAAAGTTTTGATATATAAAATTCTAATAAAATATGCAAGTTACAGAAATTCATGAGATGGATTGAAGCAAACTACTTGGAGTGAAATTTTATTTTGATGAAGTATTCAAAGAGTTTGAAATTCATCAAAGATGACACTTGTGATTACAATAAATTTAGTGGGAGTGTAATTTTATTCATAGTCTAATATATATATGGTTGATATATAAATCATTTTGAAAGAGTTTCTAAATGAAAGACTTGGATGAAGCCGCCTACATCCTTAGATTGATTTATGGAGATAAATCTAAAAGGTTGATTGGTTAAAGTCAAATTACTAATAAAGACAAGATAGTGAAATGTTCACTATGCAAGACTCTTGGAGAGGTCACTTGCAAAAGTCTAATGGCATTAATCTTTGCAAGATTTAATCTTACTGGAAGACTGATGAGCAAAGAGTACATGATTAGGATTCCATATGCTTCAGCAATTGGATCTATCATGTAAACCATGTTAATATACTAAGACCGGATGTCTCATATACTTGGAGTATGATGAGATAATACCAATCGGATCCTAGTGAAAGTCACTAGTTAAGAAACATCCTTAAAGTACTTTAGAAGAACTAAAGGATGCATTCTTGATCTTTGACGGAATATAAGATGATCATGTAAATAGTTACAAAGATGCATTCTTACAAACCATCAAAGATAAATATTGCAGTATAAATACATGTCTAAGTTTAATAATGGTGTTAGAAAAGTTCTAATTATACCATTACTATTGTACAAAAGGTTGAGTATCTAGTGGCATGAGATGCAACTAGAAAAATGTTAAGATTAAGATTCTAATTAGTAAACTAGAAATCGTTTCTAGTGTCACTAATTTAATGTACCTTCATTGTGTCAATAATCGTTATTACACAAATCAAGGGACTAATATCTTATCTAGACATATACTCAGACATTTCAATCTTACTCGAGAAATCGTCAAAGATGGGAGATGTCAAAATATGCAAAATACCTCATGATAATAACAAGGATAATTATCCTACATAAGCTCGTTTGCAATTATGATGGAGATCATAACTAAGCTCAATGGGTATTGGATACACTTTGATTGAGCCTAGTGCAAGTGGGAGATTGTTGGATATTATGCCCTAGGCCCTTGAGAAAGGCCTATGCGTTATATCATAGCTTCATTGTTATAGAGATAACAAACCCGATTATTATATCTTTTGCATGTTTATTATAATAATCATTGTCCCTAGCACTTATGAATGGCTAGCATGAGTTTGATGGATAATCATATGATGATTATAGCGCATATGATACGGATTAAACTTGTGGGTACATGTTAGAGAACAAGTACTGGATAGACCCGTTATGAGATTTATGTCATGGTCAAATGTCATAATTAAATCTCATAATAGTTATATCATTCATCCTTAGACCTGAGATTATCATAGTCTTCCACATGAAGAACATTATGTTTGACGTACTCAAACGCTACCCTTAACCGGGAAGTTATAAAGGATACGATTGGCATAATCGGATTCTTGTAGGGAAGAATGATAAGTCAAGATGGGATTTGTCCCTCTCTCAAGAGAGATATCTGCTTGGCCACTCGATGAGTGAGATTGATAAAAGTGTACGGCCGTACCCAAATGAATTGAAGCGTTCAATGTTATTTGCTCATATCAATCTACTCGGGATCGAGAAAGCATTTGACAACATAAGTTGACGTGGACCATGACTTATGTCCAATATGATATCGCGTGACAAAGGGATTATGATATATTCTATAAGGTAACTTTGGGCTTTCAAAGTTATACTATTTGGGTAGTCATAATGGCTTGCTAGAGTCCGCTTATGATTTACGAGGTCTTCGGACTCGTTTCCAACATAGTATAATCCTATTGGGTCACACACGCAGAACGGATCTTGCTTGGCACGAAAAACGAGAAAAACTGAGAAGTGGAAAAACCAGCCGTACGGATGGTTTGGACTAGCCGTACGGATAGTTTGTCCGCTGACGAGTTTTTGTCAGATTTCTTTCTGGGAAAGGAATCCTTTAACCTAATGGAATTAGGTTTCTCCCAGTTTATATTCTGTGTTCTCTTCAGCCGGAAACTAAGCCTTAGGCATTGATTTTGGAAATCAACAAGAGTTTCTTGGAGAGAGAAAAACACATATTATACTTAGGTTATTGGGTTTGATTTTTGCTCATCATCAAACCATAATAATCAAAGGGAGATTGAAGAATGGTTCTTCAACCATGTTTTTAAAGCCTAAGGATCTAGCAGTCAAATCAAGAAACGTTCTTGAGTCCGTTCGACGTGTGGATACAGATAGAGGGTGTTTGCTATAGCACCTCAAAGTCCGTGTTCATGGATTCGATCTTTAAGGGTATGTTTCTTTCATCTTGTATTTAATTTAATTAACATGCACGGATCCGGGCTCTTGGGTGTTTGATTTTATCTGTTTATTCCGCTGCGCATGACGCATCAAAACCCAACACCCCGGTACCGCACTTTTTATGCATCATCAGTTTGGTTCCATTGCCGGGAACGAGAACACGATGAACACGGACGATGTCTACGATAATGGAAAAACTCAGATCTACTCAAATTTCTCCCATCAAAAAAAAAAAAAAATCACTGGACGACAATACCACGAAACTACAGCATGACACGATTATTTTCAAAAATCTCAGAGGTTAATAAAGTATCACAAAAGTCAGAAAACTTTTCACTTTGTTCAATTCTGATGGTGGAATACCAAGAACACTGGGGTCTAGAGCAAGAAGGGCTGGCCGAGAGACTAAGAAGTGGCCGAGAGACTAAGACGTGCACGGCTAAACTACAACTTTCTACACCACTCTGCCGACCTGGATCACGCTTTGCCCAACGAACAATAATAACGAGCAAACTACGCAAGCCTCATAAATAAATCGAGCGCAACTAACGAGCCGACAGTTGCTAGTCATTACAGCTTGACAAGTTTGGCCAACGGGGACATGTCGATCTGAACAAGCTTGTGACGGCCAAGCCGAGCAGACAGACAGGTCCGCCAAAAATCAACAAAGCAGCCCCGTCTCGGTTTCAGGTATACTCTCTCCAAGTCTTGCTTTCAATCACTTCATAGCATGATTTCACCTGTGAACCAATACAAATGGGAATCTCCTTATTAAACTTGGAAAATACAGTCACATGTTAATATCACAAATCATGCTCGCCATTACTCACCATCTTTCACAAGGGAACAAGAATTGTGCATTAGTTCATGCCTAAACGGGCAATTCTACATTGTTTTCTATGGAGATAATCCAGCAGTAATTGCTTACATCATTAATTCTTTTCATTATTTGTCGAGGAACTAAGTCGGGACGGGCATCTGGTCGAGCACTAAGGCTAACCAACAAGCTCAAAAAATCCGACCTCGTCTGAAGGGCCTCACCACCACTGCCTAGACTTTTTTCGACAATCATGGCAGCAACATATTCACCAAGTCCTCTTCATTGAGGACTTCCCTCGCGCAGATGAGGCGACATGTATTTTTCCAGTAGCATGAGAAAGTTGAGCAAAACACTATCTCTGAGCATAGATGAAGCAGCGGTTCCAACAGTTTGATAGTAAAACAACAGCGAAAACTACAAATAAAATCTATGGCCGACGCCTCCTCAACGAAGTTGTGATAGTCAGGCATGACTTCAGCAAAAAACAAAATGAGCTCCATAATAAAGTCAAGTATCCGACGAGAAACCTTCACGAACTGCTTGGTCTTTGGGTAGCAGGCTGCGAAAACCGATCAGCAGCTACATGTACGCCAAACAAAGTTGATTACAGCCAACAACTCGACCAAAATAATTCAAATCTTTGCTAGTCAAAACGTTTGACCTGGACAGTTCAAGATATCACTCAAATTCAGAAGCATAAGCTTGACAACAAAAGAACCAAAAGCTCAAAATCAAGCAGCCTACACAAGCAAGATTCATGAGTAGGAGCCAACCTACTGAAAATTTCTAGATACTCATTGAGGACTTCTATCGAACAGTGGTGGAGCAACATATTATATTGTGCTAGAAGCATTGAAAAGTCAAACTCGGAGAAGCAGTCAAACAAAACTAGCCCGTGCTTCCTCAAGCAGGCTAACCTACCTGCATTCCAAATAAAATTCAAACTGCTTGTGCACCCTGCTCAAGACAAGCCGATCCAAAAAAATTTAGCCGAACCGCTCACATCTCTGTCGATCAAAATAGACCGACCTCGAGTAGTCTAAAGAGCTCGTGTCACCACCAAAAGTCTGCTAGTATAAATATCGAAGCCCGTCGTCAACAATCGAGCACATGACATGGCAGCAAACCATCAGTCTGCAAGCAACAACCTTCACACAGAAAATTGCAAGCATGTGGAGAGGAGATCAACGTGCCACCAATGGAACTAGCACACAAACTATGGTCTCGACCGGACACGACAAGCTGACTAACCAAGGGTTCATAACAAGCTCAAGTTTAAACATGGACCAGCCACTTGATTTTCCAGGAAAAAACGCACTGCTCGTACATCAAAGCTCACATCTCGGCAAGGGGGCCAGCGCCTATGATCAAGCTGGAACACGGAAGATACGGGTGAACGTTGCTATTAGTCGAGCTACCCAAAGTCGTGCTCGCTCAAGTGGGCCGACCCACCGGTTCACATAAATGGCGAACCGGAACCGGCGTTGGCCATCCCTACATAATACCATATGTCCAAATCATAATTTCATATAAACTCATCATCTCTTTGACCCGCTCAAATATAATTTCTAAATACCAAAACTACCCCTCCACCTAATAAACCCAAAACATGCTCCTTCTCCTCCCATTTTCCACTTTCATTCTCTCTCTAACACACACTCTCCCTCTCAGCCCAGCACCCCGCACCTTCATCATTTCCGGCCATTATCATCATATTCAACTTGAGAGATCCGTCAATCTCTCTTCGCTCACCCACCCTCTGACCTTCTCTTCCCGAAATGTGATACCCTAGATGTTAATCCATGGCTGGCACATCTTCTTCATCTCCAGCGGTTCCATCTTCTATGGTAACAATGGTTGTCATCCCCTTTTCTACTCCTCATCTCACATCTGTCTCATTTCTCGAAACCAGCACCCCTTTTCCCCCACCTTCATCTTCATTGCCTTTATTCTTCTCCCAGAGCATTTTTTTACAAGTCCTCATCATTTTCTCCATCAACTGAGCTGATATTTTAATATTCGAAGCTTCGGGTGGTTAATTTTTGATAGCATCATAAGAAACATAACAATCATCAGCGGTCATATCCTTCATTGAATTGAAATTTAACGGACGGGGAGTGGAATAAAATGGATTTAACGAGTCTTACGAATAAAAAAAGGTTTTAATATTAAGTCAAAATAGGCCAATTTGACTGATTACTCCATTTTAATGAGACCTTATACTTGGTGGGCTTCTAATAGGCCTTGAGCTTATTACATCACTTTTTCAAATGGGTTGCTTCACAAATGAAGAAAGAGGACTCTTATACTTCAAGTATAACGGTATAAGAAACGGGCTAGTCTTATACTTCAAATATAAGATTTAATATGAATGAAATATGAGATTTTTTTAGTATAATATTTTAGGAAAAAATGAAAAAAAAAGAGACTATTATATTTCAAGTATAATAGGTGAACTAGTCTTATATAGGTATATGAGGCTTTTTTTATGATTTATTAAGAAAATAAAAAATGTGAAAATAAATTACTCTAATACTTAAGTATAAGAGGTGGACTAGTCATAGATGTAAGTATAGGAGCGGGCTGGTTAGTAAAATATGAGATTTTTGTATAAATTTCATTAAAAAATTGTGAAAAATCGTGAAAAAAATAATACTCTTATACTTCAAGTATAAGAGATATTCTTATAGCTAAGCATATGAGCGGACTGGTAGTCTTATACGTAATTTTCCATAATCTTTAAGCAGAAGTGAAAAAGAAAAAGACTATTATTCTTATAAAAGTAAACTAGTATTCTACGTAAATATAAGAGACTTTTTATGATATATTAAGAAATTGTGAAAAAAAATGTTATACTACAAGTATAAAAGGTGAATTAATCTTATACATAAGTTTATGAGCGAACTGATTGATAAAATATGATTATTTTTTAAATAAATGTGGAAAAAATGTATTATACTTCAGGTATAACAGGCGAACTAGTCTTATACTAAAGTATATTAGCGAACTGGTAGTCTTATACTTAAGTATATGAGCGCACGGGTAAAGGTAGGGGTGGCAAAATGGGTTCCCGGATAACTTCGGATAAAATCCAAATTTATCCATTAAGGTTAATGGGTAGTTTTGGTTATTATGCATAATACCCATTAACAATTAATGGGTACAAATGGATAATACCCAAACTTATCCATTAGTTAATGGATATTATCCGGGTGTATCTAATAATTTAATAAAAATTAATACAACCCTACCATACATCCCCCACCCACACACCACCACCACCATCCGCCACCCACATACCACCACTGCTATCACCTCCGATGCGTCTGTCGCCTCACCGCCTCTGTCATCCCTGTTGCGTCACCTGCCGCCACCACGGCCTCCCACATACACTTCCACCGCCGCCACCACCTCCATCATCAAAGTTGCAGTCGCAACGCCACCCCATCCCCACCCGCTGCCTTCCCATGTACATCTTCACACTAGCCACCACCTACACCACCACCTAACTATTCTAGTTTCAGTTGCCACTGCCACCTTCACCCATTATAATCAGTTGTTCAGGACCATTATTACCAAGAAATATGACAATTGAACATTGTGTCCAATTTCATAATTAAAATTTAAGAAATGCAAAAGCAACTTTATTTGCACAACTTTGAGCCATCTTTGTTTGGCTTAATTTGTAATGACAAAGGCTCAAGTGAGAACATACAAACCCGTCTCATCCATGAGACGGGTCATTTCGACCCAAAACCCAACCCATGACCCGGCCATTGAACCGGCTCCATGACCCAAGGGGCAACCCATGCCACGTGGCAACTTCTTAGACCATCTACAATGGTCATTTAATCCATTGTTGAATGAGCCATTCACACAAAATAGTTTGTTTAATCCATGCAATGGTTGGTTTAATGGGGTTGGTTTTGAAATTTCGTTGAATCCATTCAACGAATGTGAATGGGATATTTGTTTCCCGGATTGTACACGTGGAGCATCTCTATTGGCCAGATCTGGCGCGTGGGTTGCACTCGCCGACAAAGGCGAGTCGTGGGGGATTGCTGGCCTTTTTTTTTTTTTTTGATTGTGCCACATGTTGACTTCTGATTGGATGGCGATATTTTTTTACTTTTATCCCAATTATTTGAGCTCAATTATTTCACAGAAAATGTTTTTTTTTTTTTACAACAAAATTCCTAAAAAAAAAATCTCTTTAAATTGACGTAAGTTTCATTGTATTCCGACACAAAAAAAAAAAACCATTTTTTTCTTTGAAATGGATCTCAATAATAACTATTTCAACACTAATCATAAAAATAAAAAATAAATTTTAAGTGGTGGGGTATAAGATGATGGGTGAGAAAAGTGTTGAATGGGGGATTAAACAAACCATTGTAGGGTATTTTGTTGAATGGATGAGTTGGATGAGAGAGAAAATGATGTGGAGTGATAAAGTGGGTGTTGAATGGGAAAGTTTGGTTTAACCATTGTGCATGGTCTTATAGGCCCAAATTTATTTTTTTTTGGCTCCAGGACTCAAGGGCGACCCTGCCACGTGGCATCCTCTCATAGGCCCAATATATATATATATATATATATATATATATATATATTTGGTTTTTTTTAAATTTTTATATTTTTTTTTTTGGTTTTTTTCGGTTTGTCAAAAGTAATAGTTACTATAACATAATGTAATGACTATATACATATAAAGTAACAGTTTGTATACATAAAAGTAATACATATATATAGAAAAGTAAAAGTGTTTTTTTTATGTTTTCTTCGTTTGCCAAAAGTAATACTTATTACAACTAAAATGTAACGAACGTGTTACTTATATGTAATAATGTTTATACATAATTGTAACACATATGTATAGAAAAAGTAATAATTCAACAATTTACATTTTTAGAGCTAAAAACACTTGATTAGTGTTACATGTAAAAGTATTACATTATATATAGAAATATGTTATAATTTCTTTTATTAAAGTGTTACTTTTACTTGTACAAACAATTACATTCATATATATGAGTTGTTACTTTTCAAAAAATTAAATCAAAATACACAATATTTTACATTTTTGCAAAAGCATTATTACATATCAGTATAAATGATAATTACATTTAGATATTGTTTGGGTTACATGTAATTATAGTTAGTATTACATTTGAAAAAATGGGTAAAATGAGCTTTTGTTTTTGTAAAACAGGTGTTACGTTTACTTATGAACAATATTACTTTATATGTATTCAGTCATTACATTAAGTTATGGTAACTATTACTTTTGGTCAACGACGGAAAAGCCGAAAAAATAATATAAAAACTCAATAAAATAAAATAAAATTTGGAGCTCTGAGAGGCTGCCACGTGGCGGTTCGGCCCATGGGTCATGGGGCGACCCGTCTCATGCATGAGACGGATCCTCTTGTTCTCGTGGGAGACCACCTCATTTGTAATAACTCGTGTATATTAGTTCATACAAACAAAAAAGGCATATTTATTGACTTGCCAAGTATAATTATCTACAGAAAACCATGTAAAACATAAAGCTTACCATTTTAAATTTTCTATAGAGAAAATCATGCCAATCAAAAAAGCCTTGCCATTTTAAAAATTCTAATTTTGACTTTTTTGGTCAACTGAGTCAATCTTTGACCATAATTTTATGAATATCTAAATATCTCTATGAAATTCTAAAAATTGTTATTGTTTCACTATTAGAAATACTATCATTAACAATTTTTAAAATTGTCTAGAGATATTTAGATATTCATAAAATTATGGTCAAAGATTGACCTAATTGACCAAAAAAAGTCAAAGTGTGCCATTGTAATGGGACGGAGGGAGTATATGAGTATGACTAATTGAAGGGTATTTTTAATGATATGCATAAAATAATCAATGATTCATAATTTGGATTTGATATTACATAAATAATTTTTTTTCAAGGCCACCAATTAATTCCACCATGACAGAAATTCGATTTTACCAATTAATTTCACTTATACATGGTGACGTAAGTGAAAGCATGGTGGAAGTACCGACGGCAATGGGAGGTTACGGTGGTGAGGATGGGAGCCACGGTGGTGGTGGTGGAGGAGGGGTGGTGATAGTGATTACGCGGTAGTAGTGTTGGTATAAAAGTATTGGATAAACCCATTGATTATCCGGGTAAAAACCCGTTTAGTCTGTTAGTGTTATTGGTTGCTATGGGTGTTTATCCATTCAACCCAATAATGTTAATGGATAACCAAACAAGTCATTTTTTAATGGGTTAATGGAAGGACTAGTGGATTAGGTTAAAAATTGCCACCCCTAGGTAAAGGTAATGAGGTCTTTCTACGCCACATGATTTATATGAATTTTTGACAATTATGTGAGTATTTAAAATTTGGGAAAAATAAAGTTACAAAGATGCCTACAAAATGTGGTCTACAAAATGAGATGGCATAATTGTGTTGGTGTTTTTATTTGAAATGTGTCGAATCCATTATTGATGTAGCTAATAAAATACCGTCACCACATCTTGTATCATTTGTTTTGTAAACTATTTTTATAAGCCTAGCATTGCTTTTTAAAAAGATTTATGTGGGTGAAGGGCATATGACCCAAGCCTCTAAATTGAATCATTGAACCAAACCGTCGAATCTTACAGTAAAATGAAGGGCAAATTGCAAATTGGTGGCCTCTGTTTGTCTCACATTTGAAATCCCCAACCTAAGAGTTTAATTGTGCCAATCAGCCACCTAAGTTTGTCAATTTATTGCAATGTGGTGTAAAAACTAACAGATCGTTAGTTTTTTGACTGAATGGAACACATGTGGTTTGCATATGACTTTTAAAGGGGTAGTTTTGTCATTTCATGAGAAATTGATGAATTCACCCATGGGCAGCCTTCAGCACCCTATTCCTTTCATCTTCATCATATCCTTCAAAACTTCTCAGATACCTATCTCCACCATTACCGTCGATGGCCGGCACCAACACTAACATTCAGTCACGTCACAATAACCACCACCCGCCGCCACCACCATTAAACCACCACCACCATCATCAAACCATGAGCAAGTCCTAAATCAAAAGCTCAAATTTAAAATCAAACACTTCAAAATTCAAAACTCCATACTAGAAAATTAATGTTGTTGCTGGGTAACATGAGCTTCAATTTGTTGGCAATTGAAGCTAATAACTCAAACCCAGATCCTTAATCCAAAATCTGATTGTCATATATTGAAACCCAGATGAATGAAATCTTCCCTTCCACTGCCCCAATTCGTCCTCCTCCTATTATTTACCCACACTTCGTCTCCTTCCCCCACTTCCGTCACCCCCACTTCTACCATTGCACCACCACCCCCACTAACAAATACACCATATCTGGAGGGGAGATCGTGAGGACTACAAAGAGATAGATGGTCCCGTTTTCTCCACCTAGGGCGTCGTCGGCTTTGAGTTGAGAGAGATCTGAAGGCTACTAACCTGAATAGAGATTGGAGAGACTGAAAATGGAGGAGTGGGGCCTTGGAGGGAGGGAGGGAGGGAGAACGAGCTAGTGACCAAGAAGGACGATGGAACTAACTGGGTTCCCTTGCAATTCATCCTTCTTCGTTTTCTTCGTCTTCTTCGATTTAGAAATCAATCTGAATAGAGATTGGAGAGACTGAAAATGGAGGAGTGGGGCCTTTGATTTATGTTGAAGAAGATGAAGATATAAACAGATACATGAATGCCATGGTAAATTTTTTGATTCTTTCCTTTATTTTAAACAAACTTGCAGTTGACCCCCTCAGTTAAATACATGCCTTGCACAGCCTCATGGAATTGACAAGATTGCCATTTTAAAAAGTCAATGTGTGAGGCACATGTGTTTAAGTCCATCAAAAAATTAACAAAAAACTAATTTATTCACCACATTGCAACAAATTGACAAACTTAGGTGGCTGATTGTCACAATTAAACTCTTAGGTTGGGGA
Organism: Campanula takesimana; assembly: GCA_026119855.1. Taxonomy (NCBI): domain Eukaryota; kingdom Viridiplantae; phylum Streptophyta; class Magnoliopsida; order Asterales; family Campanulaceae; genus Campanula; species Campanula takesimana. The sequence continues at coordinate 2,693,856 of JAOWBW010000003.1, forward strand.
TTGCAAATGTGAGACAAACACAGGTCACCAATTTGCAATTTTCCCTAAAATGAAACTGCATTCTAGATCCGGACGTAACTAACTCAATGTGATCTGGTTTAGCTCCAATATTTTAAAGGCAATGTTAGGCTTACAAAAGAAGTTTACAAAATGAAGGATACAAGGTGTGGTGACGATATTTCATTAGCCACATCGATAGTGGACCCAACACACTCATATTAAAAACATCAATGCAATTATGACACCTCATTTTGTAAACCACATTTTGTAGCCATCTTTTGTAACTTTATTATTTCCCATATTTTAACCATCAATTGGATTTCGAACCGCTACACCCCTAGTTAGCTCCACCCAATGGTTCCGATTGGAGCCACCTCATTTTAACTCCACCCAACGGTTCAGATGTGGCCGAGCTCGGTGGGACCCACAAAAAATTGAAATCATCTTAGCCGCACAGATGATGAGCTCGCATATGTGATCTCGATCTGAGCCATTGGGTGGAGGGGTGCAGCGGTTCCGGATCCCCATCAATTATTCCTTCTCACACATAAAAAACAATGAAAATTCAAACAGAAATATCTCGAAAAAAAGCCGAAAGATACGAACATGGCACAGTTATCTTGAGTTAGGTAAATAGTCTTGTGCATCTGGAAGCTTGGTTAAGCCACCGTCGACCACCAGATTGTGGCCGGTAATAAACGCAGCGTCATCGGAGGCCAAGAAAAGCACGGAATCTGCTACGTGTTTCACCGTTAGATCAATCCCTTTCAAGCTCGTCAGCGATCTATAGACCTTCTTAGCCACCTCCGCATCCGGCAATGAATTTGTAAACATCGGGGTCGGAACCGCTGACGGAGAAACGCAATTAACCCTAATTCCGTGCACTCCCAACTGCTTGCTCGCCGACCGGACCAGCCCAATCACTGCGTATTTTGACATTATGTAATCAGTTCGCTTACTACCGGCCATGGTTGCCATCATGCTACCCGTGCACACGATGCTCCCCCTCACGCGCTGCTCCACCATTACACGCGCCGCGTGCTTCACACACGCCGCCATGCCTCTTGCATTCACGGCAAAGACGCGGTCGAAATCTGACAAGTCGAGGTCCAGGACAGTCTGGTCGGATCCACTCACGATTCCGGCGTTGCTGTACATGATGTTAAGCTGGCCGAATGTACGGACGGTGGAGTCAATCATGGTCTTGACCTGGTCTTCGTCGGTGACATCACAGTGGATGTACCGGCAGCAATTAGAGCCAATAGAATCGGCTACCGTCCGCCCTTTTTCGTCTTGGATATCGGCAATTACAACTAGGGCGCCTTGGTCGGCGAAGTGTCGTGCCGTGCCGTTGCTTCTCCGATGCCGCTTGCTCCACCGGTGACTATGGCTACTTTGCCTTCTAGTTTCTTCATGGTAATAATTGAGCATCAAGAAGTTAAAATTGGGGCCTATTTGAAAGTGGGACTGAAACCTCATCCGTCCAACAAAATTTAAAAGCGCGCAATTGCAGGACGCACCTACTCCCGATTTCCATTGCTCCTTACGTTTTCAAGAAAGAAAAATAAAAAATCAGCTTTAAAAAATGGGTTAATGACAATTTAGACCCAAAGTGATATACCACCCTTCTAAACGAACCATGATGTCTTATTTTTGCCAGATTTGACGTGTAAAAAACTCGCCAGGCAAGGCCTTTTTTACGGAAACTGTTTAAAATCTTGTTAAATCCATATGTGCCAAGCACGTGATTAACAGATTGACGAATTTGAATTATTATTAAGCCTGAAGGGGTTATAAATGACATATTCTAAAAATAAAGGGATGAAACAAAAAGAAGAAGTAAATTTATACCCCCTTTCTTCTTCCCCCCGTTGCGCACGCGCGCGCACACAACCATTCTCATCCCAGACTCCCACCCCGACCTAACCATTTCGCCTTCAATTCCGACACTAAGAATTCCTCCTTTCTTTCTCTCGTTCTCTTCTATTCTCTCTCATCTCCATCCATCTTTTTCGTCACCGTCGCTCCTCCTCTCCTTACGTCACCGGAAAATGAGTTGTCGGAGAGATTTGGTGCCGAGGTCAGTGTTAGTGACGAAATTAAACGTGAAATTGAGAGTGTAGCACTGAGGAATTGGGTTGGTTTGGACAAACACTGGAATGGCGATGAATTCAAAATTGAGGTCTTTCAAACCCCGGAAATCGACGAGGTTTTGCTTGATGAAAACCACCTCCTCGCCCAATTGATGCTTCTCATATGAAAACCACCTCCTCGCCCTTTCATATACTGGTGTCAAATTCGTGTCGCCAACGATTGACCGACAATGTACGATTCACTGACAAATGATGAGGATTTGGGGAAAATTGGGGGTTATTGTGCGTGGTAGGGGTGTAAATGGTTCGGTTTGGTTCGGTCTGGGACAAATTAGAGGCCGAACCGCTAGGTATCGGTCTGGTGTAATCTCAGACCGAACCGAACCATAAAAACTCTCAAACCGAACTGAACCAAACCGCTATACCGCGGTTAGGTTCGGTCCCGAACCGCGGTCTGGACTTATGTAATTTTCAAAGGGGGAAAACAAGAAGGACGCCTTACAGAATATCAAAACAATCAGAAATCAAACAAATGAAACCCCAAGTAAAGTATCATAAAGACATAATTGGGAACAACAATTTTAGGTCAATTATTAAAAATTCTCAACTGGTGGAGCTCCAATTCCATGTTCATAAACACCAAATTACCAAAATCAAAAGAGGTAATGAGTTGAGTTCAAGCAATTTGAGCATTGTGACTGATGGGAGAATACCTAGACGGGAGCAGAACCGGTAACGATCGTCCGGTCGAAAAGTATCAGGAACGGTGAAATCGACGAACTTGGGAGCTTCGAGCTGTTCGTAAAAGTCCTCATCGTTGTTGCCTCCTCCTCCTCCTCCTCCTCCTCCTCCTCCTCCTCCTCCTCCTCCTCTGTCTTCTCCATTAATGGTGTCTTCTTCGATCTTGATTGTTGGTTCTTCACACCCAATCAATCGGACAAATGGAAAATAGTGGCCGGAGCTAGTATGAGGGTGGACCACGAAGAAAAAGAGAAAGATTGAGTGCGTCGATTTGGTGAAGGGGGAGAGATGAGAGACGACGAGATGCGTCGCCGGTCGCCCCGTAGGTATCCATCTCTTCTCTGCGGCGTGAAATGTGAAAGTGAGATACTGAGAGTGAGATGAGAATGAGAGTAGTTAGCCTATATTAGGGTTTCTAATGTTAGGTTTTCTAAAATCCAAAGGTGTATATTAATTCCACTAAAATCCTACGGTCATTATTAACGGTTCAGCGGTTCGGTCTATTGTTCGGTCCACGGTTCGGTCTGGCAGTCGGTCTCGCGGTTCGGTCTGAATTAGTTCGGTTTGGTTCGGTTCGGTTTGGTCTAGAGTGGTCAGACCACAGACCGAACCAAACCACGTGGTTTGACAATTTTAGAGACCGAACCGAACCATGAGTGCTCAAAAACCGAACCAGACCGCATGGTCTGGTTCGGTTCGGTCCCGAACCGAGGTCTCGACCGAACCACTGACACCCCTAGTGCGTAGATTGAGGGTAGATTGGGACATGAGGATTAGGCCGGTGGTGGAGAGAGGTGGAAGGATAGAGGATGGAGAGGGCGGCCATGGCTGACATGAGTTGGAATGGTGGTGGTAAGGGCAGTGGTGGTAGTTGTGGTATTGGAAATGCAGAGGAAGAAGATGAACTGAGTCTAGGTCTTCTTTTTCTTTTTTGCTTCTTTTTCCTTTTTTTTTAAGCATAAGATGGAATTTGGTGGGAATGAGTTTTTTTTTTATTATTAAAAATAGTTTAAGACATTGTACAATTTTTATTGAACTTTTTAAATACACTATCATTTTCAAGTTAACTAAAAATAAATAAACTAATTCATTTATAAAAAATGGTAAAAATAAAATAAAATTTAATACAAAAATGGTAAATTAAAAAATAACTATTTATCCAACTTTTTTCTTATTGCACAAAATCGGTGAACTAAAAAAAGTATTTATTGAATTTCTTTACCTTTAAAAAAATAGTTGAAAATTGAAAATTGAAAATTGAAAATTGAAAATTGAAAATAGATGATAATTAATTTATTTTATTTTAAAGTTTTATTTAAAATAAATGGTAAATTGAAATTTTTGAAGATAATGAATTTATTTTTCTCTTAAATTTTCTTATTTTTGAAAATGAATTTATTTGAGTTTTTTGTCTAGATGTGTTATGTATATTGATATAGTTGTCAATTTAATCTATATGGATCAAAACAGTTATATAGCACGCTCTTGGAAAATAACTAGGGACACAAACCATTACAGGCACCGCGTGCTTCACACCACTGGCGGAACTACCCTTAACCTTAAGGAGGTCGCGGCCCCCGTTTGAAAAAAAAAAAACAAAAAAAAAACTTATTACTGCAATTTATTTTAAATTAATTACTGCAATAAATTAAATTTTGCCTCCTTCCAATGAAGAAAAAAATATACTAATATTTTTTTTGCCCCCTTACACTTATAAAAATAATTCCCCCCTCTAAAAATTTCTTGGGTCCGCCACAAATTTCTTGGGTCCGCCACCACTGCTTCACACACGCCGCCATGCCTCTTGCATTCTCGGCGAAAACGAGGTCGAAAAATCACAAGTCGAAGTCCAGGACAGTCTGGTCGGACCGTGATCATTTTGAATAACTGAAACTTATTTCAAAATACGGATCGTGATCATTTTGCAAATAATTAGGACTTGTTATAAAATGCACAATTGGTTGAGATTCAACCTGTAGTGTGTGAGAGCCAATAAATATTTCATCATTTTTCAATTTCAACTAATCAATACTATTGCTCCGTAGATAACCCTAAAAATAACACATAAAGTAAAAGAGGAAAAAGCCATCACGCCATAGGGTGGACTAGGGTGCGACGGTCGCATGGCGTGCGACCGTTCCCGCCAAATTCTATTTTTTTATTTTTCGTTTTTTTTTCCAGCCATTTCTTTCTGCCAACAAAAGTAACACTTTTTATAAAGGAAATGTAACACTTTTTTCTCATATGTAACACTTTTTTCTCTTCATAAATTTACCACAATTTTGCTGAAATAAATGAAAGATAACATAAGATTAACACCTAAAACTAATTTAACATTTTATAATAATGAATGTAACCTTTTTTTCCTCAATTGTAACACTTTTCTAGGGGTTTACATTAAAATTGAAATGCAAAACCGATTATATACATGATTTTTTACTTTTTTTTTTATTTAAAAAATGTAACATTTAACCTATAAACTGTTACATTCATCTATATAACATGTTACAATCATATATGCACTGTGTTACATTCAATTATTACTTTTCCTAACCACAAAACTATTTATATTATTTTGCAAAACTGCTGTTATAGCATACAATAAAGTGTTACTTTTTTAAGACCAAATTGTTACTTTCTTCATAAGAACGTGTTACTTCTCAGGAGACGAGCAGCCCAATTTTTTTTGTGTGTTAAAAATTATGTTTTTTTTAAAAAAAATCAAAATATATCATGACCTATATAGTTTTGTTCGTCTCGTCGAGCGAACACAACGGTATTTTTAAATATATTTTTTGACTTCAAAATCACAAGATATAGCATTTTAAAAATATGGGAGGTTTTTTTAAAAGTGTGTGACACGTGTCGCGTGCTGAGTGGAGGAAGGGCTTGCTGAGCGGGTGGGGCTGGAGCATCCATGGATCGCCGGATTTTGACCCATGGAGGATCCGTCTCACAGCCGTGAGACGGTCTCACGGGAGAATTTGTCTCACGCCATAACTAGTCTTCACCATTTAAGACTGTTGCTACGATGAATAGGTAGGTATCAGTATGTACAGCTCCAACAACGGTCGCGATCTAATCACTTAAAATAATGATTGGGATGACGCCCTGAAATTTGGGGTCAAGGAGATGGATCTGCGGTTAGCTGTCTCCTGATCCTGAATCACAACACAAACAAGAACACCGTTAATACCAGAGCCGGGTTTGAATCCAGCTTAGGCCCTCGGGTGTGAGAATAAGATCCCTGGGGAAAACCTAAGGAAAAGGCTTGTGAAAGCCTTGTGTGTGTGATTACGGTTAGAGCACGTACCTTGCCCTTGAGGGCGTTAATGAGTATTTTGTTAGAAATATTACAACAATATTGAAGAAAAAACAGAATACAAATATAAAACAAAAACTAAAAATGTCTTCTTTGGGTTTGTCCGAGTCGTGTGAGAATATACTCTCCTTAAGACAAATTCGCCCCCTCACCGAGTTGTTCTTGAGGTGTTTTTGGACATTCGCCTCCCATGATACAACAGACTAACCAGACAATTTTGCAAACTAAAATCTCCGGCGAACTGAACTTATATGCCTCGTTGATGTCACCATGAAAGTGTAAGGAGGGCCAAGGAAAAAGCTAACAAAGAGAGAGAGAGAGAGAGAGAGAGAGAGAGAGAGAGAGAGAGAAACTGTTGGAAGTGTATCTTCGAAATGGATGTTGAATCACCATTTTAAACAGCTCAAAAGATCCCATTTAATTTAATTGCACAATTAAACTGGGAGGTTACACAAATAAAATGAGTTAATTGCAAAGTATGTAAGCTATTTCGGAGCCAATTCATGTCCGCAAGACCCGCACACATGAGTCCAGTGGTACGAGGCACAAATTGTCAAACTTGAAATGAAATTTGCACCCCCTACACACACAGGCGCGAAAGAGAGCCTCTATTCTTCATAATCTTAACCCATACCAATGGGTTATTGTATTTAAAAAAGTTCAACATTTTATTCCAAACAAATGTTGGATAAGTTCTCAAGACTTTACCCACCAATGGTCTTTTGAATTATTTCTCTCCTTATCCCATTTGGGAAGCCTTTTTTAAAAGAAGGATCCTAGGGAGTTTTTCTCTTCCCTTTCCATGTGGGATACTAACCCACTTTCCAACTTACCCATTTCATTTTGAGCATTTAATTTCCTACCATCCAAGATTTAAATTGGAGACACCAATTTATTATTCACATGTTGGAAATAATAATCCACATTAATCTTTAAATCGACAAACGATTTTTCTAAGGAAACGCGTGCAATTTCCTTCACACATTTGCACATTTTCCCAACATATTTATAGGTAGAGAGAGGGAACAAAGAGATAAGAACCGGGTATTAACCGTCTTTGTCCTTGTCTATGCCACGTGTCGCAGTTTGTTTGGCCTTCTCAGGAAAGGACACTGAAAAGTGAGGCATCGTTGGTGAGATATGACACCATGACTTCCAGTTATGGTCTGACAGGTATAGAGCATTAACGTCTATTTGGACAAATGTGCCAGCTGGATTGTACGGGATGCGGGGAGATTGCTTGGTCGATAAGAATCTGGTCACAGGATTAGCGGGAGGCAAATCTCCCCGCTGCGGGCTTACTGGCCCTAGCTGGTTCTTATTTCGAGTTACTTCACAGTCTTAACCGACTCGGCCCATTCTGGTACGTTCAGTCCATACTAGCCCGATCTGTCCTGTTCACCCGATCTTAGGCCGGTCCGTTTTGCTCGGGCTCATCAGATTGATTGAGATTTAATATTTAATTAGTGGTGTGTGGGACTCAATAAACATTTTGTTATCGATTGACAATAAACTGCTCCGACAAAGCTCATTCGGAAGGGCTAAGGAAGACAGAGAATTTCAAAATTAAGGGTATGCAGAACCAAGAACCTCAAAGGTAGCAAAAGAATATGCTCACAAAATATTCTGTCAATAAACATTCATGCAATGCAACCATGTTTTTTTTTTTTTTTTTTTTCCCAAAATGGAATAACTTACACATGTTAATTAATCCAAGATTTTATCTCACAATATCTCCTGCAAATGCAAAACTAACCACATGTATCAACGTAAATGTAGGCCTAAAATGAGATCATTTATAACAAACTTCAATTCATCCCTTTTAGTTTACAACCTTGCATGTGACACTGTGTGTAGTGTTTTTACAATGTCAAACAAATGACAACCGCTAATTTTCAGTCAGTAACAAATTAAGTTTACTTGCACAGAAATTTGACTGAAAAACCCGAGTAATCAGTTCTAGAAAAATTCTCTCCAACTTAAATTTTCTGTTACAACTACTGATCATACACATGTTGTGAGCTTGATTGAATGAGAAAAGAAGAAAATTAATTAGAGAGATTGATTAGAGAAATAAAGAGAGACAGAGAGAGAGGGAGATTGAGGAGAAATGGCGAGCGGAAACATTTCTTCCTCAGAGGATGAACCAATTAGGCCGAATCTCCGTTCATCGACGAAAAAAAGAGGTGGTTGGAGAGCCATCAAATACATTCTCTGTAAGTAAACCAACACATTTTCATTGCATTTTTTTTTTTTTTGTGTATGATTGATTAAATGAGATGGATTATGTTCGTGATTATAATAATTAATTTGGGTTGATTATTGATAGCAAACGAGTCGTTTGAGAGGTTGGCATCAATGGGGTTGATAGCAAACTTAACAGTGTATTTGAGGACAAAGTACAACATGAGCGGAATAATGTTGGTGAATGTGGTTACCATTTGGGGTGGCACTGCCAACATTTCAACCTTAGCCGGTGCTTTCGTCTCTGACGCCTATCTTGGCCGCTTTCTCACTCTCCTCCTTGGTACCTCTGCTTCTTTCCTGGTACACTATAAATTTTCAATCTTCTTCATCCAGAGAATTTTCTTTCTGATTGATTTCCTTTACTTATACCAATCATGAATCTATTTTTGTATTATGGCCTGCAATGAAGCGGGCACTTGCTCAGTGCTCGCTTCATATGGAGCGGGCGCTGGCTCAGGCTCAGGCTCAGCACCCGCTCCATATGGATGTTTTCTGGTTATCTTTTCTGAGCCCACTAAGGAGAAAATTTACTTCTTTGAACAGGGAATGGGTGCAATGGCTTTAACAGCTGGAATTACTAAGTTCAGACCACCTACTTGCCATGAACAGCATCCAGATAACTGCATCGAAGCTCAACAATGGCAGCTCGGTATCCTCTATGCAGCTCTCGGATTACTAGCTTTAGGAGCAGGAGGCGTAAGACCGTGTGGCATTGCATTTGGTGCTGACCAATTCGATTCCACCACAGAAAAGGGTCGAAAGCAACTCGAGAGCTTCTTCAATTGGTGGTACTTTTCATTTACAATCTCTCTCTTGATAGCCCTCACCGTTGTCGTCTACATTCAAACCGAAGTGAGCTGGGTGATCGGGTACATCATTCCCACCGCCTGTTTATTTTGCGCAATAGTCATTTTCTTGATCGGGCGTCACACTTACATATACATAAAACCCCAAGGAAGCATTTTCACCGACCTGGCTAAAGTACTAGTGTCCGCTTATCATAAAAGAAAAATCAACCTGAGATCCAGTAATCGTCAGTACTCCTTTTACGATCCTCCGGTGGCAGGAAACGGAGAATCACCAGAGCTGGTAATAAAGCTGGCCCGCACCAACAGATTTAAGTGGCTTGATAAGGCTGCAGTCATTGCTGAGGCAAACGAACTGAACGATCTGGGCGTGCCTAAAAATGGATGGAGATTATGCAGCGTGCAACAAGTCGAGCAGCTTAAATGCTTAGTCGGGATCATGCCTGTTTGGGTGACTGGGGTCGGTTGCATGCTAGTCCTCGACCAACAAAGCACGTTTGGCATTCTCCAAGCGATGCAGATGAACAGATCAGTCGGGGCCCACTTCGACGTCCCGCCAGGCTGGCTAGGCACGTCAGCAATGATCGCGCTGTCGATATGGATTTTCGTTTATGAACAAATTTACATCCCGATTTTTAGGAGATTCTCGAAAAGGGATGTCAGACTGACGATGGGACAGAGGATCAATATCGGGATCATCATGTCGATTCTCTGCATGATTGTAGCGGGGGTTGTAGAACAGATGCGAAGGGATAGAGCGATAAAAACGGGGTCTTTCGTGTCGCCTATAAGTTTCGCTTGGCTTTTGCCACAGTTTGTGCTGTCGGGATTAACTGAAGCGTTTGAAAACGTGGCAATGATGGAGTTTTTCACGACACAGATGCCAGAGAGCATGAGAAGTGTCGCTGCTTCCGTGTTTTTCCTGACTCTTTCAATTTCGAGCTACTTAAGCTCCCTCATTGTTAACGTGATGCACTCGATAACTAAAAGGAATGGGCACACACCGTGGTTAGGTGGGCACGATCTGAATAAGAACAGGCTCGAATACTACTACTACATTATAGCTGGTTTGGGAGGTCTAAATTTAATATATTTCACTTTTTTTGCGAGCAATTACGCGCACCCTGGCAAAATTATTCCTGACACTAAGGAGTTGGAATTAGAAAGTCAGGGAAATCAGCAGGCTGCTGCTGGGAACTGAAACAAGGATCAAAGGTGAAGTTGAGTAGGGAAATTTCCATGAGAGGCTTCTGCCAGAATGACTACTTTCAAAGGAATAAAAAAAGAAGAAGTTAGAGAATGACCTTATTGTTGTGTTATTGTTCTTACTGTGACTGGTTGTGCAAAATGGAAATATTAGCTAAAATATTTTTGCTTAAAATTTTTGACAGTCCAATGAATTCTTGTTCAAGAATCATGTGCCACTCAATTCCACTCAATGACCATGTGTTTTGTCACAGGTGATTTTTCTGGCAATTTTTGGGTTATTATCATTAAGAATCTGAGTATTGCATCTGTGCGTAAAACTCAAGTTATTAAATTGCAATTTGCCCATCAATGTTTGGTCAAAGTTTATATAAGTTGACTATAAAAATTCAAAATGATACACATTTTTCGAGACAAAGAGTGTATTATACTACCATTAATAATCTTTAATAGTCCCTCCGTCGCAGTACAAAAGTAGAACTTCTTTCCCTTTTAGTCCGTCTAAAAAACAATTGAGACTGCCTAAAATGAAAATGTTTTAATATACTCCATCCGTCCCGGTTTAAGATTCTTAGTTTGACTTTGCACGGTTATTAATGAATCAAGGCAACGAGTCAAGAATAGTAGTGGGTGGAGGATATAATTGTCAATTCATAATGCAAGTGGGTGAAAAATAGATATGTAAGTGATGGGCTTTTTGTAATATACTCCCTCCGTCCCACCCGAATTAGGATTTTTGGGTTGGGCACGGGGATTAAGAAAAAAATGTTAGTGGAGTAGGTGTTGTGAGTATGAAAAGTGAAATAGGAGAGAGAAAGTGGGGTAGGAAATAATGAGTGGAAAGTTGTTGTGAGTGTGAATGTGGGTCCCATTAAATAAAACACTTCCATTTTGGGGTTGTCCTAATTCGAATGGGATACAAAAAAATAGAAATTTGTCCTAATTCGAGTGGGACGGAGGGAGTATGAATTTTATGAGGACAAGAATGTCCAAAACACTATTCATCATTTGCCATTTAAGGAATAAAGCAACTAAGAACCTTAAACTGTGATATACCAAAAAAGAAAGTAAGAACCTTAACCTGGGACGGAGGGAGTATTTATATTCAACCAACCCTACCATTTAAACCCCACTCATTCTTTCTCTTCATTTTTTACCACTCAATTTATTCAATCAACACTATTATTTATTCCACTCATTCTCTCTCTTCATTTTCTATCACACCACATATACACTATTTTTCTCTTAATTGTTATACTCACTCCTCTAGTCCTAGTTGTGCGGGGATAGAGTGAGTATATTTTTGGGTGTATTTAATAATAATAACAACTCTCTTATTTATAACTCATGAATCATGATGATAAGGTGGAATGTCCATTTCAGTTGTATTTCTCCAACATGAGATTCACCAGATTTCCTGTCCACTAGAATTGTTTTTTAAATCACTGCTTTACTCATATAAATTCACTCCATTGGACTGGAGACTCCAAATAAGATCCCTCCCAAAAATTCAGAAATTTCCATTTTCTGTGGCTCGTAAGAAACTAACTACAATGAAGAAACTGGATGGTAAAATAGCCATTATTACCGGTGGAGCAAGCGGCATCGGAGAAGCAACCGCCCGCCACTTTGCCGAACACGGCGCTCATGTTATAATAGCAGACATCCAAGACGAGAAAGGCGAACAAGTAGCCAAATCAATCGGCTCAAACCGCTGTAGCTACATCCACTGCGATGTTACAGTTGAAGACCAAGTTAAATCCATGGTCGATTCGACCCTCCTTAAATTCGGCCGGTTAGACATCATGTTCAGCAACGCCGGAGTCAATTCAAACTCCGGCCAGACGATCTTGAACCTAGACTTACTAGAACTCAATCGCGTCTTCTCCGTCAACGTGAAGGGAATGGCGACTTGCGTCAAGCACGGGGCGTGTGCGATGGTGGAGAAGGGAGTGAGGGGAAGCATCGTCTGCACGGCGAGCGTGATGGGGACGATGGGCACAGACGGGATGACGGATTACACGATGTCTAAGCACGCCGTGATTGGGCTGGTGCGGTCGGCGAGCAAGCAGCTGGGAGTACACGGAATTCGGGTGAATTCGGTGTCTCCGTCGGCGGTTGCTACTCCGATGATGACAAAAGCTTTGCCTGATGTGGAAGTAGCTAAGAAAGCGTTTAGATCGTTAACTAGCTTAAAAGGAAATGATCTGACGGTCGGCCACGTCGCCGATGCTGTGTTGTTTCTGGCCTCCGATGACTCTGCTTTTATCACCGGCCATGATCTGGTGGTGGATGGTGGTTTGACCAAATTTCCGGACGCTCAAGACTATTTACCAAAGTAAAACAAATTGACTTGTACCGGTTGTTAGCTCAAAATTGCTGTTTGTTTTTAATTGATGGGGAATTTTTTTTCCTCTCTGATGATTGTTGAGGGCCACTCTTTTTATCTTTACAGCTCGTACAGCGGTTGCTAAGTGTTTTGGAGCTAGCATAGTCTCTAGTTGCACAACAATCGGGCGGGTTGAATGAGCGGGGCGAGAAAATAGAGCAAAATGTCTTAAATATCCTCAAGTAACCCTAATATCCACCCGTTACCCGATAACCTGCAAGACTCAACCCGCTAATTAACCAACTCATTAATTACCTGTTTAAACAGGTTACCCGCTCTAACCCGTCAAAATTAACGGGTTAAAGAGGTCAATCTGCAACCTGTTTCAACCCGTCAAAACATGAAACAAATTTAGAGATTACACAATCTCATAAACATATTTCTTTCTTTATCAAATTGTTTACATGATTTTGATTGAATACATACAAGAAACCTAAAAACTAATTACAATAACATGGAATCAGATCCATAAAAAAATCTTACTGTTTGTATTTGAACAAAAACATTTACAGAAAGAAAAAAAAATATTTATCCAATGCAGAATCTCGAGCCTGAGAAAGGAAAAGGCAGTCATACGAGGGGAATAGGCAGGAAGATAAGCCGCTCTCACTATGCAAATAGGTAGCCCGTGGCTGGCAATGAAGAGGGAAGAGGCGGTGACGATGAAGCTTCTAGCTGGCAGTAAGGCGGTGGCGGTGAGACTCGTTGAAGTGGTGGTGGTAGTGGGACGGCGAAATCAATTGGAGTGGTGGTGGTAGTGGCGTCGGAGGCAAGATCCGCCGGAGAGGTGGATCGACGGTTGCAAGATCCGGTGGTGTGGTGGAGGTAATTGGTTGTGGCAGATTGGGGGTTATGCAGGGCCGACCTTGTGGTAAGACAGGTGAGGCCGTCGCCTAGGGCCACCGGAATTTCGCTCGATTTTAAGGCCCCAAATTTATGTAATTAGTTTATACTCCCTCCGTCCCACTAGAAGTGAGACTAGAGGAGTGGGCACAATATTTAAGATAAAGTGATATATATGTGGTAGAAAATGAAGAGAGAGAATGAGTGGGGTAAATATTAGTGTTGGTTGAATAAAATGAGTGGTGGATAATGAAGAGAGAGGATGAGTGGGGTTAAATGGTGGGGAATGATGAATATAAGTATATTAAAACATTTCCATTTTGGGTAGTCTCACTTGATGTGGGACGGACCAAAAAAGAAAGAAGTCTCACTTCTAGTGGGACGGAAGGAGTATATAATAGACATCAATTTAAAACATGTTCTAGAGTTGTTTCAGTGGTTAAGCTGTGCATGCCAAATCTCTCTTTTTCTCATTTTGCCTAAGTTCGATTATCAGTATCTACATTTTATTTCTTAGTCTCTGTCTGTCTCTCTCTCTCTCTCTCTTCTAACTTGCACTTTCCTTCTTAGACTTTCTCTCTCTCTCTCTCTCTCTCTCTCTCTTACTTTTAATTTGGGCTTTAATTGACAAGTTTAAATTTATATTCTTTTTGCAATATGTTTTAATAAATTATTTACAATCATTATTGCAATTTATTAATTATTTTCATTTTTAACTAAATTATGGAGAGATATTACTTAAATCCTTTGAAATTGATCACATATTATTTCCATTATCTCAACCCAATTATACAACAAACTCATTTGTTCAAGTCAAAAACACAATATTTCTACTAATAAAATTCTCCAAATCATGATATTATTTTACTATTCAATTTAGTGTCCAACTATTAGAATGCTAAAATCTAAGAAAATCATAAATGAACCCCTCCAATTGAAGGAATGACAGAGACGAAAAATCGAAGTGAAATAGACGTTCGAAAGTATCACAACATTTATTGTCTATTAGGGAATTTAAGGCTCTCGACTAAATAGCTTGCCTAAGGCCACAAAAATCACACGACCGGCCCTGGGAATATGAAGTGAGAGAAAGGGAGAAGAGTAGAGAGAGAAATGATGGAGGTGTGGGGTGTAATGAACTAATGATGCTGAGAGTGTAACTGATAACAGATAAGGTAGGGTTTCTTAAATTAATCTAACGGCTATGAGAGAAGAGGTTTCATCCAAATGCCAACATTAATAACACAATACTATAAATAATAAAAGTACATGAAACTAAATTTAAACATCACTACTCAGATTTTTGGACAAAGTAGACTCTCGGGTAAAAAAAGGAAGGAAAAAAAAGTTCAGGATTAAAGGGTCAACCCGACCCATATATGACCCGAATCGTTTGACACGTGAAAATAAACGGGTTATAACGGGTGAACCCGTTTTAACCCGGCCCGACTGACCCAACCCGATCAATTGCCAGGACTAACTATCGTGATTACCCTCTGGTAGGGATGGCCAAAACCGGTTCCGGGCC
This sequence comes from Campanula takesimana, assembly GCA_026119855.1. Taxonomy (NCBI): domain Eukaryota; kingdom Viridiplantae; phylum Streptophyta; class Magnoliopsida; order Asterales; family Campanulaceae; genus Campanula; species Campanula takesimana. The sequence continues at coordinate 2,709,031 of JAOWBW010000003.1, forward strand.
CGGTTTTCCGGTTCGGAACCGCCGGTTCCGGTTCGGCAAAAGGGTGACCCTTAACCAGCCCGCGCTTACCCCGGTTTCGGTTCCGGTTTGGCACAATCCGGTTCCGGTTCGGTCCGGTTCCGGTACGGTTCCGGTCCGGTTCCGGTCCCCCTTTTAAAATTATTGAAAAACAAGGGATTTTTGGTACGGTTCCGGTTCCGGTCCGGTTCGGCATATATGTGACGCTGAACCGGCCCGTATGCCTTGCGGTTCCGGTTCGTCCGGTTCCGGTTTCCTCCCCGGTTTGCTCCGGTTCCGGGCTTTTCCGGTCCGGTTCCGGTCCGATTTTCCGGTTCCGGTTTGGTTTGGCCATCCCTACCCTCTGGTCCAGAATAACTGTCTTTTTTGTTCCAAAATTTTGGTCCAAAATAACTGTCGCTTTTGAGCTAAATGTCCCTCTCACTCTTGCATTGAAACTTGTTAAGTTTTATTAATTGTCTTAGTGTGAGACATTAATGTGGGAAAGATGCACATTTAATAGGGTAAATTTGGCACTTTTGACACTAAATCATGATAATAATAATTTTCTTAAGAATTATGCAAATGCCAAAAGTGACAGTTATTTTAAACCGGAGTGAGTACGACTGAAATCAAGTAGGAGTTAGACTTTTGATCGCATATATCTCGGATCTCATTAAATCTTATCGTTTTTTACGACTTAAATTACTCCATCCATCTATTTTTTTGGGTTAATTGCAGTTTAGGGCCTGAACTCAGCATAGTGTTCCCCAAGGAGGGCTCCAACAAATTATTTCTGCAGACCAGGGCTCAATACGTCTTTTTTTCATCAATCTAGGGCTTTTTGACGGAAATAGTTTGAAATCCTGTTAAGTGGTCATGTGCCGTGCATGTGATGTATGGATTGGTTAAATTGAAGTTGATATTAACTATTAAGGGGTTTAATGAAATATTTTAAACATGAGGGGAGGATGGGACAATTTTTATTTTTTTTAATATCCTCTTCATCGTTCTCTCTCAATTCACGCCGCAGAACAGAACCACGCCAAACCTCACCCCCTGCATTCTCCACCCCTCCCACACCGCCGTCCTCCAACGCCGCCGCCGTCCCATGGCCTACATCCTCCATCGCTACCACCAGTTCAATATAGTCATCGTTCCATGTGTCTTAGTATGCCCTCCACTCCTGCAAATTCAAGATCGTCGGAACCCTTCTCTCCTTCCGGCGCACCTCCATTATATCCGACGACTACGAATATCGAAAATCCAAGCAACCCATTAATTTATTCGTTTCCACCATCAAACCCCAACAACAGAGCACCGCTTGGGTTTGTTTCCTCATTCAGATTTCGAGTTTCGATTTTAAATTTGCGATTTTGAATGTGGTTTTGAAATGGAATTGAGATTGATTAATGAGATTTTGAATATGGTTTTGAATGTGGTTTTGAAATGGAATTAAGCTTTTTGAAAGGATTTAGTGAGAGGGGGAATGGAAAGGGTTGCTGGGTTTGGCTAGGGAAGGGGCTGGGAAGAGGCCAGATTGATAGGGATGAAGCAGTTTTCATTCTTTTTTTTTTTTTTGAATCAAACAAGGTAGTTCTCTCTCTCTCTCTCTCTCTCTCTCTCACACACACACATATATAAATATATATATATATATATATATATATATATATATACATATAAATGAATATATGTATATATATATATATATAAGTATATTATTGGTTTTTATATGTTTGTACTTTGCAATTAAATTTCTTCAAAGTAATATTAATATGAAATTTTAATTTGTTTGTGTGTGAAAATTGTATGTAAAATTAATTGATATAAGAATAAATAAAAACATATGAAAATAATTAAACTTTAGTTATTAATTTCATTCATATTTGCTTAAAAAATATTCATTTTTTAAAGAAATAATAATAATAATAATAAAATATTTATTTAAAAATGTTATTTTAAAAATAAATTTAATCTGTTCAACCCCTTAAATTTGAATATTTACCCTAAATCCCTTAAAAGTTAATGTCTACCTCAAACTAACGAATCCATCCATCATGTGCACGGAACATGACCACTTAACAAGATTTCTAACTATTTCTGTAAAAAATCCCTAGATTGATAAAAAAAGACGTATTGAGCCCTGGTCTGCAGAAATAATTTCTTGGAGCCCTCCTGGGGAATACTATGCTGAGTTCAGGCCCTAAAATGCAATTAACCCTTTTTTTGTCTTCTTTGACTTTTTATGGTCAACATAAGTGATCTTTGACAAAACATAAATATTAATCTAGTCATGATATTCCAAAAATTGTTATTGATTAATCACTAAGTGATTTATCAATTACAATCTTTAAATTTCGGGCCAATTGCAATTCGGTTACCTAAGTTTTACAAAATTTTGCAATTGGTTACCAGGTTTGTCAAAGTTGCTATTAGGCTCCTCAGTTTACTGAACCGGAGCAATCAGGTGTAAATCCCGTTACCTAGTTAAGAAACTAACGAAATGGAGCCCAAGTGCGAAACATGTGAGATTTTAAGAGGGCAAACTTGCCATTTTATCAGGAAATTTAACGAAACTAACCAGGTTGGGAAAAAATTGATCAAATGTGTCCATATGTGTTAAAAATTTAACAAATTTCGTTACTCAAACACCATTTCCATCAACATTAACACCACCATCTTCAACACCCTTACACCACCAGCCTCACTACCAACCACCATCCCACTGCCTAAAGACCACATTTTACCTCAATCAAGAACCATTACATCAAACCCAAATCCAATTTCAGATCTCAAAAACCAACAAAAAACCTAACAAATATAAACCCCCTTTCGAACTCCCTTCAAAATAAAAAAACCCACAAATATAAACCCCCTTCCGTACTCCCTTCACCGGCAGAGGAAGTTGAAGAAGAAGAAGAAGAAGAGGCAGAGGAGGTTGAAGAAGAAGAAGGTTGAAGAAGAAGGTCGATCAATAATGAGACGAAGCTTCACAAAGCTTTCAAATCCAATTGGAAATGCTACTATGCAAACGATCCTCTCCTCCGCCGCCGCCTTCTCTTTCTCCACCTTCTCCGGCGACGGTGGAGGTCGAGATCGAGGCCGCGGGTGAGGATCCGATTTCCCCATCCATCTGCACTAGGTCGTGGCCATGGCCGCGGCCAACCATCTCAGCCACCACCGAGAAACCCTTCATTTTTGTATGTTATTGATGTTAAATCTGGTAGCTTGATTTGTGGTGGCGGCAGTGGTGGTGGAGGGGGTGACGGAGAGAGGCTGAAGATAGGGAGGGTGGCCGGAGACGGTTGCCTGAGAGGGAGGAGAGGGGATGACCGGAAATGGTGGTAGAGAGAGAGTCTGAGAGAGAGAGAGAGAGAGAGAGAGAGAGATAAAGAGAGAGATAGAGAGAGAGAGAGAGAGAGAGAGAGAGAGAGAGAGAAACGGCTTTGTGTTTTCCTGTTTTTTTTTATTATTTGTTAATATGTAATGTGCCTCTTTTACCCACTCAATTCTTGGCGAAATGACGTATATGACCCTTAAGATATCACGTGTTTCCCATATGGGCTCCATTTCGTTAGTTTCTTAACTAGGTAACGGGATTTACACCTGATTGCTCCAGTTCAGAAAACACAGGAACCCAATCGCAACTTTGACAAACCTGGTAACCAATTGCAAAATTTTGTAAAACTCAGGTAACCAAATTGCAATTGGCCCTTAAATTTCACTATGATTAGATTGACATTGCCAATTAGTCAAATTAATTTGTGTTGACTGCAAAATACTACTCCATCCATCCCAGTTTAAGGTTTTTAGTTTTGACATCGTACGCTTATTAAGGAATCAAGGCAAACTTGACAAGAATAGTTGTTTTTGGATGTAGACACCCCATTTTGAACTCAAAATTATGATTACACTACTCTTGTGTCTCGCCTTTGTGTTTGGATGAAAACTCGTTAGTTTTGGCATGTTTCGTTAAGTTTCTGACTGACTCCATTAGTTAGGGGCTAAACTGAACAAAGAAACTATAGACAAGGATAAAACAGTAATGTTGCACTGGATGCCTCGTACGAGACATCAATGTCTCGTACGAGACATCTCCTTTGTCTGCGAGTCTGATTCACTTTCCTTCTCTGTCCCGATCTCTTTCTTGGCCAACACTCTCCTAATCCGGGAAACATATCAGTAGGAGACTTTCTGGAGGTTTCCTATTGCTTACCTAATTAAACCTCTCTACTTGGTCCCTGAACAATCTAAGCCTATAAATAAAGAGTCTTTTAAACCTAGACTCTCCTAATGCTAAGCTAATGATCCCTTGACCACAAAAAGAGGTTAACAATTTTTTAATCAGTCTCTCCCAAAAGAATCCCGTTTTTATTCCTCACTCACACCTAAAAACCACCAAAAACTCATCTTTTCAATCCAAAGTCATCACAAAACTCTTGGATCTTCAAGGCCTTAGTCGAGACCATCAATTGGAATCTCAAGAACGCTTTAGGTAAACTCCTACGCTTTTAATCTCTACTTTTAATCTCATTCTTTGTTTTAGACTAGTGTAATCTCATCAAAAGGATCAGCCTAGAGCCTCTCCAATCCATGGAGATGGTCTCGAAGCATATGATCCGACATTCCAATAATTAAGAAAATAATTATTGGTTTTACTTGTTTTAATTGTTTATTCTTTATTTGATTGAAAACACCTAAGCAAGACCAATCCTAGATTGGGTGGATTGGGTGCTCCTTGAACTTCCCAATCCATAACTTAACCCCCGAACTCAAGAATATCACGGTCCGTGTTCCGTTCAACAACATGGTGGCGACTCTCAAATCAAAAAGGCAGCGGGTATCTTCTCAGGTGCAAATAGTGGCGACTCTGTTTGGGACTATTTAAGTGGGTTAGACTTGCGTACAAATTAGGTAGGTTTTAATCTCTGTAATTTTTTGCTAAAAATATATTTTTTCTAAATTTTTCTGTGAATTTTCGGACTGCTCTTTTTTTAATCTGTTCTGTCTTGAATCTGGGTTTCGGGAGAGATATCTCGTACTAGACATCATATCCCTCGTACGAGGCAACTCTTCTTACCAAGAATTATTTTCAGAACAGTCCCTGCACTTCAAACTGCAGAACAGTCCCTAAATTTCCAGAAAACTGCAGATCAGTCCCTGGACATAAAAAAAAACTTTTCTTTGCTTGTTTTACTCCATCCCCATATGTGCAATAAATGATTTATGTCATATGCATATATTGTTTTTGCGCTAACATCTTTTGCAGCGGAGTATAAAAAAAATGAATAAATTAGGGGTGACTACTTTACTCATCCCCTAGTTTATTTTGCACCCATTAATGGGTAATAAGGCAAGCACTGTGAGTACCTCTATCCCTCTCTTCTATGTGCTACTACGTGCTTATGTGCTCCTCATTCTCTCCTCAAAACCTTTTGCAAACTCGAACTATGTTAACCTGAGTCTCTCTTTATTTTTCTGAAGATTGAGACAAACGTAGGCAACCACTTTGGTCCGGTCAATCTTTTACTTGCTTTCAAAAAAAAATCTCTATTTTTCCTTTGACACCTAGAACTTAACTCTCACACATGTGCACACATGTAGATTAATTGCACTACATACCCTATAAACTCGGGTCCCAATCGGAGGACGGATGTCGGTCAGCACCCCCATTCTAACGAATGGCCCTCGCCGGTCTCTCCAAAGATGGTGTACCCACTCCGTGACACGCTCTTAGACTGTGTTCATGGGGAGCCTTAGCCGTAAGCCTTGCATCAACCTCATGCATACATGCTAGCTAATAAGACACTCCTTGAGACCGGTCGGTTCGATTCTTAGGGTTGTTTTAATCTTTGCCCAAGATAACGCATCTTTTCAATCTATAATCCTCCCTTGTGAGTATGACGAATGTCCCTTCGGTAAAATGTTGAACAAAGGATCTTGAAAGAATGGAGAACCTGTCTACGGAAATCCAAGCTTGTGTTTTCCTACTTTCACTATTCTCTGCGGGATTGTGGATGCCATTTTGGCTTAGTTTCGACCGCACCGTTCAACATGTCCCTTTCGGTTGTCCCTTAAAATTCACAAGGTTTGATTGCATTAATGCGTTGTTTAACAAAGTGCAAAATAATTACGGAATCACTTAGGTTTGGCTAAATTGAATGGTGGATTCCGATGAGAATATGGGACCTTTGCCCAAATTGTCCGTTTGGAAGAGTGCAATACAGGTGAAAAACAAGGGGCTCATATTCTAGGGTGACAGAATCCACTATTCCAGGATATTAGATAGAAACCCCCCAAAACGGATTGAGTTCCGTCCGACCAAAATTAGGATTAAAAAACTGAATTTCTGTGTTCTATGCTGGATGCCTCGTATGAGACATCCTTGTCTCGTACGAGACATCTCATTCTATCCGTGTAAGTTTTTGTGTTGTGCCTGTTTGGTCAACCTTCACTCACTCTTAAGCCTATACACCTCATAAAGCCGACTTGTTGGGAACTTAATCTGGGTTTAACGCAATCTCTATACCGTTAGGTCCGTCCAAATCGCAACTAGATCGTTCCAAAATCTTCCGACACCAAGTCTATGTAAGAGGCCCGTGATCTCAAGACTCGACTAGAAAGGGAAGTAAGTCAAATAGTCGAAGTAGGCTCCACTGCCCTATACACTGACTTCAAGCAGAAAATGGAGGGAGAATTCATGACTCGCTTACGAACCCAAAGGGAGTACTATGAGAAAGAAATTATAATACTTCACAGACGTCTCCAATCTCAAAAGGATAATTATGAAAATAAGATTTGTACTCTTCAAGCATGTCTGCAAGATCAACATGAATGCTATAGAAAAGAAGTCGAACCCCTTTGTGAAGCAACCACGCCTAAGAAGAAGAGGCAGCTCTGTGACCCTAATGTATCCAAATTTACTGAGATGGTAATGACAAGGCACTATGATAATCTTGAAGGGGTTACTTAAGAGGGTCTACTTGACATCCTCTTAAAGAAAGCTTTCAACAACCAAGGAAAAGGCAACTACTCCGCTGTTCCCCTCCCAAAAGAGAGAAGAAAGAAAGGGTCTACAACAAGTTAGAAGGAATCACCCAAGGAGAACTCTTTGACATACTAGTGGAAGCCGGAAAAATCACACCGAGAGATCCTCCTACTGCACCAAGGCAACTCCCTCCTCAACATGCTCAAAAGATGTGATCCAAGATCTCATTGATAAGAAAGAAATAGAGATAACAAGTGTTACTATTAACCCTCTCCCTAAGCTACACAAAGAAGAATGAAGCCTCAAGAAGAAATCAAGGTCAACCACTTTGGGGTTACAACTATCATCTCCCTTTCTCCCTAGAAATAGAATAGGTTTTAATTTCATAGTATGAACTCGAAGAGTCGTTCTGTCATTCTAGTCCATCTATCCCTCCTTCTCTAGTCTGTGTCAACTATACTATGGAGTCTGTTTTGAATTCTAGTTATTAATAAAAGTCATTCTTATTCTTATACACTTCTCTAAGGTCGTTATACCTTTTGGATTTCTCTCTAATTCATTAAATGGATTCGTAAACAATAAACGTCATTAATCTAAAACCTTGCAATTGATAATATAAATGTCTAAACAAGTTTTGGGAAGAAAGCCTAGGGGCTACACATTACTATCACCGCGCTCATGTCAGAAGTCGAAGGGCCACAATAGAAGAAAGTCAAAGGCGTTATCATTCTCAAACAAAAGTGGGGCTACTCAATTCAAGCTTTGAGAGTAAAAAAAAAAAAAACTCTCCATCATCCATGAAGAAATCCGAAGGGCGCACTAATGATTAGGCCTTCTCCTCAAAACTTGTCAAGACATTTCTAGATGATTCACTTGCAAGAATGAATTGAACAAACACTTAAGACATCAAAAATAAATACTAGGGTCCATTAAAGGTAGAACTATCTTTCTAGTACTTTGAGCCGAGCAGTGTTCATTGTTGAGTCTAGGGGCTTCCTCTCTCATACACTTCTCTTTGAAATCCAAGCATCAAGGTTAGGGGATTTTCATTCTTTCCGTCCCTTTCGATTCCTATTCGAGATATACGAACTCGTCAAAGTAAATCCGCACTAGGGGCTATCCTCTTCGCCTCTAACTCTCATTATAAATGTAACGACCCCAAAACCCGTTCCTAATTATTTTATAGTTTTGGAAATTTTAATTTGAACTTATGTGTGCATTTTATGTGTTAGAAAATATTTTTATGACTTGCATATATTATTTGAGTATATGTGGTAGTTAAAGTGTTAGTAGAAACTTTGTTAAAAGAAATAAATGAGTTAGTTGAAACTTTAGGGTCCAAAGTGTAACTTTAAAGTTCAGGGGCTTAAGTGTTGACTTTGAAAGTTAGGTGACTAATTTGCAAAATGGGAGAAGATTTTTATAAAAACAAGCTTATCCTTCTCTCCTTCCTCTGTGTTAACAAAACATTCTGCAACTCTCCCGTACTTTCCTAGGGTGAAAGAAAAATGTAAGTTCAACCCATTTCGATTTAATTCTTTTTATTTACTTATCCGTTTTAAAATCTAATTATATAAAAATGATCAGGGCGTTGAGTAGGTCATTTCTACCCGAACAAAACATATTTCTGCGATACTTTTTCCGGAAATAGGTAAGTTACTAATTCCCCTTAAATAGTAAAATGGTCATATATTTGATATATGTGTGATATGTGGTGAAATTATTGTGAAATGAATTTATTTGTGATACTTGTTTATTTGGGACAAAGTGAGTATAATTATACTGGGTAAGTGACTTGGTTTGTATGCAAGGGTGTATATGGAATATGTTTATATCCTGAGAATGTTAGTATAAGTGTTTGAAAGTATACTCCTACTTGTGGGACGGTAAAATATTAACTTGAGTTAAATGTTAAATAAGTATATTATAAAATTATACTATTATTCTTGGGACGGGGAAATGTATGAAAGTATCCCTAAATGAGTATATTGGTATATTAGAAAAATTATATTTATAATTGATACTAGTAATTGTTAATTTTGTGATTTGGGTAATATTTGTTATACTTGTAATTTTGGGATGAAGGGAGTATATAGAATTGGTTCTAGCTGGGTGTTGTAATGGTTTGGAAACTCAATTTGTATCCTTAATGAAGTTTCCAAAGTATGTAGTATATGTGTTACTTGTGGGACGGAAGGAGTAAAAATGAACTAAAGAAGAAATCTGAGATTTGACCCAAAATGGGAGGGGGCGCGCGCACCCTAAATAAGGAGGCACACGCACCCCATTGTTATCAACTAGGCAAAGTGTCTGATCAAGGGAAGCGAGCGCACCCTTTTGGGTGGGGCGCGCGCACCCTTAAGTGACCACAAATTGTGAGGCTTCTGATGGAAGGGAGCGCGCGCACCCTATTGGGTGGGGCGTGCGCACCTCCCCTGTTTTCCAAGTTTGATAGTTTGTTCAAGTTGGATACAAGAGGACAATTGTTTGTGTAGTCCTTGGGGTTGTTTAGGACCCAAACGTGAATGTGTATGACTTTTATGTCGTTGATGAAAAAGATTGGGTTGTGACTAAATGTCCTTGTTATGGACTCTTTATGAGAAATCTTTTGTGTGCATCTTGTGATGTATTTGGCTTAGTTCCTTCTTGGATTAAATGCCCCGGGTTTTGTTTAGCAAGTATTCATTACTGTGCTTCTTGTGAAAAGTCCAGCTGGTCTTGTTGTAGAGTCAGCCAATGGAAGAATTATAGTGGTACAGGTAAGTCCACTATAAGGCTTTCCATTGGAGCTTCTGAGTCAGCCAATGGAAGAATTATAGTGGTACAGGTAAGTCCAATATAAGGCTTTCCATTGGAGCTTCTGAGTCAGCCAATGGAAGAATTATAGTGGTACAGGTAAGTCCACTATAAGGTTTTCCATTGGAGCTTCTGAGTCAGGCGGTGGGAGAATTATAGTGGCACACAAGCCAAGTTCACTATAAGGTGTCCACTGCGCCTTCTTTGTTTCCCCAGTCCAGATTGGCCTTGGATGGGATGAATTGCTCCCTTTGGTGAGTATTTGGGTTATGACTTTGTGTCATATTTCCTTCTCTGGTTACTTTGGTTCTATTGGTTATGGTTTGGTTTTCGGGATCCCGGCTTCAGCTATTTATGCTGCTCAGATGGTTTTCTCTGATGGATTTCTCAGATGGTATTCTCATCGGTTATGGTTATTGGGTAAACCTTGGCTTGGTATCCACCGGAGTGTGGGCTATGTGGTAATTGTGGTATATGAGTTGATGTTATCTCTCATGTTATGTATTATATGCTATGTGATTACTTGTTGATATAGTTTCTTTATGATTATCATATCAGCATGTAACGTAGTTGCATTTTAGTAACTTACTGAGATTTATTCTCACCCTTTATTTGTTTACTGTTTTAGATAAGGCGGGTCCAGGGGATAGGACACTTGGCACGGGAGGACGTTGGAGTGGTAAGAGTTGGGACTTGTTTTGTTAAGGTTGCATTATGTAAATGTGAAACCTTTTGGGTAGAGTACCCGTACTTTCTGTTGTCACACCTATTTTGGATCATGTTGGTGTATGTACATTTGTTTAAAAGTTTGTAAGCCTTCGGGCTAAGTACTTTCGTTGTGAAAGTTGGTTGTAAAGTTTGTTTAAAGTTAAGTGAAGTCTTTGAACTTCAAGTGTGTTTTTGCTAAACTTTATAAAAGTACATTTCGATTTTTTTTTCAAAAAGAGTTTTATAACGTCTTCCACTCGTGTCCCTAGCGTGGGGCCAAGTAGGACCACGGGTCTGGGGCGCGACAGTTGGTATCTAATCTAGGTTGTAGATGGTCTAGAATGACTAAGTGACCTAGGAGGGTAGTTGGGTAGTGAGTGAGTAACGTTGAGTGTTTTATGCAGGTAATCACTGAAGATGGTTGGAACAGAGGGTGATCAGTCGGGGCCTTCTGGGCTGGGTAATGCTAGAGAAGAGGTTCGAACAATGTTCCAAGGTATGTTTGAAACTGTCATGAAAAAAATTGACGATATAGTGGAGCATAAAAGCAAGGTTGAACCCTCAGATGTGACAAAACGAGGAGGACAATTAAAACCACAACCCCAGCGTAGAGATAGTAGAGAATACCAAGGGACATCTTCACAAGCTAGGGAATCTTTTTAAGGGTCACATAATAGAAGAACTCAAGGTAAACGAGTATGTAGCTATTGTCGAAGGACAGGACATTCAGAGGAGAAATGTTGGAAGAAACAAGGCAAATGTATGAGATGTGGTCAGTTGGGTCATTTTCAGAAGGATTGCCCTAGATTTAGAGTACAAGCATCAGGAAGTGCAGTTGGGTCTTCTCAGGGCCAAAAGAGGGATGCTTCAGGGAAGGTTAAGGTGCAGGATAGTGTTTCTGCCATCAATCAACAACAGATTTCAGATCCTTTTAATATGATTGGAGGTATAATTTCTATGTCTAGTTTGAGGGCACATACACTTATAGACCCTGGATCTTCGCATTCTTATGTGTCTGTGCATTTTGCTTCTCGATTGCATGTGTCTCCTGAGTATCTACCTTAGGTATTAGAGGTGTCTATCCTAAGGGGGAGTGTTTGATGATTGATAGAGTGTTGTGCACTTGTGATGTGCAAATTTGTGAGAATGTTTTACTTGCTGGTTTAGCTATTTTGCCATAGCAAGATTTTGATATTGTTGTGGTGGAGTTTTATATGCTAGTGTGCTTTAATTAAGCATGGTAGATATATATGTTTAGCATTCATGCTATTTATGCATTAAAGTTTAATTTTATTTTTTTTTAGCACAAGGTTGTGCCTGGTATTTGGTTTAGGGGGTTAGCAGCAGAGTGTTTACATCTAAAATTGAGAATGTACTCTTCCTTTGAGAAATCTCCGATAGATTTTCTATTGAGTAGTATATGTTACTTGATGAGAAGCTTGGGTTATCTTGAGTTGTTATGGTGCAGTGTTGATATCTAGTCCAATATGCTTATACCATCGGTTGAGTTACAGGAGTAGAAGCTTTAGCTTGAGATATTTCTGTTGGTAGTGGTGCCCTAGGCACGTTTAATAAACGTTGTAATTGTTATCATTTATTTCATATCAATAAAGAGATGTTTTGATTATTATTGTTGTTCATGTTTACTTATAATAATCCCCGTCCCTAGTACTTGTTAAAACACTAGTATAAAGGCTAAATGATCATGGGATGATCATGTTAGATTTATGGGTACTTGTTTGGAACAAGGTACTGGACATGACCCGCTGTATGAGATTTATGTCATGGTCTATGTCGAACATATATCTCATATTAGTTATGTCATTTGAATCCTTAGACATGAAGTTATTATAGTCTTCCACTCGATGAACATTGTGTTTGACATATTCAAACGCTACCTTAACACGGTAGTTATAAAGGGTATGATTGGCATAATCGGATTCCCGTTGGGAAGAATAATAAGCCAAATGGATTTGTCCCTCCACGGAGAGATGTCAAGCTTGGGCCCCACGAAGGAATGATGTTGATGAAATGTTCGGCCGGACTCAAATGGATTGATTGGATCAATAGCATTTGAATTATCAACATATTCGGAATCGAGAAAGTATTGAACAAAACAAGTTGACTGGTTGACCATGACTTGTATTCAATGACATCGTGGACAAAGGGATTGTGACATATTCTAAGAGGAATGCGAACTTGTATCTAGTTATACTATTTGGGTAGGTATGACGGTTTGCTAGAACCTAATCATATCTTATGGAATCATGTTTGAGCCCATTGCCAACTTAGTATAATCCTAGAGGGTCACACACAATAGAACGAATCTTAAATAAAAGGACTATATTGGCATTTAAGGTCGGAGGACTTCCAAGGAATTTCTGGAAAGATCTGGGCCTCCTGGTCAACCAAGCGGGCGCTTGGATTGCACCAGGCGGGCGCCTGTTCAAGCCAGAAAGGGACTGGAGTTTCTGCCCAAACAGGCGGGCGCCTGGGTGGTACCAGGCGGGCGCCTGGTGCTCCCGATTGGAAAATTCCTAATTCGATTTAGGAAGGTTTTTGGCACAAGATTCCTATTTGGAATATGTCTTAATTGTGTATAAAAACCCCAATTCGGCCAGACCATATGGACAAGTGCTTTTTGTGAGTCTCAAAGAGTTTGAGAGAGATTTTATTTTGTTCTAAGATATCCTTGATTGAGGAACAAAATAATTCACAAAATAAATTCCATATAGTTCTTTATTATATTGTGAAAGTGTGTTTCATAATATTGGTCTAGCAACCAAGATCAAAGAAGCTCCTTTGATATTCGTTCGAAGTGTGGATACCGCTAGAGGGTGAAAATCATCATCTTCAAAGTTCGTGTTCAAGCTTTGTGATCGTGATCAAGTCTTCAAGTTTCTCCACCAAAGATCAAGAGAAAATTCATAGCCATCAAGGGTTAGTTATTCCTCTATTCATCTTGTTGTATTTGATTTAATCATATGAACGGATCCATGGCTTTGGGTTTCTTAAATTTTAAATTGCTATATTCCGCTGCGCATGTTACTAGGAAACCCAAAAGTGGTATCAGAGCCCCGTTCATGTTGATTAATTCAATACTTGGATCATGTTGTGTGTATATAAATTGTTTATGTGCCAAGCATGATATGGATATTGGATTATATGATGTTTATGTGCTTTGTGATTTTATGTGGTTTATTGTTTTTCCAACATTAATCGCACGATTCAATCGCAATAAAAATTATGGTGGATTCTGAATTATTTCGATTATTGATTTTTGATTGGATCAAAGTTTTAATAATCGGGGAAAAATAATTTTGAGACAAAATTTTCGAACTTGAAAATTCCATACCATTCTGACCATTCAGGCGCCCGCCCGCGCTGGACCAGGCGCGCGCGCGTTTCAGGCGCCCGCCCGTGCTGGACCAGGCGCGCGCTCGCTAGGCCAGAATGTTCTGATTTTGTTCAAAATCTGATTCTGGAATTTTTCGATAAATCCAACAAAACCAGTAACAAGACCACTTCAGACTGGCTGATCTGGAATGGGTTTTGGGTAGTTGGTTTGTGTGTGGATTTTGGGGTTTGATTTTCCTATTTGTTTTAGTCTTGTGATTCTAAGATTGGTTCAAGGTTTGGATGGCTAATCTGCGTTCATCGAGATTGTGTTTCCCAAACTTGATCGCAATCAAAGTTTCAAAGATAAAACGAAGTTAGAATTATGAAGAGTTCATAATTGCTAAAATTGAGAAACAAAGTTCTTGATTCAATGATTGGAGATCCATGTGGAATTGTGAATGCAATTGGCCTACGTTCATCGAGACCATCTATTGCTTAGTTTCGGCCACATGGACTACTTTCTTGGTTTCTTGAATTAGTGCGGGATTGTGGTTGCCTAATGGCTTAGTTCGACCGCACTTCTTGTTGTCTTGATTTGGAGATAATAACCAAAGTTGAAATAGTCTCATCCTCATAATTATAGAGAAACTAATGACACATAAATATTATACTTAAATTAATGGGATTAATTTAGTGGCTAAACTTGATGTGTAACATGTTTATATTATGTGCTCATAAATGTGTTATATGCTATATGTGATGAACCTTCAAAGAAAGTTTTAAGTCTTTTATTGCCATGCCATGATTAAAACACTTGTTAGTACATAAGTGACTCTAATGTAGATTCGCCCTAGCGAGATGCATTAAATTTATTTATGTATGAGCAAGATAGATAATGTGGGCACGCCCTAGCGGGACACATTAACTATGCGTTTAAAATGGTTAGACTTAATTGGGCGTCAAAACAGTTTTTGGCCTAGGCAAAGATGAGGTTTAACATGCTTTTTGAAATTGGATTTCTAAAAGAATCTCATAAAAGGAACTAAGAGTCATATGAGATATGATTGACAAGAGTTGTCTACCTAATTAATTTGATTTTGTGTAATCCGCCTTAGCGGACTTGAAATTAAATTAAAGTTGGATCTTAACCCATTTAAATTATATTATACATTGGATGTATATGAAGGTTATATAATTTAGTGGGAGTATTTTGTTTGAAAAATACATTATTTATCTCTTTAATGAAAGTCGGTACTTATTAAATTTTGGAAATTTTGCATATTTGTAGATAATGACTAATAACACTCAATCAATGTCGTTGCGATCGATCCTTGAGAAGGATAAGCTCGAAGAGAATGGTACTAACTTTATGGATTGGATCTGTAGCATAAGAATCGTTCTTAGGCAAGAAGATAAGTTGCACATTCTCGATGGGCCTCTCCCTGCTGAACCACCGCCTACTGCCCCTAGGGTAGAAAGGGACAATTACAAGAAACATCGTAATGATTCTAGAGATGTAAGTTGTCTCATGCTTGCTGCTATGTGTTCAAAACTCCAACAAAGTTTGGAACATTTGGAAGCCTATGAGATAGGCGTGAAGTTGAGAACCATGTTTCAAGAGCAAGCTAGGCAAGAGAGGTACAAGACCATTGTTGCATTCACTACTAGTAAAATGAATGAAGGGCAACAAGTGAGTCCTCACTTTCTTAAAATGAAAGGTTATGTAGAGCACCTTGAGAAACTTGGCTATCCAATCCCATTGGAGCTAGCCACGGATCTCATTCTTAATTCATTGCGTAAAAGTTATAATCAGTTTGTGATGAATTATAACATGCATGGAATGGATAAGAATCTCTCTGAGTTGCATGGGATGCTCAAAACTGCAGAGATAAAAATTGTGGAGAAAGGTTCTCCCGTGCTCTTGGTTCATGATGGGAAGAAGGTTGGTGCCAAAGGAAAGGGTAAGGCAAAAGTTGTCAAACCCAAAATAATCAAGGCAAAGGTTGCCAAGGCTTCTGAGGCAAAACCTGATTCACAAAAGGATGCAATCTGTTTCCATTGTCAAGAAATTGGTCATTGGAAACGTAATTGCAAGGCTTTCTTGGAAGAGCAAAAGAAGAAGAAGAGCAGCAAGGCTGCGTCGACTTCAGGTATCTATATGATAGATATTCTCCTTTCTACCACTGATTCTTGGGTATTGGATACCGGATGTGGTTCTCACATTTGTCTAAATGTGCAGGGATTAAAGAATAGGAGACTGCTTAAAGAAGGTGAAGTAGATCTACGTGTGGGGAATGGAGCAAGAGTTGCTGCATTAGCCGTAGGGACTTATGAAGTCACTTTACCTTCCGGATTAATTCTTGTTTTGAACAATTGTTATTATGTTCCGGATTTAAGCAGAAATATTATTTCAATTTCTTGTTTGGATAATGAAGGTTTTAAGTTTCTTATTGAGAATAAGTAATTTTCTATTTATTTAAATGATGTGCTTTATGGTATTGCTAATTCATTTAATGGCCTTTATATCTTGGATATCAAGAATGAAAATAATGTCTATCATGTAAATAAGAAATCTAAAACTAATGATGTAAATCATACTTATTTGTGGCATTGCCGTCTTGGTCATATTAATGAGAAGCGTATCTCAAAACTCCATGGGGACGGACTTTTGGGTTCATGTGACTTAGAGTCATATGATACTTGTGAGTCGTGTCTTCTTGGAAAAATGACTAAGACACCTTTTACTAAGTTGGGTGAAAGGGCAAGCGACTTATTGGGGTTGATACATTCCGATGTATGCGGACCATTAAGTAGCAATGCTAGGGGAGGATTTCAATACTTCATAACCTTCACTGATGATTATAGTAGATTTGGGTATGTTTACCTAATGAAACATAAAAGTGAAGCATTTGAGATATTTAGAATATTTCAAAATGAAGTAGAAAAACAACTTGGCAAAAGTATAAAGGCACTTCGATCAGATCGAGGTGGTGAATACTTAAGTCAAGAATTTGATGATCATCTAAAGAATTGTGGAATAGTTTCACAATTGACTCCGCTTGGAACGCCACAATGGAATGGTGTGTCTGAGAGGAGAAATCGGACTTTGTTAGACATGGTTCGATCAATGATGAGTCAAGTTGATCTTCCAATATCCTTTTGGGGTTACGCCCTAGAAACCGCTGCTTTCACACTAAATCAAGTTCCAACTAAATCGGTTCCAAAGACTCCATATGAGATGTGGAGTGGAAAGAAACCTAGTTTATCTTTCATGAGGATTTGGGGTTGCGAAGTCTATGTCAAGAGACTTATCTCTGACAAACTAGCACACAAATCTGATAAATGTATTTTCGTGGGATATCCTAAGGAAACTAAAGGATATTACTTTTACAACCGAGAGGACAACAAAGTGTTTGTTGCCCGAACTGGTGTCTTTCTAGAGAAAGAGTTTCTCTCTAAAGAAACCAATGGGAGTAAAATAAATCTTGAAGAAATTCGAGACCCAGAAAATAACATTGAACCAATAATGGAACAAGAACAAGAACCACAAGGAGTTGTGGAAACTGTTCAGAATACACAAGCAACTCGCAGATCTAGTAGGTTACGATCCGAACCCGAGAGATATGGATTTCTCGTAACGGATAGTAATGAGGTAGAAATCATTGAGAATGATGAACCGTCAACCTACCAAGAGGCGATGTCTTCTCCTGATTCGGACAAGTGGCTTGGAGCCATGGAATCCGAATTACAATCCATGCAAGACAATCAAGTTTGGAATTTGATTGATGCACCCGAAGGTGTAAAAACCATAGGATGCAAATGGGTCTTCAAGAAGAAGACTGACATGGATGGGAAGGTGCATACTTACAAAGCTAGGCTTGTAGCGAAGGGGTATAGGCAAGTTCATGGTATTGACTATGATGAGACCTTTTCACCCGTAGCAATGATCAAGTCTATAAGAATTTTGCTTGCCATTGCCGCATATCATGACTATGAAATATGGCAGATGGACGTCAAAACCGCTTTCCTGAATGGAAAACTCCAAGAGGATGTGTATATGACACAACCAGAAGGTTTTGAACAAGATTCTAAGGTATGCAAATTGCAAAGATCCATCTATGGATTGAAGCAAGCTTCAAGGAGTTGGAATCTCCGTTTTGATGAATCGGTCAAAGAGTTTGGTTTCATCAAGAACGAAGATGAGCCTTGTGTATACAAGAAGATTAGTGGGAGCATAGTGCTATTCCTTGTTTTATACGTGGATGACATATTACTCATTGGAAACGACATTCCGACACTTCAGTCTGTGAAGACTTGGTTAGGAAAGTGCTTCGCAATGAAAGATATGGGTGAAGCCGCATATATACTTGGCATTAAGATCTATAGAGATAGATCAAGGAGGCTACTTGGTTTAAGCCAAAGTACATACATTGACAAGGTCATTAGAAGATTCCGTATGGAAAATTCTAAGAGAGGCACCTTGCCCGTGTTACATGGAGTTTCTCTAAGCAAGACTCAATGTCCTAAGACAAAAGATGAGCGTGAGAAAATGAATGATGTTCCATATGCTTCGGCAATTGGGTCCATCATGTATGCCATGATTTGTACTAGGCCGGATGTATCTTATGCTTTGAGCATGACAAGTAGATACCAATCCGACCCTGGCGAAAACCACTAGATAGCTGTAAAAGCGATTCTTAAGTACTTGAGAAGAACTAAAGACTCGTTTTTAGTCTATGGAGGAATGGAAGATGATCTCGTTGTAAATGCTTACACGGATGCAAGCTTCCAAACCGACAAAGATGATAGCCGATCGCAATCGGGTTTTGTGTTTTTGTTAAATGGTGGAGCTGTAAGCTGGAAGAGTTCCAAGCAAAGTACAACCGCTGATTCTACAACAGAAGCTGAGTATATTGCTGCATCGGATGCTGCAAAGGAAGCTGTTTGGATTAAGAAGTTCATAACTGAACTTGAAGTGGTTCTTAGTATTGCTAATCCAATAGACCTTTATTGAGATAATAATGGTGCTATTGCTCAAGCAAAAGAACCAAGAGCACATCAAAAATCCAAACACATACTTAGGCGTTTTCATATCATTCGAGAAATCGTTGATAGGGGAGACGTAAATATATGCAGAGTACCTACTGATGATAATGTTGCGGACCCGCTAATAAAGGGACTTCCACAAGCTAAACATGATGGTCATTTTAGGTCCATGGGTATTAGATACATGGGAGATTGGGCCTAGGGCAAGTGGGAGATTGTTGGTAGTGGTGCCCTAGGCACATTTAATAAACGTTGTAATTGTTATCATTTATTTCATATCAATAAAGAGATGTTTTGATTATTATTGTTGTTCATGTTTACTTATAATAATCCCCGTCCCTAGTACTTGTTAAAGCACTAGTATAAAGGCTAAATGATCATGGGATGATCATGTTAGATTTATGGGTACTTGTTTGGAACAAGGTACTGGACATGACCCGCTGTATGAGATTTATGTCATGGTCTATGTCGAACATATATCTCATATTAGTTATGTCATTTGAATCCTTAGACATGAAGTTATTATAGTCTTCCACTCGATGAACATTGTGTTTGACATATTCAAACGCTACCTTAACACGGTAGTTATAAAGGGTATGATTGGCATAATCGGATTCCCGTTGGGAAGAATAATAAGCCAAATGGATTTGTCCCTCCACGGAGAGATGTCAAGCTTGGGCCCCTCGAAGGAATGATGTTGATGAAATGTTCGGCCGGACTCAAATGGATTGATTGGATCAATAGCATTTGAATTATCAACATATTCGGAATCGAGAAAGTATTGAACAAAACAAGTTGACTGGTTGACCATGACTTGTGTTCAATGACATCGTGGACAAAGGGATTGTGACATATTCTAAGAGGAATGCGAACTTGTATCTAGTTATACTATTTGGGTAGGTATGACGGTTTGCTAGAACCTAATCATATCTTATGGAATCATGTTTGAGCCCATTGCCAACTTAGTATAATCCTAGAGGGTCACACACAATAGAACGAATCTTAAATAAAAGGACTATATTGGCATTTAAGGTCGGAGGACTTCCAAGGAATTTCTGGAAAGATCTGGGCCTCCTGGTCAACCAAGCGGGCGCTTGGGTTGCACCAGGCGGGCGCCTGTTCAAGCCAGAAAGGGACTGGAGTTTCTGCCCAAACAGGCGGGCGCCTGGGTGGTACCAGGCGGGCGCCTGGTGCTCCCGATTGGAAAATTCCTAATTCGATTTAGGAAGGTTTTTGGCACAAGATTCCTATTTGGAATAGGTCTTAATTGTGTATAAAAACCCCAATTTGGCCAGACCATATGGACAAGTGCTTTTTGTGAGTCTCAAAGAGTTTGAGAGAGATTTTATTTTGTTCTAAGATATCCTTGATTGAGGAACAAAATAATTCACAAAATAAATTCCATATAGTTCTTTATTATATTGTGAAAGTGTGTTTCATAATATTGGTCTAGCAACCAAGATCAAAGAAGCTCCTTTGATATTCGTTCGAAGTGTGGATACCGCTAGAGGGTGAAAATCATCATCTTCAAAGTTCGTGTTCAAGCTTTGTGATCGTGATCAAGTCTTCAAGTTTCTCCACCAAAGATCAAGAGAAAATTCATAGCCATCAAGGGTTAGTTATTCCTCTATTCATCTTGTTGTATTTGATTTAATCATATGAACGGATCCATGGCTTTGGGTTTCTTAAATTTTAAATTGCTATATTCCGCTGCGCATGTTACTAGGAAACCCAAAAATTTCTTGACAAGGGATTCATCTTGTTTAACATATCTACGTGGGATGCATCAGTTGTAAAATCAAGGCATTATGTCTTTTTGTTAAAGGATATATTATATTGAGGGAGTTTCAATTCAGGCATGGCTACTGATTTTTTAAATATGGAAGCAACAGTAATTGGAAAAAATTCTACTTCAGTAGCAGAGGTATATAACTTGTTGAGATTGGTATATGGTTAGAGAATCATTGATGGATTTCTAAGGTAGCTACACTGTTAACTATATGACACAGAAAGATACATTTTCTCGATGGATTGGTAAGAGTGAAACGAGTTTTTAACTGTTGAAACGAGAGTTGATGACAACTTCAGTATTGATATTGCTTAATGGATTTGACTAGTATTACAGTTACCTAGAGGATATGATCAGTGTTATTATTCTTTAGTGGATATGTCGAGTTTTACCATTATAGTGGATTTAATATATTCATTATTCTTGGAGATGCCTCAAGGAGTAATTGAGATATTCATTCATTCAGAATGGTATGGTAGTTATGTATGCTTCGAGAAGATTGATTCATTATGAACCAAAATTATCCTACCCATAACTTGAGATTGATTGCGATTATACATCCATTGCATTGGCGAATGACTTTTGTGGAGCTATATTTGAAGTGCTTACCGACCATGAGAGTTGACGTATTTGTTTCCTCAAGAAGAGTTATACATGAGACAATGCAAGTAGAATACATGTTATATCATCCGGGAAAGGCAAGTGTAGTAGAGGATTTGACATATTGGAGATTTTGTGAGTTGATACATGGTGTGATTTTGCGATGGTGGAAGCTTTAAGTTTCTACTCTATTGAATGATTTCAACTATAGAGAATTACTAGTGTAATGAATAATGATAGACAACACGATTTTGTTCGTTGCTAGTGATGGAACTTTAACTTTTGTAACAGAGTATGTAGTCAACACTTAGTGGAACCAATATGCATAATGGAATTCAACTACAGTTACTTGAAGAGTTACATTTTATTTGTTGACACGATAAATTCTAAGCATTCAACTAAGTCCTTGAGTTGCGAATAATCTGGAAGTAAAATATCAGTGATCAGTTGGCTTGTCACAAACCTTTGAGATTTCTGAGTGGATATGAATCTATTGTGAAAAGTTTCATTGAAGGAGTTACACTGAATAGATGAGATCAATGATGTTGATTAATAGCGTATTGATTACCAAGTTTTCTCACCTTATTTATTTTGAAAGTATAAATGTTAATTCTAGTTGTTACTTATTTGTTCAAAAGATAGTTCAATTTCATGGGATGTGTACGAGCATGGTATTAGATATGGGTTTCTTATTTACATCTTGATTTTGGCAAGCATTTCAGAAGGCCTTAGGTTCAGGATTGAGATTTAGCATGGCTTTTCATCGGCAGACAGATGGACAGTTAGAAAGAACCATTCAGATTCTCGAGGATATGTTGAGAACTTGTTCAGTTGATTCTTAGAATTCGTGGGATATACCTTTACTTCTCGGGGAGTTTGCTTAATATATCAAATCTTTTGAGATATGGGGAAGAGTTAGAGATCGGGCTTGTATTCTTTCTCTTGACAAGATTCATAATGTGTTTCATGTTTCGATGCTTCGAAAGTATCCTTAGTTGTTTGATTCGTTTGGTAAGTTATTCTAAAATTCGGGACGAATTTTCTTTAAGGGGGAGTGATTGTAATGACCCCAAAACCCGTTCCTAATTATTTTATAGTTTTGGGAATTTTAATTTGAACTTATGTGTGCATTTTATGTGTTAGAAAATATTTTTATGACTTGCATATATTATTTGAGCATATGTGGTAGTTAAAGTGTTAGTAGAAACTTTGTTAAAAGAAATAAATGAGTTAGTTGAAACTTTAGGGTCCAAAGTGTAACTTTAAAGTTCAGGGGCTTAAGTGTTGACTTTGAAAGTTGGGTGACCAATTTGCAAAATGGGAGAAGATTTTTATAAAAACAAGCTTATCCTTCTCTCCTTCCTCTGTGTTAACCAAACATTCTGCAACTCTCCCGTACTTTCCTAGGGTGAAAGAAAAGGGTAAGTTCAACCCATTTCGATTTAATTCTTTTTATTTACTTATCCGTTTTAAAATCTAATTATATAAAAATGATCAGGGCGTTGAGTAGGTCATTTCTACACGAACAAAACATATTTCTGCGATACTTTTTCCGGAAATAGATAAATTACTAATTCCCCTTAAATAGTAAAATGGTCATATATTTGATATATGTGTGATATGTGGTGAAATTATTGTGAAATGAATTTATTTGTGATACTTGTTTATTTGGGACAAAGGGAGTATAATTATACTGGGTAAGTGACTTGGTTTGTATGCAAGGGTGTATATGGAATATGTTTATATCCTGAGAATGTTAGTATAAGTGTTTGAAAGTATACTCCTACTTGTGGGACGGTAAAATATTAACTTGAGTTAAATGTTAAATAAGTATATTATAAAATTATACTATTATTCTTGGGACGGGGAAATGTATGAAAGTATCCCTAAATGAGTATATTGGTATATTAGAAAAATTATATTTATAATTGATACTAGTAATTGTTAATTTTGTGATTTGGGTAATATTTGTTATACTTGTAATTTTGGGATGAAGGGAGTATATAGAATTGGTTCTAGCTGGGTGTTGTAATGGTTTGGAAACTCAATTTGTATCCTTAATGAAGTTGCCAAAGTATGTAGTATATGTGTTACTTGTGGGACGGAAGGAGTAAAAATGAACTAAAGAAGAAATCTGAGATTTGACACAAAATGGGAGGGGGCGCGCGCACCCTAAATAAGGAGGCGCACGCACCCCATTGTTATCAACTAGGCAAAGTGTTTGATCAAGGGAAGCGAGCGCACCCTTTTGGGTGGGGCGCGCGCACCCTTAAGTGACCACAAATTGTGAGGCTTCTGATGGAAGGGAGCGCGCGCACCCTATTGGGTGGGGCGTGCGCACCTCCTCTGTTTTCCAAGTTTGATAGTTTGTTCAAGTTGGATACAAGAGGACAATTGTTTGTGTAGTCCTTGAGGTTGTTTAGGACCCAAACGTGAATGTGTATGACTTTTATGTCGTTGATGAAAAAGATTGGGTTGTGACTAAATGTCCTTGTTATGGACTCTTTATGAGAAATCTTTTGTGTGCATCTTGTGATGTATTTGGCTTAGTTCCTTCTTGGATTAAATGCCTCGGGTTTTGTTTAGCAAGTATTCATTACTGTGCTTCTTGTGAAAAGTCCAGCCGGTCTTGTTGTAGAGTCAGCCAATGGAAGAATTATAGTGGTACATGTAAGTCCACTATAAGGCTTTCCATTGGAGCTTCTGAGTCAGCCAATGGAAGAATTATAGTGGTACAGGTAAGTCCACTATAAGGTTTTCCATTGGAGCTTCTGAGTCAGGCGGTGGGAGAATTATAGTGGCACACAAGCCAAGTTCACTATAAGGTGTCCACTGCGCCTTCTTTGTTTTCCCAGTCCAGATTGGCCTTGGATGGGATGAATTGCTCCCTTTGGTGAGTATTTGGGTTATGACTTTGTGTCATATTTCCCTCTCTGGTTACTTTGGTTCTATTGGTTATGGTTTGGTTTTCGGGATCCCGGCTTCAGCTATTTATGCTGCTCAGATGGTTTTCTCTTATGGATTTCTCAGATGGTATTCTCATCGGTTATGGTTATTGGGTAAACCTTGGCTTGGTATCCACCGGAGTGTGGGCTATGTGGTAATTGTGGTATATGAGTTGATGTTATCTCTCATGTTATGTATTATATGCTATGTGATTACTTGTTGATATAGTTTCTTTATGATTATCATATCAGCATGTAACGTAGTTGCATTTTAGTAACTTACTGAGATTTATTCTCACCCTTTATTTGTTCACTGTTTTAGATAAGGCGGGTCCAGGGGATAGGACACTTGGCACGGGAGGACGTTGGAGTGGTAAGAGTTGGGACTTGTTTTGTTAAGGTTGCATTATGTAAATGTGAAACCTTTTGGGTAGAGTTCTGTTGTCACACCTATTTTGGATCATGTTGGTGTATGTACATTTGTTTAAAAGTTTGTAAGCCTTCGGGCTAAGTACTTTCGTTGTGAAAGTTGGTTGTAAAGTTTGTTTAAAGTTAATTGAAGTCTTTGAACTTCAAGTGTGTTTTTGCTAAACTTTATAAAAGTACATTTCGAATTTTTTTTTTCAAAAAGAGTTTTATAACGTCTTCCACTCGTGTCCCGAGCATGGGTCCAAGTAGGACCACGGGTCTGGGGCGCGACAATAAAGTGTGTTATCCTCACCGAGTCGATGTTTGGAATACACTTCCCAAAAAGCCAAGTCGATAGCTAAAATGCCTAATACATTCAAACCCAAAAATCTTGCATGTCTCTCCCCCAATAAGAGACAAAAATACTATGCTCTCTGAGTCATCTTCGATTACATACTCTGTCAAAAAAATGAAAAAGAGACGCAAAAGAGATGCCCGCTAGATTGAAAACCCGAGGCGGTCTAGGCAAAAATCAGGGTGCGTCACAAAAAAAAAAAGAAAATAAAGAAAATAAAATAGGGAGAACATTCTTCAAATCATTTCTTCTTCAACCTTCCTCTTTCAAATCCATCAAGCGGGAGAGCACTCTTTTTCAATTCAAAACAGCCTCATAAGCCTGTTCATGAAGTCATCTACAACATACAAGATTCTTGGGGCTTGACTTAGACCAAACCATGAGATCAACATGGGGGAATAGATAATGTTTCTCATCACCTTCTCTAGAGACTTTTCGGACATGAAATTCTAGAGTGATACAAAAGTACGCCTAGCCTACTTAGAGCTTGCACATCATTGGTTGTCAGACAAATAGTTGTCTCTCTTGACACAACATGACTAAAGGAACGATCTAGACGGATCATTTTGCACAAGGCAAACGAGTCTCAAACGAGACAACCATCAAGGAAACTCCGTAGCATCATCTCTGCAGAAAACCTGATTAGGTCCCAACTTGTCAAAACAGGTCCCCGCACACACACACAAATCAACACATACAGTTCATCACTAATAAACAAAGTCAAATTTCTTGCTAGAACAGGTTCTACTTGTTGTATTAACAGGTACAAGAACCAACCCGTGCTCAAACACAATCCCCACAGAATTCAGACACTTCTGTATCCAGGACTTTCAATGTGGGAGCATTGGAAGAGGATAATGTCCAGTACGTTCGATCAACCATTGACGAGGACATTCAGAAGTCTACAAATCAACATCAAATTCAGAGTTTCTGCATCCAGGACTTTCAATGAGGAATTGGAAGAGGATAATGTCCAGTACATTCGATCAACCATTGACGAGGACATTCAGAAGTCTACAAATCAACATCAAATTCAGAGTTTCTGCATCCAGGACTTTCAATGAGGAATTGGAAGAGGATAATGTCCAATAAGTTCGATCAACCTTTGACGAGGACATTCAGAAGTCCACATCTACATCAAAACCGTCCAGTACTTTCAATGATGAATTGGAAGAGGACATGTTCAGTACTTTCGATCAGCCATTGAAAGAGAACATCCAGGGATCCAGTACTTTCAATCAACTATTGAAAGAGGATAATATCCAGTACTCTCAATGTAAAGCATTGATTGAGGATATTCCCCAACAACTTCAACACAGTCTGCAACACAGTCTGCACCAGCAACACCGTCAACCACGACACTCGATCTACAACAGAGGGCATATTCAGAATTGGGTCAAGGACATTGATTCCTCAGTACGGGTAACTCTCTAAACTCTAAACTTTACTTACCGCAATATCGCTTTCAAAATGATTTCCAAAATACCTAAAACCACCGTTTTTTCGTGTTTTCGGAGTCGAACTACGTTTGGTCTGATTTCCTTCCAAGGAATACGTAGGCAGCTTTTTAGCACGACCATACCCAAAGTTCTAAATGGTGTCTTTTCTATCGACGACGTTACTTCTTCCATAAGTATCGTCGTCGAGGGGCTCTGTAGACACCCCATTTTGAACTTAAAATTATGATTACACTATTCTTGTGTCTCGCGTTTGTGTTTGGATGAAAACTCGTTAGTTTTGGCATATTTCATTAAGTTTCTGACTGACTCCATTAGTTAGGGGCTAAACTGAACAAAGAAACTATAGACAAGGATAAAACAGTAATGTTGCACTGGATGCCTCGTACGAGACATCTCCTTTGTTTGCGAGTCTGATTCACTTTCCTTCTCCGTCCCGATCTCTTTCTTGGCCAACACTCTCCTAATCCGGGAAACATATCAGTAGGATACTTCCTGGAGGTTTCCTATTGATTCCTTACCTAATTAAACCTCTCTACTTGGTCCCTAAGCAATCTAAGCCTATAAATAAAGAGTCTTTTAAACCTAGACTCTCCTAATGCTAAGTTAATGATCCCTTGACCACAAAAAAGAGGTTAACAATTCTTTAATCAGTCTATCCCAAAAGAATCCCGTTTTTATTCCTCCCTCACACCTAAACACCACCAAAAACTCATCTTTTCAAGCCAAAGTCATCACAAAACTCTTGGATCTTCAAAGCCTTAGTCAAGGCCATCAATTGGAATCTCAAGAACGCTTTAGGTAAACTCCTACGCTTTTAATCTCTACTTTTCATCTCCTTCTTTGTTTTAGAGTAGTGTAATCCCATCAAAAGGATCAGCCTAGAGCCTCTCTAATCCATGGAGATGGTCTCGAAGCACATGATCCAACATTCCAATAATTAAGAAATTAATTATTGGTTTTACTTGTTTTAATTGTTTATTCTTTATTTGATTGAAAACACCTAAGCAAGACCAATCCTAGATTGGGTGGATTGGGTGCTCCTTGACCTTCCAAATCCATAACTTAACCCCCGAACTCAAGAATCTCGCGGTCCGTGTTCCGTTCAACAACATGGTGGCGACTCTCAAATCAAAAAGGCAGCGGGTATCTTCTCGGGTGCAAACAGTGGGGATAAAAATTTGCTCTGTTTCTCTACATCCTGAAAGTCCTGAGACATCTTGAACACATCAACTTGTCCAGCAACCTGCAACTCAACGGCAACAATAATTTGATCATTTACACGTGATTTATTTGCAGGTAAATTTATCCCTATTTTTCAGGTAGCCATTGCGGAAATTGTGGGCATGATCGAACAAAGCGTGGCTTAGTTGAAGACTGAGTCAAGGAGCTAGGGGGATCATCTTAAAACTGGATAAGCCCTAACCAACTCTCTGAGATATAAGGCTCATTTATTCAGTTTTTGGTGTTAATTATTTTGTTATAAATAGCAAGCACGAACAATGTAACACACACACTCACGAGATAGAGCTTTTACTCTTGTTCTTTGTACTCCATTAAAACTCGAAAGGCAATACTAACGAAGTTTCTTCCCCGAGGTTTTGTGCCGGCGAACAAGTTGTTCAAGGGCTTTCCTCGTTAAAATTCTCGTGTTCATTTCTATCTTTAAGTTTCTTTGCAATTATATTCCATTGTGCCCAATAATCTTACTTAGAAGTTGAATTGAGAAATTTGACCAAAACAATTTGGCGCCGTCTGTGGGAAGCTTTGGTCTTTTAATTGTTAAAAGAACTTGAGATGTCGACAGCAATGTCCTCAGCCATGACTTCGGTTGGTGCGAGCTCAACAGTGAGCACAAACCCAGCTTCATCAACGGTGATACCTTCAACTCAGCACATCGGTGGTGTTTCACAGCCAATTCAGATCCATGATGGAGTTCCTGTTACTACAACCCAGGAAGTCACAATTGACATAGCCTCCAACTTGACCGCCATGCTGCGTGAAGTGAGGAACCAGATCCTAGTTCAGAATGATACTTCTACCATGCTGATGAATCACGTTGCCAGGTTGCAGAATGAAGTATCTTCTCTTCAGGGGGGAACGCCAATGGTGCAACAGACTAGCTTCCCTAGCATCTTCCAGTCTGTTACTCCTAGTGCGCCTTCCAACCTGTACTCTCCTTATCAACCTCGGAGACTTACTTTTGAGGGAGACACTGCTGGACCCTCTGGATTTGGTGGATTCACACCGGTAGCCAGTCTGACCAATAGTACCGTTGTTAATCCTGAAGCTATTGCTCCAACCTCAACAACGTTGCTGACCCCTTCAACAGCGGTGGCAGGCGGTTTAAACCCTCTACCTGATTTCAATCATTTTAATAATTATCAATTTGCTGTTCCTAACAATGATGCAGGTAGCCTGCTTAGCCGTCAAATGCAGGAGTTGAGAGAGTTAGTCATGAACGTACCAGGGATGACCATGCCACACAACCAGGCATCTCCAACATGCTACAATGAATCACGCTTCGCTCCAGCCATAGCCAACGTGGTCATACCGAAGAAGTTCAGCCCGCCTCATATGAAGCAATACGACGGAACAACGGATCCAGCTGAACATGTTGCACTATACCAGGAGAAGATGGATGTTGTCCATATTCCACCTCAATACAAGGAAGCATGCTTTTGCAGGGGTTTTGGCTCTACTCTCACAGGGGCAGCTTTGAGATGGCTCATTAGCCAACCTTTGGGTTCTATTGGATCATACGCTCAGCTTATTAACCTGTTCACTAATCAGTTTTCATGCAACAGGGTGTTTGAAAAGCTGACAAGTGATCTTTATAGGGTGGTCCAACAACCTGATGAGCTACTGAAGGACTATCTGAGCAGATTCAACAGGGAGGCAGTGAACATATCCAACCTGGACACTGTGACTGCAATTGAAGCCTTCAGGATGGGACTCAAGAAAGACTCTCCGTATTATGATGACTTGGTGATGACGCCATGCAGAAGGCTGGATGAGATAAGAACTAGAGCTTCCAAATTCATCAGGTTGGAGGAGGACAAGTTGCTCCAGGATAAAACAACCAAGAAGAATGCAACTCCAGACCCTCCTAGTGGCAGAGCTGATTCATCCCATTCTGGTGGCAAGATGGAAACATCTCACTCCAGATCTAATAGGGGCAAACCCTACTCTAAACCCGACTCTTCTAAAGTTCATATTGTTGATGATAATGATGAGGATGATGATTCTTCTTATCCAAGAATTGATGACTATTGTTTTTCCGTTGATATTGCAGGATTAATCAATGCCTTGGACAACCTGGGTGAGAAAGCAAGGTGGCCCAAGAAAGCTGACAAGCCTTCAATTTGGAAAGACAAGTCCAAGTGGTGCGCCTATCATGAAGATTTTGGGCACACTACGGAAAATTGTATTGCACTCAGGAAGGAGATCAGCCACTTGTTATCCAAAGGTCTCCTCAAAGAGCTACTTGGCAGAAGGCGTGGACGTGTTAAAGATCGTGCGGGCGACCAAGAAAAACAACCTGAGGGTCCACCATCCCATCCACCTCCAACCAGAGTGGTCAACATGATCATTGGAGGCTCAGATATCTGTGGCACAACCTATTCGGCAGCCAAGCGTCGTGCTGCAGAGGCAAAGGAGGACAGGTCCTATTTGCCCTCAAGATCGGTCGGAAAGGACAAGGGTCAAGAAATTTCTTTTGATGAAGATGATAGGGTCACCATCCAGGATCCACATCATGATGCCTTGGTCGTAAGCTTACAAGTTGCAAACTGTTTGGTGAGGCGCATCTTGATAGATAATGGAAGTTCAGTAAACATCGTAACAACGGATGGCTTGAAAGGAATGGGCATCCCGCTTGAGAATGTGACTAAGAGTTCCTCAGTCTTGGTCGGATTCAGTAGGGAGACGAAGCATACTTTTGGAGAAATTACTTTCCCGGTCTATGTTGAAGGGATTAACTCCATGGAGAAGTTCTGCGTAATAGAATGTCAGTCATCCTATAACATCATACTGGGTAGACCCTGGATTCACAATGTAAAGGCCATGCCCTCAACTTACCACCAGTGTCTCAAGTTTCCAACACCTTGGGGAGTAGTCAAGGTGTTAGGAGATCAGCAAGCTGCTAAAGAATGTTACAAGGTATCCATGAAGGCAGCCAGCAGTCCCAGGCAAGCATAGCAATTACAGAGAAAGGCTCGGGATGTACTTGAAACGGCAGAGTTTGATATCAAGGAGGTGCATCTTGATCCTTCTAATACCGATGTCAAAGTTCTTATAGGTGCATACTTACCTCCTAATGTAGAGGAGCAGATCATTCAATTTCTAAGGAGCAGGATGAAGTGCTTTGCTTGGAAGCATGAAGATATGACTGGAATCAGCAAGAATGTTATAACCCACAAGTTGAACGTGGACCCAAATGCCAAACCTGTTCACCAAAAGAGAAGGAAGTTCGCTCATGAACGTAATCAGATTATCAGGGAAGAAGTAGAGAGGTTGCTAAAGTCCAAGATGATCAGAGAGGTTGACTACCCCAAGTGGTTGGCCAACGTGGTGGTCGTAGAAAAGAAGAATGGGAAGTGGCGAGTCTGTGTGGATTTTACAGACTTGAATAAAGCATGCCCTAAGGATCCTTTTCCTTTGCCTCATATTGATGCCCTGGTTGACGCGACAGCTGGACATGAGGTCTTGACATTTATGGATGCCTATTCAGGATTTCAACAAATTCAGATGGACCCTTCGGACTAAGAAGATACGGCGTTTATCACTCCAGATGGTATATACTGCTTCATCGTCATGCCCTTTGGATTAAGGAATGCAGGGGCAACCTATCAGAGACTGGTCAACATGATGTTCAAGGACCAGCTTGGGAAGACTATGGAAGTGTACATTGACGACATGGTGGTGAAGTCCAAGTGTATTGAAGACCATGCCCGAGATCTAAAGGAAGCTTTTGACATCCTGGAAGCTTTCAACATGAAGCTCAACCCTTCAAAATGAAACTTTGGTGTTAAGGCAGGAAAATTCCTTGGCTACATGGTAACCAAGAGAGGCATTGAAGCAAGTCCAGAACAGATAAAGGCCATTGTCAACTTGAAGTCCCCAAAGAATATTAAGGAAGTGCAAAGGCTCACAGGCAAGGTGGCAGCCCTGACCAGGTTCATCTCCAAATCATCAGACAGGTGCAGGTTGTTCTATGACGTGTTGAGGAAAAACAAGTTGTTCCAGTGGACAGAAGAGCACGAAGCAGCCTTCAACCAGCTTAAAGACTATTTAACAAAGCCTCCTCTACTTTCCAAACCTGAAACCGGTGAAGCTTTGTACCTCTACCTTTCAGTATCAGAAAATGCAGTCAGTGCGGTCCTATCAAGGGAACAAGATGGTACTCAACTTCCTGTTTATTATGTAAGTAAATCTCTTCTAGATGCTGAAACCAGGTACTCCCATCTTGAGAAACTTGTTCTTTCTTTGATAACTGCTTCTATTAAGTTGCGCCACTATTTTGAAGTTCATCCTATTATTGTGAGGACTAACTATCCTATCAGGAACGTAATGAGAAAACCTGAGATGTCAGGAAGGATGGCAAAATGGTCTGTGCAGCTTAGTACCTATGATATTCAGTATGAAGCAAGGACCGCAATTAAGTCACAAGCCCTAGCTGACTTTGTAGCAGATTTCAGCCCTGACCTTCAACCTGAAGTTGAACTTGAAGTCCAGCAACTTGAAGGTTCAGGCTGTTCCATGTTTTGGACACTTTATACAGATGGAGCATCAAATGCTAGGGGCACAGGTTTGGGCATAGTCTTGAGATCCCCCCAAGGAGAACTAGTTCCACAGGCTGTAGCTTGTGAATTCCAAGCTACAAATAACGAGGCTGAATATGAAGCCCTCATCATGGGTTTGGTTACTGCTTTAAGTTTAAATGTTAAATATCTCAATATTTATAGTGATTCCTTGTTATTGGTTAACCATTTTAATGGGTCTTATACAGCAAAGCATAGCAGGATGTTAAGTTATCTGCAATATGTCAAATCCTTGGCGGGACAATTTGAAGAACTTACATTCCAACAAATCCCAAGGGAAGAAAATGCTGAAGCTGACGCGTTAGCCAACCTTGGATCAAGTTGCAGGAGCATGTTGAACAATTCTATACCTATAATTCACATCCTACATCCTGCAATAGACCAGCCAGAAACCAACCAAGTTGATGATCAACCAGAGACATTGAACGACACCTCTAACGGAGAGACATCTTGGACACTGCCCATAATAACATTTCTGCAGGATGGAACAGTGCCACAAGGTGTCAAAAATGCGAAAGCTTTCAGGATGAAGGTATCTAGATTTGTATTAATTGATAACATCCTATTTCGTAAGTCTTTTACAGGTTTGTACATGAGATGCCTGGATCAACAACAAGCTAAACAAGTTTTGAGAGAGCTGCATGAAGGTGAATGTGGCAATCATTCTGGGGGCAAGTCACTATCTTCTAAGGCATTAAGAACAGGGTACTATTGGCCAACTATGCGTCAGGATGCCATCAATTACGTTCAGAAATGTGATTCTTGTCAGAGACATAGCAATATCCTGCATCAACCTGCTGAACCTCTCCACCCTATTTTATCACCGTGGCCCTTCATGCAATGGGGGATGGACATTGTTGGAAAGTTTCCTAAAGCACCTGGAGGCAAAGTGTTCATGTTAGCCATGACTGATTACTTCTCAAAATGGATAGAGGCCGAAGCTTTTGTTCAAGTTAGAGATAAAGAAGTGATTTTATTCCTGAAGAGGAACATCATCA
This sequence comes from Campanula takesimana, assembly GCA_026119855.1. NCBI lineage: Eukaryota > Viridiplantae > Streptophyta > Magnoliopsida > Asterales > Campanulaceae > Campanula > Campanula takesimana. The sequence goes on from JAOWBW010000003.1 coordinate 2,742,282, forward strand.
GTAGGTTTGGTGTCCCTTCAGAAATTATTTGTGACAATGGTTCCCAATTCATCAGTAAGAAGACTCAAGATTTCTGTACAAGATGGGGAATCAAGTTGATTACTTCAACACCGGTACATCCTCAAGCCAACGGCCAAGCAGAATCCAGCAACAAGTTGATTATGAACAACCTGAAGAAACGTCTTGATCAGAAGAAAGGAAGATGGGCTGAAGAATTGCCACTAGTGTTATGGGCAGATAGAACAACTCCAAAAAATGCAACAGGACAAACTCCTTTCTCTCTAGTTTATGGAACTGAAGCTGTTATTCCAGTAGAATTTTCCATCCCAACAGCAAGATACGGCTTAATAACTCCAGAAGACAACCAGATTATACTTACTGAAGATCTTGATACTATTGATGAACTAAGAGATTTGGCCAAGATCAGGATGGCAGCTTATCAACAGAGAATTGCCAAGTCTTACAACAAGAATGTGCGCATTAGGAGATTTCAAGTTGGAGACATGGTACTCCGAAAGGTCTTTCAGAACACAAGGGAATTGAACGCTGGCAAACTTGCAGCCAAGTGGGAAGGTCCCTACCTTGTAGATGCAGAGGCTGGTAAAGGGGCATATTGGCTCTCCACCTTGGATGGGGTTAGAATACCAAGAAGTTGGAATGCAATCCACCTTAAAGCATATTATATGTAAGTTGTAGCTTGTCCATTCAATTCCGAGAATCAGGTATGATTTAATTAAGTTTTGTTTTAGTATTTTTATTTCCAACTTATTTATTTTTCAAACACATACTGACTTAAGCATCGGAGGGGTGTTAGCCAAGCTAACCCCCACCCCTAACATGTGTTTGTTTTGCAAGGATACATGAAATTCTAACTTGGATCGACGTGATCAACATGTGAGTTCGCTAGGATTAACAACTTGAGTTGTTCAGATTCAAGGTTTCCAACTTGCTCAACGAAATACTGGAGAGGGGTGTCACTGTTTACTTAAGCCAGTAAGTTCATTGATGATAAATCTTATGCATTTTTTCTTACAAATCTGCACTCAGGATTAAAAGTTTTCACTTTTCAAAGGTTTAAAGATTGTACATCTTTCACAAGAATAAAGGTTCATACACCTTCGCCCGTGCGCACGTTTTTCACATTTGTGTAAGTTGTAAGGTGGCCAGTGTAACTTGTTACATATTGTTTACCATCTTGCACTTAGACAACTTGTGAACTCAAGTCATTTACAGTTGGTTGTAGCATTAACATGTTACCAAGAACAAAATTTTTAAAGATTGAAACATCTTCTCATTCACAAGTGCTAGTATTTACATGTTTCATTCTTCTTTTCTTAAAGGCCAACTTTAACAAGTTGCATTTACATTGTCACCTTAAATTACAAATAGCATCATAAAGAAAGTCAATCAGTACCAAAGTAAGGATCATACATCCTGAAACTGTTCAAACTATACTTAACATCCAAAAACTCAAACTCATGCTAGCAGCATGACATGAGTTGACTACAACAAAAACATAAAACTTGTCCAAACTAAAACGATTACATCCTAAGGTTATCTAATTGTTTACGAGGACATCCCCCTCGTTGATAAAACTAAATTACTTAAAGCCTAAAGGAAATTGTTTTAGTTACTAACACCCTGCAGGAACAAAGAAATAACTTACCTTTCAAGCATCCGCCTTGACATCTACATTCTCGTCAACCTGCTCAGCAGCGGCACCCTGGGGCTTAGAACTAACCTCTCCAGCTTCTTCATCCTTGATCCCCTTCAGTGCAGCCTGTTCATCGTCAAGGTTCCATTCTGTATGCTTCCCAGCTTGATATTCTTCTATCATCTGAATTCTAGCTTCAAACACCATCTTGCCCGCTTCTTTGGTCAACCTTTCTTCCAAAGCCTCTAGGCCCTCTCTATTCAGTCTGTTCATCTCGGCCATCCTCATTGTCCACTCCCTAATCTCTTTTTCCATGGCTACAATCTTAGAATCCTTTTCCAACAGCTTTTCCTCAGCATCTTGTTTGGCTTGCAAGGATTCCTCTGCTTTACCCCTCCAAAGTTGGACTTCATTAGTCAACATGTTTGTGGCATCCAGAACCTGAAGTTATTAGAATTAGGTGGATGTTGATTGAAGAACCAATTAGCATAAACGTTTAAAAAACTTACCTTCTTAGCAAGCTTTTTTTCAAAAGGTTCTGAGGCATCCAAGTCAATTAAATCAGCCTTTCTCTTCTTGAAAGCCACCATGTCCCCTATCATCAACTTGGGTTTAGAACTCTCAGCCTTTGGAGGTTTTGCATCTTAAATTTTTGGCTTCTTGAACCTTGCAATCAAGTTGCTAACGCCACCTAAACTCACTTGCGAAGGAGTAGCTACAACCAAGATAGTATACAGAGTTAGTAAGAGCATTAGGTTCCAGAAATTCGGCACCTTTTGGAAAATATTTCTTCATATCTTCAACATCGGCCGGTGCGAATTCACATCTTTCATCATCGGGGTGATCTATGAACCCTAAGCAAGCAAAACCCTCAGGAAGACCCTCCATCCTAAGCACGAAAATATGAGAATTTGAGAAGGAAATAATAGAAACTCACCAAAAACTGACGAGGAAAACGGTGGAACCCTCAAGAAGCTTTTCTTTTCTGATGAAGTTGAAGAAGAGACCCTCTTTTAAAACCCCTAGCAGTTATAGACTCCTAGGAGGAGTTATAGCCCTATTATCTCTCTGCAACCGCCACTTCTCCTCCTATAAGCACAATAGTGGTTGCCAACAATTTAATGTTGAATTTTTCGACTTCATAACTTCCTTTTTAAAATTCAAAAAATTCAGGGGCAATTGTTTGGGGATAAAAATTTGCTCTGTTTCTCTACATCCTGAAAGTCCTGAGCCATCTTGAACACATCAACTTGTCCAGCAACCTGCAACTCAACGGCAACAATAATTTGATCACTTACACGTGATTTATTTGCAGGTAAATTTATCCCTATTTTTCAGGTAGCCATTGCGGAAATTGTGGGCATGATCGAACAAAGCGTGGCTTAGTTGAAGACTGAGTCAAGGAGCTAGGGGGATCATCTTAAAACTGGATAAGCCCTAACCAACTCTCCGAGATATAAGGCTCATTTATTCAGTTTTTGGTGTTAATTATTTTGTTATAAATAGCAAGCACGAACAATGTAACACACACACTCACGAGATAGAGCTTTTACTCTTGTTCTTTGTACTCCATTAAAACTCGAAAGGCAATACTAACGAAGTTTCTTCCCCGAGGTTTTGTGCCGGCGAACAAGTTGTTCAAGGGCTTTCCTCGTTAAAATTCTCGTGTTCATTTCTATCTTTAAGTTTCTTTGCAATTATATTCCATTGTGCCCAATAATCTTACTTAGAAGTTGAATTGAGAAATTTGACCAAAACAACCTGTAATTATCCTAATGAAAATTTAAAAATTGTTATTGATACACTAATATAAATACTATCAATACCGATTTTTAGATTCTCATTAAAATAATTAAAAGTAGCTTAAATTATTGCTCAAAGTTCATTCGTAATAACGATGAAAAAAGATGTACTCCCTCTGTCCCTAAATGAGTGTCCAAATTTCATTTTAAGGGACACTGAAAATCTCAACTTTTTGAACAATTTGGTAACAACGATTCATATATAATCTTGTAATCTCCTTTCCAAACCTTTAGTTTTGCATGTATAAAGAAACCGGTGAATTTTTTTTCCAAAAAAAACGTTTAGGGAGAAAGTTATGTTAAAAAAAGACACTCATTTAGGGATAAAGATTTCTTGAAAATGGATACTCATTTAGGGACAGAGGGAGTATTATCTTTCGGGGACAGAGGGAGTATAACGGTACTTAAGAGTTTTTCCATCTATTTGAATGAGCACAGACAGAGAGTATTCATTTACATTACAACTTCCCTCCCAAAATTGTACTGTAGTTACTTGGATACTTTTTATTCTTGATAATAACAACAATAGCATTCATTTTAAGGAGGGGTAATTTTATTATGTGAGACGTCCCATTCTCATACTAAACAACCAATATTATTTGGACGGGTGCTGATGGTTTTCAAGAACAGATCCAAACCACTCCTTCAATAAATAAAAAAATGGGTTGTTGATTTAGATGACAAAGAAATTATTATCAATTCTGTTAAGTTTGATTAGGAGTGGTTATGTCAGGGCTATAAATGACCATCTTCTGCGAGAATATGATTCTGGAATCCAAAATATCAACTCTGTTTTGACTTTTCCCCTTCTTTTAGATATGAGCGGAGCTAAAAGATTAGAAGGCAAAGTAGCCATAATCACAGGCGGAGCTAGCGGAATCGGTGAGGCCACGGCTCGTGCTTTCGCCCATCATGGTGCTCGTGGAATCGTGATTGCTGATATCCAGGATGAGCTCGGCCAGCAAGTCGCGGAGTCTATAGGGTTAGACTGCTGCGCCTTCATCCACTGTGATGTCACAGATGAGGATCAAGTCAAATCCATGATTGAATCAACGGTACAGATCTACGGACAGCTAAACATCATGTTCAGCAACGCAGGAACCATAAATCAATCCGAACAGACAATCATTGACTTTGACTTTATAAAGTTTGACCGTCTCTTCGCAATCAATGTCAGGGGAATGGCTGCGTGCGTGAAGCACGCAGCGCGTGTGATGGTCGGTCTGGGCGTGAAAGGTTGCATTGTGTGCACGGCTAGTGTGGTAGGGAGCATGGGGGTGGTAAAGTGGACGGATTATAGTATGTCGAAGCACGCGGTGATTGGGCTGGTGAAATCTGCTAGCAAGCAGCTCGGGGAGCACGGGATTCGAGTTAACTGCGTGTCGCCTTTCGCGGTGGCGACGCCGCTGCTCTGTAGCTCACTCGAGAAAGGGGAGAGCCAAGTAGAGGAGATGTTTCGATCGCTTTCGAGTTTGAAAGGGAGTGTGTTGAAAATTAAACATGTAGTTGATGCGGTTTTGTTCTTGTCTTCGGATGACTCTGCATTTATCACAGGTCATGATCTTGTTGTTGATGGTGGCTTTACCGCTTGATGTTAGTGAAGTAAATTTGCCAAAGAGGTCTGACTCAGACCATGTTTAATGGTGAACCAATTTTGGTTCACCAAGTGCAATTTTGTGAACCAAATTTGGTTCATGGCAATTAGTGGTGAACCAATATTCGTTCATGGCCATGAACGAAAATTTTCGTTCATTTCATGAACGAATTCGTGAACGAAAATTGGTTCGAGCTATATGTGTATTTTGTAATTTTGACATTTTTTAAATTATATTTTTAAAATAAAAATATTAAGAATGTTTATAAATTATTTTTCTCTATAAATAGAGTCTAATTTTATAATATTTGACATAATTGTAATATTTCACTATTTAAAATTAATTAAATAAAAATTAATGTATATATTTGACACTATTTTAATCTTTTATATATTTAACTTTTCTCATGCGCCAAACGACGTTGCTTATGTCAAAATGCCAAAAAGTTCACTTTCTTTTTTGATTTTTTTTTTTCATATGTGTAATCCTTCAAATGTCGTAATTTGATTTTATTTATGAATGTTTAATTTTGAAAATTGCACAATTAAGTAAAACAATAAAATGAATAATTAATTATTTTTATTTTTAATGACATTAATAAAAAATTGTATTTAGTTATTTACATTATTAATTTATAACAACGAATAACTATTTAAAAAATATATTTGTGAACGAATATTCGTTCACCACTACAGAATGTGAGCTGGTGTGAACGAAATTTCGTTCACAGACCAGTTTCATTCACGTGGTGAACGAATTTTTCGTTCACCATTAAGCATGCTCTCAAGCGGCATCCGGTGTCCATTTATATATGAAAGGTAAGATGTTCAATCCCCCACCAAATGCACATTCAAGTATGCCCTTATAATAGCTTCAGACATTATTAATAAAAAGTCCTTTTTTATAATAAAAAAAATAAAATAGTGAAGTAAATTTGAAAATGCTGCAACAAAAAATCCTCCTTCTGTTTGTTTATGGATTAGATTTGGTCACATCCATTGTGGCATATGTCTGAATCTCATCTGCAACGGATCCCTTGCTGCAAAGTCTCATCCATGGTGAAGTGGCTACCTACGAACTGCTCCCTCCGTTCCACCCGAATTAGGATTTTTGATTGGGCACGGGGATTAAGGAAAAAGTGATAGTGGAGTAGGTGTTGTGAGTATGAAAAGTGAAGTAGGAGAGATAAAGTGGGTAGATAATAATGGAGCATACTGCATTTCTGACATCCGTACTATTGCAAGAATATCACTTTAACATCTGTACTATCTAAACAACAAAAGCAATCTGCGTACTATAACAAATTAGCAAAAGTAACCAAAATCGTTAATAAAGTTAACGGACGTTAATAGGCGTTAGTAACTTAACAAGCTAAATAACTGGTTCAGCCCTACTCTATGCATTTGTTACAATTAGATGTAAAAACTAACAAAGTGTTAGTTTTTTGACGAATTATAAGACATGTGCACAACACATGACTTTTTAAGGGGCATTTTTGTCATTCCACCTGAACGGCAACTCCTCATCTTCTCAAGATTCCGGCCATCTCTCTCACATCTACGCCCCTTTAAATTCCGGCCAGCTCCTCCAACTCCGGTAGAGTTTAGAGCTTTTTCTTCGGCCAATTTGATGTAGGAGGAGACCCGGTAACACAGACTGCTGCTGCAACTTTCCTAGCGGCATTCCAGGCGCCCGCTCGTAGGGTTCTAGACGCCCGCTTACTTGGGATTATTTCCGGATGATGTGTCTGTTCTGCCCGAGCGCCCGCCTGGGGTAAACCGGGCGCCCGCTTGGAATTACGCCCAGGATTTACAGTTCGCGTTTTTTATCGTTTCTCGTGCAGACTTTGGGGTATTTCAGGATTATTTGTTAATTAGGGTTATGTTATTTTGTTAGGAGTATAAATACTCTTTTCCTTTCATTGTTTTAGGTAACAACTTTATTATTATTCAATTGAACTTTTGTTCTTAGTGGATTCCAAGATTATTGTGTTTGAGGGTGCTTCGCTTGAAGGCTCTTGTGTGTAGTGCGCTACTCACGAATTCTATCGCTTCCATGCTGTGTCAGTTGGCATCAGAGCAGGCCATATCCTGTCTTTTGCACCCACTGATTCGTTATGGGGGATCAAGGAGCAACAAAAGGTGATATCGAAGGTATAACCAACGCTATCGCTGCATTAGCAACGCAAATCGCTGCGTTGGTAGCCGCTCAACAGGGTCAGAATGTCAATCAGAACCGTAGGGGTGAGAGAGACAGTTCGAGATCCAGTTCGACGTCCTCAAAGGGCAGAGAATCGGGATGAAGAAGAATCCAGTTCTGAAGAAGAGGTTGTTCATGATGAAGAACCAGATCAAGGTAATAATCGAAACCGCCATGATTATAGAATTAAGGCTGATATTCCTTTTTTCTATGGAACCATGGGGATCGAAGATTTTCTGGATTGGCAGAATGAAGTAGATCGCTTTTTCGAAGTTATGGAGGTACCTGCAAATAAACATGTAAAGATGGTAGCGATCCGATTGAAGTCTACTGCTGCAGTTTGGTGGGATAAACTGGCAGGACAGAGGAGACGGCAAGGAAAGGGGCCAATTAAAACTTGGAGGCGTATGAAGCAGTTGATTTCTGAGAGATTTTTACCGGCTGATTATGAGCAGATCTTGTATAAACTGTACCTCAACTGTGTGCAGGGAAAGAGGACAGTTGATGAGTATACTACTGAGTTTCAGAGGTATACTGCGCGGGTTGAGATTGAGGAGTCTGACGATCAAAAGGTTGCTCGTTACATCAACGGCCTGAAGAGCTCAATACAGGAGAAGATGGGATTACATCAGGTATGGAATTTGACCGACGCTTCCACTCTAGCTTTAAAGGCTGAACTCATGGAGAAATCAAGTACGAAGAATTTTAACCCTCCCTTTCGTAAATGGGCACCACAAAGAGGTTCTGAGCTGGGGGTTAATAAGGAGAAGGGGACAATAATTAAGAACCCTCCTCCACAGGCCAAGGAAACTGGGGTACTAGTAGTTCTGCAGGGAGCAAGGCACCAGCACAGAAAGCAGAAAACCCTTATGCCAGACCAACTGGGGACAAGTGTTATCGTTGTGGTGGACAGGGTCACAGATCCAACGTTTGCCCTACTACTAGGTGAACTGCTGCGATTTTGGAGGATGGGGAAGAAGAAGAAGAAGATGCGAATAATGAGTATGAAGGGGTTGAATTCACTGAAAAGGAATCTGAGGAGCGGGTTGCTTTTGTGCTTCAACATATGCTATTATCTGCCAAGGATGAGGGGCAGAGAAAGAATCTATTTTGCGCACACTGTTCCGTTAAGAACAAGGTATGTAATTTAATTATTGATAATGGTTGCACTGAAAATCTAGTGTCGCAGAAGTTGGTTGATTTTCTAGGATTGAAAACTGAACCTCATGAGAAACCCTATAGCTTGGGGTGGGTAAACAAGGGTTCAGAACTCAGGGTATCACGGACTTGCAGGGTCCCTATTTCCATTGGTAAATACTACAAGGAGGAGGTTGTGTGTGATGTTCTGAGTATGGATGTCTGTCATATACTGCTTGGTCGCCCGTGGCAGTATGACCGTGACATTACTTATCGGGGTAAGGATAATGTAGTAATGTTTAAATGGGATAATCATAAAATTGCTATAGCTCCTGTTCAACGTTTTGAGAAACAGGTTGAGAAGAATGAACCGGTGGTGATGCTGATACAGAATGAGAAGGATCTTACAGCAGCTATTGAGGAGGCCGAGTATTTCTGCCCGATAATCATCAAGGGGTTGTTGGGTTCTGTTAGTGTGGAGATTAGGTTGCCAAGAGACATTGAGGAACTACTTGCAGGGTTTCAAGAGTTGGTTTCTGATGAGCTACCCAATGATCTCCCTCCTATGAGGGACATTCAGCATCAGATTGATTTGATTCCGGGGGCTAGCTTGCCAAACCTTCCACATTATCGCATGAGTCCGAAAGAGAATGAGATTCTTAGAGAGCAGATTGAAGACTTGTTGCGGAAGGGGTTTATCAGGGAGAGTATGAGCCCGTGTGCAGTACCAGTCCTTCTTGTGCCAAAGAAGGGTAATCAGTGGCGCATGTGTGTTGACAGTAGGGCCATCAACAAAATCACCATCAAGTACAGGTTTCCTATTCCTCGTTTGGAAGACATGCTTGATGAGTTGTCCGGTTCTAAGTTGTTCACTAAACTAGATTTGCGCAGTGGGTACCATCAGATTCGGATCAGACCTGGGGGTGAGTGGAAAACGGCGTTCAAGAGCAAGGATAGCCTTTACGAATGGCTTGTCATGCCATTCGGATTGTCTAACGCTCCTAGCACTTTCATGAGGTTGATGAACCAGGTATTCCGACCTTTTATTGGCTCTTTTGTTGTAGTTTATTTTGATGATATCCTGATTTATAGTAAAGATAGAACTGCACATTTAGAACATCTTAGACAAGTGTTGCAAGTATTAAAAGATAATCAGTTGTATCTCAATCTTAAGAAGTGTACGTTCTGCACTAACAAATTGCTTTTTCTGGGATTTGTGGTTGGTGAGGATGGGATTCAGGTTGATGAGGAGAAAGTGAGGGCAATCAGGGATTGGCCGGCCCCAACATCAGTAACAGAAGTGCGTAGCTTTCATGGCTTAGCTACATTTTACAGGAGGTTTGTGCGTAATTTTAGCACTATTACTGCCCCTATCACCGAGTGTCTGAAGAAGGGTAAGTTTCAGTGGGGTTTTGAGCAAGAGCAGAGTTTTGCCCTCATCAAGGAAAAACTTTGCACCGCACCAGTTCTTGCTCTACCAGATTTCAATAAAATATTTCAGGTGGAGTGTGATGCAAGTGGTGTAGGGATTGGGGCTGTTCTCTCACAAGAAAAGCGTCCTGTGGCTTTCTTTAGTGAGAAGTTGAGTGAGGCTCGACAGAAGTGGAGTACTTATGATCAGGAGTTCTATGCAGTTTATCGTGCCTTGCGACAGTGGGAGCCTTATCTTGTTCAGAGGGAGTTTATTTTATTTTCTGATCACCTAGCTTTGAAATTTTTGTATAGTCAGAAAATGATAAACAAGATGCATGCTCGATGGGTTAGTTATCTGCAGAAGTTTCCTTTTATTATTCAGCATAAATCTGGGGTTCAAAACAAAGTTGCCGATGCTTTGAGTAGAAGGGCTTCTTTGTTACTCACGCTGTCTCAGGAAATTGTGGGTTTTGATTTGCTGAAGGAACTTTATGAAGATGATGCAGATTTCAAAGAGTTGTGGTTTAAATGTATGGGTAAACATCCTAGTGCAGATTTTCATATTCGGGATGGTTTTCTGTTCAAAGGAGATAGGTTATGTGTTCCTGTTTCGTCTCTACGAGAAAAGCTGATTCGAGACTTACATGGTGGAGGTCTTAGCGGGCATTTGGGACGAGACAAGACCATTGCTAGTTTGGAGGAGAGATATTTTTGGCCTCAACTGCGCAAGGATGCGGGTTCTATTGTCAGGCGTTGTTATACTTGCCAGGTTTCTAAAGGTCAGTCTCAAAATACTGGTCTTTATTTGCCTTTACCTATTCCTGATGATATATGGCTAGATTTGTCGATGGATTTTGTGTTGGGTTTACCTCGTACACAACGAGGTGTGGATTCTGTGTTTGTTGTGGTGGATCGATTTTCCAAAATGTCCCATTTTATTGCTTGCAAGAAGACTGCGAATGCAACAAATATTGCGAAGTTGTTCTTTCGAGAGATTGTACGACTTCATGGGGTTCCTAAGTTCATCACTTCGGACAGGGACACAAAATTTCTGAGCCACTTCTGGATTACTTTGTGGCGTATGTTTGGTACTGCGCTAAACAGAAGTTCTACAGCTCATCCGCAGACGGACGGATAGACAGAGGTTACTAACCGGACATTGGGAAATATGATCAGAAGTGTTTGTGGTGACAAACCGAAGCAGTGGGATTTAGCTTTACCGCAAGTGGAGTTTGCTTATAACAGTGCGGTACATTCAGCTACGGTTAAATCGCCTTTTTCTTTGGTGTATACTTCTACCCCTAGGCATGTGGTGGATTTGATACCGTTACCTAAGGGTCATGGTGTTAGTCAAGCGGATGAAAATATGGCGAAGGATGTGCAAGCTGTCAAGGAGGCTATCAAGGCTAGGTTGGATGCAACGGGGTTGAAGAATAAAGCGGCTGCTGACAAGAAGAAGCGGGTCAAGGTTTTCAAGGTTGGCGATGACGTGATGGTGTTTCTTCGCAGAGAACGTTTTCCTGTTGGGACTTACAAGAAGTTACAGCCTCGCAAGTATGGACCGTTCAAAGTGACAAGAAAAATTAATGATAATGCTTATGTGGTGGCTCTTCCAGATGATTTGAACATTTCTAACACGTTCAACGTCGCTGATATTTACGAATACCACGCGGATGGGGTTCTTTATCCTGGTGCGAACTCGGGGTCGAGTTCTTTAGAGGTGGAGGAGACTGATGTAGGAGGAGACCCGGTAACACAGACTGCTGCTGCAACTTTCCTAGCGGCATTCCAGGCGCCCGCTCGTAGGGTTCTAGGCGCCCGCTTACTTGGGATTATTTCCGAATGATGTGTCTGTTCTGCCCGAGCGCCCGCCTGGGGTAAACCGGGCGCCCGCTTGGAATTACGCCCAGGATTTACAGTTCGCTTTTTTATCGTTTCTCGTGCAGACTTTGGGGTATTTCGGGATTATTTGTTAATTAGGGTTATGTTATTTTGTTAGGAGTATAAATACTCTTTTCCTTTCATTGTTTTAGGTAACAACTTTATTATTATTCAATTGAACTTTTGTTCTTGGAGATTTATCTCTTGTTCTTGGTGGATTCCAAGATTATTGTGTTTGAGGGTGCTTCGCTTGAAGACTCTTGTGTGTAGTGCGCTACTCACGAATTCTATCGCTTCCGTGCTGCGTCACACTTTTTACCCGATTAGACCCACCAATCTGTTTTATTTGGGATTCCGACCACAACCCAACAATTTGTACTTCGATTTGACCCGATTTGGTGGGTAAATGTCTTTTGATTTTTTTTTTCTCTCTTCTTCGATTTTCCGGTGGGTCTTACAAATTTCGTTGAGATCTAAATCCTCACTTTGAGAGCGTCGACCGTCAGAGAGGATATAGGGCCTAGGCTTTTCGCCGGAAAATCGAAGAAGACGACAGGGGATGGCGTTGACTAATGATGGTGGCCGGTGATGAGAGAGAAGATTCGGAGTGGATGGTGTAGGTCCAGATTTGAGAACAGGAGGTCGGCATTTGGTTCTATGTGGACGGCCTTGAGAGGGACGGCCGGAGATGGGATGAGGGTAGCCGGCGACGATGTTGAATGGTGGTGGGTGAATGCGTGAGATGGTGAGAGTGAGCAAATGTCGGGCTAGGGATTTCTTTGATTTGGGGATTCCATTCCCAACCCAAATTTTGTTTTCTCAAATAAAACGTTAAAAAAAAAAGTCATAAATGTAAATATTAAATTTGTGGTTAATTGTTAAAAAAAAGTTTTCTAATTAAGGGGGGCAAATTGAAAATATTAATAGTCATATCCGTTAAATTTTTAACGCCCATTAACGTCCATTGACACCCATTAACGGTTTTGGTTAGTTTTGCTAATTTATCAATAGTACGCAGGTTACTTCTATGTTTTCGGTAGTACAGATGTAAATATGAAAAAACTCAATAGTACGAATGGCAAAAATGCAGTTTACTCGATAATAATGAGTGGAAAGTTGTTATGAGTGTGAATGTGGGTCCCATTAAATAAATCACTTTTATTTTTGGGTTGTCCTAATTCAAATGGGACACCCAAAATGAAAATTTGTCCTAATTCGAATGAGACAGAGGGAGTACTCCGTATAATCAATTTTTGATGATGTTTCATTAATCCAACTTATTTTCTCAAATCATTGTTAGACAAAAAAAAAAAAAAAAAAAAAAAAAAGAAGGTTCACAGACTGCGGTTAGTGGTTGCGTAAACAAATACACGTGGTTTTTCTTAATTTCAGTTGGTTGAACTGCCAACAATTAAGTACTCCCTCTGTCCCTAAACGAGTGTCCATTTTCAAGAAATCTTTGTCCCTAAATGAATGTCTTTTTTTAACATAACTTTCTCCCTAAACGTTTTTTTTCGAAATTTTTTTCACCGGTTTCTTTATATGTGCAAAACTAAAGGTTTGGAAAGGAGATTACAAGATTATATATGAATCGTTGTTACCAAATTGTTAAAAAAGTTGAGCTTTTCAGTGTCCCTTAAAATAAAATTTGGACACTCATTTAGGGACAGAGGGAGTAACTTATTTTTCTCTTCTGTATTGTTTGATTCGTTGTACAATATGCATGAGGTCAAAGTCACTTTGTAATCCTACAATCATTTATTGGACAAAAAATCGTGTGAGAGTAAATAGTTTGTTTTTTTTATAGGAAGAGCGGGTTAAGTCCATTTCTTCTCTCCTCAAAACATGATTTTTTTCATCTTATGTGTAAAACCGTCTCACACAAAAATATTTGTTTACCAACCTTTTCATTTATGCATAAAAATTTTACACTTTTTATTATATTTTAGTGGACAGTGTCATTTATAATGAGCAAGCTCTACAACAAAAATGGCCTTTACAACGTTTTTTAAACGTTGTTACTGATGTTCCATAACGTTTATGCAAACGTTGTGTTACGCGACGTTGTAAAAAGGTATAGAGCTAAGACAACGTTTTAAAAACGTTTCAAAACGTTGTTGTTTTAAAACCATTTACCATGTTGGTTATAAAACGTTGTAATGTGTATGTTTACAACGTTTGAAAAACGTTGTATACTACTTTTAACCACGTTTCTAAAAATGTTGAGTATTGAGATTTTTTAAAAAAAAAAAGAAAGAAAAAAAAAACTGATTTTTTGTCACATCTCTTGAAATGATGAAAAGCAGGGAGCTAAAATGGCTACCATACTTGCTGGACACTTGCTGGATAGCTTGAAACAACCATTCATTTAGCATACAGACTAATCTTGTATATGTTTGTATTTTACTAGTTACAACGATGTTCCTTGAACTTATAGATATACAAGCAAATTCTTTAAATGTATAAGCACATTAACAAACGCTTGAAATGATGAAAAGCATGGAGCTAAAATGGCTAGCATACTTGCTGGACACTTGCTGGATAGCTTGAAACAACCATTCATTTAGTTATCATATCCATGTCTTCATGAAGTTCCAACCATTTTACCAATCCCTAGGTGAGCTTCCATCTTGCCCAGGCTTTATTTTTCCTTAGGCCTAAAGACAACAAACAAACCAAAACCATCAAGCCATAGTTTTATTGCAAGAAATACCTTATCTTTTGTTGACTTCTCTTTCCTTAGCTCCAATGGATACCTATTTGAGAATCATATGATCACTTTTAGCAAACAACTTATAACAGAACTTGGCAACGACAAATGGAACTCAATTGACATAGTTTGAACTCTCAATTTATAAGTCTACATGGAAAACCATTTTGATAATGCTTTAGTAAAAGAATTTTCTCAAGTCTTTGTTATGTATGCTGCCTAACAAAAGCTTACCAGGTGATATCCAAAACTTTATAATGAAGTTCAGAGACAAGCTCACAATGGTTTAGGCTGCCCTCTAAACAAGGAGTACTAAAGCCATACTGCCAAAACGATGATACAGCAAAGAGCACTGGAATACAGTCCTTGTTCCACTCCCAATTCCTAGGATCAAGTGACCACATGTCGGAATGAACAACCCCTTTCTCAGATTCGTTTTTGAGATATATTCCAATGGGACACCCAAAATGGCAAAAAGGGAAGTTTGTTATGGGACGAAGGGAGCATATAAGAAGCTTAGATGCACTAGAGGTTTACAAACCTTAAACTTGCTCTTGTCTGCAGATTATACTCGGCAAACTAATCCCACCTGTGCTTCCTTCTCTGTTATTGTAACAGAATAGAAGTGAGCACACTGCTTTTCAACCTGTTAAGAAATGGAAAAGATCCGTATCAAACAAATCGTAAAGTAAATAAATTTTGAAGCATTGATGAGAGTTCCAACCTTTCTGAAAACGGGCTGTCCTAGAGAAAGAGGACGAATAGTTACCATGCCATTTAAAGCCTCCTCCAATACAGAGGCAGAAACAGGGGTTCTTATTGGTACTCCAAGTTTACTGTTCACGAGACACAAAATGAACAAACAGAGAACAATTCAACTTCACGGGCATAAGCAGGAAATGAATGTATGAGTTTTAGGCCAAAAATGGAGAAAATGAAAATCACATACTGAGAAGTACCTAAAAATAGCTGCAAACATGGTATTCACAGCTCCCAAACTTGAAAGATCTAACTCTAAATCTTGGTTTTCAGATTCAACAGCCTGCATGAAATACTAGGCTCAAACTAATATTTGGAATAAGAAATGAAACTGAGATAGTAACACACATTCTGACCGCCAAGGTAAATTAGTAATCAACTCCAACAAATGGAAAGACCGTGTCTAAAAAATCTCACCTCGAACCCAGCACTGTCAAACTGACGCCGTTTGTCTGGATCTGACAATATAGTATAGGAAAAAGTGACCTCTTTAACAAGTTAAAACCACAATTGCAAAAACTGTTACTACATTCAACCACCGCAACAAGCAGTAAATTCTCATCGGAAAAATTGCATTCGTTAACAACCAAAACTCCAAAAATTACAGCAACAGAAGATCAAAATTCTTAAAATGCCCAAGGAAAATCTTCGAGACCAATCACACTACAAAAAAAATCCACTTCTAAGCTGTTAAAACAATCCGATAAACAGGTTTCCAATCCAGTTGAAAACCACACAATTTTTTTTGTTGTTGTTTTGACAGAAATTACGCACTAAATAACAACTCCAATTAGAGCAAGTTCTCACCAAAAGTATCTCAAATTCGCGATTCCCAGTTTAGTTGCTGAGAATATGCAGGACAGTAGCAGCAGCAAAGATGTGAATCCAGGAACGCTAGATTCTCATAGAGTCCACTAAACACTAAAAACCATAGCAATCAGAAAAGAAAAAAAAAATCAATCATCCACACTGAAATTAGTAAAGTTAAGCTGCGAGACAGTTAATTTACTTGAATCTCAGTAGGAATTAATAAAACTCACAAGTATATTCAATTGAAAAATCAAAATCCGACAAAAACAAATGAACACGATGCCGAAGTGCATGGCGAGATAAAAAGGGGTTATTTATACTCGTCAAAATAGCGGTTTTATGTATGAAATACTCGTCATCCATCTCGACGTTTTCAAAACCTGGCGAGATAAAAAGGGGTTAGTTATAGCTACAGGCTCCAACCAAGTGCTTGTAATGCTGAAGTACATGTCATAAGCAAGCAACGAGCGAGAGAGATGGTACCGTTGTTGTGGATGTAGAGAGTGATGGAATCAGTCGATTAATCCCATCTTCGATGACACAATCAATTTTCCCATCTTCAAAACAAGGTCCTATATTCAACACCAAACAAGTTCAACTAATTTATCAAAAGAATTAACAAGATGAAATGGCATCGGTAACTGCACAAAAGATCAAATGGGATGTCACGACCCGAAACCTTGGCACTTTGTTTATTATTTATTTAATCATTTTAATGATTTATTTGAGTTAATTTTGTTAAGTTGAAACTTTAAGGTTCGTAGTGTAAATTTGAGTTCGGGGGTCTTTTGAAGTATTTTAGAAACTTAGGGGTTTTTAGTTAGTATTTTAACTAGGAGTGACCATTTCGTAAATTTAGGATTTGAGATATTATCTCCTCTCCTCCCAGTCATTGCATCCATACCCCTTATCCAAATTCAAGTTTTTCTCTCTTCATCTCATTCTAGAAAGGATCCAAGTAAGTTTATTCAATTTTTGCTTCTTTTGATCTTCTTTTATTCATCTTTTCTTAATACTCCTCGTGGTAAGTTACTTTCCCCTTTTTTTTTTTTTTTTTATATATTATTGCTCATTATTACTATCTAGTATGATATATGTTGATTTGGTTGTGAATTATAACTTTGTAAGTAATTTTTGAATTACTTGATTTGGGTTCATGAAAATACTTGTCTTGGGACGTTTTGGAATGAGTTTAAACTGAGTATAATGAGTTGGGTTTGTTTCACGGGTGTTGTAAGTATACTTGTGAATTGATAGAGTTAAGTTAGGACGAAACGAGAGCGTTTCTGGGCTGATTCGTGATGTGGGCGACCGCCCAAATAGGGCGTGTGGCCGCACACTTATCTGGAAGATTTTAGTCATGGTTGCAGGGCATCTTGGGCGACCGCACAACCATTAATGGGCGGCCGCACAGTTGTTGCTGAAAGATTATACTTGTTCTTTTTGTGTGATTTAAGAGTGTGGTTCGGTCTAGGTTTTGGGTACTATCCTAGTCGACCTTTATGAACATCGTGGTACACTCTAGTGTTGGAAATGGGTCCTTTGTAATCAAATATGTGGTGGAATTTGATTAAGTGTTAATTGGGATTTTGGAACATCTTCTTGATGTATTTTTGGTTTGACTTATCTTTATGATGACTATTTGGTATGGTTCCCTACTTTGGAATCATTGGTTGTTTATCGAGCTAGTATTTATTACTTAGCCTTTAATTGAAAGTCCAGCTGGTACTTGTGTTCGTGTTAGGCAATGGGGAATATTATAATGGCACACGAGCCGAGTCCACTATGATATTGTCCGTTGGTCCTTCTTTCCCCTTCCATATGGCCTTGGTTGGGATGAGCTAGCTCCCTTGAGTGAGTATTCTAGCTAGTTCGTTTTGGGTTATGACTTTGTGTCATTTTCCCCTTGTTACTATTATTGGTTTCATGGTTCCGGTACCGGGGATTTCTCTTCAGCTGTCATGCTACTTTGTTTGATTGATTGATTGGTTGGTTCTGCGCAGGGATTTCTGTACTATATCCGTTTGGTGAAACATTGGCTTAGTATCCTTCGTAACTTGTTTATTTCCGCTGCTATATGTTAACTATTATGTGCTAAGTGCTATGTGGGACTTATTATTGTTTATTGCATAATAACATGTCATGTAGCTGCATAAGTGACTTATTGAGATTTATCTCACCCCCTTTCTTTTCAACTTTGTTTTCCTTAACCCCCCCTCCCCCGGGAGGAAAGTGATAGGACTCGCTGATCACGAGAAGGACGTCGAGAGTGTTCGTGACTTTTGGGCAGGTTGTTGTTCGGTTTACATTGTTATTAAATGTATAACCTATGGGATAGTATTACCAAACAGACGTCATTAAGAGTTATAATATTTTGTATTTTGAGTGTAAGCTTGTGGAGCTTATACTAGTTGTATTATATTGTTGTTAAGACTGGATTTCTAAAACCGTGTATCACATCTTTTGTTATAAAGAGGAAATTTTATCTTCACTATTTTGGTGTTTTATTTATTAAGTCGACGTCCAGCTCGCGAGTTCCCGGCCCGAGGGGTCGGGGTCGCGACATGGGATATCTGAGTGCACACAAATCTAGTAGTCACATTGCATAAAATGAATAACAGATCATGCTGATACAGGAAAAAATAATCAAGTCTTTAAAGCTAATGCACCTTTCCAATGTTAGCATATATCAGGATATTCTTGGGCTGATGATCTTCTTCATGTTTGTCCGAAAAATAAAAGCCAATGCAGGACCGTAAGCTGTGAATAACAGCAGTTGAAATTGTGAATAGCAACAGTTAAAAATAGGGGAAAATTACCTATGTAGGACCAGCAAATAAACCCAAAGTGGAGCTTCCCTATCCCCTTCACCCAAATTCTAGGGTCAACGATAAAAAAAAATATGAAGAAAAGCGTTGGGTATTTAGTTTTCCATATTTAGAGCTACTAACACAAACATTAATCAGCACTCCAAAGATAGCTACTTTTTTAAAACCTAGAATAATTGAGATAACTATACCCAAATTGTTCTACTGCAAACCCCATAGCTAAAATCTGGAGAAAAAATTAAACAACTTAATTCATAAATATAAGTAAACTTCATAACTTTGTAATATAGCAAGAAGCAGGAAATAAATTACAAGCTCTTCAACACCTTGCAAAACTTTCTGAGAGCGATAGGGTTTTTTTGGGGGGGAAAGAGTATGAGTCGAACAATGAAAGGTTTAGGGGTAGAGGAATTGGTCGAACATTGAAAGGAATCCAGAAATTCTTGACAAACTGTTTAGTATAGCAGGTCCGTATTCCATATAAACTTAGGGCTAGGGTTTTGGGGAAATTGAGTGAAACTATACCTGTTGAGAGAGCTGAAATCGGCGGATGTTTGCTAGAGAGCTGAAATCGGCAGATGCTAGAGAAGAAATTTCCGGATGACCTGCCCACAGAGATCGTCGTTTCGATTTTGGGGGGAGGGTTGGAGACAGCGTTCCAGTGAAATTTGGGGAATGAAAAGGGTTTTTAATTTTTGGCAAGTGTAAAGGCGGGATAGAGAAAATTAAAGGCGCGTTAGAGAAATTGTAGGCGGGCATAGCAAACGTGGTAAAAAGGCTTCATTTTTCACGGCGTTTAATGAACGTTGCGTTATAATCATACTACAACAGTTTATACACGTTGTTCATTTCTGATTACAACGTTTGTTAATTACACGTTGTACTTGCCTACAACGTTTTATAGAAAACGTGGTAGTTACGTAATATCTACAACGTTTATACAGTAAACGTTGTCTTATTAACTAGACTACAACATTTATGGGAAAAACGTTGTCTAATATAATAAACAACAACGTTTAATAGCAAACGTTTAAAAAAAAACGTTGTAAAAAACACTTTTTGTTGTAGTGAAGAGTTTTAGGTAATTAAGTAACATAAAATCGTTCAAAATCACTTTTATTAAGCATTAGGAAAAATTGAGTTTTAAATTTTAAAACTCTCTATTCTCAAAAAAATTTGAACTCATGACCTCAACATATGAAGCTAACATAAGATACCGGTTGAGCTAGAGCTATTTTGCAGAAAAACTAATTTCTCATACAAGTTATTCATCAAAGAAACATTACTTTTATCTTAATACTCTTGTAAGTTTATATTTGTAGTAATAGAGTTAAATGCTCCTTAAAAAGTCATATTTTTACCCTTAACCCTAAACCTTATAACTGGAGTCTTAAATGAGTTAACATTGTTGGGACCGCGATCATCCCCACCACTCCACATTAGTATGATATTGTCTGCTTTGGGCCCAGCCCGCACAGATTTTTTTTTGGATCATCCCAAAAGGTCTCATACTAATGAAGTGGGTGGACACCTTTATATACTAGGAAATTCTTCATTCAATTGCCGATGTGGGACTTGGGTCGACACCCCAACAAACATGTACATTACTTTATATAGTCAATGCTTGGCTAGTTAATTCCCGATGTGGGATAACAGTCTCTAACAACAACCTTTAAATTTATTCAATTAATGTAGAAACAGAATGTTCGATCCTGGCTCAGGATGAACGCTGGCGGCATGCGGATCAAAACTGCGAAAGATGTGCCAAAATGTTCGCGTCTGATCGCACAACGCCTAGTATCCATCATTTACGGCTGGCGTCGAGTCCACGCGAAGGGTTTGGTTAAGATATGCCAGATTCCACCAAATATACAAATGAGCAGAAAGATCCTCTTTAACTTCTATTCGGATGGACGATCTGAGGCAATAAGGTCAGCAGCAGATCACGAAATCTTGGAATTAGGTTCCAGGTCCGGATCCGCGTCGTAATCGTCTGACCGACCCTGCCCCTGCTACCACATTTGCACATTTAGGTACTCCTTTTAACAACCTATCTATTCTGTTATCATTTCCTTGATGAGCCATTACCCATTGGTGATTAGGCTATGCGCAATAAGAATGGGGCACTTTATCTACTCAGGATTCTAAAGGAGAGACAATCCTTCCACAACGTCTTACTTACTATTCAGACCCCGCGGCCGGACCCGCAGGTCAATAGTGATGGTAATCGCCGACCTGAAAAGACAGGGGATTGTTCGAGCCAACGTTCCTTTTCGAAGGGCAAAGTTCCGGACAAACAGGAAGTTGATCTCTCTGGTTGAGGCTGCAATTCATGTAGGGAGGCTTTGTACTACTTCAGTACCGTAGGGCAAAAGAAGTTAATTCTACCTACGTCGACATGACTTATTCGTACATGGGGTCCCGGGGGAGAGTGGATTTTTTTTTTGACAAATGTTCTTTCTGGCTCTCGCGGTCAACTTCTTTATTTCACTCCAATGGCACCGAAAGGTCGACTACGACAAAAAAAAAAGGTATTCCCCAAATATTCATGAGCTGGATTTCTCGGATTCGGATTTCTTCTCTATCGGTCTATTATCGCACCCATCCCAAGCGGTGGTGCG
The DNA here is from genome assembly GCA_026119855.1 of Campanula takesimana. Lineage (NCBI taxonomy): Eukaryota > Viridiplantae > Streptophyta > Magnoliopsida > Asterales > Campanulaceae > Campanula > Campanula takesimana. The sequence goes on from JAOWBW010000003.1 coordinate 2,763,691, forward strand.
ATTCGGCCTCTGACCTGGACGGTAGTTGGAGTCGGCGGCTCTCCTGGGGGTTTTGCAAGTCCTCGAAATCCGCAAACCACTGATCCTTTCGAATCAAATTGGACTCATTTTCTCATTGAGGGAAGAGGACGAAATCAATTAGATACAACCTTAAACCCTATAAAAACAGGACTTTTATAACTTATGGAGTAACTAATTTCTTCCAAAACTTTCTCTTATTTGAGGAAGGGGAATTGAAATTGTTCCTTCCATCTCAGTCATTGAAAATTAATTAGTAAGGGTTGTAGGGTTGTGACATTATTTGAGGGAATGGAAAGATGAGGCATTCGAAGTGTGAGGTTGAAGTGTGGACTTCCGAAGATGTTCTGGGCATATGCAGTTGACACGGCAACTTTCTTGATCAATCGGGGACCATCGGTACCATTAGAGAATAAAATTCTAGAGGAAGCATAGAGTGGCAAGCAGGTAAATCTGTCCTTTCTTCGCATATTTGGCTGCGTTTCATATGTTCATACAGACTCTGTTGATAGAACTCAATTAGATGCTAAATCTGTAAAATGTACGTTCATTGGTTATGGCAGGGATGACTTCGGGTATAAGTTTTGGGATGACCAAAATTATAAGGTTATTCGTAGTCGAGATGTTATATTCAATGAACAGGTATTGTACAAGGACAGAAAGGGGGCATCTGAAGGGGTTAGTTCAGAACCAGAATTTGTTGAGGTGGATATTCCAAACTCGGGTGGGAGCAGGACAGTTCATGATGACCAAGGTCAGGGGGTCACTGAAGATGAACCACATACTCCAGAACCGGATATTCCGCTGCGTAGATCCAGCAGATTGCGTGGATCACCTGACAGGTATACTCCTTCAAATTACTATTTGTTGTTGACAGATAGTGGTGAGCCGGAATGTTATGTGGAGGATGTTCGTAGTGCACTTTGTGATAAGTGGAATGCTGCGATGGATGATGAGATGGACTCATTGAAGGCCAACAAAACTTGGGAGTTTATTAAACTACCAAAGGGGAAGAAGGCATTACATAACAAGTGGGTTTACAGAATCAAGGAGGAAGCAAACGGCAGTAAACGTTACAAGGCAAGGTTGGTTGTAAAAGGGTTTCAGCAGAAATACGGTATTGACTACACCGAGGTATTCACTCCTGTTGTGAAGATGACCACTATCAGAATGGTTCTGGGTATAGTAGTGGCAGATAATTTGCTGCTGGAATAGATGGATGTAAAGACGGCCTTTCTTCATGGGGATTTGGAGGAAGAAATTTACATGGTACAACCAGAGGGTTACTTGTCTAAGGGAAGCGAGGAACTGGTTTGCAAATTGACTAAGAGCTTCTATGGCCTTAAACAAGATCCTAGGCAGTGGTACAGAAAGTTCGATGAATTCATGCACGATATTGATTTTATCAGATGTGAGGCGGATCATTGTTGCTACTTCAAGAACACGGACAACGGGTACATAATCTTGCTATTATATGTGGATGACATGCTAATAGCGGGCTCTAGAAGTAGAGAGGTAAACAGATTGAAGGCTCAGTTGTCAGAACGGTTCGAGATGAAGGATTTGGGTGAGGCCAGAAAAATCTTGGGCATGCGGATTGACAGGGATAGGGAGTCGGGTAAGTTGGTTCTTTCACAAGCAAAATACGTTGAGAAAGTCTTGGCAAGGTTTTGCATGGAAGAGGCGAAGCCAACAGGGACACCATTGGGTATGCACTTCAAGCTATCCGAGAAGGACTCACCTAAGGGTAAGGAGGAGCGTGACAAGATGGAAAGGACTCCATATGCTTCGGCAGTGGGGAGTCTAATGTATGCAATGGTGTGTACAAGGCCGGACATTGCACATGCGGTGGGAGTAGTCAGCCGGTACATGGGCAATCCAGGGAAGCAACATTGGGAAGCGGTTAAATGGATCCTTCATTACTTAAAGGGTACTGCTGGTATGGCTATATGTTTCTCAAGCAAGGAGGTCGTGTTAGCGGGTTATGTTGATGCGGATTTGGCATCAAGCGATCTAGACAAGAGGAGAAGTACTACGGGTTATGTTTTCACATTGGGTGGTATGGCAATCTCCTGGGCTTCTAAATTGTAGAAGATCGTGGCTCAGTCGACTGTAGAAGCAGAATATGTGGCAGTGACAGAGGCAAGCAAAGAGATGGTATGGTTGCAGAACTTCTTGGGTGAACTTGGGAAGACGCGAAGTGGTAATGCTCTCTAGAGTGACAGTCAGAGTGCAATTCATTTGGCTAGGAATCCGGCGTTTCATTCTAGGACGAAGCACATTGAGCTGAGGTTTCACTACATCAGGCATCTCTTGGAAAGGAAGATCTTAAGGCTGGAGAAGATATTGGGATCGGAGAACCCGGCTGACATGTTAACCAAGGTGGTAAACCTTGATAAATTGAAGCTATGGACTTTAGGACCCTATATAAGAAGTTTTATAACTTCAATTTTTAGCCTAGTCCATTTTATAGTATAGGCTTAGAATATAGGACTTGGAGTGAAAAGGAATGAAGATCTAAGCAAGACTGTGGTCACTGCGCAGGACTTCTCTGCGCAGGACACCACTGCGCAGGTCTCTCCTGCATAGCATTATATCTTGCTCAGTTTTCAATACTTTCAAATCACCTAACTTGGAAAACGCTTAGAAGATGCACGCTTATTAAAAATGCTGAGGTGTGCAGAATCGACAAAGCAAGCACACTCAACAGATCCAACGGTGGAGACGTGCTCAAGAGAAATATTTCAAATGAGGAAAGTTGTCATCCTTCTAGAAGAAGCTTTTGAATTTGGTCTTCAAGCTCAGTCTCCAACGGCTCTGAAACACCTGCGCACCAATCATATTGTGCCAGGTCATCATCTTTGATCAGAGCCCCAACGGCTATAAAGGACACCTGCACACCAATCATATCGTGCCAGCTCATCGTCCTTGCTCAGAGCACCAACGGATAGTTTTAAGCTCTCTGCTATAAATAGCCTGCTCATCTTCATTTCCAATTTGCTAGAGTTTATGCTTTCTAATATCCTTGAAGTTCTGAAGATTGCTGCTCACTATTCCCAGATTCAAGATCAACCTTCAAACCTTCATACCTTCAAACTCCTGCCCAGATCCTAAGCCTTTAATCACCAGAATTCTTCGTGCTCTTCATCTCATAGATTCATAGAGCCCAGAATTTCTGAACACACACACACCTCTTGAAGCTTCGATCATTTAGATCTTACTTCTTGAGATACACCGGTTTAGTCTAGGATTTGCTCTTCATAGATCATAGATCTTTGAGATAGTTTGTTTTTCATTGTTGTATCTTGTAGCTCTCTCATATAATAAGATCTCCATTAGAAAATCCAAGACTAACCATCTTGGTAGAGGACGTAGATCTTTCATTGATCGAACCTCTCCAAATAGCTTGTTCATTATTCTCGCTATTTATTTCCTGCTTAATCATTTCTGAATAACTACTTTGTTTGATCTTATCAGATTGCTTTTATTGCTGCTGTGTTTGTTATTGCTTATTGCCTTTGAATATTTTATCCAACACTTTAAGCCAAAACTTAGCGCGTGCGTTTTTATCTCTGCGCAGCTTTTTCCTGCGCAGGTGCTGCTTAAACTTCCGATGTGCATTTCACACTCTCACTGCGCGCTATACTTAGCTTATTTGAGAACTGTGCGCATAAGCCATTGATTTGCAAAAGGGTTTGAAAGGAACCGCTCCAAGATTCCAGCTGGGTTACTGCTATGCAAGAAGAGCTTAATCAATTTGTGCGCTGCAAAGTTTGGACCTTAGTACCCAGACCTCATGACCAAGGAGTTATTGGTACAAAATGGGTATTCATAAACAAGATGGATGAGAATGGAAGCATCACCATAAACAAAGCAAGGTTGGTTGCGCAAGGCTATAGGCAAGTGGAAGGAATTGATTATGATGAAACTTTTGCGCCTGTAGCAAGACTAAAAGCTATCAGAATTTTCTTAGCTTATGCCTCTCACAAGAAATTCAAGCTTTATCAAATGGATGTGAAGAGCGCATTTCTCAACGGAGAACTCCAAGAGACGGTCTACGTGGCTCAACCTCCTGGATTTGAAGATAGCAGATTTCCAAATCACGTCTTCAAGCTTCAAAAAGCTTTGTATGGACTTAAGCAAGCTCCAAGAGCATGGTACGATACTCTATCAAAATTCCTGCTAGAGAAAGGCTTCAAGCGCGGTAAAATCGACACAACTCTTGTTATTGCTAAGTATAATGATCATTCTTTACTTGTTTAAATTTATGTCGATGATATTATATTTGGTTCTACTAATGAGTTACTTTGTAAGCATTTCGAGAAGCTCATGAAAAGCAAGTTTGAAATGAGCATGATGGGAGAACTCACATTCTTCCTCGGACTTCAAATCAAGCAATTGAATGATGGCATCTTCATAAATCAATCCAAGTATACAAGGGACTTAATCAAGAAATTTGGACTTGAGAATGCTAAAGCATACGACACTCCAATGGCTACGGGCAATAAGCTTGATAAAGACTTGAAAGGTAAGAAAGTTGATCAAACTTTATATCGAGGTATGATTGGCTCTCTACTCTACCTTACTGCAAGTAAGCCAGATATTATGTTTAGTGTTTGTGTCTGTGCGCGCTATCAAGCGGACCCTAGAAAAGCGCACTTAACTGCTGTTAAACGCATTATTCATTATCTTTCTGGAACTATTAACCTTGGACTTTGGTACACCAAAGATTCGAATTTCGATTTGCTAGGTTATTCAGATGCAGATTACGCAGCATGCACAATTGACAGGAAGAGCACAAGTGGAACTTGTCATTTCCTTGGAAATCGACTTGTTGCGTGGGCAAGCAAGAAACAAGCTGCTGTGTCCATATCTACTACAGAAGCTGAATACATTGCTGCTGGGAGCTGCTGCTGCCAAATCCTATGGATGAAGCAACAATTAGTGGACTATGGAATTAATGAAGGAAATTGCCCAATTTTCTGCGATAATATGTCCACCATAGCAGTCTCCAACAATCCTGTCATGCATTCAAAGACAAAGTACATCGACATCAAATATCGTTTTCTCAAGGACCACGTGGAAAAAGGAAATATACACTTAGAGCACGTTGGCACAAATAATCAAATTGCTGATATCCTCACAAAGGCTCTTGACGAAAAAAGATTTATCTTCTTGAGAGGAGAAATGGGTATGCTTGAACTCAGCTAACTTGTCCATATAATTTGTCAATACTAATGTTTTTGTGTTTGCTTGATAAGTTCTTAAAGGTTAAGATTTCATGCATCTGCGCAGCCACTGCGCAGTAAGTTAATGCGCATGAAAAATTAAGTTGAGATTTGAAAAATCTTTGCACAATATTCGCTCTGAGCAAAACGACATGCGCACCTCTAAGTGGACCGCAGAATCCCTTCTATTTCATTTATGGATGGGAAGTCAATCCGCAAGATCTCAACCAGGATGCTGTTGGGCGCAGATTGATAAGACATCTGCGATCCTCTGAAATTCTTCCTCTCTTCACTTTGGACTAGCCATTCTACGTGCCTTCTCTTGTGGATGAATTCTTCGAGACTGCGCGTGTTGTTCCTGCCAAGCACAAGGGTGAGAGCACTGAGATCATTATGGCGGTGGTGCAGAATTGCGAAATCTTGGTACACCCTAACCACATCCGCAGACTTTGCGACTTCGATGTCGGTGATGCGCCAGAGACTTTTGATACTGCGCGGCAATACAGATTGGCGATGAAGTTAGTTGGCGAGCCCACTCTTGTCAAGCGATGGTCTGTGCATGATCGCAAAGAGTTTGGTGAGGTGATGTATCACATGTGCACCTTGATTGGTGATTCCCTGAACTGCAAGAATGGAAACAAGGGAAAGTTTATTTCCAAGCAATGGGAATATTGCTGCGCCATCTACTTGAAGGAAAGGCTGGATTGGCCTCAGATCATCTGGAATGAGATCACCAAGGCAATGACGAGCTATGATACGCGCTTCAACGCGTCAAAACCTAAGTATCGGATGCACTGTCGCCTGCTATCCAAGCTCCTGCTCCAATACACTGAATTAAATGACTTTGTAAGGAAGACGCCAATTCTGAAGCAGTCTTATGCTTCAAATTTTTATTCTCGAGCGCAGCTTCATCTGCTGCGCGATGAGATTGGCGATGCGGACTACTACAGAATCTGGCGATCTGATGATGATCCTAACATAGAACCTTGGTTGGGAAAGTTACCCAAGGAAGGCAAGGCTAAGGGCACAGAAGGCCCAAGTGCTGCGCAGGAAACGGCTGATGAAGCCTCCAGGCAGAAAGGCAAGGGCATTGCTGAGCCCAAGTCCAAGAAGCACAAGGATGTTCCCAACGTCCAATCCACTGCAGGCATTAAGATCAGAGAGCTTGCCCCTGCTGCTCCAAAGCCTCCCTCCAAGAAGCGCAAGGCTGATGCGCCTGCGCCTTCCCCGAAGAAGACTAAGAATGCCAAGGGTGCCTTCCAACGTATTCCTCCTGCGCATGACTCTGAGTTGCGCATGGATCACACTGGTGATTCTGAAGATGCTGGGATTCAGGGAGAGACTCATCCCAAGGCCCCAGCTATGCAAGACCCTACTGTTGCTCCCGCTCCTCCTACTGATGCCCCTCTTTCTTCTCCTCGGCGCAAGCAGAAGGTGCGTAGTAGCGCAAAGGGCTCCAAAAAGCGCCATACTCCCTCTCCTCCAAGCTCTCCTCGAGAACCAACATCCAGCGCATTTCAGCGCGTTAATATCCCTGTTGGCAATACTCATAGGGTTACCTCTGTTCTGGATGAAGGCATGGACATTATGCCTGAGGATAAGGATGATGCTGATGAAGTGGATCAGACTGTTGGTGGTGATGGCGCAGCTCCTCCTGAGCCTACTGCGGTGCCCACTGGTCAACCTGACAATGTTGCGCCTGAGACTCCAACGCCTTTTCCTGCTACTGATCCTATCCCAGAAGATTCTGCTAAGGATGGTGCCACTGCCTCTGAAAGCAGTGAACATTCTTCCGCGCATAGATATCCTGCGCATCTGTCTCCTCCGCGCCTGTCCCCTCTTGATCCCATCTCAACCACCTCTCCGTCCAAGCCAACAGAGCAACCGCCTCCTGCTGCCTCAACGGTTCCTGCGGTATCTACCTCGTCTCTCTCCTCCTCCAATGAGCTGCGCCAAATCTTACAAGCCTTGAATTCCATTCAAATGAATCAAAATGCTACGCAGTCTCAGATGGCTCAACTCATCACTGCGCAAACCGCTATTCAAGATCAACTTGATGCGCAGCGATTGGAGATTGCTGCCATTAAGGGGGAGAATGCATCAAAGGCAAGTACCTCTGCAGCCGGCCCCTCTACGCAGCGTATCCCGGATGCTTTAGATCAAATGATCCTGGACTCGTTGAAGTCAATTGCTGGGATGCTCAAAAATGTTTGCACCTATACCGCTATAAATGATGGGTTTATAGGAATGCTGAAGCGTCTGCGCAAGAGCCTGGCCGATGGTTTACTTGAAGGGTTTGCTGGCCTTGAAGTGCAGTTAGAAAAGAAGATTGCGCAAGGTGGACCTGCGCAAGGTGGACCTGCGCAAGCTAGTGCGCTCAACATGGAAGGTGTCAGGGAGTGCATAACTCAATCTATGACGGACTTTGCTGATGGGTTCAACGCAAGGATGGATCAAGCAATGTTTAACATTCAGGCCAGCGTGAACACCCGGCGCCTCCACACTAACACTCGCCTTGAAGCTACGCAGGCCACCATCATCGACACCATCAATGCTGCTGAGCAGTCATACTTCAACCAGATGACTGGGCATCAGATGGCCTACGCAGCAAACTTCCGAGAGCTGTAAGCAGACAACAGGGATGTGCGCAGAGGAATCAAAGTTTATGTTGAAGAAGCTGTTGTGTTCAAAGAAAAGTTTCAAGCGCTCAAAATTGAGCTTATGAACAAGTTCAACAGCCTGCAGAATGAGCTGCGCGAAGCCCTGCACCGGATCAACATAGATTAGGCTCTAACTTTTGCTTTGCGCAAGTTATTCCTTTTTGTGCGCATATTTCTTTTCTCTTTCAAACTTGTATTCTAAACTCTCAACAGTCCAAGTTTTAATGAGAAAAATCGCATCATTAGTTTCCAAAACCTTGTTCAATTCAAACTATTCGTTTGTGGAACAATGAATGTTTTATTTTACCTCATGCGCATATTATTAACTGCTCACATTTTCTACGCGTGATGTTTAAACATTCAGTTTAAAAGCATACTTAAACTAAAACTCATATCATTTGTATGCGCTGCATGTTATTTCTATCTTTCCCATTCTGTAAGTTAATCTTTTGGATAGACTAGAAATCTATAGCATAGGCTAGTGTGTGCATTGACTTGAGGCATGATTTACCATTTTCATTTTTTATGGACATGTTATTATCAAGTACAATGGATTGCCTTTGTTATAGTAGGTAATGGCATCAATCATTTAGGGGGAGATTGTTGGGTATGTTTATCTCTTAGCCCTCCTAATTATGTTAGAATTAATTGATACCATCACCTAAGTATATTCTATGGACTTTAGGACCCTATGTAAGAAGTTTTATAACTTCAATTTTTAGCCTAGTCCATTTTATAGTATAGGCTTAGAATATAGGAATTGGAGTGAAAAGGAATGAAGATCTAAGCAAGACTGTGGTCATTGCGCAGGACACCACTGCGCAGGTCTCTCCTACGCAGCATTATATCTTGCTCAGTTTTCAATACTTTCAGATCACCTAACTTGGAAAACGCTTAGAAGATGCACGCTTATTAAAAATGCTGAGGTGTGCAGAATCGACAAAGCAAGCACACTCAGCAGATCCAACGGTGGAGACGCGCTCAAGAGAAATATTTCAAATGAGGAAAGCTGTCATCCTTCTAGAAGAAGCTTTTGAATTTGGTCTTCAAGCTCAGTCTCCAACGGCTCTGAAACAGCTGCGCACCAATCATATTGTGCCAGGTCATCATCTTTGATCAGAGCCCCAACGGCTATAAAGGACACCTGCACACCAATCATATCGTGCCAGCTCATCGTCCTTGCTCAGAGCACCAACGGCTAGTTTTAAGCTCTCTGCTATAAATAGCCTGCTCATCTTCATTTCCAAGTTGCTAGAGTTTGTGCTTTCTAATATCCTTGAAGTTCTGAAGATTGCTGCTCACTATTCCCAGATTCAAGATCAACCTTCAAACCTTCATACCTTCAAACTCCTGCCCAGATCCTAAGCCTTAAATCACCAGAATTCTTCATGCTCTTCATCTCATATATTCATAGAGCCCAGAATTTCTGAACACACACACACCTCTTGAAGCTTCGATCATTTAGATCTTACTTCTTGAGATACACCGGTTTAGTCTAGGATTTGCTCTTTATAGATCATAGATCTTTGAGATAGTTTGTTTTTCATTGTTGTATCTTGTAACTCTCTCATATAATAAGATCTCCATTAGAAAATCCAAGACTAACCATCTTGGTAGAGGACGTAGATCTTTCATTGATCGAACCTCTCCAAATAGCTTGTTCATTATTCTCGCTATTTATTTCCTGCTTAATCATTTCTGAATAACTACTTTGTTTGATCTTATCAGATTGCTTTTATTGCTGCTGTGTTTGTTATTGCTTATTGCCTTTGAATATTTTATCCAACACTTTAAGCCAAAACTTAGCGCGTGCGTTTTTATCTCTGCGCAGCTTTTTCCTGCGCAGGTGCTGCTTAAACTTCCGCTATGTATTTCACACTCTCACTGCGCGCTATACTTAGCTTATTTGAGAACTGTGCGCATAAGCCATTGATTTGCAAAAGGGTTTGAAAAGAATTTTAAAAACGCTATTCACCCCCCCCTCTAGCATTTTTCATACCCTTGTTGCCCCTTTGGGACCAACAAGAGCACTAGGACTACACCAATGATGAGTTAAAGAACGGATACGGGGCTTATATATGCGGTTAATCTCTAGGTGGGAGATTGTTGGAATAGAGGACCAACCGGGACTAGACTTCGGAGCAAAAGGGGAGAAAATCGTTGGAGCAACTGACGCTCTGGGCGGCCGCCCAGGGTGATGGTGGGCGACCGCCCATTTTATCAGTCTGTACATCCGGAGGAAGCAGTTCTTGGGCGACCGCCCAGGCCCTATATGGGCGACCGCCCACTTGTCGGGTGAGGCAAAAACTGGTTCGGATTTTAGGCCAATTTTCGGGTTCCTTTGTCCATCTAGGGTTATGTTTTCATTCTAGGGTGCATATTTAAGTAAAGTTCCGCCCCTAAATTCATCGTAACTTCATACAAACATATTATAGTGCAAGATCCTGGCTTGGTAGTGCCCCCAGACGTAGTCAAACATATTGACGAACTGGGTTAACAATTTATGTGTCTTTTCTTGTGCTTTATTTCTTGTGCTTGTTTGTGGTCCTATATTGTTCTTGGGATATTGCTTGGGTGTTGGAGGGTCAATTTCACAACAACGCGGTGATATGATTGTCCATGGTCCTCTAAAATGAGGTCTGGCAACCTAATGTTCAGGCTTATTATATTGGAGTACAATTGCAGGATATAGAAATGCTCCTAAAAGTTAACTTGCAAGCGGCAGCAAGCGGTTCTAAACTTGTGCATCCTTCCCTTTTTATTTTAAACTGTTGACATCGTTCATTAATTATGAATTTCACTTGATCCAAAAATTATTTCATTATTATTTGAATTAACAAATACTCCCTCTGTCTCATTTTATAGGGGTGTAAATGGTTCGGTTTGGACAAATTTAGAGACCAAACCGCTAGTACTCGGTTTGGAGAAATTCCAAACCAAACCGAACCATGAATTTTTTTTAAACTAAACCGAACCAAACCGTTCGGTTCGGTCTCAAACTGCGGTTTCATAAACGGTTCAGACCGCGGTCCGAACGGCGGTCTAGACCGCGGTTCAAACCACAAATGTTGAAATTAACAGGCTACAAGAAAAAAAACAACATTCTTCACCTGATTGCATTTACTCCTTCCAAGAGAAATTAACAGGCTGCAAGAAAAGAAACATTTAGTTAATCCAGTAGGCAATACTAGCACGCAGTACAACAACATAAAAAAAAGAGTCAAGTGAAATCCTTTGTTAGATGGATGAACTGATAAATGTTGTAACTCATTCTAAAAGCTTACTACTGATATAGATCAAGTACTACTGCCCTTTCATTACAAGGAAGTTACTGCAGCGTATTCTTCAGTTGAAAGTGTATACAGTGCACCCAAAATAGGAGAAAAGGAACCCCCTTTTCATCGAGGTCTTTCTTCTAACTGCATTTGAGAAGTTCTTCTCGTTTCTACTCAACTTGCCTCAAACTGTCAATAGCCATGGCCGGTAGTTTAAGACGTTGCTGCAAAGCACAACTGTACAAAAAATGAAATTGAAGAATAATGTAACAAAGTTAGAGTCTTGATTGAAAAAAAAATTCTTAATCAAACAGAATAAATAAAGTTGTAAAATATACCTTTCAATAGGCGGGTTAGGGTTTCGAATATCCTGATGAAGATGAAGATTCTAAGTGAAGAAGAGGGAGGTCTGAGTAGGAGTGATGCCGGGGACGGAGGAAGGGAGAAATCGGCGCCGGAAAAGGAAGGGTCAGTCGGCGCCAGGGGAGAAGATTTTCATCGTCGGGGGAGAACGCCTCTCTTCCAAAATGAAAGAAATGAAAAGTGATTTGGTAGGGTTTAGTGTATAAGTTTATGTCTTATATAGTATATAAAATCAATGGTGCAGATTAAATTTTACAAATAATCAATGGTCCATATAGCGGTTTGGAAGCTCGGTTCCACGGTTCAGCTTGATACGGTTCGATTTGGTTCGGTTTATAGGAGTCAAACCGCAAACCGAACCGAACCACACGGTTTATGATATTTCCAAACCAAACCAAAGCACTAAAGTATAAAAACCAAACCAAACCACATGGTTTGGTTCGGTTCGGTCTCAAACCGCGGTTTGAACCGAACCGCTGACACCCCTATCATTTTAAGAGTCAAAAATTTTCAAAAAAGGCGTCCCATTTTAAGAGTCAGAATCCTAAAATGGAAAGTGGGTCCTACATATCATTCTCACAACAATGAGAAAATTTTGAGGGAAACTAGTTTCTCCATAAGTTATAAAAAGTCCTGTTTTTATAGGGTTAAGGTTTAGACTTTAAAGTTTAGGGTTTAGAATTTAGGGTTTAAGGTTTAAGGTTTAAAAGTTAAAAAGTTGACTTTTTATAATTTATGAAGGAACTAGTTTCCCCCAAAACCAACTCCACAACAATTATCCACTAACTATTCTCTACCCCACTTTCTCTCTCTTATCCAACTATCAACACTCACAACACATCACTTTTTCCTTAATTCTTGAACCAACCCATTTTTTTACTCTTAAAACGAGACGGAGGGAGTAAGTAAGTAAGAAAGTGAATCAGGTGGTAAATGGATTTCGAACCGCTGCACCCCTAGTTAGCTCCACCCAATGGTTCCGATTGGAGCCACCTCATTTTAGCTCCAACCAACGGTTGAGATGTATCCGAGCTCGGTGGGACCCATAAAAATTGAAATCATCTTAGCCGCACAGATGATGAGCTCCTATATATGGCCTCGATCTGAGCCATTGGGTGGAGAGGTGGAGCGGTTCCAGGTCCGGTGGTAAATCTATACGCTAGCAGCAGGAGCAATGCAAATCCCAGTTGTAGCGCTACCTAATTACTTGCTTCTTTCTTCAAAGGGTTAATGACATATTAGGGCCTGAACTCCAGGGAGGGCGTCTAAAAGGTGCCTGAGTTTTTTTTTCGCTAGATCAAGGCTCAATATCATAATTTTTCGGCAGGTAAGGGTTTTTTGACGAAAATCGTTAGAAAAGTCAGTTAAATCGCATGTGCCTCGCACGCGATCATAAAAATGGATGGATTTGTAATGAAAATTTGTCAAAAAAGGTTAAACTGTAAATTTCAAAATTTGAAGGGTTAAATCCAAAAATGCCTAAATCCCTCTCCCCCCCTTCCCGTAATTCCCCAATTCCAGATCTCTCTCTTTCACAAAACACACACACACAGTAAATCTCTCATCCTCTCCAAACCCTAACCCCAACCTCACTTGCCGTTTCTTCTCCGGCCAATCTTTCCACCGGCGACCTCTTTCCCGGCCATCCTAACCAGTTACCGTCAAGTCCACTCTAGGTTCTGACGCCGAACACCATAGCAACGCCGCCTCTTTCAAACGTCGGCCATAGATTCTGACGCCGAACACAAACACCGGCCATAGATTCCGGTGAATCATCACCGCCTTCTCACTCTTTCTGGTCTCCTTCTTCAATATCCATTCTATCCAGCAACTCCCTTTTTCGAATTTGTGTTCAAGCATTTTGAATCTGGGTTTCTTGATCAAGCAAATGGGTTTCTTGATTTTTGATGTGGAAATCGAATCTGGGTTCTTGATTTTGATGTGGAAATCGAATTTGGATGTTGTTGGCTGTGGTGGTGGTCTTGCGCCGGACTAGTGGTGGTGTTTGCAGAGTGATGGGTGGCGGACCGGTGGAAATCCAATCTGGGTTTTTTCTTTTCTTTTCTTTTCTTTTTTTCCATAAAGATGAAATTTTATGGGAATAAATATATACTATTTTTTTTTAAATAGTGATAATTACTTTATGTTGTTTTAAATTTGGTCAATGTAAAAAGTAATTTATTACTCCCTCCGTCCCATCCGAAATCGGATTCCTGGTCCCGACACGGGGATTAAGGAATAATAATATTTTATTATTAAAAGTTGTTTGAAAAGTAGGCGTTGTGAGTATGAAGGAGAGAGAAAGTGGGTGGAGAATAATAAATAAATAGTTGTTGTGAGTATGACATGTGGGTCCTACTAATAAAAAAGTAATAAAAGCTTTCCATTTTGGGATGTCCTATTTCGAGTGGGACACCCAAAATGGCAAAACGTCCTATTTCGAGTGGGACGGAGGGAGTGTTCATAGAATAAAATTTAAATTTATTTATAATTTTCTTAATTTTAAATTTATTATTTAGAAAATAATCTAAATCCTTTTATATTTAATATAGCTATTAGATTCATTTGTTTAATAATTTTGATTTGTTTTAATAAATTTATTTTATATATGATAATTGCTTATTTTATTATATACTTGATTATTTAGAAAAAATATTATTTTTTTGAAAAAATATTTATTTCATTTTTAAACCTTTTGAGTTTCAAAAATTTCACTAAAACCCTTACTAACTAATATCATTACAAATCCATCCATTTTTATGATCACGTGCGAGACACATGCGATTTAACTGACTTTTCTAACGATTTCCGTCATAAAGCCCTTAACTGCCGAAAAATTATGATATTGAGCCCTGATCTTGCGAGGAAAAAAAAATCAGGCCCCTTTTAAACCCCCCTGGAGTTCAGGCCCTAATCTGTCATTAACCCCTCTTCAAAAATAAAAGTCAGGTTCTTCTGAGACTTTACAGGCTAATCCCCCAACTGTAGGAAGGAAAGGACCAATCAGGAATTCGGCAATCAAATCCATTGGTAAATTGGGCCAATATCTGAGTGTAACAGTGGACACTTCACACTTGAACAATTCTTAATTTAAATTTATAATGAAAAATGGAGTCTTATTATTTTGTTTTCTTGGACATTTTTAAAGAAAATTTTACATAGCTTCAAAAAAAAATTATATATACATTTTCAATTTGTAGTACTAAATAATACAAAATGGGTCCATGTTATAAAGCTCTTTAAAAAATTGTTATTGTAGGGAAAAAAATGTTAGAAGTTTGAGATTTATAAAATGCGGATGTGGCATGACGTGATACAGTGACAATTTGAGTAAACCCGTGGATACTCTGATATAAAAGCGAGTCCAATAAATACAAAAAATATGTTAAAATTTTGACACTGCTAAAGTGTGATTTTAATGAAATGTTTAAGTAAAGAGTGTAATTGTAATTTATAGTGGGATGAAATGAAAGCAGTATACTCGTTTCGTCTCATTTCAAATTGCACAAAACCGTCTTTCCATGAAAATTCAAAAAAAAAAAAAAAAAAAAACAGTGAAAAAGGTGATGTGTTGTGAGTATAAATAGTTTGGTAAGAGAAAGAAAGTGAGACATAGAATAATTAGTGGGTTACTTGATGTGAATATGCAAGTGGAAAAAACTTTCCATTTTTAAAATTTTGCAATTTTTATGAAACAATTAAAATAGCAAATTTTATAATTTAAAGAGGCTTTGACCAATAAGTCCCTCAGCCAAATAAAAACGACCTATAAGGACAGACATTAGGGAAACTTGCCAATAAGTCCCTTGCAATTTTCATGGACCATTTTGCCCCTCTGTAGCGCACAACAGCCACACATTAGCCAACGCATGATTCCCATATGCGCTCTCTCTCTCTCTCTCTCTCTCTCTCTCTCTCTCTCCTTCCTCTTTCTCTCTCTTCTTTTTTTTCCTTAAATTTTTTAAATGCAATATCTTAAAATCTACAAATCGAAAAAATAATCCGAGACCACTGTTTTAATCGTGTCGTCAATACGAATCAAACAAGTACACTCAATATATAATTCAAATTTTTGAAATAAAAATCTCATTTTTCACTAGTAAAAGTTTGAGAAAATTATTTTTCATTTTTCAATTAATTTCACAATTTTAGAAATAAAAATTTCATTTTTCACTTGTAAAATCATTTCTCAACTGATTTCCCAGTTGTGTGATTTCACAGTTGTGTCATTTTTTTATTTTTCACTTGTAAAAACTGATAAATTCATCTCTCAAATTTTTCACAATTATTAAAATAACTGAGACATGTATTTCACAGTTGTTCACACATGTCAATATAATAACTGGGACATTCATTTCACAGTTGTTCACACATAAGTTTGAGTTTAGTAACTGAGACATTGATTTCTCGGGCGTAAGAGTAAGATTCTCTTGAAGAGATAAATGCATCTCACATTAAAATATCATTTCTCACTTATGAAGAAAGGAAAATTGTAGTTACATCGAGTGTGGACAACCGATAACTCAATTTCTCAATTAATTCATCTCTCAGTAAAGTCTCATTTCACACTTATGAAGAATAGAAATTCGATGTTGCATCCTTTTACAACAACTGATAACTCAATTTTACAAATAGTTGCTCATATACACTCTTAACAACTGATAAATCAAAAAAAGGCAACAAAAAAAAAAGGAAAAAAAAAGACCAAAACAACTGATAAATCCATATAACAAGTAAACAAGTTGATCTTCAAACTGAGCACCATCCAAAATTCTATTTTCAGCAGAACAGAGGGAGTATTTTGTTAGCCTTGTGCAGCGTTCAATTGGGCATATCATCAGCCTTTTCCCACCCTACTTTCCACCCTACTTTGATTACAAAAGTTTCCTTTTCTACAAGCTCTCTCCACACACATTCAGCATATGTGGACAAATTGAAGCAATAAGCCTCATCTGGACATTCATAAACAGCCAAGAAATTTGGATCCAAATAAACAAAAAACAGTTCAAATTCACACCAAAAATCCCTAAATAGATTAGATCAAAGCCACAAATTACTAATCCAAAACAATAACCAAACAAAACTCAATTAACACGAGAAATCTATCAAGAAATCAGATCGAGAAAAGGGAATTACTGCTTGGAGTTCGTTAAGAGAGGAGCGCACATCTATTTCGCCGGAATGAGGGAGGAAGTGGTGAGGGGAATACGCATAGAGAGAAAGAGAGAATGCTGCGTGCATTCTTCTGGAAAAAAAAAAACTGAATCTACTCAAAACCATGAATGCCAAACACCTATACAAAAAACACGTCAATGACTTACAAAATGAAGAATTCCTTTTGTTGTGACATCAAATGCACCAGTTGTTCCGTTAGAAACATTGATCCAGTCAATAGTCCTCTGCCGATAAGCATCTTGATTGTGATCCATCTCACCATATGAAAAACTGATAGAATCCCAGTACAAGAACCCAAAGAGAAGATAAACAATTGAGGCTTGCAACTATCAATGCTATAGAATGGTCAGGAAACAATTAACGAACTCGGATGAACGAGAAAATCTCCAACTACTGAATTTCAATCGCCGAATTATCGACTCCTCCACTAACGCACTTTGACTGCTACGGAAAAGTATAAATCCCTTAAAAAAACTCCAAAATCAAACACAATTGAAATCCATAGCTAACATCAACAGATCAATCGGAGAAACCGTTGATGAAGGAATGCATGAATTTGACATTTGGACCGAGACTAGGGTTAGGGTTCCCCGTTAGGGTTTTATTGATGGAACCGGTGAAGACGTCCGAATACAGATAGTTTTGTTGCCGGAGAGATGGACTGAGACGGAGGATATGGAGGGAGTCACCGGAGAAGACGAAGGGTTACCGAGAACAGAGAGAGAGAAATCGATCGAGAGAGAGAGAGAGAGAGAGGGGGGGCTATGTTTACGATTTGGGGGAGAAGACGGGCAAAAAATGTGATATATAGGCGAGGGTAGTTTCGCCATTTAAAAAGTGTGAGAGATTTATTGGTAAAATTGATTTCAACTAAGGACCCTAAGGTAGAATATGAAAATATCTGTTTTTATTGGCAAATTCCACCTTATAAGAGGGACTTATTGGTAAAAATTCATAATTTAAAATAAGATGGAGGGTTGTCGAAGAAAGTAATCTAGGCAAATTGCCAAATTGGAAGGCACACAAAATAAAAAATAATCCCAAGTGGATGTATACTGATGACTTATAAAAAGGGTGGTACCGGGTACCTAATCAGTCGGGAACGCGGCAATAGATAATCCCAGACGAACGGACGATTTGCAAAACAAACACCGTTATGGCGCGAGGGAGTTATCCAGTGAAAACCCTCCGGCTTGAGAATAAGCATCGTGTATAAAGATGATATAAACCGGAAGAAAAATCGTATTATAATATTGAGAAGGTGTTTTTTCTCTTAATTTTAGGGGACTAGAATATTCCGTTCATATACCTATACTATTCCTCCAAAGATTATTTTATTTTTCTGCGAGGCGATCCAAGTCTGACAAAAGCCGACGGATAAAACCTTCAAATGACCCTTCGCACCATCCAATAGCTATCTCTTTCTCTCTCCCCCTCCCTCCCACATATGCATACATATATAACCTCTCTTCACTTCCCACTTTAGAGAGATAGAGAGAGGGGCCTATTCTACTTCATTTGGATTATTATCATCACTATTCAACCCCCCCCCCCCCCCCCCAAGAAAAAAATATTGAAATGGGTATGTTGCAGGTGCACCAATTGCACCCAGTTATGGCGTCTCATCTTTGTAATTCCTCCATTAATTCAAAGTTATTTTCCTGCAATTTCAAGAACAGCACCGCCCAGAAACCGCCTTTGGGTCTGTTTAGTGATTCTTGTTTGATTCGGAATGGGGGAATTCAGAGGTGGAGGAGGAGAGAATTGGGAGGAGGGTTTTCGATTTTAGCGTCAGCATCAAGCAATGTTAGTGTTCCGTTTTGGGATAGTTGGAAGCCTGATCAGGGTGCCAAAGCTCCTTCCCTCAGCGACATCTTTTGGCCTTCTGCAGGTTTAAATTTTACCCATTTTCAATTATTTTTTTCACTTTGATTTTTTTTTTTTTTTTTTTGTTCTTTTATTATTTATTTGTTGGTTTAAATGAACAATTGGGGTTGTAGGGTTTTGATATTTAAAAAAAAATAAAAAAAAATGGGAGAATGCAGGAGCATTTGCGGCGATGGCGGTTCTTGGGAAAATGGACCAGATTTTAGCGCCTAAAGGACTTTCCATGACAATTGCACCATTGGGAGCTGTTTGTGCTGTCCTCTTTGCCACTCCCTCCTCCCCTGGCGCTAGGGTATACTCTCCCTCTCTCTCTCTCTCTATACTTATATTTGTATATTTGTATACAGTATATATTATGTATATAATTGCCATAATTCTTCTGACATGCATGTTAGCGACTAAAAGAGGGCAGAACTATACCAACTTGTTTTCCCGTTTGTTATGGGATTCCATGTGCAGCTGTTGAATGTATCACTCGTATACTCCTTTAACACTTCCCCTTGTGTACATATATATATGGAGAGGTGCATTTTACAGATGGTAAATGCATACCCTTTTATGATATTTTCTAGGATAAATGCGAGCGTCTTGCTATGAACATAGTCCTTGACAATAGGGATTTTGGTAAATTCCATCACAGATTTATTGGATTCCTAGGAAAAGGGACACTCATGTAGGCCTAGTTATTTGCATTAGGCACAAAGAAAATCTGAAAAAGGATGTTCATTTAGGGGTACATTTTATATTTTGATTTTGATCTTGGATTTTTGAGATTTGCAAACTGGCTTCTCATAATTCCGAGCAGAATGTGGCTTGATTATCTGCCACAAAAATCCATATCATGATCTGGACTTTCAATTGGTGCCAACTTCCCCTCTGTCATACCTCAAACTCCATAGAATAGGACTTTTAAGTTGAGTGGCGTGGTAAAGATAAAACTTTGGCGGATCACAGATATAAGTCAATGCGATGGTCGAGTTGGAAAGAGAGCTGCCCGAGTTTTAAGCCCAGTTACCCGATAAGAATATTGGTTTAGGTCTAAAGTAAAGATAGCAACGTTAACGGACAAATTGATTCCACTTAACACGTTCTCTAGGGACGAAAAAAGGGGTATTCTGCCTCGGAGTTTGATGAGCCTGAATTGTGTCTTGTGCAAAGGCAGGTAAATTTTTTAGTTGGAACAAGTATTAAGATAATCCCCATCCGGGTGAGGATTATTAGAGGTTTGTTAAAAAAAATGTTCGGGGAAAAATGTTCTCATATGTTGACCATACTGATAAAGTTACGCTTTCATATGCCATATTAGATGACTGTTCATTTTATGTAGTATGGAGTGCAGGAGTAGAATCCTCAGTTTGACAGAGAAAACTTGACAACAAACTTGGGAATGGGCATCTCTTCCCATGCGCTAACAAATTTGGCGGTCTCTTTCTTACCTCATTTCTAGAACCCTAGAACTCCAGATGAATCAATGCATCCCTATTCCCAAACTTGTTCTTTAACCGTCACTTTGACCAGGAAAGTACTCCTATATGCCTAAAGCATGCTCCCTTCATCCCTAAAATGAGTGTGCATTACTAAGGAAGTTAATAAATTCACCTATAGCATGTATCATATCCCAGTGTCACTTGCAAGATTATAAGGTGGATATGAAGGGGGCTATGCAACAAAAAAAAGCTTGAAAGTCCGCTCCCTTAATCCTCTTACGGTAAAAAATGGACATTCATTTAGGGCCGGAGAGAGTGTGTAATGATAACAATGGAAGCAGAACGCTCCTTAACTTCATAAAATGACTGCCAAGTGCTCAAGACTTCTCCACGTTTAAGGAAGAGCTTAAGATCGTAGGCAACAACTTATATCACTTCTTCAAGACTCTTTTCTATGGAACTCTACTGCAGAATCTCCTAAAAATTGTCCGCTGGGCCGGCAATGGACTATGTTGGAGGTGCCACCTTAAAACCAATTGGTGATAAGGGGAGTAACTCCTCAAGTCTATATACTGGTCCATGTTTCCCTCTTCAGAAGATGTGGGATAATTGTCTCATACAGTTTGCATTTGCCTGCAAATAAGTTGCAACTTTTCTAACTTTCTCAGTTTACTTTTCACTCATTAATTGAAAATTCATGTTTCCACCACAAATACAAGTGATGTTGAAATATTTTGCTATTTGTGGTATGTCCTACAGCACTAGTTTTTGATTTTTATGTTTTCAAGCAAGTAAAGCAACGTCAATATTTCTTCCAAGTGCCATTAACTCTATCATCCTCTTTCGTTCTTTTCACATAAAGTTAAAGATCATGCTTCCTTACCAAAGCACTTTCAATGCAAATTTGCAGAAGTACAATATGTTTATGGGTCAAATGGGTTGTGCAGCGATTGGTGTTTTGGCCTTCTCGATATTTGGGCCAGGTTGGCTTGCCAGGAGCACAGGCCTTGCTGCAGCCATAGCGTTCATGATCTACACAGGCTCAGTACATCCACCAGGTACCCATTCCTTTTTTTAGATGTCCGTCTAATGTCCCTTTATTACTTTCCTTACTTAACACGGAGTATTATTATTGTCATATTTTCCTGATTAGCAACTAAAGTGCATTATATATCCATCACGTTACAGCTGCCAGTTTGCCATTGTTGTTCATTGACGGAGCTAAGCTACATGGCTTGAAGTTTTGGTATGCTTTGTTCCCAGGTGCAGCTGGATGCTTACTTCTCTGTTTGATTGTAAGTTTTGCAGAACTTATATCCTCCATTTACTTTCTACTAGAAAAAACTCCCTCCGTCCCAAAAAGATAGTCTCATTTAGTTTTTGATGGTCAACACAAGTGAACTTTGACCAAACCAAACAGTAATGTCAATCTAATCATCCCAATAAAAATCTAGAATTTGATATTGATAAATCATTAAGTGATTTATAATGTCCCACTGGCCACTCATGAAGTTATGCTTAACAACTAAAATCTCTCATTCTTCCTTTGTTTTCCTCGTCAATTGTTGCAGCAAGAAGTGGTTTGCTACTTGAAGGACAATGTTAAATTCTGATATTGATTATTAAGCTTCCGAGTATATATATAAATCAGCATTTTCACTACTCAAGTGCAGTCAGTCAACCAATGTGGCAAGGAAACTGCATCGGGTTGGCAACCAGTCTCTACCTGGCTTGTTAAAAAGCTCGTTTTGTTGGAAATATTAGCGATCAAAATGAAATCTTTCATAGTACATAACAGAATTTGTTAAATTTTACAAATTCCATATGAATCGAAGCAGAGTTATTAATCGCTAGTGAATCAAATGCGAACGTACGTATGAATAGTGGCATCATTTCAAGGCCAATGATTTATTGCTAGTGAAATGTTAAAGATCAATTCCATATCTTATTTTGTTGAATTTTCAATATAAAAGTAAATTCCTTGGAATTTTCTTTTAGACGAACAAGTTTTTTGTAATACAGGAAATATAAAGCAATAGGATGAACATAGCATTTTCATTTTGGACTTTATCTTATACAGAAAGCCATTACTTTAGAAGTGGCAAGTCAAGATTAGCAGGAAAGAAAGCATTCTCGCATAACCAAAAATTTCATGTGAAATTTTTAACGAGGTAGTGTCAAAATTCAATGTCATCTTTCTTTGACTAAAACTCTATACCCGTCTCATCCATGAGACGGGTCGGTTTTTGACGCACCCGCCCGACCCACGAACCGGCTCTAGGACCCAGGGGTCGAACCTGCCACGTGGCAGCCTCTCATAGGCCAAAAAATTTTTTTTGACTTTTTTTTAAAAATTTTTATATTTTATTTTTGGTTTTTTTTTTCGGTTTGTCAAAAGTAATAGTTACTATAACATAATGTAATGACTGTATACATATAAAGTAACAGTTTGTGTACATAAAAGTAATACATATATATAGAAAAGTAACAGTGTTTTTTTTTTTATGTTTTCTTCGTTTGCCAAAAATAATACTTATTACAACTAAAATGTAACGAACGTGTTACTTATATGTAATAATGTTTATACATAATTGTAACACATATGTATAGAAAAAGTAATAATTCAACCATTTACATTTTTAGAGCTAAAAACACTTGCTTAGTATTACATGTAAAAGTATTAAATTGTCTATAGAAATATGTTATAATTTCTTTTATTAAAGTGTTACATTTGCTTGTACAAACAATTACATTCATATATATGAGTTTGTTACTTTTCAAATGTTACTTTCTTTCAAAAAATTAAATCAAAATACACAATATTTTATATTTTTGCAAAAGCATTATTACATTTCAGTATAAATGATAATTACATTTAGATATTGTTTGGGTTACATGTAATTATAGTTAGTATTACATTTGAAAAAATGGGTAAAATGAGCTTTTGTTTTTGTAAAACAGGTGTTACGTTTACTTTTGAACAATATTACTTTATAAGTATTCAGTCATTACATTAAGTTATGGTAACTATTACTTTTGGTCAACGGCTGAAAAGCCGAAAAAATAATATAAAAACTCAAAAAAAAAAAAAAATTGACCTCTGGGAGGTTGCCACGTGGCGGGTCATGCCCATAGGTCATGGGGCGACCTGTCTCATACATGAGACGGGTCCCCTTGTTCTCATGGGAGACCATCTCTTTTTCTTTATATATATATATATATATATATATATATATATATATATATATATATATATTTTGGGAATATGCCTTTGAATCAATATGCGTATTGGTTAAGGATAGATCCGCAACAAGTTCGGTAATTCCTGGGACTGAGAATTGTGAATTCTTTTTGGAAAGGGATTAAGGATTTATTCAAGAATAAGAATTGTGGTGTCCTTATGAGAATATAATTTCGTTCTCTCTAAGTAAAAGGAAATCCTTTTGGTACAAGGATTAAGGTTTAATCAGGTTTCTTATTGGTACAAGGAATTGTTCAAGAATTAGGAAAGTTGTTTCCTAATGAGAATAGAATTACTTTTGTACACAAGAAATAGGATTCATTATTTGGCGTTTTTGTTATTTATGTGACTATAAAGACAACCCTCTCACTAGCATAATAATTAACTTGAAAACTTGTCAACTAGAACTAGAACTAGAGAGTAGTTCAAGAAGTTCAAAAAGTTGGACAGAAGTTCTAAATCTGTAATTCGAGATCTAGAGTTTGCACAGTCAAAAATTATTGTGATCATAATTCGTGCAACTAGATTAGTGTGATTTGTATATGTGATCTCCATATTAATAATATATTCTCCCTCCGCCCGTGGACATAGCCAAATTGGTGAACCACGTAAATCTGTGTTCTTGTGATTGCTTTACTTTTCTCATCAAGTCTTATTTATTGCTCTAACAAAAGATTATATGTTTTTACTTTATTGGAATTAAAATGGGTGAAAACTGAAATTAACTATTACTGAGTAAAAAATGAAAATAAAATGCTCAAGTAAGCATACTTGTGCATACATTGAATTGAAGTCAATCTAACGAGAGTTCAATCTATAAATTATTATGAGTAATAGTTCTATAAGCCTCACTTTAAGTCAAACTTGGTTTGCGTGCGTTTTTATTCATTTGCGCATTTTCTCTCCACATTTGTACTTACTTTAATTTGCGTTGTGAATGTCACTTACTCTCTCGGCCCGTTATACTTTATAACCAAAGTGAGATATGTGCACATTAGCCATTGCTATGCAAAAGGGTTGAAAAGGTTTCAAAACAACTATTCACCCTTCTTCTAACTATTTTCCATAACCTTGTTACTCATTTGGGACCAACAATAGCTTAAATTGTATCCGTGTATTCCAATTCAAATGTTTTTGACTTTCTACCTTTGGGTTATACAGGATGATTTTTTATTTTTATTTTTTTTAAATGTGAGAAATGACTCTTATACATCAACTATAAGAGAAGAATTGGTCTTATCTATAAGAAATTGACAGAGATTTACCAAATAATACTATATTTTTTTCCTAAATGAAAAAAATAACTTTTATACTTTAATTATAAGACGTGAACTAGTATTATACATTATCTATAAGAGTTGTTTGTTGTTTGACCAAATATGAGAATCAACATTTATGAAATATTCTATTTTTATTTTATTTTTGAGAAAACAATTGAAACTATGACTCTTATACTTCAACTATTGCAACTATAATAGGTGAAAAAATAACTCTTATACATTAATAATAAGAGGCGAGCTGGTCTTAGGTGTAAGTTACAAGAGCTGATTGGATTTGACCGAATATGAGAGTCAACATTAACAAAATATAAAAAAAAATGTGAAATTTGAAAAAATGACTATTGTACTTCAACTATAAGAGGTAAATTGGTCTTATACACCAAGGGTTTGACTAGATTTGACTAAATAATATTTTTTTTTAAAATCTCAAAATGAAAAAAAAGTGAAAAACAATAACTCTTATACTTTAACTTTAAGATGCTAATTTGTCTTATATGTCAGCTATAAGAGCTGACTGTGTTTGACCGAATATAAAGGTCAACAGTAATAAAATATTAAATTTTTTATTTTATTTTGTGAAAAAAATGACTCTTATACTTCAACATAAGAGGCGAATTGGTCTTATACACCAAGTAAAGGTGTTTGACCGGGTTGACCAAATAATATTAGATTTTTTTTCTTAAAACTAGAAAAAAAAAATGACTATTGTGCTTTAATTATAAAAAGCAAACCGGTCTTATATGTCAGTTATAAGAGCTGACTGAGATTTGACAAAAAAAAAATAAAAAAAAAATGAGTATGGGCGTCTAATTCAGCTCCTATGGGATAGGAAGCTGAGATTTGACGAAAATAGTGAGCGTGTGCGCTTAATTCAGCTCCTATGGGATAGGAGGGGCAATTCAGTCTTTTTACCAACGAGGGGTGTCTTTGGTATTTAAAGTCTATTGCGTCATAAATTATATTAAGCTTAAGTTTGGAGGGCTTTTATGTCTAAAGTTCTTATTGATATTATATACTCCCTCCGTTCTAAGGAAGTTGCACCATTTCGCCATTTAGGGTAATTCACAATAGTTGCAACCATCCAAAAATGGAAACATTTTATTATTTTTATAATCCTCCACTCATTCTCTCTATTCCTCTCAACCACTCATTATTCTCCACTCATTCTCTTTCCACTCCTACTAATTCTCTCTCTTCCTCTCTACCTTTCATTCTTAATATAATATTATATCATTAATTTCCCAACTTCAAAGTAAATATTTCAACTTTTCTGGAACGAAATGAGTATTTCATATGTCCCATAACAATGTGCACAAAATAAGACGTGCACGAGAATTAAGAAGAGAATATGAGTTGGTAGTTGTTTTGAGTGTGATAAGTGAAGTAGAAGAAATAAAGTGAGGTGGGAAATGGTAGTGGAGAGTTATTATGGAGTCGAGATCTCATGTACCACTTTTGTGTGGCACTCCATGTACCACTCGTAATACAACTGTTCACATGTTTAGAT
The DNA here is from genome assembly GCA_026119855.1 of Campanula takesimana. NCBI lineage: Eukaryota > Viridiplantae > Streptophyta > Magnoliopsida > Asterales > Campanulaceae > Campanula > Campanula takesimana. Next base: position 2,789,752 of record JAOWBW010000003.1, read on the forward strand.
AATCTTAATTTAATGTCAAACTCAATAACTGTGAGCCATTAGATCACTTTTGACACATAGAGTGGTACACAAAGTGGCATGGAGGATTTGGACACGTTATTATGAGTACGACAAGTGAGTCCTATTAAATAAAAAATAAATATAATTTTTATTTAATGAAAATGTGACTTATAGACGCCAAAAAAAATTCTACACATTATTATGAGACGGGAAGAATATTATGAGTATATAATAAATTTTTAGTATTATTAAATAAGGGTATTGTATAGTAAAATGAATGATATTCCTTTCATTCTGAACTAAGGCTTTTAGTTTGACTTTAGACAGAAATTAAGAAAAAATAGATGTTGTGAGTACGAAAAGTAGAGTAAAAGAAAGTAAGAGTAAAAGTAAGTAGAAAAATTTGTTGTTAAAATAATAAATGGGTTCCATTATGTATTTTAAAAATTAAAGCAATTAAAAAATTTAGGCTGAGGTAAATCAAAAAAGAAGTTAAAAATCTTAATATGTGACGGACGGAGTATTTAGAGTATTAAAACCTTGGACCCACCAATACCATAGATGGATGTAAAGGCGAATCAAAGGGCACTTGGTTGCACGTAGCATGAAAGGGACGGAGGATGTGGCACTGGCAGAACGTGAGTGGTGGGGCTGTGTCTTGTTGTCATTGGATTGTGACTAATTTTTTCTTTGACGTTTACAATACAAACAACGACACTGCTTTGCTGGATTCCCCCTCATCCCCACCTTCAATGGCTCCCTCCCCCGTCTACTCGTTCTGTTATACCCCCATGGTCTCGTCTCAAATATGATTTTCATTTTAACTATTTGAACTATTTTATTTATTTAAAGATATAAATACTTGTTTCATTGTTCCATTAGTTATATTGAGTTATACACATTTAAACAAAAATTATTGAAATAAAAATAACTTTTTTTAATACAATAAGAAATGGAAAATGAAAAATTCATTTTGAGACAAATGGAGTATAAAAGATGAAATATTTTGTGAGATCGTCTCATGTCATGCATGACACGGGTCTCAATGGGTTTTCCCGAAACACCATAGGTGGGCAAACTATTTAGTCTCTCAACAAAACCCGCTTTAGACGTGAGACCCTCTTTGTGAAAATTGAAAATTTCATTTTGAGACATGGATTATAAAAGATGAAATATTTTGTGAGATCATCTCACAACAATTTATTATTGGGCAAACGACCAATTTATGCAACGTAGTGTCCGATTTATATCAATTAATGCAACGTAGTAACGAATTCTTACATTGTGAAACGTACTTGAAGTAGTTGTATCAAATAATGCAAAATTCGAACAATTTGACAAACGTACTTGAAGTACGTTGTATCAATTAATGCAACGTAGTAGAGGCTAAAAAGTTATTACGTTGCATTATTTGATACACAATAAGCAAGTACGTTGTCTATTTTCAAAAATAAGCACTACATTGCATTAATTGACTTTTAACACTCGATACGTTGCATATTTTAGTGATTTTCCCATTTATTATTATTTTTTATTAGGGATAATAACAATAAAAAGGTTTATTTTGAAAATGCGGAAATAAAAATCAAATCGAAAATGGGGACGAAAGTCGAGTCTTGTGATGGCACAACGCTCAGGTCCTTACGATTGCTTAGCAATCTTCTTTAACATAAAACGACTTTATAATTTCTGATAAAAGCACTTCAAATCAGAAAATCTGCGAACAAGGGGTGTTTAGAACTTCTGAACTTTGGAATGAGGAAGAGAATACTTCAATATGCTCTTTAACTGAATATTCGATGCTATAATGTTTGGTGTGTATTGATATGGCAGATTGGGGGCTTTATATAGATTTCGAAGAGTTCTGCTGACCTTTCTACGAATAGTCACAATTCTGATCGGGTGAATCTGAGTCGTCCGATCGCACCTGATGGAGGAATCGGATTCAGCGAACTGCCCCAACCCTAAGCGAACAGGTGCTCCGTCTGTAACCAAAACGATCCGCAACCGCTCTAACGGGCACAGAACAGATACACAAAACCTATCCGCACACCGGATTCCGACCCTCGATCTGACCGCCGAACCATGGACCAAACCAAGTCGCACCACCTTCACCCGAACAGCACCGGACCGGCCAGTTCGACCCAAAAGCTTAACCAACTACCTGGGTAAGCTGGACAAAACTTTAACGCTCCCAGCGACCGATGCGTACGTGCGAAGTGCGCCCTAGACCTCCCATTACGCCCTTCGCGAGTCACGAGTCAGTTTTGAGTTAGTCCAAAACTAGCTCAATTGTCCACTAAGATGCATGGTTGGTCTAATAGACCACTTAGCTTACATGATAAGAAGCCCACACTTGATTGATACTTCTTTAGATGAGCTATCTTAAATACACTCATTTTTTTTTCCCTTTTTCAATCAATGTATGATAAATGACTTTTCATATTCACAACTTTTCAAATCTCATTACTAAATTACATACTTTGAGCATTAATTTCTTATTCACCCGAAAATAGTTTTGAAAAAGTAAATGCATTTTCTTAATCTACTCACAATGTAGTTTACAATTTTATAATTTATTTCATTTTCTAATAGTTTTGGGTGTCCCATTTGAATTAGGACAACCCAAAAAAAGAAGTGTTTTTTTAATGAGACCCACATTCACACTCACAACAACTTTCCATTCATTATTCTCTACCCCACTATCGATGTAGCCAATGAAATATCGTCACCACATCTTGTGTCCTTAATTTTGTATTCATCTTTTGTAAGTCTAGCATTGCCCTTTCCATAGGGAAATAATAAAGTTACAAAAGATGGCTACAAAATGTGGCTTACAAAATGAGGTGTCATAATTGTATTAGTGCTTTTAATTAGAGTGTGTCGGGTCCACTATCGATGTAGCCAATGAAATATCGCCACCACATCTTGTGTCCTTCATTTTGTAGCCATATTTTGTAAGCCTAGCATTGCCCTTTTCCATAATCCCCGTGCTCAACCCAAAAATCCTAATTCGGGTGGGACGGAGGGAGTATATCCCTTAATAAATGTCTAAATTTTATTTTTATTTTTTTAAAAAAAATACAGTTCATAAATTTTGGTAGAAAATATTCATATAATCATGTAATAATCTTTCTACATTTAGTTTTCCAAATATAAAGAAACCATTGAATTTTTTTTTTTACCAAAAAGCAATTGGAGATAACATTATTTTAAAATAGAAAATTATTTTGAGATTTTTTTTTAATAGACATTCTTTAAGAACAGAGGGAGTATAATAAAAACAGTATGTTCGTATAAATTTTTTGTATAGAATTCTAATTAATTTTCTTCACCAATTTTTTTTATTAGTCATTTTGTTTGTAATACTAAGTTTCTAGAAAGTTGATAACTGAAATATCTGTGCGTCTTTGCAATTTAACAATATAAAAGTTATAAATTTGCTGAATGTCCCTCATCATCAGAAATTTGAACTCTCTTACGAACGGAAGGAGCAATATAAGTTACATTTTATTTTGTATATAATATAATATAATATAATATAATATAATATAATACATATAGGGAGTGGCTATTGCCACTACACATTATACTTATCCACTACAAATGCTAAAATTTAGGTAGATCAATGAGTATGTTGACATAATTGCCTGTTAAGTACTTACTCCGGTATCTTCTTTGATACTTGTATATTGGGTTACTTCTCTAAGTATTTTTTATTTTCTAAATTTCTTTATACAAAATTATTATTTTCTTAAGAACAATTGAACATAATTGGTTCTGTTAAAGAAAAATATAAATGAAAATGAAAATGAAAATAAAATAAAATAAAATCAATAGCTATTTTAGAAATAAATGTCATAATAAATCTGAATGTAAGGGAAATGCAACTGGGTCAAATATTGATTCACCGCTTAACATAATACCTGTAATGCATTAAAAATGAATAGCACAGGAAAGTAAAATAATTAGTGAATTTCAAATGTAATTTTCATTTTAAATTTAAGAGACGATGACTATTGTAATTGTAATATAAGTATGTAATCGATTAAAAACTGAAAGGTTAAGCTATCTTCACTGCAATAAATGAATGCTTATTATCTCAGTTTATATAAGTATTTTATATTAAAAGAAAATTTTATTTTATTTTATTCTATTAAAAAATATTGTTTATTTGTATTTTGATCAAGAGCAAAAATATTATTCATTTTAAACAAAAGAAACAGCTTTTTATTGTTTGACGAGATTGAATAAAATAAGGTAAGATATGAAGTTAATTGATAGATATTGAGATTATACAAAAAATATGCAATTAATTAAAAATGAAAATTATCTTGCTTAAAAGTTTAAGGAATTAATTTTTTCTTAAGTGATTCAATACACATTAAAAAAAATACTCATCAAAGAAGGTGAGTATTTCAGGGGCAATTTAGGCAACACACTTAAAAATTCACCTAAAGTTTAGCATATGTACTATGTAGTGGATAAGTATAATACAATACAATATAATATAATATAATATAATATAATATAATATAATATAATATAATATAATATAATATAATATAATATAATATAATATAATACTCCCTCCGTTCCAGGTAAGTTACAACAATTTGCTATTTTGGGCATTCCACTTAAGTTGCAACAATGACAAATAAGGAAACTCTTTATTACTTTTATAATCATCCACTCATTCTCTCTCTTCCTCCCAACCACTCATTATTATCTTTTCTTAATTTTTGTGTTTCCCCTTCCATGTTGCAACTTACCCGGAACGGAGGGAGTATAATATATTCGATACAGTATAATCCCTCCGTCCCACCTCACTCACTTGAGACCTAAGAGGTGGGCACAATAATTAAGGAAAAAAAATAAAATAAGTAAAATATGTGGTAGAAAATGAAGAGATAGAATGAGTGGGGTTAATAGTAGGTTGGTTGAAAGAATTGTGTGGTGGAAAATGAAAAGAGAGAATGAGTAGTTAGGGTAGATTGAATATAAAATTATAAAAAAGTTACCATTTTAGGGAGTCTCAAGTGAAGTGGGACGGACCAAAATGGAAATAAGTCTCAAGTAAAATGGGACAGACCAAAATGGAAATAAGTCTCAAGTGAGGTGGGACGGAGAGAGTATTTTACAGGGATAGGATAACATATACTAACATGAATTACATTATTCACATCTCATCTAGATACCAACTGCATAAACTCCCAATGCATCATAGCTTATGTCTTGTGCAAATTATCTATAACCATCTATATCATTCATATTTTACAATAAACATTTTTATGTAATTTAGTACTCCCTCCGTCCCAGTTTATTGTTCTTACTTTCCCTTTTGGTCTGTCCCAGATTATTGTTCTTAGTTGTTTTATTCCATAAATGGAAAAGAATGAATAGTGCTTTGGAGGAGCTTGCCCTCAAAAAGTTCATTTAATTAAAAAAAAAACTTTTACTTACCTAACTTACTTTCACCCACTTGCTTCATGAATAGTGTTTTTGGACATTTATATCCTTCACTCTCTACTTTTGGTTGACTCATTTCCTTTGTTTTTACCTTAGTTTTTTAATAAGCATGCATAGTCAAACTAAGAACAATAAACTGAGACGGAGGGAGTACCTTTTAACCACATAATGTTTTTAAAAATGTCATAATAAACCATTACCAATCAACTTATGTCACACAAAAATTCTAAACTAAATGTAACACTTTAAATTTTCTTTTAGTCAACTAAATTGAACTTTATTCAAAATTCTGGATAAAAGTTTATATTCAGTAGCTTTTCCACCCAAAATCATAACAAGGGGTAAATATAAAGTCACAAAAAATTGCCACAAAATTTGATCTACAAAATGATCTGTCAAAATTTTATTGATGTTTTTAATTAGAGTGTGCCGGGTCCACTATTGATGTAACCAATAAAATATCGTCACCTCATTTTATATCCATTATTTTGTAAACTTCTTTTGTGCCCCTAGCATTGTCCCAGAACAAGAACAAGAACAAGAACAAGAACAAGTATTGGTTGGTTGAACGGGGGATAATCTAGTATAGGAAGAACTAGCATAAAAAAATTATAAATTCAATCGTCATACTTACACCCACACCCATATTGACTTCTTCATTCATTTGACTTTGACATTTTAAATCAGTGCTCACACTTTAGGTTATAGGCGAGATAATTTTGAAACCAATATCTTTTGTCTTTGTAATTAGTCTTGTATACCAGTTGCACTTGACCCATGGAGCAACCCACCCAACCCAGCCTTTTTACCCGCCCGCCAGCCTCTCCTCCATTCCCAGTGCGCCACGTGTCATTCCTTAAAAAAAAAAACCCAATAACTTTAAAATGCTATATCTTGATATTTATAACTCAGAAAAAATAAATAAAAATGTCGTTGTGTTCGTCTCGACGAGACGAATAAAACTACATAGGTCATGATATGGCTTGATTTTATTTAAAAAAAAACATATTTTTTTACACACAAAAAGTTTGAGCTGCTCATCAGCTAAGATGTAACACTCTGTTCAAATAAAAGTAACAGTTTCATGTTAAAAAAATAACATTTTTTACAGTAAAATGTAACAGCAATTTTACAAGAAAATTTAAATTGTTTGATATTTTTTGTGGTTAAAAAAGTAATATTTGAAGTGTAACAAAGTGAATATATCATTATAATTTTTTATATAGATGAATGTAACATTTTTTTTTAGTAAATGTTACTTTTCTTCTTTAAAAAAAGAGTAAAAATTCATATATATAATCGAGTTGCATTTCAATTGTTACTTTCTCAATAAAAAATTGTTACATTTCAGATATAATGTTACATTTAAGAATATAAATTGTTACAATTGAGAAAAAAAAATGTTACAATCATTTTTTATAAAATGTAACATTAGTTTAGTTTGTCAATCTTATGTTAATTTTGAAAGAAAAAAAGTGTTACATTTGAAAAAAAAAAGTGTTACATTCCTTTATAAAAAGTGTGACATTAGTTTAGTTGTCAATCTTTATGTTATCTTTAATCTATTGTAGCAAAATTGTGTTACATTTTGAAAAAAAAAAGTGTTACATTTGAAAAGAAAAAAATATTACATTTCGTTATAATAAGTGTTACTTTTGTTGGAAGGAAAAAAAGGTTGGGGGTGGCAAAAAAAAAAAAAAAACAAAAAAAAAGAAAGAAGGAAAGAAAAGAAGAATGGAGGCTCCTGTCGCACGGTGCAACCGTTCCACAGGAGACCTCCTCATGAAAAAAACTTTTAACCAGAAAATATGTCAGTTTAAATATGTAAAGAGTGATCTCTCCAACTCAAATCCAAATGAAGTACAGATAAATAAGCATAATATTCAAAAAAAAATAAAATGATCTTTTGATTATTCCATATATAGTAGTGCTAAATATTCTTCAACATCACCCCATCTATCTAAAGTAACATAAATAAGGTCTTAAATTAGAGAGAATAAGATTATAGATTCCTGAACTTGAACCCCAGATAAGGTTCCTTCCTATCGGCGCGTTGAAACAGAGTCTTCAGTTCAAAGTATTCGCGAAATGTAAAGTTTAAACTTTGATTTTGATTCTCAGGAATTCAAAGCAGACTTTGATTCTCAAGAATAAAATTCTAAACCCAACGAATGGTATCCATCGCGCTATAGAAGAAACTCAACTCATGTTCAGAGAATAATAGCACTTTACCAAATACCCAACAATATTCTCATAATATTAACATTAAAAAGTTATCTACTTACATATCATAGAAATATTTCTTATACAACAACAGAAAAGAGAAAGGACCATCAAACTGCTTTTCTTTATAGAAAGATCTACAACCAGAAACCATTCCTAAATAAGGATGGCAATGGTTGAATTTATTGCTTATTATATACCATCCGTCCCAAAATGGATGTCCAAAAATTGTTCAAATTTACTCTAAATCAAGAGAGTATTTGAGATTTTTTTTTCAGACATTCACCTTGGAAAGGATGGAGTATCCATTACGACTATACCATACATGCTTAGAAGACAATAAAAACACACAAGAAGGGTACATACCCATGATAAATCAGTAAGACCAGAAACCAAAGGCCTGATCATCACCCGAGAATCCAAAGTAACAAGTGTTTGCTGGCGGGTCGGGGCTGGTGTAGTTGGCATCCTCAAGCTTGGGAAACGTGTAAGGTAGAGGAGGTAGAAGACTATCTTCTTCATCTTGAGATACATCACTCTGTTCTGGTTCAAACATATAAGACGAGTCGACTCGTTCTAACAGTGGGGAGCGAGAACCCTCAGTGTAATGTGGGCTGTCTGAATCAAACACGTCACTTTTGGCAGCAGCATTATCATCCTGCGGAAATTCAAACATTGAGATTTTTGAGACTTCTCCCCCATCGTGCACTAGATCAGCACTGTGTTCTTGCGAAGGTGCTTCTTCAGATGGGCTTTTCATATTGAAGGATTCCGAGTTTTCTTTCTCTTTGACTAGAAGCTTGTCAGTTAGGTTAACAACCTGAAGAAATGTTTAACCATCATTATAAAGACACTTTCCAAATCAGTAGAGCCAGTGGCGAAGCAAGAAATTTTCAGAAAGTGGGTAAAATTTGCTTTTGGGATAATACTCCCTTTGTCCCAAAATGATCTTCTCATTTGCCATTTTTCATTGTCCCAAAAAGTTCTTCCCACTTCTACAATTTAGGCTTAAAAGTGCATAAATAAAACATAACTAGTGAAGCAAATGTTAATATCCTTAAATCGTTTGAATAGTCAAATGGGAAGATCATTTTGGGGCGGAGTGAGTATTATACTTGAGATATCCAAATTTGACACAGAAGGGGGTCAAAATAATTATTTAGTGTAGACTTTACTTTATAATATGGGGGGTCAAAATGTAAAAATCCATCATTTTTAAGTGTAAAGAAATTTAAATTTAAATTTTTTAAAAAAAAAAAAAAAAAAAACTTAAAAGGGGTTAAAATTTGGCACATTCCAGAAAGATTAAACGAAGATGATCTTGTTACCTCAGCTTTTAGTTTCTCCTTCTCCTCAAGGAGGTTCTCATAGTTAGCCTTGAGGCTGTTATAGCTATCCTGCAATATGTCATAATCTTTTTCTAGCTGTTTATTCTTCCATCGAGCACGTCTATTTTGAAACCAAATGGCAACCTGTCGAGGCTGCAAGCCAAGGTCCTTTGCGAGCTGAACTTTCCTCTCTGGCTCAAGCTTGTTCTCTTCCTCGAAACTCTTCTCGAGGAAAAGGACCTGATCAGCCTTAAGCCGCCTTTTCTTTTCAGGTTGATGCAAGTAGTCATCAAAGTCCTCATCTCCATTCTCATCCAGATCAAATGACTGAAAGAACGATCCACTTGACCTCTTTCCTTTAGTAACATCTTCAAAGCTAACCATAGATCTTGAACCTAAACGTGCCGAAACGGTATTAGCTTATAATCGCACCATACAGACTCTGTAGATCAATTACTCAGTTTATAGATCAATAAACATAATTGAGTACTTTATATGCACAAACCTTGATATCTACAAGAATAAGACTTAACTTCTTGTTCAATCTCAAGTTCTCAAAAGGATCAGAACAATAATCAGAAGTGATAAATTATCAATGAACGCGACAATTTCATTAAATCTAGTGTATTTGAGAGCATAACTAAAAGTTTCACTCTAAATCAGAAGGTTTTGACTTAAAATAGGTAAAATAAAGTCAGACTTTCATCAACACAGATATGCATACCCAAAAGAAGCTAAACAAAAAGTATGATAAACCAAAAACAGGAAAGTACCGGAACATCATTGATACTACAACAAACATAATCCAAAACTTCATTTTGCAATGATTAGATTCAGACAGAACATAATTTTATGTTTCAATAACCAAATCAAACTTAGAGTAACAAAATCAAAATTCACAAAAAGTCAACCATATAAATCATTAAATTAAAACCAAAATTGAACAGAAAACATGAAGAAACAAATATAGCACCTGAAAGGAAAGGAGAAGATCCAGAAAGAAAGAGGGAATCAAGGGGCTTGGAAGAAGGAGGCCTTTGAGTTTGAATCAGAAGAGAGTTAAAATTGGAGCCGTCACCGGATGCACCGCCGTATATAAACCTCCGACCCGCCATTGAAAATCCTAAATACTTACGAAAATGATTTATCAAACCACCATAGCACAAAATCAGATGGTCCAGAAAATTGATTGATTGAGATGAAAGGAAAAGCAGAATTCTGTGATTATAATTAAGAGTATTGATCTAAAGCTTGTGGCGGAAGAAGCTGGTGATGATGATTTCAGTGATATGGGAAGTATGGGAACACCGGCTGCTCACACCCATCATCACCGGCTGGGCTCCGACGGGTACAATTGAGATAGGAGGTAATAAAGTGAGAGCTATGACGGCCAAAAACGGCGTAGGCTAGCGGGGTTGGAGTGTGAGAAAGTCACCGCCGGTGGGCTGGGGTGGGGTGGCGACCGGAGAGGAGAGGGAGAGTGAATGAACGTGTGTGTGTCAGTGTGTGTGTTTGTGATGAGGAACAAGGGCAAAGTTTTTTCTTAACGTTATGACATTCTTATATTAACACTACTTTATTTGCGAGAATTAACTGATAGAATTGATTCAGAAAAGAAAATAAATTTATTACTCTCTCTGTTTCATAATCTACACTATTCAAATATATTGAAAAACATAATATTTCACTAGTATTATGTTTAATAAATTTTAATTATTAATTTTATTAAAGTGTCTCTTATAACAATCATGCATTAAATAAAAAATTTATTACAAAGTTAATTTGAAATTTTAATCATTTTAGTACATCAATTTAAAAAATAAAAATACCTTTTCGGAAAACACATGCATAAATGAAAAAAGAGATTATCATTTTTGGGAAGAAAAAAAGTAATTGATGGAACTGTAAACATGAGTAGCAATTTATTAAGGGTGGCAAATTGTACTCGTCTTTACCAACATAGTTATATGACTACCATACAAATTATAATTAATACAAAGAAATCTGTATATTGAACTCTTGGTACAGTAGTATTGTACTATTTGTGTCTAATTGGTTGGTACACGATATACAATATTTACTTTGGTTGGTATACCATGTACCAACTTTATTTATAGTATACTCTTTTCGTCTCAGAACAAAGTATTCATTTGCTTTTTGCACGAGAATTAAAGAAAGATATTGAAAAGTATATGTTGTGAGAGGGAATGAGAGAGAAAGTGGGGTAATGAATAGTGAATCGATAGTTGTTATGAGTAAAGGAGAGAGAAAGTGGAGGGAATTTTTTCCATTTAAACTTTAAAAATAGTTTGGTACAAAAATTAAGAAAAATTGTGAAAAATGTGATATGTTGTGAATATAGATAGTTTGGTATGAGAGAAAAAATATGGTAGAAAATAGTTAGTCAATAATTGTTGAGAGTATGACATGTGGGGTTCATAAATAAAGAAGTATTAAAAACTTTCCTTTGTAGGTTTTGAAGTTTAAAATGAGACAAAAATGAAATTTTTTGAAGTTTAAAATGGGACGGATTGAGTATGTATATGTAGTCTTACTCCAATAAAAACCAAAATAGTGTAAGAACCATAGGAACAAGTCACAGCAGTTAGATTAGAAAATAATAGAAGGATGAGATTGGATTGTCAATAATACATGTGTGGTGACATTTTTGTCATTGTTTGTTCGTTTTTGTGAACATGGAAGGTAGTAATGTAAAGATGCGCTGTGAATTTTTTGTGATTTACGCCGTAAGTGAGCGCCTTGGATTCAGTAGTAAATTAGCTATTGAATCCATTTGTATTTTAAATATTGCATTTGGATCATTAGCTAATTAACTACTAATCTTATTGTATTTTGAATATTGCACTTAGATTCAGTAGATACTTATCTACTGAATCCATATGTATTTTGAACATTGAACTTGGATTTAGTAATGAATTCATGAACGCTGAACTTGGCTTCAGTACTTAATCCAAGTGTATTTGAACACTGAACTTGGATTTAGTACTGAATCCATGAACATTTAACTTGGATTCAATACGGAATTCATGAATATTTAACTTGGATTCACTACTGAATGCAAGTGTATTTTGAATATTAAACTTGAATTCAATATTGAATCCATGAACTTTGAATTTGGACTCAGTACCGAATCCAAGTGTATTCTGAACATTGAACTTGGATCCAGTATCTATGAACATTGAACTTGGATTCAGTATTGAATTCAAGTGTATTTTGAACACTAATTGGATTTGCCTCGTTAAGATAAAAAATTTAGTATTCTCAGATTTTTTTTTCCGACTAGATATTAAGGTATTTAATTTTAAAATTTGAGAGAAATTTGGATGATTATGTGGCAGATGCTGAAAAGTAAAGGTCAAATGACATCATAACCTCACAGTTCACAGAAATTACAAAATTGTCTCTGCTACTTTTTGTACCAGTTTCTTAATTTTAGTCATTCAATTGTTTCTAATCTAATGGTTGTAAATGGTTCTTACCGTTCTTATTTGAGCATTTTTCTCTCTCTATATATGTAATATCAAATAATCCATCTGTCCCATAATAATGATTACTTTTTTGTCAAACTTACTTGAACTTTGACTAATATTTTATGCTAAACTATTAATCTCGATAAAATTTTAAAAATAACTATTAAATCACCACTAGAAGCATTATTAATATTTGTTTTTAATTTTTTACGAAAACAATTATTTAGCATAAAATATTAGTCAAAGGTAAAGCATGTTTGACCAAAAGTAACCATTATTAGAAGACGGATCGAGTTTTACTTTTCTTTCTCTAACCCTAACCCTAACCCTAACCCTAACCCTAAGTTACCTTATTACAATGTATAAAGAAACTCAAGTTTCCTGATATTTTGGGTTTGAAGTTGTGGTATCGATTAGTGTATTATATAGTCATTGTGTTGTTTAGTTATCAAAACTTCATACATTTCTTTAGTTTTCAAGACATAAGTTGTTCAACTATTTTTAGTTTCAATTGCTTATAATTTGTGTTTTGAGATCTATTTTTATATTAAATGTGTTTTTTTTTATTAGATAAGAAAATCTAACAAAAAAATATACAAATGATTATTCTTTGTCTCCATTTACATTTGATAAGTATCAGAGTACCAACCATACCAACCGAATACTAACTATACCAATAAACTTGGTATACCGACTTTTATAGTTCGTATTGGTACATATTTTTGTGTACCAATCATATTTGGTTGGTACACAGTATAAACAAAATAAAATCAGTATACCAACCGAACGACCACTACAATTTACCAATTCCTTTAGGGCATGTTTGTTAAATTAACTAAAAGTTCAAATAAATGTATTATAAGGGAACCTGTGTAAAAAGAAAAATCTATATTTTAAAATGTCTCGCTTATTACTTAATACGGTAAAATTAACTCCTTCGGTATCCTGGTTTAAAAAAAAAAAAAAAAAACAAAAAAAAAAAAACTCCTTCTATATCCTATTCTCTCGGAATCCCATCCATTCTTCCAACAATCTCTATCTTATTATTCTTCTCTTGCTTCCTCTTCTTTTAATTCATCCCTTATTCTACATTTATTAATTATCATTTTAACAATTAATAATTATAAAATCAGGGATTTCTTTTTCCAAATTTATTTTCTAGGTTTTACAAATTTAGTTTCTTTTATGATCTAACATCTTCAATGGAAGCAAAATTTATGTTACCAATCCTTTTATGTCTCATGTCTTCTCTTGTTGAGAGTCACTGTCTTCTCTCGGTTTGTTGAGAGCCGTTGTATTTTCTCTGGTTTGCTGATAGCCTTTTGCGTTATCTAGTTTGTAATCATGTATTCAATGTTGATAATACTTACAATGCTTGTGAGGCTCAGTTTGGTGTGGAAATGGTTCGGCTCAAACCGCGGTTCGGAACCGAGCCGAGTCAAACCGTGCGGTTTAGCTTGGTTTTTAAACTTATGCGGTTCAGTTTGGTTTCGAAAATTGATAAACCACACGGTTCGGTTCGGCTCATGGTCTGACCCTTCAAGCCGAACCGAGCCAAACCGAGCCGAACCGTTTCGAGCTTAACCACGAGCCGAACCGTAGAGCTGAACCGTTGATCTGAACCGTGGAGACGAGCTAGCTGAACCATAGAGCCCTTATATGGACCATTGATTAAACTTAGTGATTTAACCAAGCTTAACCAAATAGGGCTAAAGAGAATTAAAGAAGGAACTTTTTTTACTTTTTTTTTGAAAAAAAGGCAACTGCTGGGAGGAAGTACACGATAAAAATTCATTAAGTGGCATACCTTAACTGGCATCAATTAATGTGGCACACAAAAGCCTTTGGTCGAACACCCCCAAAAATGATAGGAAAAAATAAAGTCCAAGCTGACGCAGCAGTAAAAAGATCACAAGCAATTGAACATATACATGTGCCAAGCATTAAAACCGTATCCAAGTTCGTACACAAAGTTTTAACAGGCAGCTCCGGTAAGAGCATCTTTTGGCATGGTTAACACTACATTGAAGCTAACATTACGCATGAACGCTGGCCAAGCTTGAACTCCACAGTGCATGCTAAGTATCCTATGATTTCTCTTCAAGTACACTATTAATTAACACTGCTCCAAACAATCGAATTATTGAGTAGCATCTCACTGGAAAAAAAATAGTTCAAGTTCTACCAAACCGTGGTTCAAACCGATCCGAGCCGAACCGTGATGGATTAGCTCAGCTCGACTTGGACTATTTTGTGGTTCAGCTCGGTTTGGGATTTTTCCAAACCGATGTATAGCGGTTTGGCTTCTAAATTACCCCAAACTGAGTTAAACCGAACTATTTCCACCCCTAGGCTCAGTTGGTGGCTAGTCAGTTTCCAAGATTCTCTTGGAGGGGCATCTGTGAGTCTCAAGATATTGCAAGGACGGGGTTCGATGGAAGATAGACCCGAGGGAACCAGTTCAAATATGGGATGATCTGTGATTACGACGTGGATGATGATTTTTGAATTTGGTTTGTAGCTAAGTTGTTTTAATTGTCAAGTAATGTTTTCTTTTTAGTACCCTATCTAAACTGTAATGCAAACATTTGACAGGCGTATAGTTTTTAGGGTTGCTTGTACTCTTGACAACTCTCGAATTTGGGTGCAACTTCCCGAACTTTGTGGATAGACAACTCATTTCTATTTGTTATTGTCAATAAATGTTAAATTTCCTTTAAAAAAAAAGGCAAGATTAATATGTTTAATAATATTTTCAAACATATTTTTATTCTTATAATTCATTAGTTGTTTTGGAAAGAAAAAATTATAGTTTAATGATTTCAACTTTTTTTTTATCAAACGCAAATTTTTAAACATTAATTTGCAACTTTAACAAAATTAAGATTGCATGACCAAGAGATACAATATGTAAGCAGTAGTTTAGTAAAATAATTAAATTTTTAGCCCCTCAAAATGAACCAACATATAGAACCTAATATAGTAACCCAAATGATATACTATATACTCTAAGTAGGAGTTTTAGTTCTTTTTTTTTTTTTTTTTACATCTCAAAACAAGAGTTTAATTTCAAAAATAATATGATGAATAGTGTTTTAAACTATTATGTCATTTAAATACTTTTATAATTACAAAACCTAAAACTTACTAACTACTTTTACCTATTTGGAATTGTAATTAGTATTTTGAATAATTATTTTCTTAATTCACTTAAAAGATTTATCTATTTTTTATTGTGTCTCTAAGAAGCGTACAAAACTACAAAACTCAGTTATAACTCTTACTCGTCGGGCGAATACCATATAAATCCATATTTAAATTCATATTTTATTGGTCTCTAATAAGCGTGCAAAACTCATATATAATTCTTACTCCCCGGTGAGTACCATATAAGTCAAGAAATTTTTGGGGGAAACTAGTTCCTCCATAAGTTATAAAAAGTCATGTTTTTATAGGGTTTAAGGTTTAGGGTTTAAGGTTGTTTTATAGGGTTTAAGGTTTAAGGTTGTTTTTTAGGGTTTAAGGTTTAGGTATTTAGGGTTTAAGGGTTAAAAAACATGACTTTTTATAACTTATGGAGGAAATAGTTTCCCCCAAAACGTACTGATATAAGTCATATAAGTCGGAGTAATAAAGTGAGATTAACTCGCTATAAAATGACAAGTATTAAGATTTTCAAATTTCTTTGGATTAGGCGACAAAATCTAATTGGACTTTATAAGCCTAAAGTCTAATAGTGAATTTCGGTCAATTTTTTCTCTCCAAAATTATTGTAAACAAATTTGATTGGTCTTTATTAACCTATATTCAGGGTAGCAAAAAAATAACCTCTCAAAAATTCACTATGAACAATGACTCCATCTCCATGAAAGAATCTTTTGTTTGTTTCTTTGATTTATCAATCCAATAAGTCGCTTTTAGAGGTGTTCAAGAAACTTTGAAGGTCCTTTTGGGAAGAAAAAAAAAAAGAAAAAGAAAGAAAGAAAGAAACATTAAAGTTTTGAACAAGAGCAATGTATATGGTCATTTCCCACATATAATATTTGGTTTTATTCTTCCAATTCCTTGTGGTCCTTTTTTTATCGTCACTAACTTCTTTCTATTTTCAAAACAAAAATAAGAAATTGATATAGCTTTAGGGTTTGATAAGCATCTTAATCTAGGATTTTAATTATTTTAACCGTGGCTTAAATCTTTATTTTATATAAAGAATTGCATTTGGGACAAGTATTAATAAGAAAATTCAACATTTATATATTTATATTTATAATGAGACGTATAATGAACAACAAAGTCATGGGAAAGATAAATTAAAAGATGATAATGGTGGGTCATGTTGGTGTTTGGTTGGCTATTGATCTATGTTCCCTAACTTACGTGGACTATTTTGTTTGTACCTTTACTAGTTGCTTTGCGTTCTCCTTTTTCTTGCACAATAGAAATTACAAATGGAGAAATATAGATCTATGTCCCGTATTTAGGTTTAAAATGCAGATTTATCTTTAAATTTAATAATTGTCATCTTTGTCCCTAAATCCAAGAAAAAGAGAGTATATTTGACAATCATTAACTTTTCGTTCAAAGTTTAACGAAAATGCTAACTCTGCTGATGATTAGGTGGTTGTTTAGGTGATACACATGGAAAAATAAATACCGAATGGAAATGCTGACATATGAACTTACGACGTCGTTTTGTGTCTAACCTAAATTTACATGAAAAAAGCCCTAATTTCTACCTTGATCTTCATCCCCAGCCTCCTCCCCACGCCAACCCCCTTCAAAGTCGCCCACCCACAAAGCTGCTGCCTCTGCCTTACCCCATCTACTAGTCCATCGTCTCTTCCCTTTCCCTCGCTGCTCACAAAAACGCCTACTCCTTCCATTCGCACCGCCACACAAGACCACCACTTCATTTGGGTTTCCCCTGAAATCCTCACGGATCTCATCTCTAACATTAAATCTGATTATAAAACCCCAAATCCGCGTTGTGAGTGTGTGTTCGCATGTGTTTTTATTGAATGGTGTATGTTCGAAACCGAATTTGAGGAGGAGAATAAATCAATCAATTTTCAATTTTTTTTTTTTTTTTTTTTTTTTTTTTTTTTGTTCAATTTCTTGATTTCGTCATTGTTCAATTTATTGTTATTGTTTGTTGATTCAGTTTAAATCTAAGTTTTTTCTTTTCATTGTGTGTTTGCATTTTTCAATTTCGCGAGTTTTTGCTTGTATGAATTTACTTAAAATTAATTACATATTTAAATGAATTTTTAAAAGTGTGATATTTATTTAATGATAGTTCAACAAGAAAACTGAAATATTTATTTGAGAGGGAGTAATACATTTGAAGGGGGTATGGATCTTTCATTTTCAAACTTTTTATTTAAAGGAAAAAAAATGGACCCATGACTTGCGGGGAATAACTCAGCTGTACCTGTACTGATTGAGGGTTTTGTCGTCTGTTGATATGACGTAATTATAAAGAAAATAAGAAAATAAGAAAATAATTAATATTCTAGAATTTAAAAAATATGTTGAAAAAAAAATTATTGTGAGTGGTTAGGAAAGAGAAAATAAGTTAGTGGATAGTTGTTGGGAGTGGGTAGGAAAGAGGAAATTGAACATTTTGATTTAATAGCAATAAGTATCAAAACGAAAATAAAAATAAGTAGCGATAAGTTTAGGCCGGAGAGAGGGAGTACTCTGTATTTTGACAATTTAAATGACGTTGACTCTGAGATAGCACCCCCACTTATGAACAGGTCTGTGCCTTTTTTTTTTTTTTAATTCGAAAATCGATTTTCAGCTTCAAAAGAAGTTATGCTCACGTTTGAATGTCTACTTAAAAATAAAAATTAGTAAAAGAAAAAAAACCAACGATTTTATAACGACTGCATAAAAAAGAAAAAAAGAGATAAATATGACTTGACCAATAAGACCCTTTTTTTGTTGATCAAATCAAGTATGGAGTTGAAGCGTAGGCCTGGAGTTGAGTATGAAGGTTTAGTGGATTAGCCCATATTATAGGCTTCATAACTAGGCCCTCAATTGTTGGAATGTTAAATTAAGGTTGGTCACAAATAAGGCCCATGATTTCCGAGATAATATTACTCCCTACATCCCTAAATGAATGTCCAAATTTCAAATCTAAAGACGTCTGAAAATCTCTACTTTTTATACAATTTAGTGACAAAGATTCATATATATTCTTGTAATCTTCTTTCCAAACATTTAATTTTGCACGTAGAAAAGGACTATGAAAGAAATTATGCGGCTAGGACAGTTTTCTGGGAACCGACCAACTGTGAGTACAACTGTGCTCACAGTTGTCAAGACAGTTGTCCTGTCAGTTGACACGACGAACACAGTAAAGAAAAACTCAGAAACGCAATGGAATTTTAAAGACAAAAATTAAACACTTCAGCAAGAATTACTTGCTGGAAAACTTTCATTAATAAATAGGTCTTGCAGAATACAAGACAATGAAAGAAAAACAAACAACGAAAAGATCAAAATATTCTAGATCTCTAGAATAAATGAAAACACTCAAATACCTTGAAGTCTTGATGAACAAGAACCTCAAGAACACAAGGACTCTCTCAAAAACGAAAATAACACTTTGTGAATCTCTGAATCCGTGAAGAATGAAGTAGCATGACTGGCTTTTATAGAACCTTACGGCGACTCCTTTCTATCCAAGTAATCTTCAAGATCCAATCAAATATTTCCTTTTAGATTCCACCTAAAAATAAAACACCTAAAATACAAAACCACTTACCAAAGATAACTATTAAAATGTTAGTGAAATAAATCCTAAATAAAATATACATATCCTAATTATAAATAAAATATACACAAACTTATTAACTAATTTACTATAAAATCAGAATCACAAAGATTTAAACAAGATAGAGTATTTTCATACTCTTCAATCTCCTCCTATCTTTGTGGTTCTGATCAAAACATCCAAAACAATAATCTCTCCCCCTGAATTTGTACATTGGATTCTACTCCCCCTAAATACCACTTTAGAACACATCTTTCTCCCCCTCAATATGAAGACCACATCTTTCTCCCCCTTTTTGAGAAGAACCATCAAACTCAAAGAAAGAAAATCTCCCCTAAATTTAAATCTCCCCAACAAAAATACCTCTAAGAGCATCATCAATCTCAACCCACATCGCAGCAAACCTTTATAGACCAGCGAGTTTTGCAGACTTACCAGTTGACTGTACAATTGACTGTACAGTTGACTGTCCAGTTGTCCGCACAGTTGCACGAACAAGTTGCTTAGCACCAGCTGGATCCTTAACAATAAAAATGCCTGAGCTTGATCAGAGCTGTGGCAAACAATCATTTTGTGTCACACACAATCACTTAGAGTTTCTCCTGAATTCTCGGATTTATCTGCAAAAATGTTAAAGAGAGAGCATTTGCAGAATAGGAACAAGATGAGATGAGAGAAATGAAGCTAGAAAGCATGAGGAAGAAGATATACTAAACCATAATTCACAACCAGATTTGACAAGGAGAAAATATCAAGGGAGGACAGTGATTCTTCCTAAGAACTCGGGAATGCCAAGGAGTAAGGAGAACCGAGAAACATTGAAGTACCCATTTGAATTCCAAAACAACCAAGGATTTTGATTTTAAAATTCAAACTTTTTTCATGTTTTGTGATAAATTATCCGTCCCAGAATTAGAACTTGCCAAATTCAACTGAATCCTTTTATCCACAATGTATCACAATTTCCACCAACTGTACAATGAAACTTGAACATCAAGCCATTAGATTATCGTTAAACACATGAAAGCATTAAATCTTTAACAAGAAGAACCACAATTCAATTTGCTGATGTAAATACCAAGGGAGAAAAAAAACTTAGAAAAATTATGCCTAAACACACAAGTGAAGAGTGTCTCAATTTTGGTGTGACATAGTATGATCAACTCAGTCCATGACTCGGTTTCAACACACATGAATTCAATGAGATTTTCCTTCAATCATGAAGCCTCTAGAACACTCCCATTGAAGGCTTATGACTTATGAATCAGTTACGGGGAGGAGCTTTTCACTCTCACAATACAGTGTTACACTGATTCTCAAGTTATGTATGAATACATGTCAGCACATTGCCTAAATGAGTAGTAACTTCAAAGACTGGAGGCAGCTTGTTTTCCCCGTAACCTTAGATTAAGTGCCCATTTCATGATAAACAGCACGGAGGAATTAACAGGATAATTTTATTATCAAGTTAAGAAGGATCTCACATTCAAGGGTCAAAACTCGGAGTCAAGGAACTAAAGAAGACCAAGTGATCACAAGAGACAATCGTGCAAATAGAATGAATGCATACTATTTTTTTTTTTGGATTAGTGGTTACTGTAATATACAATTATACAGATGCAGTCAGTTGTCTGCACACTTGTGCAGTCAACTGGTATCACACAGTCCGAGAGAAAATCTCTCGAAATCCAAAGCCTTGGTAAAGATATCAGCAAGTTGATCCGTTGTGCTTACATGTTCAAGAGTAATGATTTTTTGTTCAACGAGATCTCTAATAAAATGATGCCTAATATCTGTGTGCTTTGTTCGGGAATGTTGTACCAGATTCTTGGCAAAATTCTGAGCACTTAAACTATCACAAAATACAGTCAATGTTTCACTTTTAAGACCATAATCCTTGATTATTTGGTTCATCCTCAACAATTGAGTGCAACAAGTAACATCTCCCATATATTCAGCATTAGATGGCCTAAGAACCAAGAACCTAACATCTTTGCTTTCAAATTTTACCACTTCCTCTTGCATGTCATTGATCCAATTATTACCATTTAAGGTTTCTGACACACTATCATGCTTAAACTTAGCAACAAAACAACAAGTGCTTACCTGATGGTATGCGGATTGCATGCACACCAAACCGGCTGATTCCCGGTAATTTATTCGTTTTCCTCTTGTTTTCACTCCTTCATCCACTCCCCCAATGACCTGGGAAGTAGGATGATCTCCCTGTATGCTTGAAGCAGCATTATTGCCTCTGCTTTCCTGATCTTCAAAAATTTCAGAATCTGAACTGGAATCTGCTTCTGTCTGACCATCTGTCGTGGCAGTTGACTGTTCATCAGAACTGTCAGTTGTCCTCACAGTTGGTGTCTGCAGATTCTGTTGTGGACTTTGGATCAGATTCATCATTAATCTTTTCATGCTCTCAAGTGCACCCTGTAATGCAATTCTCAACACAATTGAAACTAAGATCAGGAGCATTATCAAAAATTGGGTTAAAACATGAATGATTTTCAACCAACTTGTAAAAATGATCAGAGGATCTTACACCTTTCAAAACACATCTATTTGAATCATCGAAGACCTCACAGATCTTTTTATCAAACTTGACATGTAGATCATCATCACACAATTGGCTTATGCTAATTAGGTTTGCCTTCAACCCATCAACATGTAAGACATTGTGCAAATTTGGCAAGCCGTCAACACACAACGTACCTTTACCAATGACCTTTCCCTTAGCACCTCCACCAAAATTGACATTTCCTCCTTTGAAGACTTTATAATCTATGAGATGCTCAAGAGAACCGGTCATATGACGAGAACAGCCGCTATCAAAGTACCAAGCTCCTTCCATACTACTATTGAAGGAGGTAAACACCACTTGACACTGTAAAGTGTCCTTTCTTACCCAATTCTTTTTTCCGACCTGCTGCTGCCTGGGCGGTTGACAGGGCAACTGATTGTCAGATTGTGCCCACAGTTGTCGTGTCAGATGACCGCTGTTCTTGTCCAGACCGAGTTCCTGTTTCAGTTTATAACAAAAAGGACGAATGTGTCCATGTGCAAAACAATGGTGACACACGTATCTCCTTTTTCTGTTTCTCTTATTTTTATAAGGAGATACGTGATTAGCACTCAAACTCTCATTGTTTTTCGAAGTGCCCTCACCTTCCTTAACAAACACTGGATCTCCATAGCCTAAACCTGATTTTCCTTGGTTCCCCATGTTCAGAACCTCTTCCAATTTAGCCTTGCCATTGTTAAGTTTATTGAGTGTGTTAGTTTCTTTTTCAAGATTGCTTTTATACTTTTCACACTCATTGTCCTTTTTGGTAAGCATGACTTCTAACCTAGCTATGGAGTCCTTTTGAGTATCACTTTCACTCGACAACCTCTCATTCTCAGCCTTTAATTTCAGATTGTCAGAGGTGAGTTTTTCATTTACCTTCTTGAATGCCTTGAGTTGTTCCATTCGCTTGGACCAATCTGCATGAAGCTCAACATATGTATTGTACAGATCTTCATAGGTTGCACTATCTTCATCTTCCTGTTGGGACTCCTCAGATTCACCTGCAGATGAGGAATTCAAGCATGTATACACATTAGTACCATCTGATAGGTCAGTTGTGCAGTCAGTTGACAGCACAGTCTCACTATCAGATTCACTGTCAGAAAGGGAGGATTGTGATGATCGTAAACATGACAGGTTTGCTGTCTGATCGTCATCATCCGAATCACTTAAGGTTGCAGAAAAACTCATCCCTCTCTTTTTAAGTGTGTTAGCACACTCATTGGCATAATGTCCAAATCCTAAACACGCTCTACACTGAACGGACTCAATAGATCTTTTGTTTTCAGAAAAAAATTTGTTCTTACTTGTTTCTTTCTTAAATGATTCAATCTTAGGGGAAGAAGCAATATCCTTATTGGGAAACCTTTGTTGACGTTTTTTGTTCAACATTTGTTGAATTTTTTAGTGAACAAGTCACATTCATCTTCCTCTAAGTTTGAGTCATCAATATCCTTTGATAATTCAACAAAATCTTTGGACATAGTAAGAGCACTAGCAAGAGCAATTGAATTTACTTTGCTAGTTTGTTGCACTTCAAGGTTCAATTCAAACGTAGTTAGAATACTTAGAACCTTTTCAAGACTCACGGTCCGAGTATCACAAGTTTCTTCAATGGCAGAGACTTTGATGTTAAATTTTTCTGGGAGAGTTCTTAAAACTTTACTAACGAACCTTGCATTGGAGATGGATTCTCCTAATGCAAAAGATTCATTTGAAATATCCATTAATCTAGCAGAATAGTCTTGAATAGTTTCAATATCTCTCATTCTTAAATTTTCAAACTCTGTCATCAATCTCCTTAATTTTGTTTGTTTGACACTATCAGACCCTTTACAATGAAGTTGTAAAATATCCCAAGCAGTTTTGGCCACGGTATGGTTAGAAAATAACCGATACAAATTGTGATCAACATGATCGGATATGGCGGCCATTGCCTTTGCATTGAAATTTGCAAGGGCAATTTCCTCCGCATTCCATTCTTGCTCGGGTTTTGGAATAAAATTTTTTTCTTTCTTTTCTTCGTCAGACACAGAAGCTTTAGCTTTTGGATCAGCCACTTCCAAGGAAGGGGATTTATATCCCACTAGAATGCTGACCCAAGCACGATGATCTATGTTTTTGATGTACATAGTCATCTTTGCCTTCCAAATGGTATAGTTTGAACCATCTAGAGTAGGCGGCTTATTACGAGTATGAGAACAGTCCATAATGACCACTTTCAAAGATCGATCTCAGTATGTCGAGACCAGGCTCTGGTACCAATTGAAAGAAATTATGCGGCTAGGACTGTTTTCTGGGAACCGACCAACTGTGAGTACAACTGTGCTCACAGTTGTCAAGACAGTTGTCCTGTCAGTTGACACGACGAACACAGTAAAGAAAAACTCAGAAACGCAGCGGAATTTTAAAGACAAAAATTAAACACTTCAGCAAGAATTACTTGCTGGAAAACTTTCATTAATAAATAGGTCTTGCAGAATACAAGACAATGAAAGAAAAACAAACAACGAAAAGATCAAAATATTCTAGATCTCTAGAATAAATGAAAACACTCAAATACCTTGAAGTCTTGATGAACAAGAACCTCAAGAACACAAGGACTCTCTCAAAAACGAAAATAACACTTTGTGAATCTCTGAATCCGTGAAGAATGAAGTAGCATGACTGGCTTTTATAGAACCTTACGGCGACTCCTTTCTATCCAAGTAATCTTCAAGATCCAATCAAATATTTCCTTTTAGAGTCCACCTAAAAATAAAACACCTAAAATACAAAACCACTTACCAAAGATAACTATTAAAATGTTAGTGAAATAAATCCTAAATAAAATATACATATCCTAATTATAAATAAAATATACACAAACTTATTAACTAATTTACTATAAAATCAGAATCACAAAGATTTAAACAAGATAGAGCATTTTCATACTCTTCAGACTATTGAATTTATTTTATTTTGAAAAACAAAAAAACATCTATGAGACAGTTATTTTCATAAAAGACATTCATTTTAGGACAAATAAATTCTTAAAAATAGACATTTATTTAGGGTCAGAAGGACAGAGGGAGTAGCTTTGAAAAGAAAAACCAACTAGAGTCTTAACACTTTTATAGGTGGCGAAGCTACCTTAAGCTCACCTTAAGCTCAAAGGGTCATCTGACCCCCTTAATTTTGGAGTTAGTGTCGATTTTACTTTTTATAAATTTGGAAAAGTAACATTTTTAACATTAAAAATACTAATTATTGCAATTTCAACCCCCTTAAATTTAGGAAAAATAACACTATATTATAGTTTCGAGTTTCGACCCCTCTTTCGCTAGCTTCACCACCGACTCTTATAATTCAGCTTAGTGAACCCTGGAAAATCAAGCATTACAAGATTGCAATACTCTGCCAATAAGCTCTAGCTCGAACGACACCCCTTCCATTTTCACAGAAAAAAGTGAGGGTTCAATACTCTTCCCCATCAGTGGCAGAGCCAGGAATTTTTGTCGGCAAATATTGCACAACATAAAAAAATTAACTGTATTTGAGTCAATGGGAGCAAAAAAACAAGGAATTAGTGTACCTGCTAAGAGAAGAAGAAGAGAACTGTTTTGCCATGAACACATGCATGCAGACGAAATACAGAGCATCAACACATAATCACAAGATTTTATATCATCAAAGAACAAAATTACATAAACCATCCTCCAATATTGCTTCTGCATAGAGGCAAAATAAGTGCAAGTGTTGTGTCAACATTTAAACATGGGCCGTATGGTTGGTCCTAAAGATACCAGAAACCTCGTTCGTATTGTTGTACTATAATGACATTAGAGCAATTGCGTACTATCTAAGACTAGTGAGCACAAACCTGGTGCGGTGGATGTGGTCCGTGAGCCCTATTCTGGTTGAGTTAGATCTCAGGGCTGGCTAATAAATACCCATCCGTCCCAAAATGATCTTCACATTTTTTTTCGCCGTTACTTCGAAGGAACTTTGAGCAATAATTTTATGTTGATTTAGTTATATTAATGAAAACCTACAACTTGTAATTGATAGACCATCAACAATACTATCAATAACAAGTTTTAGATTTTCATAAGTATAATTCAATCAACCTAAAATGATCTTCCCATATTGACTATTCAATTTTTTTAAGAATATGAACTTGCTTCACTAGCGATGTTTTGTTTAGGCACTTTTAAGCCCAAATTGTAGAAATGGGAAGAACTTTTTGGGACAATGAGAAAGGACAAATGGGAATATCATTTGGGACGGTGGGAGTAACTAAAAGGTAAAGGGTGGTGGAATTTTACCATTACACGGTCTGAGATTATGGAAACAATTGTAGGTGCTCGTCCTGACCACTTTTGATGGTGAACTTGTACTGACATGATCACGATGCCTTTGATCAAAGCTTTCTTGCTCCATCCACAATGGCTGAGAAGCTTTGTTCATGTTACTCCTGTTGATAGGTAAAAAAAAGGTTAAATTCGAGATAAGTGAACACAAACCTTTGTAGTCAACCGGGTAGAGTAGAGATCCAGTTGTCACCAGCATCGTCAAGCATTACTAATTGCATTACTCAGCTTGATAAACACTGACATAAGTTTCCAAATGAGAATGTAATCCCATTACAGGTTGTGCATATATTCTAAATCCTATAAGAACCTTGTAACAATTTTTTGTATGCAATCTCAATGTAATAAAAAATATGGACATTTATTTTGAGACCAAGGGAGTACCAATCATGCAACATAAGTTTTATTCTTCCTTGCAAAAGATCACCCAAAGAGTGAGTATCTAAAATATGTTGAACCTGAAGCTGAATTGAGGTTGCATGAGTCATAATTTTTCCAGATGCCAAAATATGTTTAGCCCCCCAAAGTATCCACCCATTCCCACTTTGCCACCCAAACCCAATTTTGTCCCAAAGTGACCCTTTAATTTGCCATTTGTCCCAGTTTGACCTATGACCCCCTATGACCCCTAACGACGTTAGAAAGTTAACGAGAAATGGTCATGTGCATATCATGTGAGGGTTCTTTTTATCATTTTTCTTGAAAATAGAAGGGTATAAAGGTCCATTTATATTGAGGGTGGCAATTACTTCTCCACCTAACCCCACCATCACCATTTCTCCACCACCACCATCATCAACCTTCATTCACCGCCACCACCACCACCACCACCAATTTTCCAGAATCCGGTGACCACCGCCGCCATTTTTCCAGAATCCGACCACCACCACTAACAATTCTCTCAAATTCACAGTCAAAATTATTTCCCCCAAACCAAGATCAAGAGATGAAAAAAAATATAATCAAAATCGAATCCAAACTCCAAACAGATCTGCTCCAAAATCAAAGTGCCCAGCGAAGTAAATTGAGTCGTGGTGGTTCTGGACAAATTAGCACCCAAATCTAGGTTACAGCGAGTGAGATACAGATTACGAACAGAGCTGAGTTTCAGAGTATAAAAAGGGAAAACGTAACAAATGTTGTTTTCGAAGTCAAGGTGATTGAACCCGTGGATGTAGGTGGAGGAGAAGGTTAACCGGAGGGAAGTGAGGTTGTTGTCGACGGCGTAACTGATGTAAGAATTGATGTCGAATTTGTGGAGGTTGGTTTCTGGAGTGAAAGGGAAGGTGAAGGAGAGATTGGAGAGGGTGGCGTGGGAATGGCGGATTAAAGCGCTGGTGATGAAGTGGAAGAAGGAGTCGATGGTGGTGGCGGATGGAGGAGAGACGGTGTATTCGAAGGAGAGAGAAGGGAGGGAACACCAGAGGTTTCGCCATTTGGGAGAGATTAGGCTTGCTTGGATGATTTCTTGGATCTGTAGATTGGAGAGGATTTTGAGCCGGAGAGCCGCCGGTAAATATTCCAGGGTCGTCGGGCAGGCATGCACATGACCAAAATACCCTGCACATGGCATGCACATGACCATTTCTCGTTAATTTTCTAACGTCGTTAGGGGTCATAGGGGGTCATAGGTCAAACTGGGACAAATGGCAAATTAGAGGGTCATTTTGGGACAAAATTGGGTTTGGGTGGCAAAGTGGGAATGAGTGGATACTTTGGGGGGCTAAACATATTTTGGCCTTTTCCAGAGAATATGCTGCAATGGCCATAAAACATGACAATCAATTTCTGAAAGATTAATTCTAAATTCTTAAATGAAAATTATTGTAAAAGATAAAGTAAATTATAAATAACAGTTTTAATAATTTTGATAAATATTTGGTCAAAGTTTAATCAAGTTGACCAAAAAGAGACAAAAGGGGTAACAAATTTGGGATGGGAAGAGTATCTTATAATTGGAAGATCTAAAATTTCACAGCCCAGAGAATCCAGGACTGACTCCCTATATTCATCTCTAACATCTAATAGCATAATGTTATTCTGTTATCATCCTGTTTGTTAAAAAGGATACACAAGGGAATATAGTCATAATTTTTCTTCTTCATTACCTAAAAAATGCACCCTATGTAACTTGTTGAATCCATTTAGATGATCCTAATACAACAATGGCACCACATAAGACCAATTTTTTGATATCTTGTACTCACTCCGTCCCTAACTAAGGTTCTTACTTTCCTTTTTAGTTTGTCCCAGAAGGTTCTTAGTTGCTTTGTCACCTAAAATGGACAATGTGACCCACTTGTCATTCTCACAACAAAAACTTTCTACCAACTTTCTCTCTCATACTTTCACCTACTTTACTTTTCATACTCACAACATTTATTTTTTCTTAATCTCTGTGTAAAGTCAAACTAAGAACCTTAGTCCGGGACGGAGGGAGTATACATCAAGATTCCTCAGTTACACGGGATGGGTAAAACCACCCATTTTGGTTGATTGAACCAGAAGAAAGAAAGCGACATGGAGCCCCACACTGGAAGCTGATAGCAACCAAGAACGGACAATGATGATTTGGCAATTCGTGGTTATTAAGGTGAAGCAATTATGTAGAAGCTGAAAGCTCTACAAGAATGTGGTAAACAACAGAAATCACGTGAACTGGGGACATAAATTAACAGTAATAAAAATGACATTGCTTGTTCTGATGTAGCGAGACCCAATTACTTGGGGAAGGTCTGTTTCAAGAGTATGTCCTTATTCAAACTTCAAACATTTGAACTATGAATCGAGACCATATAGCAGCTTAACCCATTGGAGTAACTACATCAGTTCAACTCTAACTTACTGACTTATTCTTTAATATGATACTCACTCTGTCCCGAAATGATCTTCTCATTTGCCATTTTTCATTGTCCCAAAAAGTTCTTCTCATTTCTACAATTTAGGCTCACAACATGGCTAGTGAAGCAAGTGTTCATATCCTTAAAAAGTTTGAATAGTCAAATGTGAAGATCATTTTAGGACGGAGGGAGTACATTTCAAGGTAAAGTGGTTAGTTGTTCTATTATATAGAGTTTCTGAGCAAAAGAGGAAATGGCGACTCATGAAATTCGTAAATCGAAATTTCTATTTCAGGAAATTTCATAAAGTTCCATTTCTTTCTAGTGAATATGGTCAAGTATTATTTGGAAAACTGAATCAATAAGAATTATGATTTCCCATTTCCCTTCATCTTTAAAAAGTAGTCCATTTTTCAAGTTTGGAAACTAAATCAGTAGCAAATTACCGTTTGACAATATTAGTCTTTAGGCTATCAAATACCAATCATCAGAAGCACATAGTAATCTGTCCAAATTCATAATGCTTAAGCTAGAAAGCTAGTCCAATTCATTAAATTATGCGTAATTATAGAAAACTGTTTTAATCATTAACATGTTTGACTTTCAATTGCAGACTCTTCCAGTGGAATGAAGGGACTAATATGCAAGTACTGACATTTCTAAAAAAAATATCTTAGCTGAAATTATATTAAGTACAAAAATATAGAAGATAATATCTATCGATTTTTAACTCACTTCTCTCTCTCTCTCTCGTGCAAAAATACATAAGTAAACACACTCGAATAAGCAGTATCAGAAATGTCGTGTCAAAGTGATGGGGGTAAAAATGTCACAGAATGTAGTCACTTTCACAAGGTCTGGACCATTCCATTCTCGTTGGATACATACAAAGTCCCAGCTTTTAAATAGGACAACACTACCATGCACCACTTCACGTTAAACTCAAGAAATTCTACACAAGTCCGTTATAACCAGAAAGCCCCAACACTTGTAAAAGAGATGGTGACATTTCCCTCAGCTATGTTTATGATTTTGTTTCCTAAATACCCCCTTTAATTTACATCAAAATCCTGAATGGTCTTGGGTTATACTTGTAGGACGAGGCACAACAGTTAAACGACATGGAAGGCTACGTGGATTGGAGAAACAGACCAGCACGGAAAAGCCAGCATGGAGGTACACTGGCTGCATCCTTTGTGTTAGGTATGCAAAGTTCTCATCATAAGAAGCAAGCTTTTCACATTAGACAATGTAAAAGGAATTACAGGCATAATAACTTCACATGCCAAATCTTACCTCTCAAAAGAACTAAGCCACTGAAGATGACGCAAACAAATCTAATTCTATTGTAATTTTAATCCATAGTTGTGGAAATATTGGAGAATCTAGCTTACCTGGCAAATGCAAGCAACCTCGTGCTTTATCTCTCCAAATTCATGCATTTCTCTCCTTCCAGTTCTGCCACCATCGTGACCAATTTCATGGGCACAGCCTTCCTCCTCGCTCTCCTTGGTGGCTTCTTAGCTGATGCGTTCTTATCCACTTATTGCATCTATCTGATAAGTGCTACAATTGAATTTACGGTAAGTTCATTTACAACATATCATAACTAAGTTCTACGTATTTAAATTGCTTAGCTATCTCTAGTTAAATCTCATTGACTTCAGTTCACCTGGAGATAGAATTCGCTCTTCTGAAAAGGTAAGTTGACATCAAGGATGAAAATTACACGTCAGATGAGAAAAGAGCACGGATCAGCCAATCAATAGAAGTCCTGAAGAAGCAACTAGAGTCTGTGAGGTCCACTGTTCAGTTACCTGTTAGAAGGGGCACATTTGAAAAAGACTCGACAGTTATCACTTGGTACCTTTGTGATGTACACTGCTCAATGTCACTAGCATGCACAAGCTTACACCTGATTATGCCGACATCATAGAGGCAAAAAATCACTACTTTGTGTTGCTAATGAGTTTGTCTTGTTATACCACATCCAAGTCCATGCCTCAACTGTATCTGAGAAAATACAGAACATGCATCTTCATATGAAACAGAAAATGCACATCTGACAGCTAATCCTCATTCAAACTATGTTGAATGAGTAATAGTTCCCAACTCTTGTGGTCCCTACCAACATATATCTCCGTAAAAGCAATTGCGATCCTGTAAAAATACACAATATTTTTAGAACATATATTCACATATAGGGATAAAACTGAACCTAGTTAGTCAAGTTAGGACCATACAAAACAGTTCTGAGTCTAATTGACAAAGACCCAAATTTGAATACTCCCTCCGTCCCAGTTTAAGGTTCTTACTTTCCTTTTTGGTCTGTCCTAGTTTAAGGTTCTTAGTTGCTTTATTCCATAAATGGAAAAGAATGAATAGTAGTGCTTTGGAAAATCTTGCCCTCAAAAAGTTTTTTTTAATTACAAAAAAACCACTACTTACCTAACTTACTTTCACCCACTTGCTTTATGAATAGTGTTTTGGACAATTATATCCTTCACTCTCTACTTTTGGTTGACTCATTTCCCTTGTGTTTGCCTTGGTTTCTTAATAAGCGTGCATAGTCAAACTAAGAACCTTAAACCGGGACGGAGGGAGTATAAGATATCAAGGTAGACAATAATGATAATGGATTATTACCTGTTTTAGTATCTAAAATTAGAAAACATATAATAGACGCATTCGCGCCAATGCTCTAATTGTGCCAAGCTGAGCCGACTTTTGAAATTTCTTAGCCTGGTGCATAAGATTTAATTGAGGTAGACGCAAGCATTCTATTGTTGGGCTCAGCCATTTAGATGGTGAGTCGAGCAATATAGAAAATAGGGGTGGCATGGTTGGTATACCGGTTGTTTTTTCCATGCACCGTGTACCAACCAAGATGAAGTTGGTACATGAAAATGGGTACCGCTACTAACCGTCAAAGTCGGTATACCAACTTATTTGGTACGGTTGGTACTGCACCTCTACCAAATATAAATTGACTCCAAAAAAAAACAAAAAGCCCAAATATTAATCAAATGTTTTTCCGATGTCTTGAGAATTACACAACACGAAGTCATAATATTAAATTAACTACTAATAATTTAAACATGACATTCTTGATACCAAAAAATATCATTTTAGACACGAAAAATATCAGCTTCACAAATCTGCACTCCAAGTCTCTTTCCAAAAAAAAAAAAAAAGTCTCCACTCCAAGTCCTTTTTCTTTGCTTCTAGTTTTTCATGAGCTCATCTAGATGAGCTCATCTTTGACATTTTTGGACAAAAAATACTGTTTCATATTAATGGAGTAGCTAGCATCTGCAATACTTTAATCATTCTTGTTTAGGAATGTTTTTCATGTGTTTTCCAGGAGTTATCACTTCCATTTCTTAGTTTTAGTTATGCAATAAATGTCAATTTGAGAAAAAAGTTATTTCTAATAGAAAGGACCATAACTATTGTAATATTGGAGCAGGGGCTGTTAATACTCACAGTGCAGGCTCACACACCTTCACTGAAACCACCAACATGCGTATTAGCGAACAGAAATCCACCTTGCCAGGAAGTTAGTGGCGGCAAAGCAGCCTTGTTTTATGCAGGACTCTATCTGGTGGCACTTGGTGTTGGCGGAATAAAAGGTTCACTTCCACCTCATGGGGCTGAACAATTCGAAGAGAACACTACACAGGGAAGAAAACAAAGATCGACATTCTTCAATTATTATGTTTTCTGCCTCGCTTGTGGTGCACTAATTGCAGTTACTCTTGTTGTGTGGATTGAAGATAACAAAGGATGGCAATGGGGTTTTGGCATTTCCACTTTAACAATACTCATCTCCATCCCAATCTTCCTACTTGGTTCCACAACTTACAGAATAAAACTTCCTCGAGGAAGTCCTATTACAACAATAATCAAGGTCAGATCCAACTAACTTATTTCAATCTTAGCTTTTCAAATCACAGCTATGTCCCAGACTAAAGCAGCCAGTACAATAATTTCTTCTTCACCAGGTTTCAGCTACATCATTGTACAACACTTGCTTTTCAACGACCCCAAGCAATGCCATTGAAAGCACAAATATAACTGCATCGAGCGAGCGAAATGAGGAAGTAGGTTATGCTATAGAAAGGGGACCAACACAGGGTGTAACAGAAAACCTCGACTTCAATAAAGCTGCAATTAAGAAGTCCGCACATTCATCGCTTGAAAGCACTGACAAAGAAGTGCAAGAGGTGAAAATAGTACTGAAAATCCTCCCCATCTTCATGTTCACCATAATGCTCAACTGCTGCCTTGCACAGCTCTCTACCTTTTCCGTCCAACAAGCAGCCACCATGAACACCACAATTGGCTCCTTCCAAGTCCCGCCAGCTTCTTTACCTGTATTTCCTGTCCTCTTCATAATGATCCTCGCACCAATGTACAACCACATCATAATTCCCTTCACAAGAAAAGTGACCAAAACAGAAATGGGTATCACCCATTTAAAACGGGTCGGAATTGGGTTAGTTCTTTCCATTTTTGCCATGGCCGTAGCTGCTCTAGTGGAAATAAAGCGCAAAAAAGTGGCAACCGAATATGGCCTTCTAAACTCGACTAAACCTCTACCTATAACATTCCTCTGGGTTGCTTTGCAGTATTTATTCCTTGGTTCAGCTGATCTCTTTAGCTTGGCGGGTATGATGGATTTCTTCTTTACTGAAGCACCATCTAGCATGAGATCATTGGCAACAGCTCTCACATGGGCTTCATTGGCCATGGGTTACTATCTAAGTTCAATGCTGGTATCGATAGTGAACCATGTCACTGGTACCTTCCGTCACACACCATGGCTGTATGGAAGCAACTTAAATCATTATCACCTCGAAAGGTTTTATTGGTTAATGTGTGTATTAAGTGGACTGAATTTCTTGATGTATCTCCTCTGGGCCAAATCCTACAAGTACAGATCAACAGGGCCTGACAATCAGGTGGAAATGCAACTAGCCTGCAAGTCTACTGGAGTTTAACGATGGCAACCATAACATTTATTCTATTTCTAGCTGTATATATGTGTGTAGCAGGGTATGTGACGGGCGATTATGTATTATTTGATCTCTTGTTATTAATATTCTACTCTATGTAGTAGGACTATAATAATAATAGCATGTTCTTTATAACTAGCAGTCAGAACATTAGTAATACCGTGCATACTTAAACCACCCCCCCCCCCCTACATGTGAAATACATATGCATACACCCATACTAACGAAAACGAAGTACATAACATAAGTGCCAGCGAATTGTTCAGGTTGCTTTAGATATAGCTTTGTGTTGAATAGAAAAGTGAAGATTATTGCAGAACAGATAAATATAACTCCATAAACACCAAGAGGGAAGAACTGAAAGGTCAAAATTGGTATATTTGTATACTGATTAAACAGATAAATTACCTTTTCCCTTGGCAGTTGGCACTAATATCAATTGCAAAAAAAGCTCAAGCCAAAATGCTAAACGAAAAGGAATAACATAAATTTGTGCAGGGATGCAGGGGCATTTAGATAAACGAATACTATATAATAAAATCTGTGCTACAATGGCAAATGGGGATGTAGCTCAGATGGTAGAGCGCTCGCTTAGCATGCGAGAGGTACGGGGATCGATACCCCGCATCTCCACATAATCATTTTCCTTTCAGCCCCTTTTCTTTACCTTCTGTTTTTCCTGTCAACCTCTTATCTTTTGGATTTATTCAACTAACCCCTTTGTTTTTGGGATATTCTCTTAAAGCAATGCTAGATACACAAAATCTTGCTTACAAGATGAGGTGACGATATTTTATTGGTTGCATCGATAATAGACCCGCTACACTCTACTTAAAAACATCAATAACATCATTACGCATACGATTTTGTAGGCAAGTTTTTGTGACTTTTTTTTGTGTCCTTGGTATTATTCTTTCTCTTATCGTCTTTTGCACGTTCCTCTGTGTTATGGATTAACTTAACAAGGTCCTTTCTTTTAAACTAGCGGGTAACCCGTGCTCTGCACGGAAACCAATACTATGTCTTTTAACTATAGTTAACTAATATAGTAATCATTATTTTAACTAATACTATTAATAATAAAAATTAATCTGTATGATTACTATTATTATAATAACTATTATAATTAATTAATACCATTGATAGTAATAGTTAATATATGTATTAATAGCAATGATTAGTCTATATAATAATAATTATTAATATAATTATTATAATAAAATAATATTATTAATAGTAATAGTTAATTGATATAGTAACTATTATGATTAATTAATATTAAAAATTAATAATCTAACTTATATAATAACTATTATAATCAACTAATACTAATAATAATAATAATAATAATAGTTAATGTATGTAGCCTATTATAGTTAACCAATACTATTAATAGTAAAAAATAACTTATAAAGTAACTATTATGGTTAACTAATACTATTAATAGTAATAATTAGCTATATAGTAACTATTATAGTTAACTAATACTATTAATAGTAATAGTTAACTAATATAGTAGTAACTAATACTATTAATAGTAATATTTAACTAATATAGTTAACTATAATAGTAACTATTATAGTTAACTAATACTATTAATAGTAATATTTAACTTGCATTGTAACTAATATTGTTAACTAATACTATTAATAGTAATAGTTAACTAATATAGTTAACTATAATAGTAACTATTACTAATAAGTGTAATAGTTAACTATAATGGTTAACTATTATAGTTAACTATTACTAATAATAGTAATAGTAATTATAATAGTTAACTATTATAGTTACCCTTTTTAGTAACTATTATTATTAGCTAATAGTATTAGCTAATGAAAAGAAAATGAAAAGTCACTTATTTATTAGTATGTTGTTGATGTGGCTTCTCCAAATGCAAGCTTTCTCCATTGTTTGTCCACATGTCAATACCATAGCTCTTTTGGCCAACTTTAATATATATATATATAGATTTTTCTTCTTTTTTCACATTTCAACATAATTGCGTCCTTTTGGGTTTATTCACTCACACCCTTTTACTTGTGTATTTTAAAATATCTTTTTAGAGAACATTCCCTTCGGTTTTGGATTAATTCAACTAAGCTCTATTGATCACACTTGTTTGGGTAAAATTGATGAGACTTCTTCGGATACTCTGATTCGGATGTGTGATTGATTTATGAATTAAATATTAAAATTTAAAAGTATTACCAAATTTGAAGGGATTGAAAAGATGATTTTGTCGATGTGATTTGGTTTCGAAATCAAGTTATGTTGCTCACTAACGACTGCCTTGTAACAATCAGATCATGAGTGGGCGAGAACATAGCCTTGGCGGACTATTGTTTTGGCAAGGAATTTGCAGAAGTTGCCAAATACAACTGGCGATTTTTGAGTTTTGTGCATATATGTGTTGGCCATGTGTTAAGTAAAAGACCAAAAAGCCAAGGAAAGTAGGTGTTGGATGGTACATGCCATCTTTTCATTCATAATTCAACATAATTATTTGTTTGGTGTTCGATCAATACAATGATGAAAAAAAAAACAGATCCCCAAGATACAATATAAAATTTTAGGGTAGAAAAGTGAGACATGAGGTAAGAATCGTTGCACCAAAAGTCTAGATCAACTACGGCTATAAAAAAAAAAGTGTATAAATCAATAAAGACAAATGAACAACTGTAGATCCTACCAACCCATATTGAGAATGCTGCCATCGCCTCCAACAATGCGCAACCGCATCTTCACCACCACTAATAAAGAGCACCGTACTTTCAAATCTAAAACCCAAAATAAGAGTTCCAAAGACATTGGTTCAAAATGTTACTCACACTAATAAAACATACTCCCTCCGTTAAAAGTAAAGAATAAACCTTATCATCTTGGGTTATTTTGAATGCTTTGAAAAATGACAATTTTACATAACCTTTTAAAAGTAGATAGATTGAGAATAAGGGAAAAATTACTTGAGAGAACATGGATATGGATGGCAACGGGGCGGATAAGGGGTGAGTTTGACCAAAATCGTACCCGTCCCGCCAACAAGTGAACCCGCCCCGCCCCGCATAGTCCAAAATCAATTTTTTTGGGCTTTAGCTAGCCCAGTCATTCAGCGGCCTACCGCATGGTCCAAAATCAATTTTTTTGGGCTTTAGCCCAGCCATTCAACGGCCCAACATGTACCATTACAACATTGTCAAATTTATGCCCAATCTAATAATTTCAAACATCACATTCACACCCAAAGTGTAGTACCAAAGTATCAACTACCAGTTTCCAAACAAAAAGAACCATGACATGAGCAGCACATGCTGCTACTAGTTTCACCAAACTAAGTCTAGGATGAGAAAAACTTAAGCTAGCTATTACAAACCAAAAGGACATAAATTCAAATATTACAAACCATATATAATAAATTCTAAAAGTGACAAATTATCCAAACTTCATTCATAAAAGTCTTCAAAGATACTTCATTCCCAAAGCCAACATCTCAACCCTACATAAATTAAAATAAATGGTTAGATAAAATAATGGTTTAAATGAAAAAAAAGGAAAAGCTAAGCAAGATGAATGAACTATTAAAGTAAAATGATCTTATTCAATCACTCATTAACATCCATATCATCATCACAAATTGCAATGTTTTCTTCACTAAATCCAAAGAAAGTTCTACATAGAAAATCAATATTAGATATATACAAATAAAATTAAGATGTTTGAAAAAAAAAGAAACAAAAAATATATAATAATTACCACGTTTTTCATTCCGTAACCAATTTTGGGTGCACATCAATGCTTCCAAGGTATTAGGAGCCAATCTACTCCGATGTGGACTAACTAATCTACCACTTGTGCTAAAAGCCGCCTCGGATGCAACACTTGTAACCGGAATAGCAAGAACATCTCTAGCAATTTTTTGCGGTGTTGGAAATTTTACTCCATTAGTCTTCCATCATCCCAAAACATCAAAGTTTGAAGTTCTTGGCAACACTAACTCATCCAAATAATGATCTAATTCCGATTTGACATCCTTATGCCTTGAAGTATTATTTACAAACATGTCAAAACTCAAAAGAATGTCATTTGCATTCCAAGTAGCACCCGAAGAGGGAGAGGAAGATGTTCCACACACAACCTTTTCATTCACACGCTCTTTACTTTGGTACTCATTCAACAAATCATAACAACTATTCCGATTTTTTTCAATCTCAAATGAAGCGAACTCACCGTGTATAAGTGGCATAAAATACTCAATAAGCTTCATCTTATACCTAGGATCCAAAACACATGCAATTCCTAAGACTTCATGACATTCACTCCAATACTTATCATACTTCTCAATCATTACTTTTGCCATATCCGAGATAAAAATTTCACAATCAACAACCCAAGAGTTCAAAGCCAACTTAATTTCACAAATTTTCAAGAAAAACTCATTAGCGGTAGGATAAAGAGTTCCCGAAAACATCAATGTCGCATTATAAAATAATTTCAATTTCTCGGTGATTATTTCTACTCTTCTCCAATCATCCTCATCCGGTAAACAAGTATAAGACCTTTCCTTTTGTGTTTAATCGTGAAAATACAACTTTATATTGTAAAGCCATTTCAAGCATGGGATAAGTTGAATTCCACCTAGTGGGGCAATCAAGAATCAAACTCTTAATGTTTTGAATGGATAGTTGACGGGCCGTATCCTCAAATTTTTGAATTCTACTACGATATCATATCCAATACACAACACTATTTCTTACATTTTCAACTTCCTTTTTGATAACCTCTAAACCATCCTTCACAATCAAGTTTAATATGTGTGCGCAACAGCGCATGTGAAGAACTGTCCCCCTCATCATTAGTGTGCTAGGATCTAATCTATCAACAACCTTCCCCAACATAGCATCATTAGAACTTGCATTATCGACTGTGACAGTTGACAACTTCCTATCAAGATATAACTCCATAAGTGCTTCAACAAGATCTTCGGTAAGGACATCACTATTATGTGGAGGTGGAACATAAATAAACTTAAGATATAGAAAATAATGTAACATTAAATTTTTTACCAATAATTATCACTTTAATTTTAAAAAAAGAAAGTAGAGAACAATACAATTTATGCAAATAAAGTAGGAAATACCTCACAAGTCGATTTTGCAAAACCCACGAAGAATCAATATAATGTGCAGTAATAGCCATGTATCCTTTTTTGTTGGTTTTGCGCTCCACATATCTGTAGTAATGGAAACTCTAGAGTCCAACCTCTCCAAATCCTCAACCAACTTCTCTCTCTTGGAATGATATATCTTCAAGATGTCACTCTTGATCGTATTTCTAGAACGCACTTTGAACAACGGTTGGAGGTTATGTGTGTCGCGCCCCGACCCGTGGTCCTACTTGGCCCCACGTCCGGGACACGCACGGAAGACGTCATAAAACAATTTTAAAGAAAATTTTTCGAAATATACTTTCATAAAATGTCTTATATAACCAAACAACATTTACTAGACTTGACTACAAGTCACAAAACAAACTTTCACAAACAAGTACTAAGCCACTTGGCTACAACTACTAACTTTACTTACTTACTTATTTACAAACACGAACATCTACTAAAAGAGATGATACCACAACTGAGTCACGGGTACACTACCCAAAAGGTATTACATTTACATAATGTATCCTTTACCTACACAATATTTCCCAAAATGTCTTACCCAAAGATCTCCTCGACGTCCTCCCTGTGTGTGAACTATCCCCTGGGCTCCTTCTTATCTAAAACAGTAAACAAATAAGGGTGAGAATAAATCTCAGTAAGTTACTAAAATGCAACTACATTACATGCTAATATGATAAACATAAAGGAACAATGCCACGAACGATCATATAGCACATAGCACATAATATGAGAGGCTCCCTATCGCCAACCGTCCCATACCGGTTGGAAATAACGACCAACTCATCATACAACACATAAAGCGGAAATAAACACTCATACGTGGATACTGAGCCAAGGTTCTCAAACCAAACAATAGCCATCTGAGAGGCATCAACTGAGCAGCATCGAAGAGCTGAGACGGGTTCCGGAACCAAACAACAACAACAACGGGGAAAATGACACAAAGTCATAACCCAAAGTGCCCAACCTTTGGCCTAAGGAAGGGGGTTAAAAAGGGGAAACCAATGATAGGAGCCTTATAATGTACTTGGCTCGTGAGACCATTATAATCCCTATCACTGCCCGAACACACACAAAAGTAGCAGCTGGATTTTACACGCATTGTCGCGCCCCGTACCCGTGGTCCTACATGGCCCCACGCTCGGGACGCGCACGGAAGACGTCATAAATCACATTTAACAAAAACTTTTCGAAAACTATCATAAAGATAAACGAAATCCACTTTGGAGTGCAAAACCTCCACTTAACTTTCAAATAACTTTCACAACTAAAAATACTTGGCACGAAGGCCTACATTAACTTATACAAAAGAGTGAACACCAACATTATCCAAAATAGGTGTTACAAGATCAAGTCACGGATACACTACCCATTAAGGTTATACATTTACATAATGTAGCCTTTACAAACATACCCCAAAAGAAATTTCCACCTCGACGCCTTCCTTGTGATAAGTGACCTATCCCGGATGCACGCCCTTATCTAAAACAGTAAACAAATAAGGGGTGAGATAAAATCTCAGTAAGCTACTAATATGCAACTACATTTCATGCCAACATGATAATCACAAAGGAACAATCAATAGGCAGTCACATATGCATATAACACAAAAGATACAGTCTACTCATCACATAACACATAATGCGGAAATAAACACTCATAAGTGGATACTGAGCCAAGGTTCTATAAACGGAACACCATCCTTTGAGAAGAGTCCGTTGAGCAGCATGAACGAGCTGAAGCCGGTTCCGGAACCAAGTAACAACAACAACCAGAAGTGGGAGAAACAACACATAGTCATCCCCCCACGCGAATAGCTAGAATACTCACCGAAAGAGCTAGCTCATCCCAACCACGATCACGGGAAGGGGCATCCCACTCAAGGCCACTGAACATGGGGAAACTGGGTTACCAGTGGAGTACATTATACTGGACTCGGCTCGTGCCATTATAATATACATCACTGCCCAAAACAAACACAACAATGCCAGCTGGACTCTATACAAGCACATAGTAATAAATACTCGCTTGAAACAACAACGGGGCAATGATTCCAAAGTAGGGAACCAAGCCAAAATTCATCACAAAGGATTCAAACTAATTCTCATGAAGGGATCAATCAACAACAACATCACACTTGAAGTTACTCAAAAAGAGTACAATGGTTACACACCTTAACACATTACAAACATGATCACAAACGGACCCAAACCAATACTCCCAACCAATACTTAGACATTTCATTTAATAAACCCGTTCATCTCGAAGTACTCAAGAAGAGCCTTAAAACGATAGCTTACACAACTAAAACGGAGTCCGGGTGAGAAAGTTATGACTTACCGAAGATTGAACGAGAAACGAGAAATTATCAGAACAGGGGAGGGGAATGCGCGCGCCTCCT
The DNA here is from genome assembly GCA_026119855.1 of Campanula takesimana. NCBI lineage: Eukaryota > Viridiplantae > Streptophyta > Magnoliopsida > Asterales > Campanulaceae > Campanula > Campanula takesimana. Next base: position 2,831,403 of record JAOWBW010000003.1, read on the forward strand.
ATGGGAGGGATGCGCGCGCCTCCTTGATCAGTCACAAATGGCAGATTGGAAATGGAAAGGGTGCGCGCGCCTCAGATAAAACGATGCGTGCGCCTCCATCCAACAGTGGGCAAATCCAAATTGGTGAAGAGGAGGGTGCGCGCGCTTCATATAAATGGGTGCGTGCGCCTCTTAAGGACAGAAGGTCTTGATTCAAAGATGGCCTAAGGGTGCGCGCGCCTCCTAAGGGAGGATGCGCGCGCCTCCTGGCCCGGAAAGGCAAATTCCGGCCAAATTTCTGGGTATCCTCCATTAATAACCCAAATTCCAAAACACACCAAATCTTTACCACTTCTAACACTACCAAGAAGGGAACTAAGGTACCTACACCATTTTGAGCCAACATAACTCCAACCACATCATCTAAGGACCTCACTCAAAGGTGATTCAAATACCCAAAATTTCACAAAAGATGATCAAAGGTACAAATCAACATTTAAATTCACAACTAAACATGAAATCATCACCCAATGTCCACACAAAACATAAATGACCAATTTTAAGCTAAAGGGGCTTAGTAACTTACCTCAAAGGAATCCAAACTCAACCAAATCAACTTCTATTGAGCTTCCCACGAACCTATCGACGATCTAGACATTTGGTATAACATGAACAATAAGAGGAAATGGGGGAAAGATAAATGAAATGAAGAGAGAAGGAAGAGGAGAGTTTTACCTTTCCACAACCCAAGGAGAGAGAGAGAAGATGGCTGAAAAATGAGTGAGGGAGGGAGGTGAGGTGAGGTGAGGGAGAAGGTGAATAATTCAAAATTTTACACTTAGCCCCCTCCTCCATTACTTACCCAAAAACTAATACTTCCTACTAACAACTAAGACTCAACAATTCTATACTAGCACAAATTCAATTAAATGTTAGGCATAAAATATTATAACACACCAAATGCACACATCATATATAATTAAATAAATAATTTAGCAAGTAAATAATTAAATAATTATTTATTACTAAGAAAAATAGAGACGGGGTTTCGGGTCGTGACATTCACTCCCCCTTAAAGAAAATTCGACCCGAATTTTAACACTTACCAGGATTTTCGAACAACCACGGATACTTCCGTTCCATCTCATCCCGCAATTCCCAAGTCGACTCCTCAACTTCGTGATTCCTCCATACCACTCTAACTAGGGCAATGCTCTTGTTCCTCAACTCTTGCACCTTGGTATCAATCACTCGAATTGGTTTCTCCTCATAAGACATATTCGGTTCAATATCTTCCGGTACTTCTGACAACACATGAGACGGATCATACACATATTTACGAAGCGCAGAAACATGAAACACATTATGAAATCGGCTTAAAGAAGGCGGTAACGCAAGACGATAAGCAAGATTCCCAACTCTATCTAATATCTCGAAAGGCCCAACAAACCTTGGAGCAAGCTTTCCCTTCTTACCAAACCTTCGGATTCCCACCTTCGGAGACACTTTCAAAAACACGAAGTCACCCGACTGAAACTCGAGATCTCGCCTCCGGTGGTCGGAATAGTTCTTATCTCTACTTTGAGCGGTGATTAGACGATTTCGAATAAGCTTTACCTTTTCAACCGAATCATTAACCAAATCGACACCCCAAATCTTAGCTTCCCCGACTTCATCCCAACAAATAGGGGACCGACACTTCCTACCATACAAAGCTTCATAAGGAGCCATCTCGATACTCGATTGAAAACTGTTGTTGTAAGCAAACTCCACTAAGGGCAAATGAGTATCCCAAGAATCATCGAAGTCGATCGAACAAGCCCGTAACATGTCTTCAAGAATCTGAATCGTTCTCTCCGATTGACCATCGGTTTGAGGATGAAAAGCCGTGCTAAACCTCAATTCGGAACCCAAAGCCTTCTGAAACGCCTGCCAAAACCGAGAAGTAAATCTAGGATCCCGATCAGAAACAATACTAACTGGAACCCCATGCAATTTCACGATCTCGTTGATATACAAAGTCGCAAGCCTTTCCATTGAATAGCTAATCTCGATAGGTAGAAAATGAGAAGACTTTGTCAATCTATCTACGACCACCCAAACTGCATCATGCCTTCTTCTCGTACGCGGTAATCCGGACACAAAATCCATCGTCACATGTTCCCATTTCCATTCCGGTATCTCAAGAGGTTGAAGTAACCCCGCGGGTCTTTGATGTTCCGCTTTCACCTGTTGGCAAGTCAAACATCTCGATACATAATCCGCTATTTCCCGCTTCATGCCACTCCACCAGAAATGCTGTTTCAAATCCCGATACATTTTGGTACTCCCAGGGTGAATAGTATACTTCGACTTGTGGCCCTCATCCAGAACTTGGCGCTTTACTCCTCCCACATTGGGAACACACAAACGACCTCTATAACTCAAAACCCCTTCAGAACTAAGAGAAAACTCTTCAAACTTTTTGTCCCCAATCTTACTCGAAATCTTCATCAACTCGGAATCATTCTTCTGGGCATCCCTAATTTGTTGAATTAAGGCAGGAAATACCTTAATGTTCGCAAAGATAGCCCCACGCTTGGACTCATAAGGATCCCAATCTCGAACATCTTCCAACATTTTCCATTCACGCACCATCAATGAAGCTACATAGGATTTCCGACTAATGGCATCAGCGACCACATTTGCTTTACCCGGATGATAAGAAATGGTGCAATCAAAATCCTTCAACAATTCCATCCATCTGCGCTGTCTATTGTTCAACTCCTTTTGTGAGAAAAGATACTTCAGACTTTGGTGGTCGGTAAAAATCTCAAACCTTGCCCCATATAAATAATGCTTCCATTTATGTAACGCAAATACAATAGCCGCAAGTTCCATGTCATGGGTAGGATAATTCTGCTCACTCGGAGTCAACTTCCTCGAAGCATACGCAATCACTTTCCCATTTTGCATTAAAACGCACCCGAGGCCTTCTTTAGAAGCATCACTATAAATAACCAGTTCATCTTTCCCATTTGGTAACACAAGTATAGGAGCGGTGGTCAACCTCCTTTTCAACTCATCGAAACTCAATTGACATTTTTCTTCCCACACAAACGGCACGTTCTTTCTGGTCAACTGAGTCAACGGGGTAGAAATTTTGGAAAATCCCTCAATAAATCTTCTATAGTACCCGGCTAAGCCCAAGAAACTCCGAATCTCCGTAACTGATTCCGGCCTCTTCCAATCCACAATAGCTTCAATCTTTGAAGGATCTACGGATATCCCTCCATTAGAAACCACGTGCCCCAGAAAAGAAACTTCTTCAAGCCAAAAGGCACACTTACTGAACTTCGCAAACAATTGCTTCTCCCGAAGAATAGATAAGACCATTCGCAAATGTTGTTCGTGCTCCTCCCGAGACTTCGAATAAACTAGAATGTCATCGATGAACACCACCACGAAAGTATCAAGATACGGTTTAAAAACCCGATTCATCATATCCATAAATACCGCAGGAGCATTCGTTAACCCGAAAGGCATGACAAGAAATTCATAGTGCCCATACCTACTACGGAAAGCAGTCTTGGGAACGTCTTCAGAACGAATTCTCAACTGGTGATAACCACTCCTCAAATCAAGCTTCGAGAAGACAACCGACCCCTGAAGCTGATCAAACAAGTCATCAATATGGGGAAGAGGATATTTATTTTTGATAGTTACCTGATTTAGCTTCCTGTAATCGATACACAGTCTCAAGGATCCATCCTTCTTCTTGACAAACAATACCGGAGCTCCCCACGGTGACACACTAGGGCGGATAAACCCACGATCAAGTAACTCTTGCAACTGCTCCTTCAATTCTTTCAATTCAGCCGGAGCCATTCTATAAGGTGCCGCCGATATAGGAGTTGTACCTGGAAGCAAGTCTATACAAAATTCGATTTCTCTATCAGGAGGCATAGAGTACTCCGTAGAAAACACATCCGGAAACTCCCTAACAATATTTACCTCTTCCACACTAGAAACCTTTTTCGTAGTATCCAGAACACTGGCCAGAAACCCAACACAACCACGGTTCAACAACTTTCTAGCCTTTACATACGAAATAACATGAACCTTTTTACTCAGAGGAATCGCCTCAAAAGAAAATTCAGGGGCATTAGGGGCAGAAAAAGTAACCACCTTTTTAAAACAATCAACAGTAGCATGGTATCGACTCAACCAATCCATACCCAAAATGATATCAAAATCTTGCAATGGAAATAATATCAAATCAGCAAGTAAAACATGCTCACGTATATGCACATCACAGTCACGCAATACCTTATCGGTCACCAAACTCTTACCCATAGGGGTAGACACTTCTAACACAAAAGGTAGAGACTCAGGCAAAGAAGACAACTGAGATGCAAAATGCACAGACACATAAGAATGCGAAGAACCGGGGTCTATTAGTGTACGTGCCCTCCTATTAGACATAGAAATAATACCTCCAATCACGTCAGAAGCATTCGAAGCCTGTTGTTGGTTGATGGCGAAAACACGACCTTGTACCTTGGGCTTGCCCGAGGCATCCCTCTTCTGACCCGAAGACGACCCGGTACCACTACCAACTGACTGATTCTTCGATTTAGGACAACTAAATTGAAAGTGACCCAACTGACCGCAATTCAAGCACTTTCCCTGCTTTTTCCAACACTTCTCTTCGGAGTGCCCTCCCTTTTGACAATAATTGCAAACCCGATTATTCTGACTCCCCGAGGTGTTACCTTGATTCCTGTTGCCCTGTTGCCCTTGAGAAGTTCCCCTGAAAAGTGAATACATGTTCTGTGCTCCTCTAGAGTCACCACGATGAGGTTGTGGCTTCCCTTGACCTCCTTGTTTCGCTACACTTGTTGATTCCGTCCTCTTCTTATGCTCTACTATGTCCTGCTCCACCTGGTAGGCACGATCAATGGCATCTTGTAGGTCTTGGAATTTGTGGGAAGTAAGTTGGGTTCTGATCACGGTCTTCAACCCTTTGACAAACCTCGAGGTCTTCCTTTCTTCAGTCGAAACCATGTAATTGCAATAGCGAGCCAATTCCGTGAATTTGGCAACATACTCGGCCACCGTCAACAAGTTTTGTTCCAAGCTAAGAAACTCGGATTCCTTCCTATCTTGGTCCACCTTAGGAATGAAATGCTCTTTGAACTTTTTCTTGAACGTCTCCCAAACATGGGGTATCCGTGCCTCCTCCCAACTAGCTTTCAACGATTTCCACCAATACTCTGCGCCTCCAACTAGTTTGTAGGTCGCAAATCTTACCCTATCCTCATCGGAGCTTTGTAAGACCTCAAAGATCTTTTCCATAGACTCGACCCACCTTTCCGCTGTAGCCACATCTGACCCTCCATCAAATTCTGTCGGTTTCATCCTCAGAAATTGTTCCAATCCAGTCCTCGGAGCCAATGGTGCCTCTCTACGATTGTTATCATTCATGGTTTTCAATGCCGCCTCGAATATCCCTTGAAACATTGCTAGGGCTTCTTCCCTTGCATTTCCCTGTTCGGCAGGTCCACCCTGTTCATTATCAGACCCGACCATGAATACCGAGTACCTGCATAAGACACTCATCGTTACTCACTCCATACTCGATTACCCTCCTAGGTCATTTAGTCACTCTAGACTATCTACAACCTAGCTCTGATACCAATTGTCGCGCCCCGTACCCGTGGTCCTACATGGCCCCACGCTCGGGACGCGCACGGAAGACGTCATAAATCACATTTAACAAAAACTTTTCGAAAACTATCATAAAGATAAACGAAATCCACTTTGGAGTGCAAAACCTCCACTTAACTTTCAAATAACTTTCACAACTAAAAATACTTGGCACGAAGGCCTACATTAACTTATACAAAAGAGTGAACACCAACATTATCCAAAATAGGTGTTACAAGATCAAGTCACGGATACACTACCCATTAAGGTTATACATTTACATAATGTAGCCTTTACAAACATACCCCAAAAGAAATTTCCACCTCGACGCCTTCCTTGTGATAAGTGACCTATCCCGGATGCACGCCCTTATCTAAAACAGTAAACAAATAAGGGGTGAGATAAAATCTCAGTAAGCTACTAATATGCAACTACATTTCATGCCAACATGATAATCACAAAGGAACAATCAATAGGCAGTCACATATGCATATAACACAAAAGATACAGTCTACTCATCACATAACACATAATGCGGAAATAAACACTCATAAGTGGATACTGAGCCAAGGTTCTATAAACGGAACACCATCCTTTGAGAAGAGTCCGTTGAGCAGCATGAACGAGCTGAAGCCGGTTCCGGAACCAAGTAACAACAACAACCAGAAGTGGGAGAAACAACACATAGTCATCCCCCCACGCGAATAGCTAGAATACTCACCGAAGGAGCTAGCTCATCCCAACCACGATCACGGGAAGGGGCATCCCACTCAAGGCCACTGAACATGGGGAAACTGGGTTACCAGTGAAGTACATTATACTGGACTCGGCTCGTGCCATTATAATATACATCACTGCCCAAAACAAACACAACAATGCCAGCTGGACTCTATACAAGCACATAGTAATAAATACTCGCTTGAAACAACAACGGGGCAATGATTCCAAAGTAGGGAACCAAGCCAAAATTCATCACAAAGGATTCAAACTAATTCTCATGAAGGGATCAATCAACAACAACATCACACTTGAAGTTACTCAAAAAGAGTACAATGGTTACACACCTTAACACATTACAAACATGATCACAAACGGACCCAAACCAATACTCCCAACCAATACTTAGACATTTCATTTAATAAACCCGTTCATCTCGAAGTACTCAAGAAGAGCCTTAAAACGATAGCTTACACAACTAAAACGGAGTCCGGGTGAGAACGTTATGACTTACCGAAGATTGAACGAGAAACGAGAAATTATCAGAACAGGGGAGGGGAATGCGCGCGCCTCCTATGGGAGGGATGCGCGCGCCTCCTTGATCAGTCACAAATGGCAGATTGGAAATGGAAAGGGTGCGCGCGCCTCAGATAAAACGATGCGTGCGCCTCCATCCAACAGTGGGCAAATCCAAATTGGTGAAGAGGAGGGTGCGCGCGCTTCATATAAATGGGTGCGTGCGCCTCTTAAGGACAGAAGGTCTTGATTCAAAGATGGCCTAAGGGTGCGCGCGCCTCCTAAGGGAGGATGCGCGCGCCTCCTGGCCCGGAAAGGCAAATTCCGGCCAAATTTCTGGGTATCCTCCATTAATAACCCAAATTCCAAAACACACCAAATCTTTACCACTTCTAACACTACCAAGAAGGGAACTAAGGTACCTACACCATTTTGAGCCAACATAACTCCAACCACATCATCTAAGGACCTCACTCAAAGGTGATTCAAATACCCAAAATTTCACAAAAGATGATCAAAGGTACAAATCAACATTTAAATTCACAACTAAACATGAAATCATCACCCAATGTCCACACAAAACATAAATGACCAATTTTAAGCTAAAGGGGCTTAGTAACTTACCTCAAAGGAATCCAAACTCAACCAAATCAACTTCTATTGAGCTTCCCACGAACCTATCGACGATCTAGACATTTGGTATAACATGAACAATAAGAGGAAATGGGGGAAAGATAAATGAAATGAAGAGAGAAGGAAGAGGAGAGTTTTACCTTTCCACAACCCAAGGAGAGAGAGAGAAGATGGCTGAAAAATGAGTGAGGGAGGGAGGTGAGGTGAGGTGAGGGAGAAGGTGAATAATTCAAAATTTTACACTTAGCCCCCTCCTCCATTACTTACCCAAAAACTAATACTTCCTACTAACAACTAAGACTCAACAATTCTATACTAGCACAAATTCAATTAAATGTTAGGCATAAAATATTATAACACACCAAATGCACACATCATATATAATTAAATAAATAATTTAGCAAGTAAATAATTAAATAATTATTTATTACTAAGAAAAATAGAGACGGGGTTTCGGGTCGTGACACAAGCACCATATAGAAACACTTGCTTAAACAACAACCAGAGACAATGATTCCAATGTAGGGAACCATGCCAAACACATCAAGAAGATGAACCATTCAACACATTACAAAGTGTTTAACAATGCTCACTTAATCCATTACTCACATTTCACAACACTTGTGTTCACAAAGGGACCAATTCTACCATTTTAGTGATCTACAACAACCATCTAACTACTTTAGGACACTACCCAAAAACTAGACTAAGATTGACCTTTAAATCCCTTGGTTTGAAAACTCTAAACTTTTCAGATGACTGGGCGGTCGCCCAAACAGGGCTGTGCGGCCGCCCAAAATGCTCTGTCCCAAGAGTAAAACCTTTCAGATGGATGTGCGACCGCACGCCCTTTTTGGGCGGCCGCCCACATCACCCGGCAGACCAAAACTTAACCAAAGTTCACTCCTTTCGTTTCACAACCCAAAATTACTAATACTTGTAACACTTAACATTTGCAACTATTATAAAGACTACAAATTCAGCCTTTAAACAATTCTAACACCCAACAAGAACCATTTTCATACTACTCCCTTTGTCCCAAATTTACAAGTATAAATAAAACATACCAAAACATTGTTTTATCACATATAAAGCATATAAAGCATACTTATGACCATTTTAACATTTAAAGGGGGATTAGTAACTTACCTATTTTCCAGAAAAAGTGTCAAGAAAAATAATATTGATCGGTAGAAAGAATCTACTCAACACCCTGAACATTTATATGTAATTAGATTTGAAAATGGAGTAGTAAATTAAAAGAAGGAAAATTAACAAAACAAAATCTTACCTTATCTTCTTTCTACAACAATGGAGGTGAGAAAAATTTGGGGAAGAAATGGTGAGGGTAATGGCGCAGGAGAGGGGAGGGAGAAGAGGTATCATGAAGAAGTTTTATCCATTTCTCCCAAATAAATCATCCAAGTTCAATTCTTAACACTTAAGCCCCTTGAATACTAATTCAACTAAGACCCTCAAAATTTCCCACTAATCAACTTAACTCCCCTAATAAACTTTACTACTAACGTTTTAACTAACACAAATAATCATATAAGATGTGCAAATTCATATAAGATGATGCAACACATAAAATGCACATATGATTTTAAATTAAAATTATAAAAATATAAAATAATTAATAACGGATTTCAGGGTCGTTACAATGTGAGTAAACACGGAATCCATGATGATTAACAATGCTCAAAAGATATTCATCCAAAACTATCATGTTCGCAAGATCTCTTCTCGACCTATCTTCATCAAAAGCAAAGGTGCGATATTCCACCTTCCCATCTTTTTTTCTTTCTCACCACCATGCAAAAAACATTGCGTAATGTCGACATTCTTCTTCTTTTCACACCTTGATATGTGATTGCGCAAATGAGAGGTACCTGCACTGCTACCACCTTTCAAATGCATCTTGCAATGATTACAAATTGCGACAACAACCCCGTCTATTGTTGTTCTAGTCATGTCTTTCCACACATCAGATGTGAAACCCTTACTGTTTTTAGTGTTTTTTGAAGAAGAATTAGTTTCATTCAAAGATTAACTAGAGCCAACGGGTGTCCCACTTGCAAGACTTTGAGCATCAACCCCCTATCAATCATAGGTTCATCCCCCTTCTCATACATGTGCAAATCATCATCTTTATTAGCACTTTCATGTCCTTAACCAACTTCTTTAGACATCTATGAACATCAATGCAGAAAATCAATAACAAGTGTAGAAAATCAATGCACAACATCAATAACCAGTGAAGAACATCAATAAACTGTGTAAAATGTCAATAATAGTGCAAACATCATTAATCAGCCTAAAAAATCAATATCCATTGAAGAACAACCGAAATAAATATCATACAGAAATGTATAGCTCGATATTTTTCCTACGAATTGAACATTACTGAATTTCTAACCCTAGAAATTGGCAAATCGACATATGAGAGAGAGCGAGAGAGAGAAAGAGATACTTACCGTTCTAACCAGTGAACCGTGAATCGCGAAGTTGCTTGAGTCTCGCCGGAGGAAGACCTGGAAGCGGCGGCCGGCGGAGTGGAAGTCGTCTGAATGGAAATGGATGTCAATGTCTCTCTCTAGCGCCGCATCTTAGACTCCTCTAACCCTAGGAAATCGAATTGAGAGAGGGAAGCCGCGTGGGTTGGGTCTGTACTGTAATGCCGATATAGGGACTAGGGAGTGGGGGTAATAATTGAAATGGGTTAGGGACACTATAGTAATTAAGTACATATATTAGTATACGGGGCGGGGCCCCGCGAGTCGAGATAGGAAACTGAACCCGACCCGTGACCCGACGGGTTTTGAAAAAAGGCTACCAAACCCGTCCCGTTGCGGAACGGATCGTCCCAAATATGGATCGGGTTCGGACAAATTGTCATCCCTAAACATGGAGAGAAAATATTATTGATCTATGTATTTTGTGTTACATTACCAAACAAAACAAACTTTTCCTAAACATTGATTCCATACGCGAAATGTACTCAAATTAATGTAGTACGAAAATTACATTTCCTAATTTAATTTAAGAAAAAAAAAGAGAAGAAAATAAAATAAATATACAAAAATTAAGAGGAAAGTAAAACCGACTCAGTCGGATTCTTGTAATCCCTCCAACACGATCGACCCAACAAGCAACCCGGTAGCCCCGAGTGCAAGTGTTCCGGCCACCACAGCCTTTACCGCCACCAGAGTCGTCGAATCATCGGGAATCAAAACAACGGCGGCGATCGCCGCCACAAAAACTGGCAGCGCCGCCGATGCCAAAGCCGCCGGAGACGAGCTAGCAACTTTTTCAAGCAGGCTGAGCAGTCCGAGCTCCTCCGCCTTGGAGAAAACTCCCAATTTCTCAATCGAAGAGAGAGTAAACCCTAATTCCTCCGCCTTGGATAGAAGCCCGGCCTTCTCGACGTTGCTCAGTACCTTCCTCTTTTCAAGCTTCTTGAAAACGTCGACGTCCACCTGTTCGCTACCTTCGTAGAATAATCCGGCTCCAAACCACTGCTTCTTCCAGGCGCCGTCGTATTTGTTCACCTGCATTAATCAATTTTACGCCATAATAATTATAATCAGTTCTTATGAACTGAAAATGGTGAATAATTTACCTTCTTTTGGGGAGCCATGGCTAAAATTCTTGGGGCATATCTGGAGGGGAAAGAACGATGAACTCCGCCGGAGCCGGCGGCCGACGAATTGTGCTCCAATTTCCGAAGGAAATTCGTCGGAGGAGCTGTTGACATCGCCATTGGTAAGCAAAAAGATTTCCCAATTCTTTTTTCTTCAAGAGGGAGAGGGGGGTTTTACGAAAATTGCTAAGAGCCAAGCACTTTCTTTGTCAACCAATCAGATTGTTGATAGGCCTATCCCTTCAAAAAGCGCATATTGTATTATTATGTTTCATGCGCTATATTGCATTAGAGTCCTAATTACAATTTTACCCTCCACCCCTGGCTCAAGAAATGCTGGTCTTGCTAGTTATCAGAACAAAAACTCTGCAAAATGCGTTAGGCTTGTGTTCAAATCAAATTAATGGTAGCCAACGCCATGCCCATTCTCTTTATTACTCCCTCCGTCCCAAAATGATCTTCTTATTTGCTATGTTTGATTGTCCCAAAAAGTTATTCCAATTTCTACAATTTAGGCTTAAATGTGTTTACACACAACATGACTAGTGAAGCAAGTGTTCATATCCTTAAAAAGTTTGAATAATCAAACGTGAAGATCATTTTGGGACGGAGGGAGTATTTTAATTTTGTTTCGTTTTGTTTAGCCTTCACGCAGTCGATGATTTGCGGTATTCGTGCTAATGGTGCAGTTGGAGATGTACAGACACAATGTTTTACTAATATAAATATGTTTGCATATCTCAAAGCAGTGTTCTAAAAGACCCCCGTTTAGGCCGCCTAGGCGCTAGGCGTTCATGAAACGCCTAGGTCCCGTCTAGGGTATTATAGTTATTTCTGAATTCTCGGTCCCGCCTAGATCCCGCCTAGGCGCTAGGCGCTCCTGCGGCGCCTAGGTTTTTTAGAACCTTGTCTCAAAGATGAACTGGTGTTTGCATTAAACATGAAGACATCAATCGCATAAAAATGCAGGGTTTTTAGATTACAGAATCAAGTAATATTCAAATGAGTGGCCTAATGCTTGCATGCATTGCATATCATTTTTTCTAACAAAAGAGGGATGCAAGTATCAATATACAGTGCTTCCTCCGTCCTTAACAATGTGCACACTTTTGGGTGTGCATGGGACTTAAAGAGAGAATAGTAGTAGGTTGCTGTTGTGAGTATGAAAAGTGAGTTATGAGAAAGAAAGTGGGGTAAGGAATAGTACTGGATAGTTGTTGTGAGTATGACAAGTGGGTCTCATTGAATAAAATAATACTCCCTCTATCCTACTTTAATCTACAAAAATTGCCATTTTAGTTGTCTCTCTTTGATTTACAAATTCTTAAAATGGAAACTTTTTAATACTTTTTAAATAACGGGACTCACTTGTCATATTCACAACTGCTCACTTATTATTCTCTACTCCACTTTATCTCTCATACCCTACTATCTACACTCACAACACATCACATTTTCTACTTTTTCCTTATTTCTTGTGCCCAACTCAATTTTTGTAAATTAAAGTGGGATGGAGGGAGTATATAAAATTTCCATTTTGGGAAAATGGGACTTATCAATGAGATGCCTAAAAGGGAAGTTTGTGCACATTGTTATGGGACGAGACGGAGGGAGTATATAACAAGTCCAAACACAGATGGCATGTCAGTCATTTCAGGCTGCACTGACATTTTGTTTTCATTGATCATTGCAACATTGCGACTGGTGGCTCTCTATTCACCTTTAAACTTGTTTGCCAAAATTAATTAAGTTACCACAAGTCTAGATAACTACTGTGGATGTTTTCATCGCAATGGAAAAAGCCTATTTACATTTGGGCCAGTAATTTTATTGTGCCAGACAACAAAAATAAATTAGGGTAATGGTTTTGCGAAATGTCTAGCTAGGCAACTGATGGTCCTTGAAGCTTAACTCACGTAAGGAATTGCATTCACTTGACTATGTTGATATGCAGGGGATGATTGTATCTCGATAGTAGATGGGCCGTCAAATAAGAATATCAAAAACATCTTGTGTGGACCTGGCCATGGTAAAAGGCTTTTAAATCTATCTACGTTTGTTTTTGATATAGATTTCTTTATGTTGAAATCACCATTGAAACCTTCTTATCCTCAATGCAGTCCTGGAAGTTTAGTCGAGCATGGGGCACATGATAATGTTGGAAACGTTCATCTTTTCAAAGTCAAGCACAATTTGATGGTGCAAGGATATACATGACAGATTGACATGTAAGTAATCTCAACAAAATCAACTGTTATCATAAAATTATATCATGGTATAAATATTGATGCTACAGATCGAGGTGCTCAGACAAATTAAATGAACAGCGTACGAATTTAATTTCTTAGATGTTTTGCTGGACGAATGATGCATGTCCGTCCTTATTTTGTCACACTTGATTTGCAATATGACATTTTGAGTCTGACAGCATTGTTATAAACGGTTGACTTTCTGCAATGACCGAGACATATACAATTATTTCATTACTTCCAATTCCAAAAGTAAGTGTGCAATAAAACTTAAAGTGTGATTATTTCGTTATGTTTGTTTTCGATCAATTACCAATTGAGGCATTGGCGACTATGGTTTTATACTCTGTAGTTTTGTGAGAATTGATTCAATGTTTTGGAAGTCTCTGTTTAGTCTTCTCTCTCCAGAGTTGTTTTATTTGTACGACATATATGCATTCTGTTCCACAAATGTAGACAAGTATGCCATTGCAGAGGAATCTGTGTAAATTGCCACAGTATCTTTGGCTATGATCTTCCCATCCCACATTACATTTACTGTTTTTGTAAAAATGTTTATTGTTTTTTAAAAATGAGACAATCGTTTTGAGACAAATCGAACGTAAAATATGTTTTTTTTTTATAAGAGGAAGAGAGCATCTTGAAGTATCGTTGCATGCTATTTGTATACGGAAGTTTTCTTCACTGGACAGTGATGTGTATCATTGAAATGTCCAGTGGTGAAAATGACACATAACTTACTACGATATATATAATGGAAAGGGTCCCTTTTTTATTTTGTATTTTCCTTATTATTTGAGACAAAATCTCATAGTACCACATTTTGTACCACTAGCGTTGAACAGTTATGAGTTATTAGTACTAAGATTTGATATCATGAATGAGTTGTACATAATGTGGTACAACAAAATGGTACAAGGAGATTCGGTATTGTATTGTTTCTCCATTTCTGAATGATTGTCCATTTTGTAAGTAAAGTACTTCATATTTTTTTGGTATTTGTCAAGTATTTTTGCCCAATTTGAACTTGCTATGCTATTATACAATGTGTTCATCGAAGAAATTTGCGTACGACTTTTTTGTTAATGTATTGCAATGATAATTCTATCTCCGTAACAAAATGAAAGTCAATTGAAGAACAAGCATTGACATTCGTTTTGGGACGGAGGGAGAGTAACATTCGGACTATGACAACACAGCCAGTGACTTGAGAGCCTTATTTACAAAATAAAACTTTATATAGGGATGAATATTAACTCTTTGTTAATAAAAGGATGACAACTGAAGTGATGTATTCGACATTAGAGTACTAGATTTTGTCACAGTTCTAACAGAGAAATGGATTAAAGAGTATATACTATATTTTAACAGAAATCCAAATTAATCTTATTCTTTGGTGCCAATATAGGAAGGGTTGGCATCTTTTGGGCATCTTTTGGGAATGTCTTAACATCTGCCAAGTATCTAATAGGGAAAGGAAATGAAAAAAAAAATTAAATCAATTTGTCAACTTCATGATTATCATTTCTGAACTTCTCCATAAGTTAAGCTGAAGGAATTTTTTAAGACTGACAACATGGACAATGCAAATGAGAGTTCTTTTTAGAATAGGTAAGAAAAATACAATGCCTTGTTCTGAAATGATAGCCCCACTTTATTTTTTTTAGTCAACTCAGCTTGAAATTTGATTAAAATATACTCCCTCCGTCCCATTTGAAGCTTCACCATTTTGGTGATGGCACACAAATTAAGAAAAGTGATGAGTGTAAGAAGGGTTGTGAGAGGGAGGGAAGAAGTTAGTGGGTATGACAAGTGGGGCCTACAATTTAAATATGTGAGAGGGGAAAGTTAGTGGGTATGACAAGTGGGCCCCATAATTTAAGTACTGTGAGAGGAAGAAGTGAGTGGGTATGACAAGTGGGGCCTACATTTTTTACCATTTTAGGAAAGGATGAAGCTTTCAACGGGACACCCATTTGGGTAAAAGGTGAAGCTTCAAATGGGACGGAGGGAGTAATGAAAATTTGATTATCCCATGAAATATTAAAAATTGTTATTGATGCACTACAATACAATCATCAACAGGGAGTATTAAGTAATTCAACTAATTACTTCATAACTCTTCTTTAGTTTAACTCATATCTCCGTTCCACTATTCCATTTTGGTATATTTTGCTTAAAGAGTTCACTTTCAATAATTGAGAAACAATTTATTATTTTTTGTCTCATTTTTGGATGTCAAGACAGGCTTTGTGTTGTAAGTATTGACGCAGCCTGGCCAGTTTGAAGGTTGATTACTAATTATAGTAATGACATGTTTGTCTAGTTGCGTTGGGGAATCAAGGAATAGTTTAGCAGGCATCTTTCATGCAAAACTACATAAATAGATGCGACCGCCTTCATATGTACCTTGCAACTGTGACGCATACATAGCTAAAAATCAAAGAAAAGAGAGCGATTATGGAAATGACAATGGCAATATGGTTGACAATTGGAGTAGGAGTTGTGCCAATATTGGGGTGGTTAGTCTGGTGGTGGAATGATCTCTGGTATGGTTTTATGGCTAAAGACCGCACCGGTAACACCAAACTCCCGCCCGGATATATGGGTCTTCCCGTTGTGGGCGAAATGCTTCATTTTCTTTGGTACTTTAAGGTTCTTCGCCGCCCTGATGATTACATCAACTCTAAACGCAAAAAGTAAGTGGTTATTTATTTCTAGTCAAATATAATATTGTCACTTAAATCACTTAATAATTTTTTTGGCGCTGTATTTGAATGCAAATGCATGTCGCTAATGAACATGTGGTGATGAACATATTGTTAAAACACTTTCAACTCAAAAGGTGCCTGCCTCATATAAACATTTGACATTTATTTTGGAACGGAGGCTGTTATTTAAAATGCTAGAAACTTACTTATGTTTGATGGATCAGGTATGGGGACGGGGAAGGATTATACAAAAGCTACTTATTTGGATCACCCTGCATAATAGCTTGCTCTCCATCAGCCAACAAATTTATATTCCAAGCAGAACAAACTTTCGTTCTGGAGTGGCCTAATGTTGAAATGGTTGGAGAACATTCCCTAGTTGCCGTTCAAGGCTCAGCCCACGCCAGAATCCGTAGCTTTGTAACTAGAAGTATTAACCAACCAGACGCTCTTCGTCGGATCGCTAAAATGGTTCAACCTCGCATGATCTCAGCCCTCCATTCATGGGCTGAAAAGGGTACAATTAAAACATCTGAAGAAGTCAAGAAGGTATGTTCTAATTCATGTTAGTAGTTTAGCTGAATAAATCTTTTTTGATATGCCATTTATGGACCCTAATTAACAAGTTATTTTCATAATTAAATTTTACAGGTGACATTTCAGAACATTGGTAAGTATTTTGCAAGCTTTGAGCCCGGGCCTCTACTTGATACTTTAGATGAATGCTTTGTCGGATTGGTGAACGGGATTAGAGCTTCTCGCATCAATATTCCCGGAACTGCTTATCATTATGGACGTCAGGTTAGTGTTTGTTTAATTAATGAACAAGGCTATAAACAAAGCGTGCAGGCTTTTAATTGTTCCTTGATTTGTATGATCAAGCTCTCAAGTCATCAGCCTTTCTGAATTTTACTCCCCGTGTCCCAGAAAGTTAGTCCCACTTTTTTCGTTGTTATTGCGAATGAATTTTGAGCAATAATTTAGGCTGATTGTACTTATCCTAATGAAAATTACAACTTGTTATTGATACACCATTATAAATACTATCAATACCAATTTTTAGATACTCATTAAGATAATTAAAAGTAACCTAAATTATTGCTCAAAGTTCATTCGTAGTAACAACGAAAAAGGGCGGGATTATTTCATTTACTTCGCAAATCTGGCTATATACAAACAGATTCAATATCAAACTCCAGATGATAATATTTTTCTTATGAATATGAAATTTGCAGTGTCGAATGAAGGCGATCGTGATATTTAGGGATGAGTTGGAGAAGAGGAAGAAGAATAAGGAAAATAATTCTGATGTGCAAATAAACGATTTATTAGATGGGCTGATGCAACTGAAGGACGATGAAGGGAAACAACTGAGTGACATAGAGGTGCTCGATAACATTGTCAGCATATTAGTTGCTGGCTATGAGTCCACTGGTCTTGTATCAATGTGGGCTATATATTATCTCGCTAAATACCCCAAGGTTCTCAACAAGCTCCGGGTACGTCTCTCTAGCTATCATCCATCTACGACATGTTACACGAAAATGTGCAAAAATAGTCTGTTTTGTTAAGTGCTAGAATTGTGTGTATATAGGAGGAAACCATGTCGCTTAAGAATTCCAAGGACGGAGAGCTAGTTACAAGTGACGAAGTTATCAAGTTGAAATATACAAACAAGGTATTCATCTGTTGTTTAAGCCAGTAGTTTGCTGTGTACAGATACATATACATATACATATACATATACACACGCATATATATATACATGTACGTATACAAACGCACTTTTTACAATTATGTATATGCTCCTCCGAAAACACCTTTGTATATTCTCCTAACAAATAGCTTTGATCGCTAATGATCATTGTATACAGGTTGTTGAAGAAACCATAAGGATGGCCAATGTAGCAGCATTCGTATTTCGAACAGCTAAAAAAGATGTGGAGTATAAAGGTGAATATTTCATGCTTGGCCTTGGGAAAATTGGCTTCTGCCCTCAAGTTTATTAAGCTAATTTAAGTCTCTGCATTTCAGGTTATAAAATACCGAATGGTTGGAAAGTGATACCTTGGGTTAGATATCTCCACACGGACCCACAAAACTTTGAGGACCCGATGCGCTTTGAACCTGATAGATGGAACGTAAGCGCGCCTTCTCTCTATAAAACATACTACCTCCGTCCCAATGCGCTTTTAAATCTATTTGTTTGACCCATTTCTGAATTGAAATTGTGATAATTTTTTAACTTGTTAGGCACCAACGAGACCTGGAACATACCAAGTATTTGGGGGAGGATCAAGAATCTGTGCTGGAAACATGCTTGCTCGTTTACAACTTGCAATCTTTCTCTACTATTTAACCACAGGATACAAGTAAGATGAATATTGTCCTGTAATGGGATTAAAATTGCAATTTATAATACTGCGATTTTCAACCGCGCAACTCCAAAGTAAGGTGGGAAGCACTTGGTACAAACAGAGTGTCGTAGTTGAAAGTTAGAGTGCGTTAATGGGGATTAACTTTAAATAATTAGTATTAACTCTTAAAACATAATTGCAGGTGGGAGCTGTTGAACCCAGATGCAGAAGTAACCTATCTTTCGCATCCAAAACCAGTTGACGGAGTTGAGATCACCATTAAGAAACTTTGAAGTAGCATAGCTATTATGAAAGCTTGCAGTTTTTACACTAGCTGTATGAGATTGTAAACTTTCTATAATTGTTAATGCCAACCTTCATTTCAGTATCTTTGATGAAGGATTTCACCAAGAGACTCTTTTGTATTGTAACTTTATATGATATCATCTTCAAGCTGCAAGTTACTGAAGTTTCTAACATTGCAATACTAAGAGAAGCTTCAAAAATAAGATAGTCAAGTTTAGAATCATATTTTTTCTTTGACACGAAAGCTATAATTGGGCTTACAAATATGCTAATACAAATTTCTTTAGCGGGATTCGAACTCGTGACCTCCGCATAATAAGAAGCTAACACCGGATACCACTTGAATCCATAGATTTCACACCTTCCTTCTCGTTTTTCTTTCTTGGGCTACGGTATTCATGGCCATGTCTACATGCAATGAATCAACATCTAAGGAAAACAAGGAAAAGTAGTCTGGCCAAATATCTCGCATGTGTGTGTGCGTGGAATTGAATGGCAATTGGTTTCCTTAGGGCATTCCCAATGGTTTTTTCCACTATTCACACACCCAATGGAGGAGGCAAAATGGTGGCAAATTTGCCACACATGAATAGTAAGTGGCAAATTTGGGGGTGCACTATTCATGGGAGGCAAATCCATTTTTTTAATGTATTTCTTTTTTGTTAATGTAATAATAAATTATTTTAGTGATATATTATGTGATATATTTTTATGTGATATATTTTTTTGTTAAGGTAATAATAAATTGAACATTAATACTACAATTTTAATACAAAACGACAAATTACATAATACAAATTATAAAATACAATAAACAACTGAAATATAAATTAGACATTAATACATCAATTATAATATTAATTATATACAAATATAAGAAAATTAAATGATTATGTGATTAAATTGAGAATATTCTAAGAGAATATATTCTAAGAGAATATTCTTTTTGAGTAAGGATTTGAGTTTGATGGTTGGGGATGGTTTTACTAATGGAAGGCAAATTTGGGGGTATGAGGCAAATTTGCCTTCTAACCATTTGGAATGCTCTTAAGGATTACTCCATCCGTCCCGTATATATTGCTATCAAACGGGAGTGCATATGGATTAAGAAAATACTCCCTCCGTCCCAACTCACTTGACACTTATTTCCATTTTGGTCCGTCCCAGCACACTTGACACTTCCTAAAATAGCTTACTTTTTATAGTTTTATATTCACTCTACCCCACCACTCAATTTATTCAACCAACATTACTATTTACCCCACTCATTCTTTCTCTTCATTTTCTACCACACATTTTCTTTATTTTATTCTTTTTCCTTTGTTATTGTGCCCACCTCTTGGGTGTCAAGTGAGGTGGGACGGAGGGAGTATGTTGGAAAAGTAAGTATTGTGAGTGAGTATGAGAGAGAAAATAAGAGAGCGGATAGTTGTTGTGAGTTGATAGGAAAGAGAATAGTGAACCTTTTGTGTAAGTAGCAATAAGTATGAGACGCCCAATATGAAATAAGTAGCGATAAGTATGAGACGGATAGAGTATTATTGCAATTACTATTCTGTCTCAAATTCATCCAACTAATTTGTGGATTTGGTTATAGTTTTCTGTTTATATTAGAATTAGGTTTTGACTAGTATAAATACTAGCAACAATTTAGCCGTCAAAATCATTCAGAGAGTAATTCAGAGATCAGAGATTAAAAGAGAGAGATAGAGATGTGTATTTTTGTTCAAGAATGATTGATCCTTTTTCGTTGGTGATCCAAGAGCAATTCCATGTGTCCTGAAGTTCGAGACAAGATCGTCAGTCTTCTTTCGGGTAGTTTGGTGTTCATTTGGCGTTGCTAAATAGGCTATTTTGAACACATCTGAATTTGGTTAGGTTGGTGAATTTTGTTTGGGCTCTAGATATGTTTTTAGACGTTTGTTACACCATTTGAGTTTGTAATTTGTTGCTCCATAGTAATAAATATATTCTCCGGGACGTAGCTAAGAGTGTTAGTGAACCACGTAATATGTGTGTGCTCTGATTTTATTTTTGTCGTATTTTTGTTTGTTCTTTCGTTGTAGCAATCAAACTGCTATTGAATGCTTCCGTTATAGGAATTGGTATTAGAGCTCCAAGCTAGAGTTTTGGGGCTTCCGCTGCTACAAGAGAAGGTTATTAACCAGGATTGATAAGGACGAAGAAAAATGTCCTACAAAGAAGTAAAGATCGAGTAGTTTACTGGGTAGAACAATTTTAATTTATGAAATATCAAGATGGAAGTTGTGTTGAAGAGACAAGGCATTTGGGCACATTTGGTCAAAGACCGAAAGGAGAAATTGAGTGAGGATCAGTTGGTCATCCATGAAGAGAATGAAATCATCATGTGTGTTGGTGATGATGCCCTCATGGAGGTTGCTTCTGAAAAGACAACAGCGGGTTACTTTGTGGGCTAAGTTAGAGAAGTTGTATCGAACCAAGTCTCTTACTAGCAATTTGTATTTGAAACAACGTATGTATGCGACACATATGGGAAAAGGTACAACGCTCAAGTTCATCTAGACAAATTTAATACTTCCTCTGTGCCTAAATGAGTGTCCAAATTTCATTTTAAGGGATACTGAAAATCTCAACTTTTTGAACAATTTGGTAACAACGGTTCATATATAATCTTGTAATCTCCTTTCCAAACCTCTAGTTTTGCATGTATAAAGAAACCGGTGAATTTTTTTTTCGAAAAAGAACGTTTAGGGAGAAAGTTATGCTAAAAAAGACACTCATTTAGGGACAAAGATTTCTTGAAAATGGACACTCATTTTGGGACAGAGGGAGTAGTATGTTTCGATTCTACAATCACATTCTGTTGGGGGGGGGGGGGTACCAGGACAAGAAGTCTGATGAACAAACCAAGACCAGATAAGAATGGAATAACTTCTTGGTTAACAAATTCAGTCCTATTATCAGTTTTGAACTTTTTAATGGATGTTTGGAACTGAGTTTGAACATAGGTTTGAAAGTCCTTAAGAGTGGCATAAACATGCAATTTGGTAGATAATAAGAAAGTCCAAAATGCTCTTGAGAAATTATCAATAATGGTTAAGAAGTATTTACAACCATTGAATGTGGAAATTCTATATGGAAACCCAATCCAACTGCACGCAAGCTGTTCGATGAAATGCCCCATTGGAAAAAAGTTTGATTTTAGCCTAGATATCTTTGGGTTGGCCAAAACTCCAAACACACGCCCTGTCTTGCTTTTCCAACACGTAGGTCACTGGTCTTTGTTTGAACATGTATAAGGTGTCCACTGCACCCACGGGTTCAGGGCTTGCGCAGCAGAGTATTTATGTGATAATTTCGGATCATTTCGTGATAAATCAACCTTTACCACTGATATATTAAGACATTTTGATTATTATTGGTATTATTACTGACCTAAGTGTATTCTACCTGGAATATTTGGTTCCAATTAACATTAGCTTATTATATCTTTTGGTTGCAGTAGACAGACTAATCAATTATATGCATTATCATGTAAATTAAGACAAATTATTTTGGGACTAAGGCTTTGTTGTTGTTGTATTGAACCCAAATGTTGTTGAGCTCTCAACCCACAAGGTTAAGATAGACTATAATATAATGTCACATCAAAACAAATGCTTTTTTTTTTTTTTTTTTTGAAAGAATCAAAACAAATGCTGTTATTTAGTATATTTTCATTTTTCAGGGAACTACAAAGTTTTGGCCTTGTTGCACCTTAAATTATAACTCCAAAATAATGCTAAATGTGACGGGAGTTCCTTTCCTTTGTAATGCTGAACAGCCGCCCCTTCTGGTTGTTTGTTAATTTTAATGTGTGCGCTTGTCCATTAGTATTAGGAAAAAAGTTAACAGTTTACCACTCTTTTATCAAACTACTAGCTACTCCTTAATTATACCATTCGGATTCCTCCTTCAAATTGATTCAAAAATTAATGCTATTGTTTAGTTTATAAGTTAATCATAGTGTGTTTGTCCGCTACTTTTAGGGAATCAACCATAGTTAAGCATGTATCTTTCATTCATACCAGTGTTCTAAAACACCCCGTCTAGGCCGGTATAGCTATTTCTGAATTATTGGCCCCGTCTAGGCGCTAGGTGTTGGGGAATTGGGGGGATCACCGCATCCACTAGCCCATACTAGCAGTCATTAATATGGAGAAAATAATCAACACATGATAATATGAAAGAACAAGAACACCATGATTTGTTAACCCGGTTCACCACCCCCATGTGGCTACATCCGGAGGCCCCAAGCTAGGATATTACTATAATAATATATGAAGGATTACAACTTTACATATGCACTCACACAGATCTAGCATAGTAACTCTCCATGAGCAATCTCTCATATATATTATCTCACCTCCCCAAGAACACACAAACACGGTCATGGCCGGGTTGTAGGATCGCCCCCCATGGCTCTCCTAGGTCCCCGGCCCCCTCCTAGACACTATTTTGTGGCTCTCCTTGATATCCTAACTTTCTCCTTTTTTGGTACACAATATTCTGGACGAAATCATGCTTATATAGCAGTACAAGGAAGCCCTAAGTCTATTTGGAAGAGATACAATCAAAATAGGAAACAAATCAGGAAACCAGATCCGGCATCAGGCGCCCGCTCGCACCCCACCAGGCGCCCGCTTGGATTCTTTTCCCAGAATCTGATCATTTTTGCCTCTTGAGCGCGCGCTCGCCTCCTACCGAGCGCCCGCCTGCTCCTCCGCCCAGAAAGCCTCCTCCGTTTTGAACTCCTTTTGATCTCCACCAATTCCCCCGACTTAGACTCCTTTTCCCCCTCTGCTTCCCCTTAGGTTTAGGACTCCAATCCCAACAATCTCCCACCTGGAGACTAAACCCATAAGCATAGTAATCGTCCCCGTCAAACTCCCACCACGAAGATGACCTCCTTTGAATATTGTAACACCGTGCACTAAGCTTCTCCATTGTGTTGATGATAGGCCTCCACGCTCCACCATTACACCATGAGCCTCCACGCCCAAGTAATAAGGCGAGTTGAAACCAAGCGACGCTTCAACCTCTCCGTGTTAGATTCTTCTTGCCTCCCCAAATCAACTTCTACCTTGATTTATTTGCAAGACTAACTTCGCCTTCTCCCTCCTAGATCCACTCCCCTTGCAATGCTCCCCATGAAACTAGGACACACCTTGCTTATTGCATTGACTTCTTGTGGTCTTTTCTCACTCTCTGTTAGGTCCTTTTGACTCCCACCGCGTTGCAACTTTCGAGTCACTCTCCCCCCTAACACACCGTTCATTGATGTCTCTCCGTTTTACACCAATAGGCCGGTCTCCAAGCCTCTTGCTCCCACCCGGAACGAAGTTGATGTTGTCGGTAGAGTACAACATCCTCCTTACCCCTATCCGTTGTTTGCGAGAAGTCCTCCTCTTCTCACGTGGTCAAACCGGCTTATACCACTCACCTCTGCATCGTCGGTTGCTTACGCAAGTGCTTGATGCAATCTCCTTTCTTTCATATTTTCTCCAACCACCTTGACTGCCCCAAAATCCCTTAAACACCTCCAGATCCGATCTCTGCATCTCCAAATTCCACCTCGAATTTCTGCAGATCTCATAAGAAACAAACGAACTTTTCGGACTTTCTGATCTTTCGCACGATCGTTGACCTATTTGGCACGTGTCTTGCTTCAACCATAAACCCTAGAGGCTCTCAGATCCCTGAACATCTTCCACACGAAGAATCTACACGAAGAATCTGCACTGCACGAAATCTGCACGTGTGCACCGAGCCTGCACGTGCATTGCACGAATTCTGCACGTTCGCTGTACGAAAATCTGTTGTCGCTTTTCTTCACCTTGGATCTCCCCTAGATCTCGAATCAAAGCTCTGATACCAGTTGTTGGAGAATTGGGGGGATCACCGCATCCACTAGCCCATACTAGCAGTCATTAATATGGAGAAAATAATCAACACATGATAATATGAAAGAACAAGAACACCATGATTTGTTAACCCGGTTCACCACCCCCATGTGGCAACATCCGGAGGCCCCAAGCCAGGATATCACTATAATAATATATGAAGGATTACAACTTTACATATGCACTCATACAGATCTAGCATATTAACTCTCCATGAGCAATCTCTCATATATATTATCTCACCTCCCCAAGAACACACAAACACGGTCATGGCCGGGTTGTAGGATCGCCCCCCATGGCTCTCCTAGGCCCCCGGCCTCCTCCTAGACACTATTTTGTGGCTCTCCTTGATATCCTAACTTTCTCCTTTTTGGGTACACAATATTCTGGACGAAATCATGCTTATATAGCAGTACAAGGAAGCCCTAAGTCTATTTGGAAGAGATACAATCAAAATAGGAAACAAATCAGGAAACCAGATCCGGCACCAGGCGCCCGCTCGCACCCCACCAGGCGCCCGCCTGGATTCTTTTCCCAGAATCTGATCCTTTCAGCCTTCTTGAGCGCGCGCTCGCCTCCTACCGAGCGCCCGCCTGCTCCTCCGCCCAGAAAGCCTCCTCTGTTTTGAACTCCTTTTGATCTCCATCAACTCCCCCGACTTAGACTCCTTTTCCCCCTCTGCTTCCCCTTAGGTTTAGGACTCCAATCCCAACACTAGGCACCCCTGCGGCGCCTAGCTACCGCCTAGCGCTTTTTAGAACCTTGATTCATACTACTACAACTTTTATATTGTCTTTTATAGCACTCTATTTAAATGCGAGATAAAAGAATCTCCAATAATCAAATACTCCCTCTGTCCCTAAATGAGTGTCCAAATTTTATTTTAAGGGACATTGAAAATCTCAACTTTTGAACAATTTGATAACAACGATTCATATATAATCTTGTAATCTCCTTTTCAAACCTTTAGTTTTACACGTATAAAGAAACGGGTGAAATTTTTTTCGAAAAAAAACGTTTAGGGAGAAAGTTATGTTAAAAAAAGACACTCATTTATGGACAAAGATTTCTTGAAAATTGACACTCATTTAGAGACAGAGGGAGTAGTTAGTTAAGTAGTCAACTAATATGTGTGTGTATAGATATGTGCGCACCTAACGTATACATACATACTATGCAAGTGGCCTCCCACATGTCCCTCCCAGTGACTAACAAAGGAAAGACCTATACACACAGACTGACAGACACACACACAAATATATATATATATAGAGAGAGAGGGAGAGATGGGAATGCAGATGATGATGGCAGTGTGGCTGGCAACAGGGATAGCAATTGTGGTGGGTATTGTGGTGGTGGAACGATCTCTGGTACGGCTTTATGGTAAAAGATCGTAACAGTAACACCAAACTCCCACCAGGGCATATGGGTCTTCCCATTGTTGGAGAAATGCTCCATTTTCTTTGGTACTTCAAAGTTCTTCGCCGCCCCGATGATTACATCAATTCCAAACGCAGAAAGTGAGTGGTTTTTTCATCATTGTTAATTGGAGCTCTATGTAATCAATTTGCAATTTATGTCGCTTATGCATACGTCTGTTCTGTTGATAATTTTAATGATGAAATGCTTTCAACTAACAAAATATTTAGAAGAATGTTAACAAGCCGCTTAAGCTATTGAATAGAGCTACCACACAAAAAATACCTTTTTGAGTAACGCTAGACGTAAAAAAAATGGTATTTGTATCGTGTAATGTTCAGAATTTTGTATTTTCTTGTGACCTTAACATTACTGTTTCCTATTCAACCCTTCAATTTTCTTGTTTTTTTTTGTTTGGTTTGGATATTGGATGTAATATTTTCCCTTGTTATGTTTTAAATAAAAAAAAAAATCAAATTTTAAGCAATCCTTCAAGTCTCATAAGAATTTTGGTTGGGATATATGCTGGATCAGGTACAGCGATGGAGTAGGACTGTACAGAAGCCACTTATTTGGATCCCCCTGCATAATAGCCTGCTCACCCTCGGCCAACAAATTAATATTTAAATCGGACCAATCTATGATTCTGCAATGGCCTAATGTGGACCTTGTAGGGGAGCATTCCCTCGTAGCCGTTCAAGGCCCAGCCCATGCAAGACTCCGAAGTTATGTTTCAAAGAGTATTAACCAGCCAGATGCTCTTTGTAGGATCGCCTTAATGGTACAACCCCGCATGATTTCAGCCCTCCAGTCTTGGGCCAACAGGGGTACAATGACTGCGACAAAGGAACTCAAGAAGGTAAAAATCAATCAGTTTCTTCCCACTTAAATATATGTGCTTTAACTTGCATGGTAATTAGTATATAGTTTTGACTTTTGCACAATGTAAATATTTTGCAGATGACATTTGAGAACATTGGTAAATATTTTGCTAGCTTTGAGCCGGGACCTATACTAGACAGCTTGAATAAATGCTTCGTTGGATTGACAAACGGGATTAGAGCTTCTCGTGTCAATATTCCCGGAACTGCTTATTACCATGCGCGTCAGGTTTGTTTTTCTATCATCAGTGCTGTTAAGACAAATTAAAATTGAGTCAGCTTGGCTGGTTTGTATTGGTTAGACAACCTAAAATTTACCCAAATCTGTAGAACCCTTGCAACTACCATGATTGCTTACATTCACACTTTGATCCAATTAAAGTCTTTTGTACTCCGAATGATCGTACTTGTGTGATTAAATAACAGTGTCGAAAGAAGGCGGTGCATATATTTAGGGAGGAGCTGGAAAAGAGAAAGGAGAGCCAGAAAGATAGTGCGGAGCCAATAAATGATGTATTAGATGGGTTGATGCGGTTAAAGGATGAGGAAGGGAATCAATTGTGAGTGAAATAGAGGTGGTTGATAACATTGTTAGCATTCTATGGGCAGGCTATACATCTACTGCAATTGCTTCAGTTTGGGCTATCTACTATCTAGCTAAATACCGCAAGGTTCTCCAAAAGCTCCGGGTATGTTTAACTAGCTATCAATTCATACATGTACAAGAAAGTAAATTATTAGGAAGCTTTACGTCTACAAATTTTTTGTTTTCAAAATTGGAATTTGATTCACAGGAGGAAACCATGTCTCTAAGGAATAGCAAGAAGGATGAGCTCGTTGCAAGTGAAGATAATTCTTAAGTTGAAATATACAAGCAAGGTATGATTTCTTTGATGCTTCCAAAACAGTTTGTATATTCTCCTAGACAAATTAGGTTGAAGTACTGCCAATTGTTGTGTACAGGTTGTGGAAGAAACAATAAGACTCGCGAATGTAGCAGCCATTATATTTCGAATAGCTACAGAAGATGTTGAGTATAAAGGTAGACACATATTCCGTTCCTTGCTGTAATTGGAAAACAAATTAATGTCATGTATTTGTATTTAACAAGTTTGAAAATTATTGTCAGGTTACAAAATACCAAAAGGTTGGAAAGTAATACCATGGCTTAGATACCTTCATACATGAAAAAGCAGGGTCAAGGCTTAAGTCAGAAAGGAAGATATATCAAAAGTGTTGTCACTGCAACGATATCACTTCTGGCAACACTTTACACACACGAGCAGAAAACAGTTTCTGAAAAGAGTTTGCAGCGGAAAATCAACACAAGAATTATTTTTCTCAAGATATATAAATTATATATCTTGAGGGATGCCTCAAAAGGCGAGACCTTTCACTAATAATATGAAATGAAGTACATGGCCGAGAGTTCCATAATGCTATTACAATGTAAGCTTTGTGGAACGACTAAGTCTATTACACAGAATCCTAACCTAGCCAAGACACTTATAATACTCGATACAAGAATATAAATGTGTTTGGGAATTTATAAGGAACTAAGGAATGTGTAAGACTTTCTTGTGAGGAGTGTGTGTTCTTGCTTTAAGTGTTGTAAGTGTTGTATCTTCAATGCTTCACACCCTCTTCTATTTATAGTGCTTCTTGGACTTGGGGAACACTCCAAAAATGGCTGAGATGGTTCACAAAAACGTGGGTAGTGGAGAGCTTGAGTTGGCCGAGTCTTGGGGATGAATATCTCGACATTTCCTATAAAATAGGAACAACTTCTTTGAGCCCAAGTAATGTGCTTCGCCTTGTTGTACTATTGAGCTTCTGCGCCTTGTACTCTATCCTCCACAAACTCAGATGTTGAATGGGTCAATTACCCATATGTTTGTTATGCACAAATCCCACATGCTTGAATGGATAAAATCCCATTTTATCCATAATTCTCTTTTTTATCTTCATTGCAATATCCTAGCTTGTATTATACCTGTAAATTGGATCAACATAATAACAAACCTTGCAATAATATTAGATATTAGTCCAGCAATTATTTAAGAAGCAAATATACAAATATAATAAAGTCTGCCCGTCGGCAGCACTGGGAAGGTGTGGTTATCACTTCTGTTATCACCACATTCTGCACTTACAATACAGATCCAGAAAACTTGCTTTGATCCTGATAGATGGGATGTAAGTAAGCTAGCTTATGCACAACATCATAAATTAATCATTAGCAGTTGTATATTTTGGGTGCAGTTTGTTCATACTGAATTAGATTATTTGAAAGATACGAGTAATTGTTAGGCACCAAAGAAGACCGAAGCATACAAAGTATTTGGTGGAGGATCAAGAGTATGTGCAGGAAACATGCTTGCTCGTTTACAAGTTTCCATCTTTCTCTACTATTTGACCACCGGATACAAGTAACACCTATCTCGTCCTATCATATCGGTTAAGAACACTTTGCATATTTTTTTGGTTTAAAAACACGTTTACTTACGGTATGTACTTATTTTGTTGATGCAACTGCAGATGGGAATTGGTGAATTGTAATGCAAAAGTAGGATATCTCCCGAATCCATGCCCAGTTGATGGTGTTGAGATTACCATTCAGAAACTCCAGTATCCAGATAGTATGCTATGCTGTTCTAGAAATGGATTTATTTTGTAATCTTCTGTTGTTGTTGTTACCCATTTTTAGCTTTGCAAAAATAAAACTTAGCCGACCTTTATTTTAGTATTTTGATTAATACATCATTTTTTACAAAAAAACAAAAATATATATATATGCATTCGCATTTATTACAGCGATATAGTGAAGCGTTGTCAAGTGCCTTTTTTTGGTTCATGGTTTCCAGTTCCGATTTATCCATATAGAGCTATTTATATCATTCTCTTCGTCCCAAAATACAATACTCCTTCCTCCCGTCTTAAACTTTTCTAAAAAATAAATTGTATTGCACAAAAATTAAGAAGATTATATAAAATTAAAATGTTGTGAGTAAAGATAGTAACTGTGTTTGTTGATTTGAGTATGACAAGTGAGTTTCGTTAATTATTATTTTTTTAAAAAAAAATATTTTAAGGTAATGCAATTATAAAGAATACAGAAGATATAAAATGACAAATATTACATTTTCAAATGATATGGTGGGAATATATAGAAATTGAAATGATGTTAACAAGAAACTTACCATCAAAATATCTTATCTCAAGTGGTTTCCCTCCCCTTATACTTTACCAAACACTTTACATCACCAACAAAGGAATCGAGTATATTATAGTTTGAGGATACATATGGTTATCCGGAAAATATCCCCTTTTGAGTTTCACATTAATTTGATCCAATAATCTATCAAAAATACCAAATAGCTCTAGCTCAAGCGGTATTCGGTATTAGCTTCCCATGCGGAGGTCTCGAGTTCGAATTTATCTATCATTAATGAAATTAAAAAAAAAAAAATCGATGTTTTTTTATTAACGTGTTTTTTTCCACGAAATCAATCCCAATAAAAATTGATTTAAAATCTAAAAACCTAATTTGATATGGATATTCTTTTATTATGTTCCTGTTGTTTTTTTTTTTTTTTAAGAATTTTATTATGTTCTTGTTTGTTGATTGTGTCGTAGATTGAGTACTAAGAAAACAAAGATAACCTGTCGAATTTTTGCCTCGGGGATAAAAATGCTGTGCTTGACGACTTCCTTGCAATTTAACTATAAGTACAAATATTTGTCAAGGATTAGAGAAAGAGATAGTCGGAGCCAATCATACATGGAGAGAGATAATTGATATCAGAGACTCAAATAATATTGTATGAATGACTCAAGTATTATTGATCATATGAGTAGGGTATTTATACAAGAGGGTGTAGTACTCTCCAAGCTATTCTAGACTATTCTAAATTACATAAGGAAAAGGAAATAGTAATCCTAATAGGAAAGTAAATAATACAATGTCTAGGAAATATACAATTCTAACTATAGAAGGATTCTAATATCCTTAATATGCCCCCGCAAGATGGACGACCGATAGGAGAGTCCAATCTTGAAAGTAATGAGATGAACCGGGTTGATGAAGCGAGCTGGTTGATGTGATCCCGGTTGTGGATGATGTTGCCATGATCTTTACATTTGTACAAGTAGGGTTTGCAATCCTCATAGGAAGTTGACATCGCAATGACTGACTTGGGCTTTTACGTCGCAAGACGGGTACTGCCTTTTACCGTGGTTGCAAACAGGGTGAGGCTTTTACGTTGCGAGACGGGAGACGGGGTAAGGCTTTTGAGACGGGGTAGGGCTGTTGGCTTTTACGTCGCAAGACGGGTTCGGGATTTTACGTCGCGGGACGGGGGTAGGGTTGTTGGCTTTTACGTCGCAAGACGGGTTCGGGATTTTACGACGCGAGACGGGGTTAGGGCTGTTGGCTTTTACGTCGCAAGACGGGTTCGGGATTTTACGTCGTGGGACGGGGGTAGGGCTGTTGGCTTTTACGTCGTGGGACGGGGGTAGGGCTGTTGGCTTTTACATCGCAAGACGGGTTCGGGATTTTACGTCGCGAGACGGGGGTAGGGCTGTTGGCTTTTACGTCGCAAGACGGGTTCGGGCTTTTACGTCGCGAGACGGGGGTAGGGCTGTTACGTCGCAAGACGGGGTAAGGGTTTTTACGTCGCGAGACGGGGTAAGGGCTTTTACGTCGCGAGACGAGGTAAGGGATGTTACGTCGCAAGACGAGGGTAAGGACATTTGCGTCGCAAGACGGGGTAAGGGCTTTTACGTCACGAGACGGGGTAAGGGCTGTTACGTCGCAAGACGAGGTAGGGCTTTTACGTCGCGAGACGGGGTAAGGGCTTGGTGTTTGTGGGTGTAAAGGAAAAGAAATTAAAGGAATGCATAGGAGTTAGAAGGGGGGTCGGGTATTAAAAAAAAAGTTTGGGTTTTGTTGTTTGCGAAGTTAGCTTGGGTTGGGATTGGTTTAGGTGTTGAGGTTGTATTGACGATGGGGTTTTGGGTTGGTGGGGATGGAAGTGGTCGAGATGGTGGTCAGAGAAGTGGGGTTGATTGAGGTTACTGAATCAACCGGTGTAGGAGGAAAAAAACTGGCAACATGTGGTTGGGAAGAGATTGAGGTTAGTTACATGAAGAAAAAAAAACAAGAGAAGGTGGAAAGTGAATATGGGTTCAAAGACCTGATGTTGGGGTTGTGGGGTTGATAACCGGATTGGTTATTGGTGTGTATAGGCCGGATTGGATTTTTGATGGAGGGCGGCGGAAGCGATATAAAGGTAGGGTTGACTTTTGGCGGAGAAGTCTCATTATGGATCATGGCTCTGATACCATGTCAAGGATTAGAGAAAGAGATAGTCGGAGCCAATCATACATGGAGAGAGATAATTGATATGAGAGACTCAAATAATATTGTATGAATGACTCAAGTATTATTGATCATATGAGTAGGGTATTTATACAAGAGGGTGGAGTACTCTCCAAGCTATTCTAGACTATTCTAAATTATATAAGGAAAAGGAAATAGTAATCCTAATAGGAAAGTAAATAATACAATGTCTAGGAAATATACAATTCTAACTATAGAACTATAGAAGGATTCTAATATCCTTAATAATATTTATTCCAAACCAAAGACGGGGCATATATTTTTTAGAAATAGAGTTCTTAATTAATACCTAACCAATTTGGTTAAAATAAAATATTTTGACAAGTTTCTACTTCAATACATGAAACTTTCATAAAGTTTTCGCCGAAAATTCTTGTCTCATTTCTCTGTGAGATATGGCCACATTTCTCATTTTGTGAAATGAATTGAATGAGTTGAATGTCTATAAAAATTAACGCAAAATTTTGGGAAAAACACGTTTTTTCAAACACTTAGAAAAAACGTGTTTTTAAAAAAACGTAGTGGCATTTTTGTAAATAATCGGAACTTCTCAACAGTTCTGGATATCAATATAAAGGCTTCTGGATATGAGATTGATCCAGAATCTTTGAAAGTGATATCCAGATGGGTCCTGAATATCAATATAAAATCTTCTGGATATGAGATTGATAGCAGAACCTTTGAAATTGATAGCCAGAACCTTTGAAAGTGATAGCCAGAAGGGTTCTCTAGTTCTTGATATCAATATAAAGCCTTCTGGATATGAGATTGATAGCCAGAACTTTTGAAAGTGATAGCCAGAAGGGTCCTGGATATCAGTATAAAGCCTTCTGGATATCAATATAAAGTCTTCTGGAGGTTTTGAAAAACACGTTTTTCCTAACCATTAAGAAAAACGCGTTTTACAGGAGACCAACTCAAAAATTAATCTCAATTTTTTTTTTCAAAGTAAAAAATATGATCGAATCTCACTCATTAAAAAGGAAAGCACCATGTCTGCATACGTAATTGTAGTTACACCTTATTTTGAGTTAGATGTCCATCAATAGAGCATATCATTAGTTCATAACAAAGAGATTGTGTAATAAAAAGGCCAAGACCTTTTGTACAATATACATGGATATTATTTTGAGTTAAATGAATATGAACTAAAGTCAATGGTTTACTCAAAACTCTGAGTATTGATCCAACTTTTTTAACGTTGACTTTAGCTAAAAACTTTTAGAGTAAGTTTTTTTGTGAGACTGAGACATGTTTTGATGAAAGGGGAAATGAGTTTGTCCCGCTTTAAGGAAGCAAACCATTTACTCTCTCATCAAAACTCGTCTCATAAATTTTAGTCAAACTTTTAACTACTACACTATGCGAAACAATTTTTCACGCACGTTTTGAGGCTAAACAGTTTTCTAAGACTTACGATACTTCGAGAACACGATCTTGGGCTGAACAAAGCAGCTAAGATGAAAATGAATCATTTTTTGAAAAACCAAGTCTATCATAAAACAAGTACAAAACACGATGTGAACTTCGATGTATCGCCATATGTGTTCACATCAACAAAATACGAAAATCTTCACAAGATGGCACTATTCAGGGTGCGTAAATAATCTGGAGCTCTCCTCCTTTTATAGACTTGTAGGAGTCCTACAAGATACAACATTAATTGTCCTACAAAAAATGATAAATACTAGTGAATGAATCATTCGGGTTAGTATTCCATAATCAAATTCCTAAAGAATAGGTAACCCCTAAAATAAGAAATTAAAATATAGTTATATTTAATAATTATTTGCAAGTAAATAATAAAAGTAAAAATCATATACTCCCTCCGTCTCAAAATAGATGTCGTTTTGAGAGTTACATTTTGTCTCAATATACTTGTCGTTTCACCATTTTCAAAGCTTTTTTATTGCTCTATACCAATTATACCCTAAATAATGGTAGTGAATTATCTCTTACCTAACCATTAATTACCTAGGTAGTTGAATTACTTTAGGGGTATTTGAGACTTCTTCATATGCATTAATGGTATTTCTTAATATGTGTAAACACTCCAAAACGACATCTATTTTGAGACGGAGGGAGTACAAAGTAAGAATCATTTTCCACCAAGAAAGGCGAAAATCCTAAACACATTAGAAATCCTTTTTACACTCGGCAAGTGTGGTACTACGCACACTTACATTAAGGCTCCGTTTGTTTGGCGGAAAACAACTTCCGGAAAACATTTTCCCCATTTTCCGGTGTTTGTTAAACACCGGAAAATGGGGAAAATGTTTTCCAAGGAAATGGTTTTCCTCTATTCCTAAGGAAAACGTTTTCCTTACCTCCACCTAAGGAAAACGTTTTCTGGAAAATGCTAACACTTCAATTGTTGTTTTAACTCCAATTTTTGTTTTACAAAAATTATTTTTTAAATATACCCAGTTAATTAAAAAATGTCTAAAAATATTTTATTTTTATGAATATTTTGCAATATGTTAAATTATTAACTTTAGTCCATTATAATTACAAAACTACATTTCCATTTTACTTTATAATTGAAATTGGAGATAATGACTAACTTATTGATTATTTCTTTTTAATATATACTTTAGGTGATCAAAATTAATGTATCTAAAAAAGTTTTCCGGAAAGCATTTTCTTAAAATTCACCAAACAGTGGAAATTACATTTTCCGGAAAACATTTTCCAAGAAATCGTTTTCCGGAAGTTAGTTTCCGCGAAACAAACGGAGCCTAAGATTACAAAAAATTGTGTTGTTGAATGAATACTATAAAATTGAATAACAAAATGAAGTAAAATGGTAGAATTGATGGAGATGGAGAAGAAGAAAATGGTGGTTTTGGGATGGTTGGTTACCAGGAAGAAGACGAAGGGGAAGAAAAATCATTAATGTTAGCATTTGTAAATGAAATAAAACATGAAAAATCATTAATGTTATCACTTGTAAATTAAATAAAACATGAAAAATCAGTAATGTTATCACTTGTAAATTACTCCCTCCGTCCCATAACAATGGGCATAGTTTGACTTTTTTGGTCAACTGAGTCAATCTTTGACCATAAGTTTATGAATATCTAAATATCTCTATAAAATTCTAAAAATTGTTATTGTTTCACTATTAGAAATACTATCATTAACAATTTTTAGAATTGTCTAGAGATATCTAGATATTCATAAAATTATGGTCAAAGATTGACCTAATTGACAAAAAAAGTCAAAGTGTGCCATTGTAATGGGACGGAGGGAGTAAATAAAACATGAAAAATCAGTAATGTTATCACTTGTAAATTATCAAGAACCAACTTATAGCTTGATTGACTCAGATTTAATATGGGCAATGCTAGAGGCACAATTTTTTTTTTTTTTTTTTTTTTTTTTACAAAATCATGGATACAAAGTGAGGTGATGATATTTTAGTGGTTGCATCGATTGCTGACCCGACACACTCTAATTAAAAACACCAGCAAAATTATAATACATCATTTTATAAACCACATTTTGTAGCACTTTTTTTGTTACTTTATATTTACCCATTTAATATTCTTGTTAGATTGAGAAACCCAACTGTGGAAGTAATCATGTTTGAGAAAGAGTAACCTAATTCAAGTGGCCTGCCCGCTCCTTTTATAAGTATAAAAATGTCATCTTACTCACTTGTCATTCCCAACTCTCTCTCTCTCTTCATCTGATTTTGCTCTAAATTGTAAGTGCCTCTCTCCCTAATTTCTCTAGATTCACATCCTGCCTTGTTTCAGCTTTCAGGGTATTAAAATGTAATTATAATTGAAATGGGGATTTCATGTTCTTATTACCTACTGTTATTATGCATTCATGATTTCTCAATTTCGCAATTGCTCAATCCAGACTTCAATTATGCCATTTATTACTTAATTTTGGATCTCTCATATAGTTCAATTTTAGCAATTATACAAATTCACACTAAACCCTTAAACTCATTACACACAGACTTCGGATCCCAACTCACAAGTATGTGGGATATTTTTCTTTTTCTTCCATCAATTTTGTAATTGTCACTTGTATGGTTTAAGGGTTTTGGGCCAATTCCATCTTAGTTGGGGCATGTAATTTTGGGGGCAATCTCATTTTCTTTTCTTTTCTTGAGTTTGGTTTTAGGATTTTACCCATGAAGAAACGATTCAGTTGACTCGACAATTTCAGATTTGACTTTTCTGTATTTTATACTTCTTGGAATTGTTTTTATGTGATATAAGAACTGGGGTTTTCTTGTAATTTGTTCTTTGGGCATATGCTGGTTATCCAGGATTATCATGGGCATTTATGTTTGTGTCACTGCTTTGATTTGAATTCATTTATGTTTATGCCATTTATTTTTATTTTTATTTTTTGCTTTCATGTTGTGTTATTTAACATACCCCTTTCAATTTTGTAATCTGATATTTTCGTAATTGGCTGGTGTCAGATTTTTTTTGCGCCTAATTTATTTCGTGAGGAAACTCTTCATAACTTACTTGCTTTAAATGTTTTCTGTGTAGATAATGGGGGGTCTATTATGTTGTGTACAAGTAGATCAATCCACTGTTGCTATTAAGGAAACTTTTGGCAAGTTTGATGATGTCCTTGAGCCTGGATGTCATTGCCTCCCTTGGTTTCTTGGAAGACAGGTTGCTGGACATCTCTCCCTTCGGCTTCAACAGCTGGACGTTAAATGTGAGACCAAGACTAAGGTCCGTCTCTTTTTCTCCATCTAAAATCATACTACTCGTATTTCTTACCTTTCTGATTTTTGATGCTAAAATGTGAACTTATTGACTTCTTTTGGCTACTAGTTGAATGTTTAGTCATACTATGACTACATATTCATTTACTCTGCCTTTACAAAGCATGTTGTTCACATAATCATTGCCAATATTTCTCTAGTTTCTTTCCAATCAAGTGGAGTATCAAATTGTTTTATGATTTGCATCATTGCATGGTTAATGGTTTAGGTTTTCTTAAATGACTCTGCTTTTAAAGAAAAAAAGAGACAGAATGTTGAATTAAATGTGCTTATGCAACTGGTTGTCCCCGGTTTTCAGGATAATGTCTTTGTCAACGTTGTAGCCTCGATACAATATCGTGCTCTGTCAAATAAGGCAAGCGATGCTTTCTATAAGCTCAGCAACACTAGGTCCCAAATCCAGGCCTATGTTTTTGATGGTATGTACAGTTGACATTGTAGTCGTGATATCGTGCTCTAGCATATTAGGCAAGCGATGCTTTCTGATATGTTTTTCTCATCCATATTTAGTGATAAGAGCTTTTGTTCCGAAGCTCGACTTGGATGATGCTTTTGAGCAGAAAAATGAAATAGCCAAGGCTGTTGAGGAAGAACTTGAAAAGGTATTGTCGTTGAATAAAAACTTTAAATCCTTGTTATTGAATTTGTTTTGATTCCAAAATCTTCAAACTTTCTTCACCAGGCCATGTCTGCTTATGGTTATGAGATTGTTCAGACACTCATAACAGACATCGAACCAGACGAACGCGTAAAAAAAGCAATGAATGAGATCAATGCTGGTAAGGCTATAGTATATCTTGAAATGAACCAAATATATTAAATATCCTTGAAATCAGTGTGTTCAAAATTCTTGCTAAGATTCACGTATTCTATAATTATTGTTCAAAATGTTACTTGGAAACTTGCAAAGAGCTCTAGCTCAAGGGACATAAGGTATACCTTTCATTATGGAAGGTCAGGGGTTCAGTCCCCACTAATGGTAGATTTCACTCCTCAAGTGTGAGTCGATCAAGTAATCAAATACTCCCTTCGTTCCAAAATGATCTCATATTTGACTATTCAAACTTTTTAAAGATATGAATACTTGCTTCACTAGGCATGTTGTGTTTATGCAAATTTAAGCCCAAGTTGTAGAAATGTGAAGAAATTTTGGGACAATGAAAAATGGCAAATGAGAAGATCATTTCGGGACAGAGGGAGATTAAAAAAACCGAAAAAAAAACTGTTTTTCTCTTTTTTTTTTTGAATAAAAAAAAAAAAAACACTACTTGGAAACTGGGAACAAAAGGGAAAAAGAGGACATTTTTAATTTCTGATGTTCAACAACTCGTTGTTGTTCAGCTGCGAGGATGAGGATGGCTGCTACTGACAAGGCGGAGGCTGATAAAATTATTCAAATCAAGAGAGCTGAAGGAGAGGCCGAGTCAAAGTACCTCCATGGATTGGGTATTGCTCGACAGCGTCAAGCAATAGTGGATGGTTTAAGAGACAGTGTATTGGGGTTCTCGGTCAATGTACCTGGAACCACTGCAAAGGATGTAATGGACATGGTTCTTGTTACCCAATACTTTGACACCATGAAAGAGATTGGGGCGGCCTCTAAATCTTCTACTGTCTTTATACCACATGGACCTGGTGCTGTTCGTGATGTTGCTGCTCAGATACGCGACGGACTTCTTCAGAGTTCTTCTGTTCACGAGTAAAAATTTGCACAATCTGATAGAGAATTATGATATATGTGAATAGTGTATTATATGTCGATTTATCGAGGTTTTTTCCCTTCCGAAACTCTTTTTTTTTTTTTTTTTTTTTTGGTTTTGAGTTTGTTTGTATGTTTGGTCATCTGTCCATGGCTAGTTTCATACTGTACAGTGTACATAAGGCATAAACACAAGTGAGGAGTGCATAAACTATTGTAAGAAATACCTTGTTCAAATTCAACTCCTTGTACATATCTCAATTGAGTCGCTCCTTGAATGCTTTATTTTGCTTATGTCAAATGCCTCACATACTGTACTATCAACAGTGGAGTGAAAAGATTAAGAATTCAAGTGTTAGGGCAATGCTAGGGGAACAAAAGAAGTTCACACAAAATGATGGATACAAAGTAAGGTGGCGATATTTTATTGGTTGAATCGATTATGGACCCGACACAATTTAATTAAAAACCCCAATAGAATTTGGGGCTAATCTCACTTTACTACCCCAGGGTTTACATGTTGTTTCACTTTGAGGCTTATAGTTTTATTTTTCTCACTTTAGGGCCTGAACTTCCATTTTCGCATCAATCTAGGGCCTAAACAAACATTCCGTTATATTTTGAATAGGAAGTTGGTATATCACATCCTAACACCTATTTTCTCTTGGGCATTTGATATTTTCACAAAAATAATGGTTAAACCAAAATAGTTTGGCAGTACACCCAAATCAATCACAGGTTCATTAGCTTTGGTTTGATTTGGGAGTTTAGGTGATATTGTTGCTCAAATTATCACGCATTTTAATGCCAAGAGTGATGAATTGACTCATAAGTTTTCTTTAAGTCACTCTGCTTGTGTTCTGATAGTACTCTGTTGATGTTTGAGTGATTCTTAAATTAACTTTTTTTCTTTCAAAAATTCGAGGAAATTAGAATTTTATAATTTTTATAATTATCTCAAGGAAAAAATTAATACTGCTGTTTTTTGTAATTGTTTTCCCATTTTATGTGTGATAACTAGTTTATGCTTGATATTGCTACTTTCTTTCTAAGTTATAGCCATACGCAGGCAAAAAAAAAAAAGAAAAAAAAAAGGAACTTTCACATTGTAAACTTAAATATAATAATGACTTGAAAAGACAACAAAAAAAAAATGGATTTTAGATGACACATGTTAACTTTCCGTTTAAAATCTAACAAAACTCTTGTCAGGGCTCTGAATTGATACAAAAACGATAGTCTGGGCCCTAAAGTGAGAAATATAAAACCATAGACCCCTAACCGATACAACATGTAAACATTGGGGTTGTAAAACGAGATTAGCCCTAGAATTTGACACATCATTTCTAGTTCAGGATTACCATACTTATGTGACCAATGAAATATCGTCACCACATCTTCTATCCTTCATTTTGTAAACTTCTTTTGTAAGTCTAGCATTGCCCTTTACTCTTTCTTATTCTCTGTGCAAAATCAAAGGAGCAATGCTAGGGGCACAAAATAAGGTCACAAAATCTTGCTCACGAGATGAGGTGGCGATATTTTATTGGTTGCATTGATAATGGATCTGCCACACTCTAATTAAAAATAACAATAACTTCATTACACCTAGGATTTTGTGAGCAAATTTTTATGACTTTTTTGTGCCCCTAGTATTATTCAAATCAAAATAGGAACCTTATAGTGGGACGGAGGGAGTATTATTTTTAGATCTGGCTATATCCACAAAATGTAACATCAAGAAGACATTTAGATAAATAGTATTAGTGGGTTCATGTTTTAACTGAAATGTTAGGGGCAAAAAAGAAGATTACAAAATGAGATGGTGATATTTTATAGGTTGCATTTATTGTGGACTCACCACACTTTAATTAAAAGCACCAATAAAATTTTGACAGATCATTTTGTGAGCAAAATTTTGTAAAAAAAAAATGTGACTTAATATTTACCCAAGTTTTAATCTTTAATCTTAGCTAACCACAATGTGAACCCACTTATTGGTCAATTGAGCATAAATAACGGACATACAAAATTCATTAGTGCCTTTCTTGATGCTACCAAGAAATGATGTTACCAAGAAACTTACAAAGAAAATATCTTATCTCAACTGGGCTCCTTCACTTTCATAAGCCTTTACAACAGCGACAAGCGAATATTTTTTTATATAATTATCCCCTTTTGACATTTGATCTAATAAATAAGGGTATACATATTTACAAGGCACACTATTTATAAGGCATGAGTAATTGACCATATTACCCTCATATAAATACCTAAAAAACCATCCTCTTCCCTCCCTCCATTCTAACAGTCACTCCCTCTCTCCATCAACAAAGAAAAAACTCCCCACCACTACAACACACCACCACAATACACCACCACAACAATAACGAAAAACAAGCTTCACACCGTCGGTGGCAAGTCCAGCACCGCCTCCTCTACCGCCGATCAGGTAAACCCCTAATTTAAACCCTAAGTTTCAATTTCAATACGTCACATTACTTTTATGCCTAAAATCGATTCTATAATGCTTAACTGTAGTTTAAACATATCCTAGATTGTTGTAATTGTGTTTTCGTGTCAAAAATTGGGGTATATTGTTTGAATTGTGTACGAATTGGTAGGTAAAAAATCTTAAACTGTCGGGGGTTGTGTCGTGTGATTTTACACGAGATGCTTCTCAACATCTCGTGTATGATCACACGAAATGTAAACTGTTTCATCATTTTACATTTCGTGTGCTCATACATACATGAGATGTAAACCATTTCCATTTTTTAAGTTCCTTTACTTTATATTCTCCCTCCGTCCCAAAATAATAGTCCCATTTCTATTTTTTAATCAATGACAAGTTTTAGAATTTCTCAAAAATTGACTATCTTTCTGGGATGGAGGGAGTACTTGCTAATGTTATTATGTACAGCTATTTACTAATATCTTGGGATTGTTTTTGATGGATAAATGAACTTTGGGACGGAGGGAGTATATTAAATCTGGTAGTATGATTTTGTGCAATTTAGGTTGGAGAGCAGCCCAGGATATGGAGCTTAAAGTTGAGATTTTGGCACTTTGATGCATGATTGAGTTTGGTTTGGGTTGGTTTTTTTTTTCTTTGTTTGTAAACTTTTGGATACATTTTGGCTCTGTTTGTAAACTTTGATACATTTTGGCACTTTGGATACATTGATACATTTTGGCACTTTTGGTTAGGTTAATGTTTCTGTTCAAATTGATGTATGTAAACCATTGATTAATGTACAAATTTTGTGTGAAATTCTGGTACTTAATGAGATGCAGTTTGGTTTGGCTTTTGTTCAAATGAGTACTTAATGTTTCTGTTTTTTTTTTAAAGTTTCTGTTTTTTTTTCCAGTACATAGAGTATCTCGTGTGACAATACACGATTGGGAGGATTCATGTCGTGTGGATATACACGTCATAGGGGCAACCATCTCGTGCACGAAACAAATTAACACCACAATTCAATAGATTAACATAGTATATGCGTATCATTAACATCGTGCGGCAAATCATCGAAGAACACCTTGATATGGTATCTCGTATGGATATACACGATATGGAGGATTCATGTCGTGTGGATATACACGTCATAGGGGCAACCATCTCGTGTACGAAACAAATTAAACAAGCAACCAAAGTATTTCGTATGAACTTTACACGAGATGTAGTATTGGATGTATGAATTATGCAACAACCTTGTTCAAAAATGTTTATTTCGTGTATATTTTGGTGACATGTTTCTTGTTATTTCGTGTGAAATTGGTGAAATGATTCTTATTATTTCGTGTAACATCTGGTGAAATCATGTGTTGTATTTCGTGTAAGTTTGGGTGAAACACTAAGCATTATGTCGTGTAAATCCACACGACAAAGACATCTTTTACATTTGCCATATTTCGTGTAAACTTACACGACATAAAGCCTTCATGTCGTCCTTTTTCACATGACACGCGCGTATCCGGGTAAGAGTATTTTTAGCATTACCCGTGCCTTGTATGTATCATGCCTTGCAAATAGAATTCACCATAAATAATCAATCTATCCAAAGAAAAAGTCATTTAAATCAACGAGATATTTCCAGGAAATCAATGTTAATATATCTAATGACAATTGGTTTAAATCTAAGAGAACAAGGCAGGCACGAATCAAAATTTTATACTCCATCTATCCCTTGCATTTTCAGAAAAATTTTATCCTAAAATGAGTTTATTTTGATCATAACTTTGTCCCTAAATATTTTATTTTTTTTAAATTTTTTTTCACCGGTCTCTTCATACTTGCCAAAACTAAATGTTTGTAAAGAGGATTACAAGATTATATATGAATTTTGCTACCAAATTGTAAAAAAATTATGACCCTTAAAATGAAATTTGGACACTCACTTAGGGACATAGGTAGTATCAAGTATTTTTTCAAAACGAACAAAAATAAACCTGTCAAAATTTGGCCTTGCCGATAAAAATGATGTGCTTGACGTACGGCTTCTTTGCACTTTAACTATAAATACGAATATTAACTCCAAAGGCAAAGGCATTGTTTGGACAATACATAATACTACATAGCTATAGTTGTTTATAGTTTATACCTATCCGAATCTATTAAAATAAATATTCGCAGATTTGTTTTAGTTTCAACTTACTTCAATGAATGAAAGTTTCTTACAGTTTTTCCCAGGTAATAAAACATTCATTTTGAGACGAAATGAGCGGTATATATCTAAGTGCAACTTAATTAAATTTAGAGTATATATTTCCTCCGTAGTTAGTGTGAACTTATTTCATTTTCCATTCATCTCATGTTAGTGTGAACTGCTCAAAATAGCAAAGAATCTTTATTATTTCTCCCACTCATTCTCTCTCTTATTTGATTTTTCATGCTCACAAACACCTTCTTATACTATTTCTCTCTCATACTTTTTCTTAATTTGTGTGCCTAATTTTTTAGTTCACACTAATTTTAGATGGGTGAGTATATATATAGGTGACTTTATCTATAAACTTTGAGACTGTGGAGTATATATATGCGGTGAAATTTTTTGTAAATAACTCACATTTGTTTTATAAGTGTGCGGTGTCATTATTGTAAATAACATGAACTTGAACACGCTTTAATACCTCCACTGACAATTTCAAAAAAGTGTTAGTTTCAATGTTTTTTTTTAGGAATTAGTTTCAATGTTTTAAAAATGCCAGTAGGAATGAATAATATTTGAATAATACTAGGGGCACAAAAAAGTCACAAAATCTTGCTCACAAAATCCTAAGTGTAATGATTTAATTGGTGTTTTTAATTAGAGTGTGGCGGGTCCATTATCGATGCAACCAATAAAATATCGCCACCTCATGTTGTGAGCAAGATTTTGTGAACTTATTTTGTGCCCCAATCATTGCTCATAATATTTTGTAACATTAGCACTAATAGTTAATAAAAGTATCGATTTTCAACGTTTATAAATGTCAGTATGAATGGTTGACAGTTTATACCATTAGCACTGACATTTACAATGCATAATTGTTTTATTTAAACAGAACTTTTTTTAAAACCTACGGACACTTTATTCCGAGAGTGATGCATTACTAGTTTGAGGGGGGGAAATTGGGGAAAGTAATGTGCAATTTACGATTAGAGTAATATTAAGGGCACAAAAATTTGCTCACAAAATCTTAGGTGTAATGATCTTATTGGTATTTTTAATTAGAGATTGACGGATCCATTATCGATGCAACCAAAAAAATATCATCACCTCAATTTATGAGCAAGATTTTGTAACATTATTATTTTGTAACCCTAAGAAAGAATTGCTCTTACCGTTGAGTCTAATCATTTATTTTAGAGAGGCGGCCAAATTCAAGTGGCCTGCTCCTATATTAGTACTCGTATAAAAAAATGTCCCCTTGCTAATTACCTATTCACAACCATCTCTC
Source organism: Campanula takesimana (assembly GCA_026119855.1). Classification (NCBI taxonomy): domain Eukaryota; kingdom Viridiplantae; phylum Streptophyta; class Magnoliopsida; order Asterales; family Campanulaceae; genus Campanula; species Campanula takesimana. The sequence continues at coordinate 2,876,234 of JAOWBW010000003.1, forward strand.
TTGACCTTATTTTGCTCTGAATTGAATTGTAAGCGCATCTCTGCCTTAATCACACTCTTTTTCTGCATTCATATCGTCCGGCGATTCAGCTTTTGGGTGTTGATATGCATTTTTTGATTTGAAATTTCATGTTCCTATTACCTAGTCTTTATATGCATTTATGATTTCACAATTGCTCCATCTAGACTTCAATTATGCCATTTAGTAATTCGATTACCGATCTCTCATTAAAGAATTTCACACACACACACACACACCAAGAATTGTCAACCAAGCCCTTATACTCATTCATACATACAGATATCGGATCAATTTTGTAATTGTCACTTATATGGGTGCCTTTTGTGAATTTAGGGTTTTGGGTTAATTTTCGTCTTCGTTGTGGTATGTTATTTTGGGGGCAATCTCAATTTCTTTTCTTTTCTTGTGTTTAGTTTTAGAGTTTTGCCCATGGAGAAATGTTTCAGTTGACTTGACAATTTCAGATTTGACTTTTGGGTATTTGGTGCTTCATGGAATTATGTTGATTTGATTTGACAACTGGGTTGTCTTTGTAATTTGTTCTTAGGGCGTACTGTATATGTTAGTTCCCCTGCTTTGAAGTTTATTTATATAGATGCAATGCAACCTATGCAAAAATATTTTAAATTTTGATTTTATGTTATTTGACATACTATTCTGAATTACTACCCTTTTCAATTATGTAATATGATTTTTTCTAAATTGGCTGGTGTCAGCTCCTAATTTATTTTGTGAGGAAATTCTCCATAACTTACTTGCTTTGAATGTTTTCTATGTAGATAATGGGGGGTTTATTATGTTGTGTACAAGTAGATCAATCAACTGTTGCTATTAAGGAAACTTTTGGCAAGTTTGATGATGTCCTTGAGCCTGGATGCCATTGTCTCCCATGGTTTCTTGGAAGTCAGGTTGCTGGATATCTCTCCCTTCGGCTTCAGCAGTTGGACGTTAAATGCGAGACCAAGACTAAGGTCCGTCTCTTTTTCTCCATCTATAATCTTATTCTTAACTTTCTGTTTCTGATGCTAAAATGCGATACTTTTATTCCCCTTTTTTGGGTACTGCTAAAATGTTTGGTCATACTGTAACTAAAGATTGGTCTAGTTTGCCTTTCCATAGCATGCTTCGTACAAAACTATTGCAAGTCTTTCTCTAGTTTCTTTCTGACCAAGTGGATTATCAAACTACCCTATGAATCGCATGGATTAGATTCTTCTTAACCGACTGTGCTATGAAAAGCACAAAGAATGATGAATTAGATGTGCTTATGCAACTGAGTGTCCTCGGTTTTTCAGGATAATGTCTTTGTCAACGTTGTAGCCTCGATACAATATCGTGCTCTGGCAAATAAGGCAAGCGATGCTTTCTACAAACTCAGCAACACTAGGTCCCAAATCCAGGCCTACGTTTTTGATGGTATGTACAGTTGAAATTGTAGTGGTGATATAGTTAATTCGATACATTTGATGGCCGTAATCTGGTCTATTATCCTTTTTGATATGTATGTCTCATCCATATTTAGTGATAAGAGCTTTTGTTCCAAAGCTCAACTTGGATGATGCTTTCGAGCAGAAAAATGAAATAGCTCGGGCTGTTGAGGAAGAACTTGAAAAGGTAATGTAGTTGAATACAACTAGCTTTATACGGAGTTATATAATGACTGTAAAGCCTTGTTATTGATGCCAAAATCTTCAAACTTTTTTCAACAGGCCATGTCTGCTTACGGCTTTGAGATTGTTCAGACACTGATTGTTGACATTGAACCAGATGAGCATGTAAAAAGAGCTATGAATGAGATCAATGCTGGTAAGGCTATCATATATCTTGAAATGAACCAAATTAATAAAATATCCTTGAAATTATTGTGACTGAATTTCCGGCTAACATTAAAATATGCCCTGCTTATCAATCAATAATTAACTTTAATATACTCCCTCTGTCCTGAAATGATCTTCTCATTTGCCATCTTTCATTGTCCCAAAAAGGTTTTCCCATTTCTACAATATGGTTAGTGAAGCAGGTGTTCATATCCTTATTAAAAAGTTTGAATAGTCGAATGTGAAGATCATTTTGGGACGGAGGGAGTATAAAAATAAAAGAATGAAAATAAGAGGAAATTCTGATGCTTAACAACTCTTTGTTATCCAGCTGCGAGGATGAGGATGGCTGCTAGTGAGAAGGCGGAGGCTGAGAAAATTATTCAAATCAAGAGAGCTGAAGGAGAGGCCGAGTCAAAATACCTCTCTGGATTGGGTATTGCTCGACAGCGTCAAGCAATTGTTGATGGTTTAAGAGACAGTGTATTGGGGTTCTCGGTTAATGTGCCTGGAACCACTGCAAAGGATGTAATGGACATGGTTCTTGTTACCCAATACTTTGACACCATGAAAGAGATTGGGGCGGCCTCTAAATCTTCTACAGTCTTCATACCACATGGACCTGGTGCTGTTCGTGATGTTGCTACTCAGATACGTGACGGACTTCTTCAGGGTTCTTCTTCTCATGAGTAAAATTACAAAATCTCATAGAAAACTATGATTTGTCAATACTGTTTTATGTGTGAATGATGTCCGTTAAGGATTCTGGATTGAAGCATGCTTTTTTTTTTTTTTTTTTTTTCAAACTTGGTTTTTTATTTCCAAACTAGTATTGTACATCAGGGCTATAAGTTTACAATGTGTATAACAGTGATATTCACATATCAGGATTGTTAGTTTTATTTCATTTTCTCTGAAAAAAAAACATTCAAATCTCTTATTTACATGCAACTGAGTGGAGGCTTATATATCTTCCCTCCCTATTTACTTATTTATTACTTCACTGTAATACATACTATGCAGGTTACAAGACTATTACTACTGTCTCCTCAAAATGAATTTCAAATTTGCTATAGATAAAAAAAAAAAAAAAAAAAATTAGACATTAATTTTGGGATGTAGGGAGCAGTATATAACAGTAGTCCGTCGCTGTTAAGGACGCTTAGTTAGATGTTCTAATTTGAAACTTTTTGCCATTGACCGCTGCTTCAATTCTCAGGGGTAACAGGCGGGGCGAGCTTTTCAGCTTCATTTAGCAATTTAACAATTTCTTCTCTCTTTGTAACAAGAGCTTGAATCTTAGAATCGAGCTTTTCAAGCTTCTGTTTAAGTTTGGCTGGATCTTTCTTATCTTCTGGATTCTTTTCCGGTTTGTCTTTCTTCTTTTTATCTTTGGCCTTCTTTCCTCCATCCCCATCCTCGTTCTCGTGCTTTTCATGCTTCTCCTCCTCCTCCTTATGTGAATCTTCCGTCCCTCCCATTTCTTATCTACCTCGATCAACGCTGTAATCTAATCGTAAACAAAGGTTAAGCTCAGTACAAATGATGCAAGAAACTGTATATAGAAGAGATGTCCCAACCTTAGTTTATATAGGATTGAAAGTTTGAAACAATGAGTCTTGCGACAAATGTGAATACCCACAAGACACCCTGTATTTACTATACACCACATATTACATCTCCTTTCAATCCACACCCAACATTCCTTTGCCAAAATGCTTGCGACCGCAGCTAATTCTGCTAAAAATAGTATGATACTAGTAGCGCAATCTTTACCCATGATATATATACTCCCTCCGTCCCGTACTTATTTTGCTACTAAATGTGAGTGCATGGGGATTAAGAAAATATGTTGGAAAAGTAAGTATTATGACTATGTAAGAGAGAGAAAATAAGTTAGTGGATAGTTATTGTGAGTAGATAAGAGAGAGAAAAGTGAACATTTTGGGTAAGTAGCAATAAGTATGGGACGCCCGAAATGAAAATAAGTAGCGATAAGTATGGGACGGAGGGAGTATTTGTTAGTAACTAAATCAATTTGAAATGTTTACATATAACTGCAGGAAGTTGCAAGTGCGTTTTCACTTTAAGATTATTTTTTTTTTTTTTTTTTTTTTTTGCCTATGTAAAGTCCTTTACAGATTTTTTTTTTTTTTTGCTTCCTTTTGGTAAGAGTCTGTTTACAATTGTAGGGTTCAGCCTATACCTGCAGCATACAGAAGATGAAAAGGGTTAGACGAAGTCATTCACACGTGGGAAGAATGGTTTGATATTGAATGACTCAAGTTTATTATTCACAAATGATAGGTATTTATAGTTACAATAAGAGTCTAGGGTTTTACATAAACTAGTTTAGGTACAATGAATCTAAAGTATGGTATGGATATACAATCAACTAAATTAAGAAGATAAATAATATGATATCTACATATGATTTAAATTATATCAAGAGAGATCTTGATATATCTCTTATATGCCCCCGCAAGATGGACGATCCTTTGGAGAAGACCAATCTTGGATGAGTATGATGCGAACCGGGTTTGGTGAAGAGGTGTGATGGTGCAGGGTACATGTGGAAGAGGAAGAGAGATGAGACGTGAGTCGGCTAGAGAGGGATGAAGCCGTGGTGGGGGTGGGGGTGTCGGGTGTCGGGATGGGTGTCTTGATGAGGGTCAAGACTTGGTATTATGGGGTGTTGAAGGAAGCCAAGTATGAGATGGTTTTGGCAGTTCATGAGCCTAGGGCCGCATGTGATGTTTCGACACGGGTATGGACGCCGCAGAAATGGTTGTGGGCCCCATTGAAGAGTGTGTTTCAAGATAGGGTGTGTGGACGCCATAGAAGGGGTTGTAAGCGTTAGTTTGAGAGAGTTTTAAGATGAAAGAGGGGTGTGAACGCGATTGAAGGGCTGTAGGCGTCATTTTGAGAGACACAGAGAGGTTTGGGTAGTTGGTACCTCGTATCCTTGGTGGAGTCGAGGTGGTGTTTTAGGGTGAGGCGGCTATGGGTTTGCCACTAGGGTTTGGAAGGTGCTTGTTGGAGAAGAAAATAAAGAAACGAAAAAAAAAGGGTTTCGGCATTTAGGGTTTTACCAAGGATGATGGTTTTGAGGGTGGTGGCGGGTGAATGGTGGAGATAGGGTGGGCGGATAGGGTTTGCCACAAAGGGGTGGGGCGGCTTTTAGGATTTGCTGCTAGGGTTTTGGCGGAGAATTCTCATATGAATCTTTTTACTCTGATACCATATAGAAGATGAGAAGGGTTAGACGAAGTCATTCACACATGGGAAGAAGGGTTTGATATTGAATGACTAAACTTTTTTATTCACAAATGATAGGTATTTATAGTTACAATGAGAGTCTAGGGTTTTACATAAACTAGTCTAGGTACAATGAATCTAAAGTATGATATGGATATACAATCAACTAAATTAAGAAGAAAAATAATATGATATCTACATATGATTTAAATTATATCAAGAGAGATCTTGATATATCTCTTATATGCCCCCGCAAGATGGTCGATCCTTTGGAAATACCAATCTTGGATGAGTATGATGTGAACCGGGTTTGGTGAAGAGGTGTGATGGTGGAGGGTACATGTGGAAGAGGAAGAGAGGTGAGACATGAGTCGGCTAGAGAGGGATGAAGCCGTGGTGGGGGTGTCGGGATGGGTGTCTTGAGAGGGTCAAGACATAGTATTATGGGGTGTTGAAGGAATCCAAGTATGAGATGGTTTTGGCAGTTCATGAGCCTAGGGCCGCATGTGATGTTTCGACACGGGTATGGACGCCGCAGAAAGGGTTGTGGGCGCCATTGAAGAGTGTGTTTCAAGATAGGGTGTGTGGACGCCATAGAAGGGGTTGTAAGCGTCAGTTTGAGAGAGTTTTAAGATGAAAGAGGGGTGTGAACGCCATTGAAGGGTTGTAGGCGTCATTTTGAGAGACACAAAGAGGTTTGGGTAGTTGGTACCTCGTATCCTTGGTGGAGTCGAGGTGGTGTTTTAGGGTGAGGCGGCTATGGGTTTGCCACTAGGGTTTGGAAGGTGCTTGTTGGAGAAGAAAATAAAGAAACGAAAAAAAAAGGGTTTCGGCATTTAGGGTTTTACCAAGGATGATGGTTTTGAGGGTGGTGGCGGGTGAATGGTGGAGATAGGGTGGGCGGATAGGGTTTGCCACAAAGGGGTGGGGCGGCTTTTAGGATTTGCTGCTAGGGTTTTGGCGGAGAATTCTCATATGAATCTTTTTACTCTGATACCATATAGAAGATGAGAAGGGTTAGACGAAGTCATTCACACATGGGAAGAAGGGTTTGATATTGAATGACTAAACTTTTTTATTCACAAATGATAGGTATTTATAGTTACAATGAGAGTCTAGGGTTTTACATAAACTAGTCTAGGTACAATGAATCTAAAGTATGGTATGGATATACAATCAACTAAATTAAGAAGGTAAATAATATGATATCTACATATGATTTGAATTGATTTAAATCATATCAAGAGAGATCTTGATATACTCCCTCCGTCCCAGAGTAAGAGTCTTACTTTCCATTTTGGTACGTCCCAGAGTAAGAGTCCTATTCCTAAAATGGCAAAGAATCTTACTATTCACCCCACTCATTCTCTCTCCTATTTTACTTTTATACTCACAACACCAATCAATTCACTATTCTCTCTCACTCATTCTCTATCCTACTTTACTTTTACACTCACAACATTTACATCACTTCCAATATTTATTAATAAGCGTGCAAATGAGGGGTAGGACTCTTACTCCGGGACGGAGGAAGTATCTCTTATAACACTTTCCTAATGCTTATTCGAATCAGGCTCGTCAACCTTTTGAGCATTTTTGCTTAAACTTTGTATTTACCATTCTTTCATTTTAACTTAAAGTTTTATTTATATACGCATTTAATATCGAATTTGGGACGAGTGCAACAGTTGAATGATATCGATGACACAGATTTAGTCTCTAACAAGTACATGCTACCATGAAGTAATCCAACAGAGTGGAAGCCGGATGTTATGACTTTTAACAATAACAATTTTTTTAATTTTGCTGTGATCATTAGATTGGCATCTATGCTTGGTTAAAGTTTATTTAAGTTGACCATAAAAAGTTAGAATGAAACTAACTTTCTGGGGAGTTGGGGTTTCAAAAATAATAATAAAATAATTCTTGGAGGAGTTGGAGTTCGACAATAACGATTAACGTTTGCCAGAATTTCTAAAAATAAACAATTTATGTGCTTAATATAGAAGCGAGAGGATTATCCGCATTACGAAGAAAACACAGGGGTCTTTATGCTTTTTATTCATTTCATATGGAGCAATGCTAGGGGCACAAAATAAGGTCACAAAATCTTGCTAACAAAATAAGGTGTCGATATTTTATTGATTGTATCGTTAATGGACCCGCCACACTATAATTCAAAACATCAGTTTTACATTCCAACTAGTTAACTAGTCTTAATACAAAATGACCAAAAGGTTTGACCGCTGCAAGGAAGTGGTTCTCCATCCTTCCCTCCCAACGTCACACTTCCTCTTTATTCGTCAATATTTCATTTCTCTTAATTTGTGGTATTTGTATTTAACAGAATATTCATTTTTCAAATATTTCACAAAAGGCGAATAGCCTTTAAACAAACAAATAAAGCCCTCCCCTACATTCACTTTGTACGTAGATAGATAGATACACATACATATACGCAAGATTGAGGTGAATTCAACGGCCTAGTTTGGTTGGAGTTGAGCATATATCAAGGTTCAACTCTACAAAATTTATTCACCAATTTTTGTTTATGTAGGAATAGAACAAAAAAAATCACAAGAAATTAAAAAAGAAAAAAAAAATCAAGAAACATATAATTTGATAGGCATGAAAATGAATACCATTAAGTTTTGTTTATTCTTTTTATTTGTTGCCGCCCTAATGGTTTCAACCATAGAGGCGAATACGACGAAGACTGAGAAGGAGAAGGATGATGAAGTTTGGAAGAAGCGTGCCGAAGAGGCGAAACAGGCCGCTCACAATGCTTACAATCCTAATCCTGCAGAGGAGGTTGACCATCTCAACCATGATGTCCACAAGTAAGTCTTTTTTCTATCTGGTATATAAACATATGTATATTTACATATATGTATGCCTATATGTATGTGTGTATATATGCAGGATTGTCACCCATATATGACATTATTTATTTGATGAAGGGCTGTCTCGGGAAAGAATAACACGAGGAGGGCATTGCACAAATACAACGGCCCTTGCATGGCAACCAACCCAATCGACAAATGCTGGAGGTGCGACAAGAACTGGGCACGAAACCGGATGAAACTAGCCGATTGTGTCTTAGGATTCGGTAGGAAAACCACAGGAGGAAAAGGCGGGTCAATCTACATAGTCAAAGATCCATCTGACAATGACCTGGTCAACCCTAAACCGGGAACCCTGCGCCATGCTGTCATTCAGCCTGAACCACTATGGATCATATTCGCACATCACATGGTGATTAGGCTGAGCGAAGAGCTCATAATGACGAGCAATAAAACTATTGATGCCCGTGGAGTACAAGTGCACATTGTTAATGGTGCTGGGCTTACTCTACAGTATGTGCAAAATATCATTATATGTAACCTTCATATGAAAAATATAAAGGCGGGTAATGGTGGACTTATTAGAAGCTCGACTGATCACTATGGGTTTCGTACAAGAAGTGATGGAGATGCCATAAATATTTACGGAGCCTCGAATGTATGGATTGACCATGTTTCTATGTCTAATTGTCAAGATGGGCTCATAGATGCAGTACAGGGTTCCACTGCTATTACCATCTCCAACTGCCATTTTACCCACCATAATGAGGTAACAAATCTAAAACTATACCTTGAAACCTATATTAAAAAAATAAAATAAAATAAATTGCTAATATTAAGAATGAGAATAAGCTCTGTTTTATATGGCTGGGCCATTGATTCAGGTGATGTTGTTTGGAGCAAGTGATGGCTACTCGGGAGATTCTATAATGCAAATAACACTGGCGTTCAACCATTTTGGTAATGGCTTGGTGCAAAGGATGCCAAGATGCCGATGGGGATTTGTTCATATCTTAAACAACGACTATACCCACTGGCTTATGTATGCTATTGGTGGCAGCAGTCATCCCAGTATCTTAAGCCAGGGTAATCGATTTAATGCACCAAAAAATCCAAATGCCAAAGAGGTAATCCGTAACTCAATTTATTGAGACCAAATTTAGTGTGTGTGTGTTCGTGTGTGCGTGTGTGTATTTATAAGTTCGAATGAAGTTGACTATCTAATATGCTATGTTTGTGAATTGTGATGCTGATATAGGTAACAAAGAGGGATTATTCACCTGAAAGTGTGTGGAAGAATTGGCTATGGAGATCGGAGGGAGATCTGATGATGAATGGAGCCTTCTTTAGACAATCCGGGAACCCGAATCAAAAGTTCACGCAGAACGATTTCTTTACTCCAAAACCTGGATCATATGTGGGCCGGCTCACACGCTTTTCCGGGGCTCTTAACTGCATCCAAAACAAACCATGTTAAATTTAAGCACATTTGTATATTGAATGAACAAGATAGATTACTGTGAGGGTGCGCTGAAGCTCCCCCTTTTATCGTTCCCCTGCCTTGTTATGTCTTCGTCTGTTTGTATCTGAAGAGGAAGATCAAGATAAGAGAGGAACTAGGAAAGTTTTATATAATACAGGTTGTTAATTTTTCGTTTAAACTCTTTCATTTACCAGGATAATACTACTGAATAAATCTCTGTAGGCATCTCATGCACTGAACAGCGGGATAAGATTGGCAATAGACATTACAGTGAAATAAAACAAGGTTATAGTAAAGATAATGTAAATATATACTGTACATTAACTATTCTCCATGTTTATGGAACAAAAGTTCATGTGTCGAATCGAGTATATTTCAAAAGAATGCCAAATAATGAAGAATGAGGGCGGTCAAAACCAACCAAAAGCGATGATAACATATGTTCAGAAAAATCATTAGATCTATAACTTGAGGATGAAGATGACACGGTGAATAATACTCTTTTTGAGATCCCCAATCACGCAATATTGCTCTACAAGTATCTTCTAAGTTGGGGAGGCATTTCACATGTTGGTTCCTTTTATGAATCTGAATCTGGTCCTTTAAATGGATGAACTGAAGCCACCATTGAAACACTGTCAACACAACATGGTTCTTGAAGTTAGCGCTAGCACATATTAAAACTGTCTTAAACATGAATATATATCAAGCATTTGCACCAGAGAATATTAATGTGAGCCAAAATTTTCAAGAAACCCCGCCCCAAAAAAAAATGTCCATTTCCTAACGAATTTGAGTGTCCATTTCTTAGTGAGGCTACAATAATTCGCCTTCCCGGAATATCATTTTCCCTATACTTCTGCATATGTTCAATTAAAATTGCTTAAAGGTCAACTTCCTTAATTTCGTTAAAACCCAAAAGTTGACACTCACTTGGGATGATGGGAGTAAATTTCATGTGGCAGTCAACCCTATATGCAACATGGCAAATGCTACAAGTTAAAAGTTAAAGGCAATACTACTAACCTTCTCAGGTAATCAGTTAACTATGATAACATCACTCTCTTTTGCATCAAGAGAGAGGACCTCAAGTTTCATCAACTTTGTGAACTGCGAGACATAAGAAAGAAATTAGAAAGGCTGGATCTCCAGTGGCCTTAGTGTTATCAAATACTCCCTCCGTCCCAAATGATCTTCATACTTTTTTGGTTGTTACAACAAAGGAACTTTGAGCAATAACTTTAAGTTGATTTAATTATTCTAATGAAAATCTAAAACTAGTTATTAATACACCATCAACAATACTATCAATAACAAGTTTTAGATTTTCATAAGGATAATTAAATCAACGTAGAGCTATTGATAAAAGTTCCTTCGTAGTAACGTCGAAAAAATTGTGAAGATCATTTTGGGACGGAGGTAGTAATTCTTCAGTGCGCAAAATTGCATTAAACATCTAAATGACTGAGTAAATAGTGTGCAGTGACCATTCCCTTCTGCCCTTCCCTATTGATATAATGGTATTGCAGATGTGAGCATATGCAATGAACAAACTATCGTCCACACAAACAAAGAGGGGTAGAAACCTGAGATGTCTTCAGTTCCAGTTCCTCCCACTCTTGAGATGAATTGCTTCCATCCACTATCCCAGTTCCAGCATATATTGATGCCCCGAACCCCTAAATACTTAATCTGTCAGCAAATAAATATTTGGAAGAAAAAAAAAATGATGATAATGGATGCTGAAAGCAGAACAAAACCAATTCTAATATTGAGGCCATTCCACTACATTGTTTCTCTTTTTTAGTGTAATGGCTCAATATCAACCAGGTTAGATGTAAAGAAAGACCAAAACGAACATGGACAAATGAAGAAGGATATGAATGAGGATGATTAGCTTGCACTGGACCAAACTGGATGGTGAAAAAGGATTCATACAGCAATCCCAAGTAAATGAGGAGAAGGGCAAGTTCAATTTAGATATAAAACACACACAAAACACTACTCCCTCTGTCCCGGAATAAATGTCAGTTGACAAGTCAATGTTTTTAAGCTTTTAGTTATGTTTCCTTGATTGCCCTAATTTATTCATCACCTCTTATAACATTGGAATGCTTGTGCCTATTAAAATGGGTAGTATAGAAAGATCACCAAACTTCATACCCTATTTTTAGTAAGACGACATTTATTTTTGGACAAATGAAAATGGAAAGTAGGACATTTATTCCGGGGCAGAGGGAGTAATTATTAGCAGACTAGCATGTCTTCAGTGTAAATGTGAGGGATGCCTCCGTTTGTTTCACGTAAAACAATTTCCGGAAAATGATTTCCCGTAAAATGTTTTCCGGAAAATGACATAAACATTTATTTGGTTGTTTGGTAAATCTAAGGAAAATGTTTTCTGGAAAATATTTTCATATAAAAATAATGATAATTTAATATGAGGAAAAGAATTATAATGAGAAAAAAAATTGAATGTGGGTGGAGATTTTGGGTTGGGGTGGGATGGGTGGTTGTGGTTGTGGGGGTGGGGTGGGTGGGGTGGGTGGGGTAGGTGGGGGTGGGTTGGGTAGGTGGGGGGTGGTGAGGGTGGGGGTGGGGGAGGTGTTCAAAAATAATTTTAATATGAGTAATTTTATTTATTTTTTTATTTTTTTTTTGGGGGGGGGGGCGGTGGGTGGGGTGGGGTGGGGTGGGGGTAGGTGGTGGGGGTGTTGGGTGGGCTGGGGTAGTTGGGGGTTGTGGAAATGTTCAATTTTTTTTTTAATATGAGTGAAAAGAAGTTTTTTTTTTTTTTTGGTGGGTGGGGTGGGTGGGGTAGGGTGGGGTGGGTGCTGGGGTAGTTGGGGGTGGTGGAGATGTTCAATTTTTTTAATATGAGTGAAAAGAAGTTTTTTTTTCTTTTTTTTTTTTTGGGGGGGTGGGGGTGGGTGCCTGAGGTAGTTGGGGGTGGTGGATAGGATGGATGAAGAGGATGGTGTTAGAGGTGTAGTGGGTAGGGTGGGTGGGGTGGGGTTTTATGGAGAGTTGGATGTGAGTGAGAGAGTTAACATTTTCCGGAAAATGACTTAGTAAAAATCCGTAAGTCGGAAAACCATTTTCCGGAAAATATTTTCCTCATTTTCCGGTGCGTAACAAACACCAAATGGGGAAAACATTTTCCGGAAGTTATTTTACGCGAAACAAACGGAGCCTTAATTACTCACCTTTCCCACTAAGGCAGACCGTATACCAACAGCAAACTCACTCTCCCCTCCGCCAAACCACCCAACCGGACCAGCATACATTCCTCGATCAAACATTTCTGCAGAACATATCCCCACAGTAAGTACACCATAAGCATTGAAAAGTTGCACATATCCAGCAATTATTAGAATCTTATGCCATCTCAGCTGCCTATAGTGTAGATTGAAGCAGAATATTCTTAGGAAAAATAAAACTTGTTGCAGGTCTAAGAATTTCCTAGCCTATATGTTTTCTCCGAGAAAACATTAATTTGAAGTAATATCTTACATTTTTATTTTATTTTTCTCAAATTTGTTTTTCTTTTTGTCAGCTGTGAGAATCTTTTTACATGTTGACTTGAAAACCTTCAATTTTCAGTAGCTTTGTAGTACATGCTCATATAAAATGTGTATTTGCAAAAATGATAGCTGAATCTCTTTGAAGCAGAATGTCAATACATGCTTGTTGTTTCAAATATAGAGCCCTCACTTTCAGAATTCTCCTGCTCAGTGAACTAGAGTAGATGAAGACTTGAGAAACCAACAATGCAAGGAAACAGGAAGAGAAAATGAAGGCGTGTACATGTACCAGTTTCTGCTATCAAAAGTCGAGCCTCCTCCGTCGGGAATCCACAGACTGCAGGACTTGGATGAAGAGAAGACAAGATATCAAACTGAAAGAACAAAAAATCATGAATTAAGGACTTTTGGGAAAATATCAGAAGAACACTTAAACTTAATCACCAATAATAAACATTCATAAAACATTTAGTTCAGGTCTCACCATGAACTGACCAGGCAACAATAAGAAAATACAAACTGAAGCAAGGACAGAGTACTGCAGCCCACTTTTAACACATACTTGTATACCACTTGCTACAATTTTATAGGACTGTTACCTCATCATCTTCACTTCTCAGCCTCCCTGTTAGTCGAGCATAGAGATGTTGCACTCTTGGGAGCTTCCGTGTTGCTTTCTTTGGATCAACCAACACTGTTGTGCATACAGCCTAGAAAGTAGGATGAATGCATAAAATCTTGATTCACTACACATTCAAATAATATGAATCCAAGTAAAAGAGAAAAGTGATAGCAAGTTCCTCGAATTCTATTCTCACCTCTAGTTTTGTTCTTATGCACTCTCGCACGATGGAGAACTCATTATGGTCCTTAGGACTGCAATGTGTAATTAAATATTCAGAATGATTAAAATTGGGAAGATAAACACACACACGTATATATGAAGGAAATTGCTTACAAAGTAAATGTGACATAAATCACCATAGGTGATTAACAATTCTGTTTTCAGCTTAACAAGAGAAACTTACGGAACTTTACCTGGAGAGCAAGTCAAGTGCTATCTGAAGATCTAGGGCCTTCGATCCACCTCTAGCTCGGGTTCCAGCCAAAGCCTCACTATAGATGTTAAGTTTGTTCCGATGAAATAGTTGTTCTGGCTATTCAGGAAGTTTTGATAAATGATTAACAGAACACAGAAACCTAATCTCACATCAGGTTTGAGAAGTACATTTGAAATTCATAAAGTTCTGGAATATAGAAACTTGGTCTCAACAACAATGAAGTATATTACTCCCTCAGTCCCGCTTTAAGGTTCTTACTTTCCTTTTTGGTCTGTCCCAATTTAAGGTTCTTACTTTACTTTATTACCTAAAATGGACAATGGGACCCACTTGTCATTCTCACAACAAAAACTCCCTACCCACTTTCTCTCTCCTACTTTACTTTTCATACTCACACATTTACTTTTTCTTAATCTTTGTACAAAGTCAAACTCAGAACTTTAAATTGGGACGGAGGGAGTATACAGAAACTTTCCTTTTAGAAATTGTGAATATAACTGCTAACAAAATGGCCATAAGTTAGTCTTCCTGTATACTAGAAGGGGGAGGTTAATTTGTTGTTGTACTATCAGCTATCAAACATTTTGACTAATTTACAAAGCATAATGCAGCAAAATACCAGGTATCAATAACAAATAAGGTCCAAATACATGTCGGTAGAAGGGATGCTACCAAATAATTATGCATTGATGGAGGGCATTGTACAATCTAATGTTTTGTAGAATATGGAACCACGTAATACAAATAATCACTCTAAGTAAGATAAGAATGTACATAGGTCCAGGATCTAGGATCAATAGTGGACAGTAGTATGCCTCCGAGGGTCATAACTCAGTCTCTGTAATTCCCTTTGATGCTGGGAAACATGCAAATGATATATTATACTTGAAAAAATCCATTAGTTTATAGCATGAAAGAGGATTGACAAGTAAAAATATTTGAATATACTGGGATAAGGCATATAAGCAACCTATTAGTGCAAGATGTATAACTACACTTACAGTGTTCCCGATGAATGATGGTGCATTAGGAGGCTGGAGACAGAATTGATAAGCATTTTCCCCTTCAACCTACAGGTATAAGGTGCATCAAATTTGCTAAGCCATACATAATGCATATAACTTTCACATGATAAGAATGTTAAAGGAACACACCTGTAAAGATGCCAGCCACGTTAACGGATCAATGTCAGGAGAAGTCCTAACTATGCTGCTACGTGCAAGTACAACCTAAATTTTCAGGACCAAAGCAAGTAATCAAAAGACCAGGTGGAAGCAGCAAAATTATAGGCCGAGAGAGAGAGAGAGAGAGAGAGAGTAGGAAGGTCGGATGGGTTCAATGTATTCCTTGACCACTTATAAGTACCCCTTCCGTCTTGAAATGCGTGTCTATTTTTTGGTGAAGTGAATAAATTCTCCATAGTCATTATCATGTTCTAAATTACACTTGTAATCATGAATTGTGATGTTATGTGAAGAGAACATTAAGGGTATATGTGTATATATGCTACTAAAAGTGATTAAAGTCAACTTCCAAAAAAAATCTCTCATAGTCAAAATGGACAATCTTTAGAGGGACAGAGGGACAATATTTTGTGCTGTCAGCGAATATGCTACTCAACATGTGCACAAGCAAAATAATCTGTATGAAGAGAAGACTAACAGTAGCGTTTCAATTACCTTAATGAGTGGCGAGTTGCTTTTGCTTATCATCTGTAAAGCTCTATTAACACCAAACTCCCATGACTTTTTACAGGGAACTTGATCGCTACTAAGGATTAATGTCTTAGGAGCTTCTTTTTGTAATTTCAAAATGACAGAGGAAACCTGCATAAAATCATAGAACTTCATGTCCATATAATTTTCGAATGTTGACATGATAAAAGAAACTATCATGCAAAAGGTGGCTTCCTAAGAAACCACAAGAATATGCATAGAAATAAAGAGAGAAAGAGACTAGGACATAAAAGAAATGTACAACACGACATTGAATGTTATTTTCCAAATCAGCAGATTACTTCCAAAGGCAACTGAAAACAACAACAACAACAACAAAGCCTTAGTCCCAAAATGATTTGGGGTCGACTAACATGAATCCTCATAGGTAATTGTCAGGGAAAAGATGTGAGAAAAAAAAAAGTACTTTTACGAAGAAATAGGTGGAAATAAACTTTGGAAAAGGAAAAGAAAAAATTACATATATAAAAAAAATGAAAAATAAAAGGAAAGGGAAAGGAAAGGAAAGAAGAAAAAAATGAGCAAATAAAATTAGATTTTTTTTTTTTAAAAAAAAAGTGAAAGTTAAGAAGAAATTTCATAGAAGAAATAAGTGGGATGAAATTATGGGAAAGATGGAAATATATAAATAAATAGAAATAACATACGCCATTATTTTGGTAAAGTTGTTAATCAGTGGAGAAATATGTATGATCCTGCCATGTGGTCTTCATGTGTTGTTTGTTTTTCCGTAAGTCAAAAGTCCGAAAATGTAATGCAGAGCAATTGCTAAGAGAGATTTGGGTGTTACAACAGCAAGAGATGCTACTGCAACTTGTAGCACAGAGGGACTAGAATAATGGCTTGCAACCTACTCCCCGACCTCCCTCAAAGAGAGGGGGGAAAAACAGAGATAAGAAAATGACAGACCTGTCTCATGGTGTCTTGGAGTGCAGTTATTGCCTTCGCGTAAGTCCAAGAAAGGGATTTGTCCCATGCAATAGTAGTGGCAAGAATCGAACTTCCATCAAGCTCATTAAACTCAACCTGTAATTTAGGATCTACTCGCCATAAGTTATCCGCACGCCAAAGGAAAAATAATAATTTTGTTGTAAGTGCCTACATAATTTCTATCACAGCTTTACATGAATACGAAAACATAGAATACAATTATTATACCTGTGGAACCATGAAGTAAAATGAACCAAATGCCTCCCATTCAGATGATATATCAGCCCTTGCGTCAAAGCGGATGGCTCCATAAGCACGAATCAAGGGGCATTTCTTTGAAAGAAACCTTTGATTTGAATAACAGAAACTATCAAAATTCTTAAACAGGCATTTAAACCACAGAAACGGCAAGAAACAACTTTGGAAGAAAAGTGTGTGCATCAATCAAACACATATATACATCAGTATTTCATAGATTGATTGAACTAGCAACAGAACTACTCTAAATAATCTTCTTGCATTTGGGTTTAAATTCATTTTCAACAATTGTATTTTACTTCGACTTTCACTTCAGCCACAATACTTATTTTTTAGCACGAAAACCACAAATGTTTTGGAAAACTATTAGTTTAGCCACAACTTCGTGTCTAATTCATGCCTAATCCGCGCCTTAATCCGCGAATTTTTGGCTAAAAATGAATTCAAAACCTTTTAAAAAATGTTGTCTTTTAATTCAGGATCTGCTCAACAACCTTGGAAAATTACTAAGGAATAACAAACATGAAACATAGATTTAATTGACAGATAGTACAGAGATGCTAGTAGTGTTAGTACCTTTTAATAGATCGCCAATGGTTGATCGAGAAAGGACGGAAATGGCGAAAGAAGACAGCAGCTCCCAAACCAGCAGTACTGACCACATTACTCTCTCCCGGATTCTCCTGGTTATTACAATTTGACCCATTTCCGTTGACGGAATCATCAAACGAATCAGGATAACCGGCGATTCTTCTCCCGGAGAAGAAGCACCGAGGTAGTTGCTGGTACTGTTTTTGAGCCCGAAGCCAATCGATTGCTTCAATTTGTTCTTTGATTGGCACCTTCTCGTTGCAAATTACCGGAATTTTAAAAAGGTTAGATCGAATTGTGCGTGTCAAAGTACACAGGATTTTTGGGAACGAAATTTTGCGCGGGAGATCTTTCTCTTTTTTGGGCTATTCCTCCATCCCCTAACCCAACAAAAACGCAAACCCTTTCGGGCCACCCATATAACCCCTCCAAATCCAATTTGTTACTCCTTTCGCTAAAAAATAAATACTCTCCCTCCGTTCCATTTGAATCTTCACCATTTTGATGATGGCACGCAAATTATGGCAAGTGATGAGCGTAAAAAGGATTGTGATAGGGAATAAGTTAGTGGGTATATATGTGGGGCTTCCAATTTAAATATGTGAGTGGAGAAAGTTAGTGAGTATGACAAGTGGGCCCCATAATTTAAGTATGTGAGAGGAAGAAGTGAGTGAGTACGACAAGTGGGGCCTACATTTTTTACCATTTTAGGAAATGGTGAAGCTTTTAACGGGACACCCATTTGGGTAATTGGTGAATCTTCAAATGGAACGGAGGGAGTATATAAATATACTCTTAATAAATTTAAAAAAAAAAAATAAACATTATTTATGAGACATTCAAACGTAGATAGTACTTTATTTCTTGAAAAAATATTATATAACTCTATTTACTCCCTCCGGTAAAATAAAATAACTGTCTCTTTTGGCATTGGCACAATTTTTAAGAAAATCAATTATTCTTATAATTTAATGATAAAAGTACCAACTTTATCCATGTTAAGTGTGCATCTTTACTACATTAATGTCTCACACATAAACAATTAATAAAACAGAGCAAGTTTCAATACAAGGGTAATAAGGACATTTAGCTAAAAAGTGATAATTATTTTAAACTGAATGAAGTAATAAAAGATGATTATAATTATTTTTTAATTAATTTATAGAATTATATTTATGTATCAAATATTTATACATAAAGTTATAATATATTGCTCACAAAATGAGTTGGCGATATTTTATTAGTATTCTTCACTCTAATTATAACACGAATACAATCATTACAGTTAAGATTTTGTGAGCAAGATTTGTGTGACTATTTTGTGCTCCCATTATTCTTTCTTTTAATTTTTTACATTGACTTGCTAATAAAAGGTAAATTTGGCAACTGTACAAACTTTTGGACCAAATTGCAAGTTTTGAGAAAACTTGAATATACCAATGTGATTTGACAATTTATGATTATAATTGACAAAACATTAATTACCCTTAGCTCTTTTAATCTTCTTTTCATTTAATTATTTATGCAAATTCATCTGGTTCCTTGTGTAAATAATCTAATAATCTTATAGATCTGAATTTGGATATAACAATTGCAAATTGGTTTAGTTAATATATTTGGGTTGCTGTCAAAAACAAATACTCCCTCTGTCCCAGAAAGATGGTCTCATTTTGACTTTTTATGATCAACAAAATTAAACTTTGACCAAACATTGGTGTCAATCTAATCATCACAACAAAATTCTAAAATGTGTTATTGATAATTCACTTAATGATTAATCAATTACAACTTTTAGAATTTCACTTGAACGATTAGATTAACATTAGTGTTTTGTCAAAGTTCATTTTTGTTGACCATAAAAAGTCAAAAAGAGACTATCTTTCTGGGTCGGAGGGAGTAATATTTACATTGCCCAATGCCCAAGATTAGTTAGAACCAAAGCATTTTTTAAGATAAAAGATGATAATAAAATCAATAAAAATTTGCACCTTGCAATCACATAGAGTTAATGAGTGGGACCAATCATGGCATCACCTTATCAGCTACTCAAGGTAATCCATCCGTCCTATTTATATCGTCACGTTTGATTATTTTTTTTTGTCAACACAATCAAATTTTGACCAACCAATAATGTCAATTCAATCATCCTAACAAAATTTTAAAAGTTATTATTGATAAATTATTAAGTAATCTATCATTAACATTTTTTTAGAATTTCATTATGACAATTAAATAAATATTAATATTTGATCAAAGTTTGCATGTATTAGACCAAAAAATCAATAGCAACCAATATAAATGAGACAGATGAATAATCATTGGGAAGAAAAGAAAGATAGAATAGTTGCAGGGCGTAATCCTACAGAAAGGTCCAGGATAAAAAGGTTGTCCGATACACTCTTGCAACAAATCCTAACCAGCCACGTGGCACAATCTAACACGTCATTACTTATGCAACTTAGCCAATACAGATAAGAAGAACAAGGTGCCATGGACATGGGAGGAAGCATAAAATTGAAATTTTGCAATATACCTGCAGCCGTAAAATACCCGATTCGTAAGGCAATGGGTCGGATTTTAACTCGGAAATGGCCGAGTTGAGTCGGTCCATGGCGAGGGCAGGGGTGAGGACAGCCGGAAAAGTGCGGGTTTCGACGGTGCCCAAAGGTAGCATAGGGTCACCTTGGCAGCCATTCATGGACATAGACATGGTCAGTGAACAATATGAATGGTGTCTCTGTAAGTAACAAATAAAATTGCAGTTTCATGTCATCAGCTACAAAAACAGAGTCAAGTAAATCAAGAATACGAAACGGGTCAACGCTTACTCACTTGGTGGATGTGAAGGGAAAGTCTACTGGAAATGGTTGTTGGGGATGAGATACTGCATTTCATTAGTTCTGGCTCCATGAATCGGGCACGGCAATGCCCTGCACTTGCTGCCATGCCTTGTTATTTGTGTGTGTGTGTGTGTGTTTACAACAAGGGATATATATATATGTATATAGAGAGAGAGAGAGATGAGGAATTTTGCTTAGGCTGGAGTATTAAGTACTGCTATATATAAGGCTGAGGAGGGAACAATTCCGGGAAAAAGATGGACCGGTATAACACGTTATAAGAGAGATCATATGGGTTTAGGGACCGGATCTGTGTTGTGCAGTTCGATTGCACAACAGTCAGATTTTTAATAGTAAATGAGTTATTTTTATAATAGACGAGTTACATTTTATAACATGTGTTTTACGTTTATTGAAAAACGTGAAAATGATTTACATAGTATCATAATGTATAAATGTCTTTTATAACACCGGATTGCAAAAGCCACAAATATGACATCATCATATATAGAGTAATCTATGTTTATATTGTCTTTGTAATTTGGTTCTCAAAATTGTAAAATTTATAACTCGACTTTTATGCTTGACATTTTGTTGCAAATTGGTGTAAAAACTAAAAAAAATGAGTTTTTTGACAGAATAATTGTCATGTGCCGTGCAGATGATTTTTTTAGGGTCAATTCATCAATGATAGTAGTTCATCTTCATCCCCACCACTCCGTCCTCACCAGCCACCGCCACCTTCTTCCTCTCCTCTTTCACCATCTTCAACACGTGGCTAACTCAAGCGAACAACAAAAACATTAACAAGAATCAAAACTTGAACAAGACACACATTGCAATTTCTATAGAAATTGCCATTGAAGAAAAAAACCGTGTTGTTTACCAATTTGCTTACTTTCGAAGATACTACAGAAACAACAAGAAAAGAACCACGATTTATTTGATCGGAGAATAGAGGAGCTGATTAGGGACATTAGTTTGGGTGCCGTCGTGTGGGTGGTGGTGGTCTTGCGGGTTGGGTCAGGACTTATCCGTGAGACTGGGTGAGCGTAGATAGTTGGGTAGGAGAGAGAAAGTGGGGTAGGGAATAGTATGTGTGTTAGTTGATTTGAGTATGATACTTGAGTCCCACTATTAAAAATTACTTCTTCCGTCCCAAAATGATCTTCTCATTTGCCATTTCTCATTGTCCCAAAAATTTCTTCACATTTCTACATTTTAGGCTTAAACAAAGCATGACTAGTGAAGCAAGTGTTCATATCCTTAAAAAGTTTGAATAGTCAAACGCGAAGATCATTTTGGGACGGAGGGAGTACAAGGAAAGAAACTTTTTAGTTTTAGATTTTGCAATTTCTATTTCTATGGGACATATATAAAATGGCAAATTTTGCAATTTGAAATGGGATGGAGGGAGTATTTGACTACATATTGAGGAAATGCAAAATAATTCTCGAACAATAACACATTTTGATGCATGCTGTGCGCTTTCCAGAAACACATCTATTTTTATTCTAAAGCTAGTATTTAACATATTTCTAAAGCTATACGTATTTAACATCTAATGCAGTCAAACCAAACTAAATATCAAAGTCAACTAAATTGAAACCAACTAAAGAGCATTAGGATAAAAATATTTTTTGGAATCTACCTTTAGATGAAAGAGGAAGGAGAATGCTTGAAATGCCTCATTTTCGATAATTCTGATAAAATTACATAAAATCCTTTGAATATATGGCAAAACTTACGAGGTCCTGCATTGAAATAATGTAAATCCGGGGGGAGGTGGGTAAATAAGAGGAGCTGGTCCCGTAAAGCTCAAGCACCATATGATGCACTCATTCTAACTCTACCAAAACTGGAATTGATCTCCTTCAAGAGACTTCTCATTCACCTCTTCAACAAATCATGGCCTGAAAAATAGTGTTTGTTAGGGAATTCTCGTCTTAATTAAGAAAAGAGAAAATATATAACACAATTCCCAAGTTTTAAGAAAATTACAGCTTCATAACCGAAAATTGGATTTGGCAAATGAGCCCAAATATTTGTTTCTGGAACATAGTAATCAAACTAATTGAGTCGTCTTCTTATTTCATTACGGAGTGGCCAACCATTATACATAGAAATCAATTTATTTCAGTAAACACTCCGCAAGCAACTTCCAGCAAACCACGTCTAGCCACCATACCACAAAACAACAAAGGATGATATACTATTATACTTGAAGAAGCATAGCAAGGGCAGGGGAAGACTTGAAAAACTACACAAATGAACACATGAATCTTCATTTGTATCAACAAGTAATTCTAATACTACCTCTGGCCCAAAATGATGTTCCCACATTTTTTGGTCGTGCTGCGAAAGAATTTTGAGCAATAATTTTAGGATAATATATAACTTCCTAATGAAAATCTAAAACTTGCTATTGATAGTATTGTTGATGGTGTATCAATAACTGCTTTTAGATTATAACTAGTATAACTAATTCAACCTAAAATTATTGCTCAAAGTTCATTCGTAATAAAGACAAAAAAAAAAAGTGGGAACATCATTTTGGGACGGAGGGAGTGAAAAATGAAACATCATTGAGGCTATACTTCATTAAGACAATTGCACCATATGCTTTGATAGTTGTATATCTCCTTTGTAGGAATGTCAAAGTGTTGGTTAGGCAGCCGGCCCAACTTTCAGACCTGTCTTTCCCCTCTTTAAAATGGCTTTCACACTCATTCTCAGCTAGATTTTTGAGGCCTTGGAGTCTTGGACCATATTTTGTGCTTTGGATCAATAACAGACTTTTATAAAGGGCAGTCCGGTGCACAAGGCATCCCCGCATAGCGAGGGTCCGGGGAAGGGTCCCCACCACAAGGGTGAAATGTAGGCAAACCTTACCTTGCATTGCAAAAGGCTGCTTCCAGGACTTGAATCCGTGACCTCCAGGTCACACGGCAACACCTTAACCGGTGTACCAAGGCTCCCCTTCAATAACAGACTTATATAATCCTTAAAAATGTATGATTACTCAATCTATATATGCATTTATAAGAAAGATGGTATATTTTTATTAAAATAGATATATGTTAAAAGAAAAGAAAAAATAATAAGTATAAGACGGTTTATTTTTTAAACGCTGCATCAGAGTACAAACTAAGCATGAGATTATGACATGTTTGAACTGTAAAATCATAAGATTTAGAGTGTGTTTGGAATTCTGGAATCATGACAACCCACACTAGTTACTGTTGACTTCTCTCTGACAGCAAAAAAGTTTAACAAACTAAGATTTAGATTCCATTGGGCATCTCATTAGTTAAGAACAAGCTCATTAAAGCTTAGACACTCCTAATAATGGTTCAGTATGTTAATCTAATTAAAGAATCTGATCAAATCGTGCGGAATCTCAATCATATCTGATCCAAAAAAATAAAAAAAATAATGCAAACGCGATCAAGATAATCACAAAATGATGACGGTGCAAATTCAAATATATTACTAGTGGCAGATGGAATGAACTGGACTTACAATTGGTAAAAGTTAATTTGGGAAAATAGGGTTGATAACACACAAGTTAGCAAGACTGAGGTGCATAAACTCAGAGTCAATGTAAATAGTCCAAGAATTTATGATAGAACAGAGAAAAACTGCAGATCAATGAAGAAATCTTTGCAGCAATACAAAAAAGATTTTTGGCAATGCTATCTTATTGATTTAAAATTTAGTTAAATCCAATTCTAGGTCAATTCGGTTGCTCAAGAGCATTATAAAACGCACCTTAAATTTCAGGATTCAGCTTGGAAGATGCAGTTGCCAGAGTACAACAGAGTCTTGCTTCTAAGGCTAAAGAGTTAGCAACATTCCCAATTGATCTCAGCTCTTCATGAAACTCTGGATGCATTACCAGTGAAGAAAAATGCTCATCCAGCACTAGACCTAGACAGTTAACAACTTGCTCAAGTGTAGGGACCCAGTTGCAAGCTTGCAAATTTGAGATGACCGAACCTTTTGCACATGGACATGCTTGGGGAAACCTTTCATACTTATTCAACCATTTAACAAGATACCGAATAAGACCCATCATCTGCGAACCATTCAACTTACCGATACAAAAAGATAATACAACTTCATCGAGGTTTGACGAAGCAACTAGATAATGCAAACACAATTCTGAAACTGAAAACCCGTCATGTGCCATCATAAGCAAAACAGAAGCATCCTTTGCCAAGCTAATCATCTTCTCAGGAAGTCGTTTATCACCAGACATTTCAATAGCCATCAACGCTTGACTCTCCCATTCCTTCCTTACACTAACCATGCTGCTATAACCATCTTTAGGTGGCGAAAGAAAGTACTTCATAATCAAAAGCACATCATCCGACTGAATATCAGAAACACGTTTAACACACAAACAAACCAAATCTGGCCTCCCCTTCTCAATCAAACTCCTTATCAACTTTGAAGAACACGACCGATCGACTAACCCTCGACCTATTAGGGTTTCCAAGACCTCCCAATTTTCCAAAACAAGACAAGCCTCCAGCACCAAACCCAAAACCGCCTGACTCATCAAAAACCCTACCTTACTTATCATTTCACTAATATACCCGTCATCTTTTGAGGGAACACTCACAGATATTCCAACTTTCTCCCTATTCTTCTCCAAGTAGGAAGTGAACATATCAGTAAAAGATTCCTTAGTAAAGGAATTAGGGTTCTTAAGTTTCCTGGACAATTTCGTGAAAAACTTTTGGCCTATTTCAATAAGGTCAGAATCGGTTTGAGAGATTTTCCAGCCGTCAACGCGTTTGACAGGTGCAGTGTCGGTTGGGTCTTC
The DNA here is from genome assembly GCA_026119855.1 of Campanula takesimana. Classification (NCBI taxonomy): domain Eukaryota; kingdom Viridiplantae; phylum Streptophyta; class Magnoliopsida; order Asterales; family Campanulaceae; genus Campanula; species Campanula takesimana. The sequence continues at coordinate 2,901,427 of JAOWBW010000003.1, forward strand.
GGATAGGGGTTTCAGATTGAGGAAAATGGGGTCGGGGTTGAGAATTATAGGGTACTTTGATTCTAGGGTTCGTTGGTCAGTAGTAGCCGAAGCTTTGGTGATTACTTCTAACAACGACATTGAAGCAAGCTAAAATTGGGGGGGAGGGGGGGTTAAACAGATTAGGGGAATTTTATGAGGAAGAAGGAAGATACCTAAAACCTGCCACCTACGGCGTAAGTAGGCGGAGACGGCGGCTATGGCGAGCAATGCTTTGAAGCCCTAAGAAGTTGTGAGTTTGGCGCGAGATACAACAGATTACAAAGCTCGCAAGGTTGGTTCCGTTGGGCCGGGCCTGGTATCAAATAAAGTCACATTGGTTTCTTATTAGAGTTTTTGTTTAAAATTATACTACCTCCGACTAAGTTTTTTAGTTTGACTTTACACGGAGATTAAGAAAAAGTAAATATTGTGAGTATGAAAAGTGATGTAAGAGAAAGTAGGAGAGAAAAAGTGGGTAGAATGTTTTTGTTGTGAGAATGACAAGTGGGTCCCATTGTCCATTTTAGGTAATAAAACAACTAAGAACCTTAGTCTGGGACAAACCAAAAAGGCAAGTAAGAACCTTAGTCTGGGACGGAAGGCGTAATAAATATCACAGGTCAACTAAATTAAACTTTAACCAATTTTTAATATAAAATTATTTATCTTAATTGAAATTCAAAAATAGTTATGATAGTGTTTTTATTGATGTATCAGTAACCATTTTCAAAATAGTATGAAAATGTTCAGATTTTCATAACTTTTTGGTTAAAGTTCAACTTAGTTGACCACATGTGACATTTATTCCGAGGCAGAGGGAAAATTACTTAGTTAAGGCTAGAAATCAAATTAAATTGAATCACTAGTTTACATGTTTTTACAGCAATAAATTACATGTTTTTTTTTGTTTCTCAAAGTATTAATATATTAAATAAACCTAGTTCCTTTTAGAAAAAACTACACTAATACCCGTGTTTCTGAATTTTATTATTAAGTTATATTTTTAGAACTTTATTTTATTTTTTTAAATAAGTAGAATTAACAGTAGCTTTCAAAAAAAGTATAATGAATAATACTACCTTTGTCCTAAATGAGTGTCCAAAATTTATTTTAAGGGACATCTGAAAATCTCAACTCTTTGTACAATTTGGTGGCAAAGATTCATATATAATCTTGTAATTTCCTTTCCAAACATTTAGTTTTGCACGTATAAAGAGACCGGTGAAAAAATAAAAATAAAACACATTTAGGGACAAAGTTATGTTAAAAAAAGACACTCATTTTGGGACAAACTTTTTTTTTTTAAATGGACACTCATTTAAAAACAGAGGGAATAATAAATTAATTCATTCATGCAATTTATTGATAGACTGTAATTAATTAATTTTGGGAAGATAATTATCTCAGTACTTCATGTCAGAAAATCAAAGAGAGAATTGTTTGACGTAATCTTTTTTCATGTGGTGTTGACAAATGACATTGATGATGTGAAAGTGGCGGTTGTTTTAGGTTTAGTAATTGTATGAAATAATTTCTCCAAAAAAAAAAAAAAAAAAAAAACAGTTGTATAAAATGAATAATTTATGTGAAACTGACTTTGAACAAATTTATCAGACATAACAAAAGTAAAGGCTTTTTAAACAATGAAATAAATAAATCCCACATCCAAACATGGCTAAAGTTTATTTAGGAAAACACCATTCCATCTCCAATAACTTGAAAAAGCATATTCGTGCTTACACTTTATAAGGAGAAACTGAAAAAAAAAAAAAAAAAAAAAAAAAAAAAAAGACCATAACGATGAGACCTGGATATGAAATTTTTCGGTGCATTATTCTATGTAGCACGGATTAACATATGCTTCTACTTTGATTTTGTCCGTCGTCAGTTTATTGAATTAATCCGTAGTCAAGTAGAAGATGGAAGTGTCCATTGGTGTGGTAACGGACCGACATCATATATGACCTCTCTATGGCAAGACCACACCAGCTTTATTGCCTCCGGAGTTCCTATTCCTGCTCCTCTTGGATCTCCTGCCGGTCCAAACCTGAACCCAACCAAATGTACGTATTTGGTTTTAGACATCTTCAACTAAACCTCAAAATGTATCCCATTTGAAGTATTAAAAAGAAAATTAAAAAAAAAATAAAAATTGTCGTTTTCAACTCACCAATGATTCTGAGGCGCCCCTGTTGTTCTTGCTCTGAGCCCAGCATAAGTAGTTCCATTAACTGTATTCCCAATGACTTCCTGCAAAGGCGAGTAATGTTTAGGGAAGTATAAGCTCTCCTGCTACTATTTTTGTCCCAGCACAAGTAGGACTAGAGGAATATAATTAAGAGAAAAGTAGTGTATGTGTGGTAGAAAATGAAGAGAGAGAATGAGTGGGTAAATAGTAGTGTTGGTTGAATAAATTGAGTGGTCGAAAATGAAGAGAGAGAATGAGTGGGGTTAAATGGTGGGGTTGGTTGAATATAAATATATTAAAACATTTCCATTTTGGGCAGTCTCAATTGTTTTGGGACGGCCTAAAAGGGAAAGAAGTCCTACTTGTGCTGGACGGATGGGACGGAGGGAGTACTATTTTACAACAAAATTTGAAATTTATTTAGACATTCATTTTTGGGACGGAGGGAGTATATCATTTCAACTGTGTTTCTATTAATCACTCCGAAAATACATGTCCCCTTTCATTTGTCAAACATTTAAGGATAAGTGCTTTACATATTACTAGTACCTTTGTTCATACCATTGTAAATTTGCACTTACTTAACTACTTCCAGTAGTAACAGAAACAGTATTTTGGGACAGAGGGTGTATTTAGCAAGTACAGTCCTTTTAAAAATACCCCACTTAGAGAGCAAGATTTTGTGAGTATCTTCTTCCCCTAGCATCATTACTCCTAACACAATGCCCGTTTCGTTGTTGTCAGGTTGAAAAAGTACAAAAACTCTATTTCAGATCCCCAATCAGGCTAATGGGTATCCAAGACGTAGTAAAGGATCGGAAGTTTAAAAATAAACAGAAATAAGAGAAACCAATTGATTCTTGCCTGAAGAAACAGTAGATCATTTGAAACCACAGCAGCCGTCAAATGCGCATGCATTCTTTCAAGGGCATCAAATACCAGTGGAAGCTGACTGTCCTTGTACTCCGTAATTATCTGTCAAAGAAACAAAATCTAACAATAACAAACTGGCATTTGTCTACGAAGCTAGAATTTCCACCCAGTTAAAATTTGGGTTTTCAAAGTTTGAAACCCCATGTTAAGGAAGAATATACGTAATCCATCTTTTCGCATTTCAACTTTAAGAATATGAAGCAAAAAAGATGAGTCATCGACAAGACAGGATGATATATTGAAACAAAAATTACTACCTCCGTCCCAAAATGAATGTCCAGAAAAATTTCAAATTTACTCTTGATCAAGAGCAAAATTGAAATTTATTTGGACATGCACTGCGGGATGGAGGAGATGCTAGTAGTTAGAAAGTGGATTATGATTCTCAAGTAGGTTAAAATGTCTTCTGAATCACCTGGAATGGTCCGAATATCTCCCTTGTTACGAGCTCATAGTTGTCGTCCTTCAATATCTCTTCAAGTGGAACATAAACAGCAGTTGGCTTAATAGCACCATATATGGTCGGAATTGAATGATTTTCTAAAGCTTCACCACCAAAAAGTAGCTTTGCTCCAGGTATTTGAAGCAATTTGTTTGTGTGCTCTAACATTGCTTCCGTAGTAAACTGCAATAACAGAGGGTATATAATGGTGAACGTACCAATCAGTTTAGAGTCACATTTATAAGAAATTTTATTGCAATTTAATGAAGTTACAAACAGGTAAAATTACATCCTTGAAAGGCGTGCAATGTACAAAACCTTTCCGAAGAGGATATATAAACTCACCGTAAGGACAGGGCCGATAGTCAAATCATCTAGCTTCCTCCTTGCAGCAAGGTCAGTCAATTGACGAATCAATGAAGTTTTGCTCCAGTTCTAAGTTAGGATAACAGATAAAAGGGCAAATGGTTATTGACCAGAGACTCTTAGATACTCCATATGTCCCGAAAAGATAGTCTCATTTGGTTTTTGAAGGATAACACAAGTTAACTTTGACCAATCATTAATGTCAATCTAATCACGCCGATGAAATTCTTGTAATTGTTATTGACAAAATAACTTGATGATTTATCAATAACAACTTTTGGAATTTCACTAGGATAATTAGATTGACATTAATGTCCTATCAAAGTTCACTTGGGTTGACCATCAAAAACAAAAATGGGACTATCTTTTTGGGACGGAGGGAGTATGTCATATTCCTAAGGTTTGGAAAAACTTAGTTAGAAGCATATGTGAAGTTGCTACTCGATGAGAAGCGGCTAACCTCGTGCATAAATAGCATTGACTGCGCTGAGCACTTTTGACCGCTACATGCATATGCATCTTGATCACAAACCCAAGCAACATAATCCACCTGCTTTCAGAAACCACATACACACATATCAATCATGACTTACTGCTTTTCATGATATAATTTATATGTAAAAATCTCTAAATGAATTGCAAAAATGAACCTCCTGAACATCAGGCCCCAGGATCTTCCAGTCAAATCCAGCATCCTCCAACTTGATGCGACCATTCAAGTCACCTGCTAACTTATCTGCTACTCTTGAGCTTCCAGTAAAGAGAGTCATGCGGGGTTTAGCCTGTGTATGGTGGAAAGCTTAGAAAGTACTCCCTCCATCCCAAAATGATCTTCTCATTTGTCATTTCTCATTGTCCCAAAAAGTTCTTCACATTATTACATTTTAGGCTTAAAAGTGTATAAACAAAGCATGACTAGTGAAACAAGTGTTCATATCCTTAAAAAGTTTGAATAGTCAAACGCGAAGATCATTTTGGGACGGAGGGAGTAGACTGCAATAAAGGAGTGGCAGGAAAAGGCCAGATAAAATTGAGCAAGGACAAGGGGGGGTGGGGAATGCTTGGTAATACGAATCTGCTAACTTAATTTACAAATGTCATCTGATCAGAAAATTGAACAATGTCGCTAAGCAGATGAACGAGCTCAAATAAGACGGTTAGAGCTACTTATGCGGTTAGCTTCGTACCTGAACTTGATTTGTCTTTTGTCATTGGCAATAAATAACTACTCCCTCCGTCCCAAAACAACTTGCACTAATTTCCTTTTTGGGTGTCCCATTGGTAAGTCCCACTTTCCTAAAATGTTCAATTTTTATTGTTTTTTATTCACCCTACCCCATTTGTCATAGTCACACACTTAAATTGTGGGTCACGCACTTAAATCATCTTACTCACAACCACTTTCCCACTCATAATACTTTTGAATATATATACTCTCTCCTTAATTCCCATGCATCTTCAAAATGGTGCAAGCTGTTTTGGGACGGAGGGAGTACTCCAATTTCACTAGAATACATCCAGAATCAAATCAGATATTCATATAGTTGCAAAGTGCTAATTAACATGTTCATAAATCTACGAAACCAAGCTGCACATACTATAAAGCAAAGAAGTTTGTTTTGGCTTTAGTAGCTCATAACATTTTCTAAGCAGAACTAACGCATCAAAATTGAATAAGCAGTCAAAGAGAATAAATAATGAAGTTGTTCTCGTTGTAGAGAATTCTGTTGAGATACCAACCTCTAGTAGTAGCTTGTTCATCGTCTTCCCATCAGAATTGATGAAATCGACATCCTCCACAGGTAATCCACATTCATGGAGCAACCGAAGCATTTGTTCCATGACAATGCACACCTAAATACATTCTAATTCAGTATGCTGTGGTTAAAATATTACTATGAGGAACAAGATATTGTAGCTATTTGTACGGATCATGCAATATGGAAAGAGGAGGTTAAAACAAAGATGAACGGTAATTAACTGGACATTGTTGATGTTTTTCTTCTTTAACTTGTACTATACTCCCTCCCTCCCCAAATGATCTTCACATTTGCCATTTCTCATTGTCCCAATTTGGGCTTAAAAGTGTGTAAACGAACATGGCTAGTGAAGCAAATATTTATATTCTTAAAAAGTGTAAGTAGTCCAATGAGAAGATCATTTTGGGACAGAGGGAGTATTAGACAAATCTGCAGAGACGTTCTCCTTACTTGTAAACAAAATTCATAAGGCTACATTTTATATTATATCAAACTGAAAAAAGAATAAATGTACGGTTCCGAGTCTTCCGGTTAAAATTAATTCTCAAACTAAAAAAGAAATAAGAAAAGAATTGACTGCGCACAGTCATTTCAAATATCAACAGGCAACTTGAATGCTTGTCAAACCAGAATTCACAAAGGTAAACTGCACTGACTTCCCACGACTCTGTGAATTCCGTCTGCATTCTCCAAATATTAGGACATCACACATATTATCCTGCTCTTTTATGCATGTTATATGGTCTGGGGGTTATGAAGGAAAAAAACATATTTGTCGATTTGTTAACTGCTAAATGACTAGACAAGACAAAGTTTACAGAACAATTGACTGTAATCTCCAAATTGGGTTTAATAAATGGGCAATGCTAGGGGCAAAAAAAACGTTCAGTGAGGTGGCGATATTTTATTGGTGGCATCGATTGTGGACCCGGCACACTTTAATTAAAAACAATTTTGACACATCATTTTGTATGCCACATTTTGTGGCACTTTTTTGTGACTTTATATTTACCCTTAATAAATACTCCCTCCGTCCCGCTCGAATTAGGATTCTTGGTCAAGTAGTTTATACTTTGACCAATAATTTGAAGAAAAATAATGATGCTAATAAAAATTTAAAAGATGTTATTGTATTAAGATTAATAATAAACTAAATAACTATTTTTAGATTTTCATTAAGATAATTATTTCTCTTCAAATTGTTGGTCAAAGTATAAATTACTTGACCAAGAATCCTAATTCGAGCGGGACGGAGGGAGTATACTTTATATTGCTGGTGAAAGTGGCATGAGCTGGCTTTAGCAGGGGGAAACTTGAGCTTAATACAAATTAAGCTGTTGACGTTCGACTTGTTTACAAAGGCTATAGGAGTAAGGAGTCCCAGTAGAATCACACAAGAATCTAATGTAAGCTTACTAAAAGTCGGCGAAACTTGTGTAGATTATGCAGTTAGTGACTATCCTTAGAAAAATATAAAAGGCAAAGGTGGGAAGTGAGTAACACACTACCCCAACAAATGATCCTACCTTGCTGTCAACCTTGAGAACAGGCTTGTTTCCCATATAAAGGGCACCCATGAGCTGAAGTACAGGAATCTCTAGAGGAAAGTTGAAGGGAGTAATGATTGCCACCTGCATTGATATTTAAGTTCATTATGCAACAGTTAAACACCAACGTGATGTTATTATAAAGCTAAATCCTCCATCAAGTTACGTACAATCATACTCCAAAAGCATATACTATTGTATTGTTCAAGAGTAGCACGAGAATGCTCAAAACGTAGAATATGATTAAAGAATTTGATAAAGGGTGTCTTACAGGACCATATGGCCAGCGGAAACCGTGACTTTGCTGTCCAAGATGATTCCCTGGAATTGCAAAAGACCTAGCCAAGAAACGCACCTGCAAGACATGTGGAAGAAGTAATATGAGAGGAAAAAAACAAGTCCTAATTCTAACGGACTACAAAATTATGTGTTCATTAAAATCTGAGCATAGTTCACATTAATGCATCATAATACTGTCTAACTTAACCATGTCATCTAAATGATAAAAGTACATAATTACCGGACCATAAAATAGCAACTGATGCATAAAAAACTACATTTCTGCAGCATCTTTTTTATTTACTAATCGGTAACCCGTGCTCTGCACGGGAAACTAATTTACCAATTTTAGTATCTTTTGTTTCTTTTATATGTTTATTTAATAGTATTAATTAATCTTAAATCATAATAATTATATAATTTTTAACAATAATATATAATTATAATAATTAATTATTAATAGTTAAATATAATTGTTAAAACAATTAGTTAACTACTAATAGTTAAATATAATAGTTAGCTATTTATAATGAAATATAATAGTTAACTATAATAATTAACTACCATAGTAACTATAATAGTTAACTACAATAGTAACTATAATAGTTAACTACAATAGTAACTATTATAGTTCAACTTATACTTATAATAGTAACTATTATAGTTAATTATTATAGTAACTATTACTAGTTAACTATAATAGTTACTATTATAGTTAATTATTATAGTTAACTATTATAATAACTATTATTATTATAAGTATTATTTATTATAATAGTTACCCTATATAGTAACTAATACTATTATCTAATACTATTAGCTAATAGAAAAAAATGAAAAGTCACTTATTTATTATAGTGGAATTGATGTGGCATCACCAAATGCTTCCTTTCCCTATGACCATGGCTCTCTTCACCAACTTTAATATATATATATAAGATTTTTTTGCACTTAAAAAATTTCAAAACTTCAAAGTCAGCCTTATTTATACCTGATCGCTAGAAAAGTTCTCAAGAAATTTTCTTGTAACATAAACTTCACCAAAAGCCTGCTGGTAACTCTTTGGAGCCACCCTCTGTATCAACTTGGCGAAGAAATCAGAAACCTGGAGACAAACTTTTCCAAATTATTTTAAAGCTACTGACGAGCCGAAAAGCAATCTGTAAGTTCCTTCAACTGTGAAATTATGAGTTATGACAAGCAAAATATTTCTTCATTTTTCTTGAAGTATATTACCTCAGGGAGGGAAAGCATGTAACCTGCCTTAGCAGATATGTCTCCATACAAAAGGTACCTGTAATGGTGGTGAGTGCCATCAGTTTACCATTATTTAAGCATCAAAAACAGACTTTATTTACCAAAAAAAATGATAGTTGATGTGGACTATGTTGAGGGATTAAGTGCCACAAACCTCTCAGGGGCTTTAAATGGATTATGTAGACCATGTTTGGGGCATTTAGACAAGCTCTCCACAAAAGGCTGCATAAGAGTTTAAAACCCGACAATGATTAACGATTATGGTGAAAACCACAATCAATGATGGCAATGGAAGTGTAAGCCAGAGATAATAATAAAAAAAGGTAATGCCAACAAGAACAATCAAGAGGAGATTCGCATGCCCAGAACATATTCTAAAGGCTGAACACGGGACATTTGCTATTGATAAAGATTGGCCATAAATCCAAACCGCGTACCTTAATTCCGTTTTCATCTACTTCTGAAACTTTAATGAAAGATTCACCATTTAAAGGATCCACAATTGTGTTCCAATTAGAAGATTTTGTCCAATTGCCCTGCACTAGAAACGGATGATAATCCAGGATAATGTGATCATTTAAGTTGTTTACATACGTGCATAAATCCCAGTAGTTAAACAAAAAACATAAATTGCATCAGCTTCACTGGTTTCATTAGCAAACATGGCTACATATACATGGATATAGAATAAATCTAATTGTGGATTTGATTAGTTTACCAATATAAGAAGATAGATAAATGAAACGAGGTAAGGATGAGCTTTTGGACAGTAATGTTGCACATTATGATTAATTTATGCAAATAAATTACACACACTACTCAAGTTCAGCACTTACCCAAATTTAGTACTTCAGCAGGTTGAGAACCTGATATAACCTCAGCTTTTAGGGTGGTGAAGGGTAAAGAATGAACAGATCTGCACATAACAACGCAAAACCTTAATGGAAACTATACACCTCTAGAAAAACTGAAGCATTTTATCACTTGAAGGCCTCACTATCAATGAGAAAGTAAAGAGAAAAAATATATATATATATACTCCCTCCGTCCCAGCACAAGTAGGACTAGAGGAGTGGGCACAATAATTAAGAGAAAAGTAATGAATATGTGGTAGAAAATGAAGAGAGAGAATGAGTGGAGTAAATAGTAGTGTTGGTTGAATAAAATGTGTGGTGGAAAATGAAGAGAGAGAATGAGTGGGGTTAAATGGTGGGGTTGGTTGAATAGAAATATATTAAAACATTTCCATTTTGGGCAGTCTCAATTGTTATGGGACGGCCTAAAAGGGAAAGAAGTCATACTTGTGCTGGGACGGAGGGAGTATATATATATATATATATATATATATTGCACTTCAGGTCGTTCTGTTGGTCAAACCTCAATGCAACTGTTTATCTATATCTTTGCACACTTGAAGTTCGAATGCTATGAAATCGTTGACTCCCTTCCAAGGGAGGACTTAGGGCATGCTATTGCAAGTGTGCACCATTTAATTTCTCATTTATTAAGAGAAAATTATTCCTTAAGTATGTATACACATCTTTAATATATACTCCCTCCATCCCACTAAAAGTTGCACTCTCTACCCAAAAGGGTGTCCCACTAAAAATTACACTTCAAAATGGAAACTTTAAAATACTACTTCTTTATCTTATGATACCCACTTCCATACTCACAACAACTATCCACTTATTGTTCCTTACCCCCACCTTCTCTCTCCTTCTCCACTTTTCATACTAACAATCTTTGCACTACTTACACATTTTCTTAATCCCATGCACAAAACAAAAGTGCAATTTTTTGTGGGATGGAGTATCTATATAGTGTGCACCCATCATTCAAGTAGTTTGCCTAGTTCAGTGGATAATTATTTTTTAACCTTGTGTCTTGAGTTTGAGTCCCACTATTGACATTAATTTTTTAGTGTAATTTGTGCAGTTTTAAACCTCATTATTTTCTTGTAGTATAATTTGTGCCCCGACTTTCAATAACTCCTGGATTCGCCTCCCTTCTTATAGTCCTAATCCTATTCCTACCACCTCAAGTTGAGGGGGGCAAACTATCAAGGAATATTATATATTCCTAGCATATATTGTAAATATCAAGTTACCAAACATAAATATTGTATCTTGTAAACCAAGATGGATTATTCTAGAACATTAGTTTCCTTTTTGTATTAGTTTTCCTAATTAGATTAGGACTCTAGAATACTCTTTGTAACCCTATAAATATGTATCACTAGTATCAATAATATTTGAGTCTTTCATAATTAATTCTCTCTCTCCATGTATGATTGGCTCCGACTATCTCTTTCTCTAATCCTTGACATGGTATCAGAGCATCGATCCATAGAGAGACTTCTCCGCCAAAAACCACCACGCCCTAAACTCGCTTCCGCCTCTTACTACAAAAATACTACCATAACCACCACCACCTTCGGCAATAAACTGCCATTGTCGAATTATTATTTTTTCCCAACATCAACCAGGTTTCAAATTTTGTATCCCTCCACCAGTCAGACGTCTCCATGGCTAAAGGTTTTTTCCTTAGCCAAATCCTGCAAATCTTTTTTTTTCTTTCCTTCATTAAAAATAAAATAAAAAATCTCTTCCCTCTTTCTTCTTCTTCTTCTTCGTCGCTTTCTCAAATCTCTCCCTTCCCTTTTCCTCTATTTTATTCCAAAAATCCAAACTTTACAATTCATGATTCAATTCAACCCATCTGACCACTCACCCTCTTCCCTCTTTGTCATCTTTTCTTCATTTTTTTTATTTGTTACCCGTCACCAAAACCCAAAACTCCCTGTAACCATCGGCTTTCCACCTCTCTTTTTTTTTTTCTCATCCCCACTGTTCTTTCTTTTATACAAACAAAAAAAAAAAAAACCACGAAACTGATTAAGTCTTCCTCTTTCATATCCTGTTTATCATTTTTTTCTTCATCAATTTTTTTTTCCGCCTCTCATAACCAAAACCAATTTTTCTTCACCAATTTTACTTTGAAACGTTCAAAGTAAACGTCATTCCAACGTAAAATCGTCACTACGACGTGGTTAGGACGTAAACCCAAAGACCGTCTCGCGACGTAAAAGTGCCAAAGCCCGTCTCTCGACGACATCAAATCAACTCGCTTCATCAACACGGTTCATCTCATCGCTTTCCAAGATTGGACTCTCCTATCGGTCGTCCATCTTGCAGGGGCATATCAAGGAATATTATATATTCCTAGCATATATTGTAAATATCAAGTTACCAAACATAAATATTGTATCTTGTAAACCAAGATAGATTATTCTAAAACATTAGTTTCCTTTTTGTATTAGTTTTCCTAATTAGATTAGGACTCTAGAATACTCTTTGTAACCCTATAAATATGCATCACTAGTATCAATAATATTTGAGTCTTTCATAATTAATTCTCTCTCTCCATGTATGATTGGCTCCAACTATCTCTTTCTCTAATCCTTGACACAAACCACATAAATCCAATTGTTACTTTTTTTTATATTTCGTATTAGGAAAGAATACACTTTCCTCTCTTATGTAAATCTCTTAGTCATAGGTGAGCTGTAGTTGAAAATAATTAGGCTTAATTATCTTTGTTAATTGATTGTCTATTACTTTGTAAAGCCTATTTAAGGCCAACGAATTGTCAATAGTAAAACACACCAAAATCTTTCTTCTCTATTATTTATCTTGGTATCAGAGCTAAATCAATATTCCTTTTCTCTTGTTTCTCTTTTTCTGGCATTGCAAAGTGCACGCCTTGTTTTCTCTCAAGGTACGCGGACGTCGCTGCCTTGTTACCTTTTTCTTCCAGAACAATTGTTAAGTGGCGGATGTCGTCACCGAGTTGCTAGGGCCATTCGCAGCAAGTTTTGTGGAAGGACTTGATTTCAATGAGACTTTTGCACCGGTTGCAAAACTTGTAAGTGTCCGAACACTGTTGGCAGTTGCCGTCATCAAGGGGTGGGAATTACATCAAATGGATGTAACGAATGCCTTTTTACATGGCGACCTTAATGAAGAACTGTACATGCATCCGCCCCCCGGACTTACTTCCTCACAACCAAATAAAGTTTGTCGATTGCGAAAATCTCTGTATGGCTTGCGTCAGTCCCCGCGAAATTGGTTTGCTAAGCTTGCTACAACTTTGCGCAACTACGGTTTTCTTCAATCTCATGCTGATCATACATTATTCACGTACCGCAAGGATGATATTTTTTTTATCTGTGTTGGTCTATGTTGACGATCTCATCCTTGCAGGGAATAATTCTCACGCTTGTTCTACCTTAAAGGACTACTTGCATAAATGTTTCCAGATCAAAGATCTTGGGCCTCTCAAGTATTTCCTAGGTTTGGAGGTTGCCCGAAGTCCCACCGGCTTGTTTTTGTCCCAACGCAAATATACCCTTGATATTCTATCCGAAGTCAGCCTTACTGGTTCTAAACCCGCAACCTTTCCTATGGAGCAGAATCATAACTTATCACTTGCTGAGGGCGTACTTCTTACCGATCCTGGGCAATATCGTCGTTTGGTAGGACGATTGGTTTATCTCACTATAACCCGTCCTGATATTTGTTATGCAGTCCATGTCCTCGCACAATTTCTCCAAGCACCAAGGCAAGAACACATGGACGCTGCTTACCGTTTATTACGCTACCTCAAAGGCAGCCCTGGTAAGGGTTTGGTCCTACGTGCGGATAGCGAGTTACAGTTACATGCGTACTCTGATTCTGATTGGGCTGCATGCCCTCTTACTCGACGTTCAGTAACGGGTTATTTTATCCTTCTTGGACACTCTCCAATCTCATGGAAGACAAAGAAACAAGCTACAGTTTCTCGTTCATCTGCAGAGGACGAGTATCGTGCTATGGCAGTCACCACATGTGAATTTAAGTGGCTTAAATCATTCTTGGCTTCTCTTGGGGTTTTCCACCATCAGCCTATGCGCCTCATGTGTGACAACCAAGCTGCAATGCATATTGCTTCGAACCCTGTTTTTCATGAACGCACAAAACACATAGAAATTGACTGTCATTTCGTTCGAGAACAATTACTTGCTAGTGCGGTCAATACTGTCTATGTTCCTTCCTGTGATAATTTGGCAGATATTCTCACGAAAGCTTTGGGTCGAGCACAATTTGAATATCTTGTTGGCAAGTTGGGCCTTCGAAATCTTCATGCTCCAACTTGAGGGGGAGTATTAGGAAAGAATACACTTTCCTCTCTTATGTAAATCTCTTAGTCATAGGTGAGCTGTAGTTGAAAATAATTAGGCTTAATTATCTCTGTTAATTGATTGTCTATTACTTTGTAAAGCCTATTTAAGGCAAACGAATTGTCAATAGTAAAACACACCAAAATCTTTCTTCTCTATTATTTATCTTTTCGCACTGTTAATCTATTAAGTAACAAAAACATGCACACTTTCATTTCTATGCTAAAGCAAGGACAAATATGGTGTCAACATATGAGTCAAGAGAACCTAGTTCCGAAAATATGTTATGTGTGTTTTAAGTTTTATATATACCAGGTGCAGAACAAGGTCGAACCCACTTTCTACACTAGTCTTTTCGTGTTCTTACTCTGAAACTCCAAGACATACCACAGCTTATATTCACAGATTTGGGGGTAATCTGCCAACACCAGTTAAAAGTGTTGTCTTAATTTGATTCACACTCATTAACCTATGCATACGTGGTAATAGTAATCCACAAAGAGCACAAACTATTAGGTCAAGAGGTGGCAATTGGCAATTGGCAAGTGGGTTTAGTTTCCGTATGATTCTTTAAGCCATTGTGTAACGCACAATCTACATGTATTTAAAGCATCGTACTGAAGCACCCATATAAATCCGAAAAAACCCGATAGCCACCCTTAATTGAGTCCACAATCCAACCCTACATTGAAAAAAGCACACGCCCACAAAGATGTTGGCCAGAAAACAGGTAGAGAGAAACGAACAGTTTAAGCTTAATGAACCTTATTGATTGACAAATGCAACAAAATCTTGACTAATTCACACCCAACATAAAACTAACAAAATCAAAAACAGTACCCTGTTATCTTAATGTCAAGAACTCACCCACAAGTCACCAATCATCAAACCCCAGAAACAATCTATAAGTATTGTGATAGAACAATCAAAATCCAGCAACATTTCAAATTGTTTAAGCCTAAGCAATTATCGAACTATCAATCACAAGCTCAAGCAAAAAGAAAATCCATAAATATTTGAAGAAAAAAAGGCATCCAAATAAATTAGTGGAATGAACTGAAAAGAACCTTGAGGAATTGAGAGAGCCGAGCCAATTTAAACCTGCTGTTTGATGAACCCTCCTTCTCATTTCCCTGCAAATTCTTAACCCCAACATGATTGTAGGAATGGAGTGGAATGAAAATTGAGATGATCCAAACGAAGAACAAGGTTGATTATAGAAGAGATGATGACCGACTTTTTGTTTGATAGTTTTCGCAGTTTTTGAAGTGATGCAATTTCAGTTCCCAATACTTTCGGACTCTTTTGTTTATGGAAACTTTTGATAAGGGAAAATTATCTGCCAATGCTTAGCTTTGTTGTACCTAACTCACAAGGTACAACGCCAGCATCAAACGGAAAATGCTCCGCCAGCCCAGTTGATATCTCGTGTACTATTTTTCTGTGTTCCTCCACGTACCACTTTTAATCCGGTTATCATGTTTGGATATGTCAATAATACTTGGCATAATTTCACAAGGCCCCTTAGCCAGAACATTTCTCCATAAAAACTCAAATGAGATCTTAAAGCCCACACTCTTTTAGAAGTCCAGATCAAAATTCCACTAAAACCCAATATACCATTGACCCAGTCAAAATTAATTTCAAAATACCAATTTTACCCATAGTCCAAATAAAATCCCCTTCTTCCTCTCTCTCTCTCTCCTGCGCAAACAAACAGACGGCTCTCCCTCTCTCTCTCCAACCGTCACCAGCGACATAACCCCTCCCCTCCGGTCGTTCCCACTTTCAGTTTTCGAATTTGAAAAAGTAAAATGGCTTAGCTCCTGATGGATCTCTCGTTTCCAAATCCGCCTACATCGATCTCCAACTCGTAATTCTTACCCTTCCATTTTCATCTATATTTCGAGTTTATTGCAAAAATGACATGCATACTTTCATTTATTTTCAATTTGACTTGCAAACTTTGGAAACATCAAATGTGGTTTGCGTACTTTCATTTTCAAAATTTTGAGACGGTTTTTTTAACACCCGTTAAAATACATAACGGGGCACTCCATATAAGGGGTAAAAGTGTAAGGAATAAAACTTAAAGTTCTAAAATTTGAATGTAGTATATAATAAATTAAGGAGGTGAAAGTGTACATTTTAAAATGTAATTCATCTCATTATCTCAATCCCAAACGTCTTCCCCAAGATCACCACCACCACCCGACTACCACCACCTGACCACCACCACCCGACCACCACCACCAACAACCACCAATCACCTACACCAGTCTCATTCCACCATTAACCTCCATCCATATCAGTCTCAACACTATCATCATCTTCCATCTTCAAAAACCCAGATTCAAACTCCCAATCAAATAGAGACATCAACCAAATCTCCAGATCTGGTTAAACCCGGATTCAATCTCACACAGAGACATCACCCAAATCTTCAAAAACCCAGATTCAAAACAGAGACATCAACCAAATCAAACAGAGACATCACCCAAATCTTCAAATACCCATATTCAAACTCACACATCAACCAAATTAAACTAGCACTAATGAAGATGCATTTTCTACTTTCTCCCTCACCCTCGCTTTCATCATTGAAGCAAACCAACGCTCTGACTTACAATAGTTGACCAAGAAATACCAAGCAATGGACCCCGCCGTCATCAACCCACTCACCAAGTAAACCGTCTCGGTGGCTATCGCCATTATCAAAACCAAAAAACCCGACGGAATCAGGCACATCACCACCAACCCTGGTATTCCCATCGGCACCTTGAACGGCCGCTTCATCGCCGGATACTTCCTCCTCAACCACACAAACGATGCGAATTCCAGCAACATCCCCAAACTGTACAACAAGTTAGCCGACGATATTATATCTGTAAAATCCATATGCGAAACCCCTATTGTAATTTCCGTCGATAGTAGAATCCCTACCCATGGGGTATTGAACCATTTCGATCTAAGCCCGAAAAATTTGGGCAAAAATCCCGAATCGGCCATGCCCAGAAGTTTTGTGGGGGAAAATCGGACATAAAAGGAGCAGGGAGTGGGAGATGGGATTGGCCAGTAGGCAGGAATCTCTCTGGAGAAGAAGGTGATGACGGCGCCGGAGAGGAAGCATGTGACGGCTAACCGGTGAGGGACGATTGAGCGGGTGTGGGAGAGGGTGACGACGGCCAGACGGGAGAGGGAGGGGGAAGGGCTCATGCCTGGAAATAAATTTAGGGTTTTAATTTTCTTTCAAGTCCTTCTTATTTTATTGACAATAAATTTAGGCTTGTAAGTTTTATATTTTCATTGTTACCCCCTATATGGAGTGCCCCGTTATGTATTTTAACGGGTGTTAAAAAAGTCGTCTCAAAATTTTGAAAATGAAAGTACGCAAACCACATTTGATGTTTTCAAAGTCTGCAAGTCAAATTAAAAATAAATGAAAGTACGCATGTCAGTTTTGCAATAAACTCTCTATATTTCTTAATGTTCGATTTTTTGAAATATTGCATTTCAAGTCATTTCTTACCCTGATTTTTACAGGCTAGAGATGAAATGTCCAGAGAGAGATTGCGGTATTTGGAAGCCATGGTATTGTTATGGTGTTTCCTATTTACTAAGTTTTTCTGCGCATTAATTAGTGATTCTATGTTTGAATTTTGATATAATTAGGGTTGGATGTGGTATAATTCTGTATTGTATGATGGAATCGATATTTATGGTAATGTAGGCGATATACTGTGAGGCCATGGGCATGGTTGAGGAGTATCAGCAGGCTGTTTCAATAGCTAATCCGGGAGGGGTTCGTGATGTTCAGAGTCTGTACCCGCAGCACGGCCTCAAGACTTCTCCTCAGGTTTAATCATTTAATTTTCACCTTATTTGCGAGGGGGTTACTAACTTACTATTTATCAAAGATGATTTAGAGGGAAATATATGATCAGTGTCAAACTCCATATGTGAAACGAAGCTACTGTGGCCATTCACCATTGTGTATGAAAAGGTGGAAAAAAATGACTCGTATACTCTTATTATAAAAGTAAAGTTGGTCTTATACGTCAGTTATAAGTATTTGACCGGATTGACCAAAGAAATATTATTTATTTTTTTATTAAAATTTCGAAAAAGTGAAAAAAAATGTTTCTTATACTCTAATCATAAGAGCTGAACAGGTCTTATACGTCAGTTATAAGTATTTGACCGGATTGACCAAAGAAATATTATTTATTTTTTATTAAAATTTCGAAAAAGTGAAAAAAAATGTTTCTTATACTTTAATCATAAGAGCTGAACAGGTCTTATACGTCAGTTATGAGAGTTTGACCGGTTTTGACCAAAAAATATTATTATTATTATTTTATTAAAATTTCGAAAAAGTGAAAAAAAATGTTTCTTATACTCTAATCATAAGAGCTGAACAGGTCTTATACGTCAGTTATGAGAGTTTGATCGGTTTTGAGCAAAAAATATTATTATTATTATTTTATTAAAAGTTAGAAAATGCGAAAAAATTGACTATTATACTCTAATTATAAGAGTGGAACTGGTCTTATACGTCAGTTATGAGAGTTTGACCGGATTTGACCAAAAAATATTATTTATTTTTTTATTAAAAGTTGGAAAATGCAAAAAAAATGACTCTTATACTCTAATTATAAGAGTATAATTGGTCTTATACATCAGTTATGAGAGTTTGACCAGATTTGACCAAAAATATTATTTATTTTTTTATTAAAAGTTGGAAAAAGTGAAAAAAAATGACTCTTATACTCTAATTATAAGAGTGAATCTGGTCTTATACGTCAGTTATGAGAGTTTGACCGGTTTTGACAAAAAAAAAAAAATTTATTTATTTTTATTAAAAGTTGGAAAAAGTGAAAAAAAAAATGACTCTAATTATAAGAGTGAAACTGGTCTTATACGTCACTTATAAGAATTTGACCGGAGTTGACCAAAATATAATTTTTTTTTAATTAAAAGTTGGAAAAAGTGAAGAAAAAAAAATGACTCGTATACTCTAATTATAAGAGTGGAACTGGTCTTATATGTTAGTTATAAGAGTTCGACCAGATTTGACCAAAAAATATTATTTTTTTTTTTATTAAAAGTTGGAAAAGTGAAGAAAAAAATGACTCTTATATTCAAATTATAAGAGTAGAACTAGTCTTATACATAATCTATAAGAGTTTGACCAGATTTGACCAAATAATATTATTTATTTTTTTGTTAAAACTTGGAAAAAGTGAAAAAATGCCTCTTATACTCTAATTATAAGAGTAGAACTGGGCTGAGGGATCCGGGCCGAAATGTGGGTCTGATTGGTGAGGCAGGAGTGGGCTGGGATGTGGGCTTGGGCAGTGAGGGTATTTTTTTCCTTTAACTAGCTCTGGGTTTATATGGAATTTTCATCTCAGCTTGGGTTCTTATGGGTTTATGATTTGGTTCAGGGGGCCTAGGGTCCAAAGCTCATAATATTTTAATCTCAATAACTGTCAGCCGTTATATTACTTATGGCACATAGAGCAGCACACAAAATGGTACAGAAGATTTGGACTCCGGCCAGCATCATCGGTCATACCCCTATGCAGCACTTTTAGTTGTTTGTACAAGCCACAAAGCATCTATATTACAATACAAAGCAAGAATAACCGTTTTGCAAAGAGAGGGGGCTGAGATTGCTTCTCAAAATTTGATCGGACGGCCTAAGTTGATCCTAATAACCCACTCCCATGAAAGCCGTCAGACAGTTAACTCCCTCAAGTAACCCCCTCACCTTTGTTAACTTACAGTGTATCTTTTCTCCCCCCCCACTACTCAACTTAAAATTAATGTGATTTTGGGTTATGAAAAAGAGGAAATTGAGTTGAGGTTAAGGGGTTTTATGTGAGAGGACAAAATTAAATGGGATTCTTTCTTCCTTTTTATACTGTCACCGTGCCAGTAGCACGGGTAAGAATACTAGTATACACACAATAAGTGCATTAAACTTAGTTTTTACTATTTTTTTTTACTTGTCACATTAAGAGCTCGTTTGATGCACAGTTTTCAAAACGGAGACTTTTTTGAACGCTAAAATTTTGAGAGGCCAAAATTGGCCAAAATTATTAAAAAGTTCCGCTAGAAAACTCTCCATTGAGACGCTTAATTAGCAAAAAACTGACTTTTTTTCACTTCATTTTAAACGCACCGCTCTACCAAACGAGACCTAAAGTAAGTAGACTTATTTCCAAAATTTAAGGTTTAAAATTACTAAAATTTTAAAATTTACAATGTTACTCTAATATGCTTGAAAAGTCAAATGGTATCACAATTATGAGGTGGACTCCCATAAAAACAAAGGGATCCGTCTCATGTATGAGACGGGTCGACCCATGACCCATGGGGCATGACCCGCCACGTGCCAGCCTCCCATAGCCCCCCCCCCCCCCACAAATTTTTTTTTTTTTTTTTTGTTTTTATATTATTTTTCGGCTTTTTCGTCGTTTACCAAAAGTAATAGTTACCATAACTTAATGTAATGGCTGTATACATATAAGGTAACATTGATCATAAGTAAACGTAACACCTGTTTTACAAACACAAAAAACTCGTTTTACCATTTTTTTCAAATGTAATACTAACTATAATTACATGTAACCCAAACAATATCTAAATGTAATTATCATTTATAATGAAATGTAATAATGCTTTTGCAAAAATGTAAAATATTGTGTATTTTGATTTAATTTTTTGAAAGAAAGTAACATTTGAAAAGTAACAACTCATATATATGAATGTAATTGTTTGTACAAGTAAATGTAACACTTTAATAAAAGAAATTATAACATATTTTTATAGATAATGTAATACTTTTACATGTAACACTAATCAAGTGTTTTTAGCTCTAAAAATGTAAATGGTTGAATTGTTACTTTTTCTATACATGTGTTACAATTATGTATAAATATTATTACATATAAGTAACACGTTCGTTACATTTTAGTTGTAATAAGTATTACTTTTGGCAAACGAAGAAAACATAGAAAAAAACACTGTTACTTTTTTGTATATATGTATTACTTTTATGTATACAAACTGTTACTTTATATATATACAGTCATTACATTAAGTTATAGTAACTATTACTTTTGACAAACCGAAAAAAAAAACCAAAAAAAAAATAATAAAAAAAGCAAAAAAAAAAAAAAAGGCCTATGAGAGGCTGCCACGTGGCAGGGTCGCCCCTTGGGCCATGGAGCTGGTTCAATGGGCCGGGTTATGGGTCAAAAATGACCCGTCTCATCCATGAGACGGGTCATAGTGTTCTCACTAGGGGTGTAAATGGTTCGGTTTGGTTTGGTCTCGGCCGTTTTAGAGACCAAACCACTAGTCATCGGTTTGGGAAAATTTCAAACCGAACCACGAAAAATTTCAAACCGAACCAAACCAAACCTCCATGGTTCGGTTTGGTTCAGACCGCGGTTCAGTAATGTGGTCCAGATTGCGGTTTAGACCGTGGTCTAGGATATGGTTTAGATCGTGGTTTAAACCACCATTCACACCGAGGTTCATATCACGATTCAAATTATGGTTTACACTCTGTTTAAAAGAGAAAATTCGGAAGAATGAAAATATCAAACGAATAAAGAAGCCGAAGGAAGTGAATACACTACAGAACTTTGTTAACTATGTGCCTCAATGAATATAACATTCGATTAAATGAATATTGAATAAGATGCAAAATGAGAGTTAAGAATGGTGTAATGTAATGTAAATTATTTTAATAATTTAAAGGTGAATGTTACTTAACATACAATTATATGACTAATATATGTGGTCTGGCGGTTTGATCTGGTGATTCGGTCTGATGGTTCGGTCTGGCGATTCGGTCTGACGCTTTGGTTTGGTTTGGTCTGGAGGAGTCAGACCACAAACTAAATCAAACCACGCGGTTTACCAATTTTTGAGACCGAATCGAACTACTTGTGCTTAAAAACCGAACCAAACCGTATGGTTTAGTTCGGTTCGGTCCCAAACCGCGGTTTGGACCGAATCACTGACACCCCTAGTTCTCACATAAGTTTTTGTCCACAATTATTAATGTCTTCAAATATACTGCTTCCGACCCAGTTTAAGGTTCTTACTTTCCTTTTTGGTATGTCTCAGTTTAAGGTTCTTAGTTGCTTTATTCCTTAAATGGCAAAGGATGAATAGTGTTTTGGACATCTTTGTCTTCATAAAGTTCATATATTACAAAAAAACCATCACTTACCCATCTACTTTTCACCCACTTGCTTTATGAATGGACAATTATATCCTCCACACACTACTTTCTTGACCGAAATTTGCCTTAGTTTCTTAATAAACATGTATATTCAAACTAAGAACCTTAAACCGGGACCGAGAGAGTATAACATTTTTTCAAACTTCTCTTAACTTATCCCCCTCTCGCCTAAGAAACCCTTTCCCTCCCGAATTCTTCATCGCCGGTCATCAATCATCATCTTCGGAGATCATCTTCGGAGATCGTCTGCTGAAATTTTTATGATTTTGATTTTTTTTTAACCATGTAATTTAAACATTAATTATAGATGGTATCAATTATTAATGTTTAAATTACACGAATTTTCTTGCTTTTTAATAATAAGTCTAACCCATATCTCTTTTCCTTGTATGGTTGTGTAAATTTATCAGTCCGTTGTCAGGAGCCTATGGTTCTCTCCTTTATCAAGAGCCTGAGATTTCTCTCCATTATGTTGAGAGCTTTTTTGTACTGATTTTATATATTCTTGTTGACATCCTTGGGATACTTGGTGGGTTCTCCGTTATGTTGAGTCTTTTGTTGACATCTTTCGATATTTGGTTTGACACTTGTTGTTAATCAAATGCTTCAGTTTGTAGTGTCCTCAAAACCAAATTTAGTTTGTGTAGAGATTTTTTGAATGCCCGTGTTGAGCAATGTCCAAGTTCTGCTTGGAGAAGCCTTTGGGCGGCCCAAGTCATTGTAGTTTTAGTTACGAGAATATATTTGGCAAACATTTGCTCCAGATAATGGTTGAAGTTGTTAATACAATATTAAATGTCAATTCTTTTAATTATATTACGCATGTGAACTGTATTGTCAATATGTTAGCGGATTTCTTATCGAGAATTACTCAATTGTATGTACGTGTACACTTTAAAATTTGGGTTGAGATACCGATGTTTGTGGATATCCATAGTCTTCACGTATGTGTTTATTTATCGATATCTCTCTATAAAATAAATAAATAAATAAAAAATCAAACGAACATCATTTGAGACGGATGAGTAATATTTGTAGATATTATTTAATCCTTTATTTCATGGTAATGACAAATAAAGGCATAAAATTTGAGGTCGCTCATAAAAAAGGAATTGTGTTCTAAGACCGGCAAATCAGAGTCTAACAATGAGTTGATAAAATGGAAACTAAAAATGTTAGATTTTTCTAGTTAAATTAGTGTGTGTCGTGCACGTAACGCAACTGAGACTAGTTTGAAATTAATGTTACGCTTCTTTAAAGAGTAAAATTAATGCTTAAATTTTTTTTCACAAACATATTACTCACTAAATTAATCGGCCTAAAATCAAAAGTCCTAAAGATTATCTCTCTCCCGCCCCCTAATCCCTCTTTTCATCAGATCGGTCGACCCCTCCACACTCCTCCCATCCCCAACCACACCTCCCTTCCTCCCCATCCCTCATCCCAGATCAGTCTCTCACCTAAGGATGGCAACGGGGCGGATAATGGGCGGGTTTGACCAAAACCGTACCCGTCCTTCAAGGAACTCCCCTTATACCGAACCCGCCCCGCCAACTAGTAAACCCGTATCCGCCCCGCATGGTTCATAATCACAATTTTTTGGGCTCTAGCCCAGCCTTTAAAGAGTCCAACAGCCCAACAATATACAATTACAACACAATTACAACATTGTATCAAATTTAAGCCCAATCTAATAATAATCTAATAATTTCAACCATACCATTCACACCCAAAGTATACAATTACAACACATTTATAGTAATTTACTGCATATATTAGTATACGGGCAGGGCGGGGCCCCGCGGGTTGGGGTGTGCAATAAAACCCGCCCCGCAACCCGCCGGGTTTTGAAAAAAGACTACCAGACCCGCCCACTGCGGTGCGGACTGTCCCGGATACGGAGCGGGTTCGGACAAATTGCCATCCCTACTCTCACCTTTATCATTCATCACATTCCTCACAACAATTTTTAATTATAATTATATTGTTATTAGTAAATTTGTTAGAGGACTTATACTTGTACACAAAATATATGAGTCCTTATTCTATATAATATAAGGAAACTAACAATCTACTAATTCTAATAACAGTCTAATCTAATTATAAATATTCATAACTTATGTAACTAATCCCTCTGTCACGAAATAAATGTCATAGTTGACAAGTCAATGTTTTTAAGCTTTTAGTTGTATTTATTTGATTACCACAATCTATCATATGGATAGAGTGACACCTCTTATGGCATTGCAATGTTTGTGCTTACTAAAATGGGTAGTATACGAAGATCACAAACTTCTTACACAATTTTTAGTATCTTAAGTCGACTAAGTAACTAAATACTCTCTTTGAGTAAGAATATCTCTCAATCTTCTACATAACCCACCTCAGACTTTAGGGATTGGATTCTAAACTTGAGGAGATATCAAAAGACGGAATTGGAGATTATTATTTTTTGTCTGAACCATCAGTATTCGAACACCACATTAGATGCCTACTAATCTGGTTGAGCCCGATAAAACCACAAAGGCGATAAAGCTCTCCCAACAAGTATTTAAAACTTTTGTAAAAGTATTCCCAGAGTTCAAACCAAGACCTATGGTGTATGATTGTGGTTTATGTGATATTATGGTAGAAGACAAAGGTGTTAATTGTTTTGAAGGTGTTAATGTGAAAACTTGAAAAAGATTTGGGGAAATTGACCCCTCTAACCTCTTAATCACTACGTCTCAAAATAAATGTCGTAATTGATAAGTCAATGTTTTTATGCTTTTAATTGTATTTTTTTATTGACTCAATCTATTCATAATGGGTAGAGTGATACCTAATATAGCGTTGCAATGCCTGTGCAAATTAGAATGAGTAGTATAGGAAGATCACCAAACTTCATAAATTATTTTTGATCTGACGACATTTATTTTGAGACAAACAAAAATGAAAAGTAAGACATGTATTCTGGAACAGAGGGAGTACCTCTTACTAAATCCATCCATTACTAAGTAAGATGCGTCAATATAATATAATATCTTAAATTATAAGGTAAATATAAAGTCACAAAAAAGTGCCACAAAATGTGGCTTACAAAATGATGTGTCCAAAATTCTATTGGTGTTTTTTATTAGAGTGTGCCGGGTCCACAGTCGATACAACCAATAAAATATCTCGCAACCTCACTTTGTGTCTATAATTTTATGAACTTCTTTTGTGCCTCTAGCATTGCCCTAAATATATGAGTACAAATTACAACATTATTACAATTTACAACATTGTAATAATAAACAGTAAAATTAATAGTGTCTTAACACTATTGGTGATCAGTTCTACAAAGAAAGAAAGAACACATTTTTGTGATTAGATAGTTACTCCAATTAAGTAGTTGGAATTTTGAAATGAAACAAATCCATACCACGTCAATTTTACTCAAGAGAAAATTACCTCCTAGTCCCTCAATATTATTGAATTTAAGTCCTAGGACAGAGACTTTTCTATTTTACCTCCTAGTCCTACAAAATATTTTAGTTAACCATATATCCCTTGGCCTATTAACTACACCCCTCCCTCCCCTACTCTCTCTTATTCACACCCAGGGATTTTTTTCTCTCTCTCCCTCCTCTCTCTCTCTCTCTCTCTCTCTCTCTCTCTCTTCTCTCTCTAACTCACCGTCGACTCGTCCCCTCCTAACCCCGGCGACCCCTCCTTCTCCGGCGACCCCTCCCAACTCCGGCGAGCCCGCCGCTCTCCCTCCAAATCCATTACCTCCGGAGAATTCCTCCCCCACCTCCGTCGACCTCCGGCCACTCACTGCCGTCCGCTATTTTCAATTGATCTACCTAAATCTGTGTAGATCTGCAACAAGAATCACAAACTTCACTAGCCAATCGCTCCCCTCCCCTCTCTTTCCCTCTCCGGCACGGACAATATGGCGCTGAACGGCGGCGATTAGCTGCCGTTGATGACACAACCATGTGTCGAGGTTGTGCATGTCGGTGAAGAGCCGATATCCTACTGTCTTTGCCGACGTCGTCTTCAACTTCGTCGCCGGCCAACATCCGCAGCCTTCTCCGGCTTCATTTTAGAATAAATTATGTCGAGGTTGTTACTCCCTCTAGGTAAGCATATTTGAGCCATGGTTATATATTGTTTATGACATTAAACTCAAGCTGATGAGTATGTATTGTTTTTATTTGGTTATTAATGCCATATGTTTCAGATTGGTTTGTTGTGGTACTGTGATTCATTAGTTAAAAATTAGCAATTGATGCTTTGTGTACACAATCGAGAACAATTTTAGTAAATAATTGAGAACATTTAAGAAATTTTAAGTTGTTGTAAGATAATAAATTATGTGGTTGTCGGTCGGAGTTAGCCGCCTTCCCAATTGGCAACTTGAATAACCGAGAAGTTCTTCATTGTGTTTGTAGTTTAATCGACAACCGAGAACTTACTGATAAGTTCTCAGTTGTTGATCGTTTGCCGGAGTTGGTTGTCTTTTTAGTAGACAACTAAGAACAACAAAAAAGTGGTGAAATTTTTTCGAATAGTTGAGAAGTTCTTAGTCGTTGGTTGTCCGAGTTGTTCGGCAGAGTTGGTCGTATTCTTTGTAATTTATAACTGAGAACTTACTGATAAGTTCTAAGTTGTTTTGGTCGCCGGAGTTGTTCATGTTCTTAGTAGCTCAGTTGTTTGGTCGCCGGAGTTGATGGTCACCAGAGTTGTTCATGTTTTTAGTAGTTTAGTTGACAACTGAGAACTTACTGATAAGTTCTCAACTGTTTGGTCGCTGGAGTTATTCATATTCTTAGTAGTTTAGTTGACAACTGAGAACTTACTGAAAAGTTCTCAACTATTTGGTCGCCGGAGTTGGTGGTCACCGGATTTGTTCATGTTCTTGGTAGTTTATAGTTGATAACTGAGAACTTACTGAAAAGTTCTCAGTTGTTTGGTCGCCGGAGTTGGTCGCCGGAGTTTGTGGTCGCCGGAGTTGTTCGTGTTATTAGTAGTTTAGTTGACAACTGAGAACTTACTCAGTAAGTTCTCAACTGTTTGGTTGCTGGAAGGTCATTGAAGCTTAAAAAAAAAAAAAAAAAAAAAAATTGCGCCGGAGTTGGTGGTCGCCGGAGTTGTTGACTGGAGAAGGTGGTGAGGGACAGCCTAAGGGGATAGTGGTTGGGGTGAAAGTAAAATGTTGAGAGGGTGTAGTTAGTAAAATGTTAAGGAAGATATAAGCTATGGACTATATGGTTAGCTAAAATATTCCTTGTCCTAAGAGGTAAATAAAATAATATTGAGGGATTATAGGGTAAATGCCAAATCCTGTTTAAATCCAATCTTATCTTTCTAGCTTTGCTTATCAAATACTCCCTCCGTCTTAAAATAGATGTCGTTTCGGGAGTTAAATTTTGTCTCAAAATACTTGTCGTTTCACTGTTTTCAAAGTTTTTTTTATTGCTCTATACCAATTATACCCTTAATAATGATAGTGAATTATCTCTTACCTAACCATTTAATTGCCTAGGTAGTTGAATTGCTTTAGGGGTATTTGGGACTTCTTCACATGCATTAATGGTATTTCTTAATATGTGTGAAACACTCCAAAACGACATCTATTTTGAGACGGAGTGAGTACTCACTTTGTCCCAGAAAGATAGTCTCATTTTTACTTTTTCCTTTATTATAGATAAATATTTGTTCTTATTTTCTTAGCTTAATTATATAAATTTCATATCTTACTGGCTACTCCTTTAAGAGTATTCTTCATTTAGAATTAAATACTCAAACTATACAGTATACATGTGTATATGTGTGTTCACGATGACACAAGATCTTGATAAATTTTACATTTTCCTTTATAAAAAATATTTTTTACATTTGATCCCTTGTCCAAGTTTATATTCATATTTTTAGAATATTGAATAAAAACTAATAGATCGTATTCTCTCTGTCCCTAAATGAATGTTTAAATTTTATTTTAAGAGACATCTAAAAATCTCTGCTATTTATGCAATTTAGTGGTAAAGATCATATGTAATCCTGTAATCATCTTTTCAAATATTTATAACGAGACTGATGAAAAAATTAGGTAAAAACCCTTTAGAAACAAAATTGTTTTCCAAAAAAAAATGAAAAAAAAACAAATCTTGAAAATAAACATTCGTTTAGGGATTGAGGGAGTATGAAAGAATAGTATATCCTCCGTCTATTTTTATGTTATTTTTTTTATAATTTTGTCAATCATTTTTTTGTGAACTATTCCATCCCTTGCTTGTACTTTGAAAAAATATACACGAGCGTGTGTTTGTGAAAAAGGGGGAAATGCATTCTGAGGATAATCAAAAGAATTTTTTTTTTTATAAAAAATGAAAGGAGTATATATTGACAATGGGAACAAAAAAAAGGAATAATAAATAAATTATGTTAGATATGATTATAAATTAAGAAATTAATGAAGTTTAGGAAATTAATACATTGTCATATAAGGTAGTTCTTTTAGGGGTAGTTGAATCAACACATTGATTAATTCATTAAAGACTTAGTGATTGTAGTGGATAAGTATATTTTGTAGTGACATTAGCCCCTCCCTAATAGTTATAATAATTAAGCGAAATTTTTGGGCCAAATAAGAAATCTATATTTATTAAAAGTCGACGCGGAGAACTACGGAGTCGCCACGTGGACAAGTGTTGGCTAAATCTAGCTTTTGGTGAAGCCACCTCATCACCTTACTAATTAATAAGTGACTTTTCATTTTTTTTCCTATTAGCTAATAATACTAGCTAATAATATTAGTTACTATATAGGGTAACTATTATAGTTAACTATTATAATAGCCAATACTTAAAATAGTAATAGTTACTATTATAGTTAATTATTACTTATAATAGTAATAGTTACTATTAATAGTTAACTACTACTTATAATAGTAATAGATACTATAATAGTTAACTATTATAGTTACTATATTAGTTAACTATTATAGTTAACATTTGTATTTAGCTATTAATAGTTAAATATTATAGTTAACTATTATATCTACTTATTAATTATCAACTATTATAGTTAATAATTATATTTAAGTATTTATAGTTAATTAATATAATTACCTATTATAGTTAAATATATGCAACTATTATGATTTATGATTAATTAATACTATCAATAGTATTAAGTAATTATAATAATTACTATATATGTGAATTATTACTATTGACAATATTATATAATCATAATAGTTACTATATAAGTTAATTACTAATATTATTATTAATTAACTATAATAGTTATAATATAACTTAACTATTACTATGACCAGTATTAGTTAATTATAATAGATACTATATAGATTAACTATTACTATTAATAGTATAAGTTAATTGTAATAGTTAACTATAAATGATAACTATTACTATTAATAGTATTATTTAAGTGTAATAGTTATATATGATAACTATTACTATTAATAGCATTTAATTGTAATAGCTAACTATACAAGATAATTATAGTTACTATATAAGTTATTATTTATTATTATTACTTTTGTTAGCTAATCATAATAGTTACTCTATTCGTCGTAAATAAGAAGTTAAAAGTAATAGTTACTATATACTCCCTCTGTCCCACCCAAAATAGGATCTTGGTAGTTTTTTTAATAATTTGACCATGTAATTTAAATAAAAAATAATTATCCTAATATAAATTTAAAAATTATTATTGAGAGTATTACTTGTGACACAATAATAATTTTTAAATTTTTATTTGGATTATTATATTTTCTTCAAAAGACTTGGTCAAAGTAAAGTTAAGTTTACCAAAATCTTATTTCGAGCGGGACGGAAGGAGTATAGTGGAGTAACTAATACTAATAATAGTAATTTATATAAAAACTAATAATAGTAATAGTTATAATATATCAAAACTATTATAATTAATTAATATTGTTTTTATTATTAGTATTAGTTACTTCACTTGGACAAGTTTTTATAAAATCTTACGTTTCATAAAGCCACATCATCATGGGTCCTACGAATTTCGTGAGACTTTTCATATTTCTTCAAATAACTAATAGTATTAGCATACTATATTAGAATAATGTGCCTCTTAGTCAATAATTTTCTATTATTGTAATAGATAATCACATTCTACTATTAGACTACTATGTTAGTATGTTTATAAGATGTAAGATAGGTGAAGAGTCTACATTAATTTGAAATTATTACATCAATTATTATGAGTTTATTAATTAATATTACAAATTTATTCAATATGAAATTTCTATCTACATTCATTTGTGAAGAAAATAATTATATGCTTTCATTTAAGTGATATGGTTACTCAAATACGAAAAGTCTCAATATAACTTAATACATTAATAATAATCACGATAAAATGACTTTAACATCTCGGTTATAAGAAATGAAAAGCCATAAAAATTTAATACAGTATTTACTTTGAAATGTTAAGTAACAAAACTAAATATTTGATTTATCTTTTGAAACATACAAAATATCTTTAAACAAATTAATTGGTTTAACTAAGTCATTAAAGAATTATGTTGAGCCAACTTATAATTAATCCGGTAAACAAATGAAAAGTCACCAAAAACTATCATCTTAGTTTTAAATCAAAAGTTAGAAAATAAATTTCTCTTTAATTTATCCCCTCTATTTATCCAATAGAAATTATTTTATATGTCTTTTATTTTGATTGTACTTTTATGATACTTAAACCTTCAATTATTTTCTTGATTATAGTAAAATTTTACTTATTATGATAATTTTTGCTTGACTATTTAACATAAAAAATAATTGTAAACAACTTTCCGTGCGTAGTACGGGTTTTTCCCTAGTGATAATATAATGTGGCATGCAGTTGCTACCTAAATGGAAAAGAAAAGTGGGGAGTCAATGTTTGAAATAAACATGGCATATGTTTGACTTTTTTATAAATAATTATTAAAATAATTTTTTTTTGTCAAAAAATTATTAAAATAAATAGATGCTTGAGATAGTTGCTTAAAACGAAATTGTTACTAGTTCTTAAAAAAAATAAAAATTGTTAGTAGCTGGTGACAGTTTGACAAATATATATATATATATGCGTGCAAGATTAATATTCAGAAGGGTTCATACTATATTTTCTCCAACAATCTCCAAGCATAATTGTTAAGTTGTTTCTTTGCAACTTGGTAATGCTTAACTTATTTAAAAATTGGTTTCAAAAAGGACCAAAAGAAAACTTGATTAGAAGTTGGTGAATTTGTTGAATTTTCGTCTATTAGAGATAAATATTCATAAACTATTTGGCCTAACAAAACAGCTAATTTTGTTTTCATTGAGAAACAATTTTGAAAAAGCTGATCACACCTAAGCAGTTTTAGTTGCAAATATACAAATAGTGTTCTAGTGTCCTCCTTTTGTAGATGGGCGAATTACATTTTAGGCACCAAAGTTTGGGGGGTGTTCCTATGATGGGCTCTAACGTATTTCCGTTAGCATTTTGGGCCCCAAAGTTGTCATTTTTTGTCGAGTTAGAGTTTTTAACCAATTTTGTTACAAAAACCCGTTAAATAGGCACGTGCCACGCACATGACACCTAACGGAGGATAGTTTGAAATTGATTTAACTTATAGGGGGTTTACTGCACATTCTTAAATTTATTGGGCTTAAATATTATAAATTCTTTTCCAAATTTAAAAAACCACAAATGACACCCACACACACGCATACAGAGATATTCTCTCTCTCTCTCTCTCTCTCTCTCTCTCTCTAATTCCCCACTCCGGCGACCTTCCACACACCACTTCGGCGACCTTCCCCTCCCCACTCCGGCGACCTTCCCCTCCCCACTCCGGCGTTTCCTCTCCCTCCGACAACCTTTCTCCGCCCCCTTCCCTCGGACAAACTCCGGCGACCCTATCCAGCCGGATTTAACTTCAATCTTAGAAGTAAAATACAAATCTCACACACAGCCTCACTCCGGCCAATTTTTCCGGCGTTGGTGACTCTTATATGGTCGTCCCATAACCGATCTTGCAGCCGACGACCATCTTCCCCTACACCGGTGACCTTTAATTCCTGTCCAAGTTCAGATATGCGAAACCCTATCCCGATCTACTCATGTCTTCACCGACGTCGTCTCCAACTTCGTCGCCGGTAAATCCGAAAATCTCAGATTTTGAATTATTTTGGTGGAAGTTGTGATGGAAGTGTGCGCCTATAGTAAATCCGAAAATAGATCCATGCTTAGATTAGAAATTTCATTTTCATGGCCTAAATATAGATTATTTGGTGTTTTGTTACAGATTGAAAGCCCCATTGTTGAATTTCTTGGGGTTTTCCTTCTTGATTACCCCCATTTTCTGTGGGATTTTCTTGGATGATTTTGATTGGTGTTGGGAGGGCAGCGGCGGTGGTGGTTGTGAGATGGTGGTAGTATGGAGGTGATGGGTTCGTGGCTGTATTTGTGGTGGAGCAATTTTTTTTTTCTTTTTTCTTTTTTGTTTTGAAAGATGGTGGAGCTGATTTGCTTGAGAAGTTAATATTTATTTAAGGATATTAATTTAAAAAAAAAACACATTTTCTACTAAGAAAACTATAACAATGTCTAAAAAGTAAGTATAATAGTGACAATCAACATAATAGTGACAATCAACATACTCTCTCCGTTCCACCCGAATTAGGATTTTTGGGTTGGACACGGGGATTAAGGAAAAAGTGTTAGTGGAGTAGGTGTTGTGAGTATGAAAAGTAAGTAGAAGAGAGAAAGTAGGGTAGATAATAATGAGTGGAAAATTGTTGTGAGTGTGAATGTGGGTCTCATTAAATAAAACAATTTCATTTTTGGGTTGTCCTAATTCGAATGGGACACCCAAAATAGAATTTTGTCATAATTCGAGTGGGACGGAGGGAGTATTGGCGAATATAAGATTATATGAAAAATTAAATCAGTTTTTTAAATAATTAAACTCTTTTTTTTTTTTTTTTTTTATAACTCATTTGTGGTTTTTTAAATTTGGAAAAGAATTTTTAATATTTAAGCCCATTAAATTTAAGAATGTGCAGTAAACCCCCTATAAGTTAAATCAATTTCAATCTATCATCCGTTAGGTGTCATGTGCTTGGCACGTGCCTATTTAACGGGTTTTTGTAACAAGCTTGGTTAAAAACCTTAACTCGACAAAAAATGATAACTTTGGGGCCCAAAATGCTAACGGAGATACTTTAGAACCCATCATAGGAACACCCCCCAAACTTTGGGGCCTAAAATGTAATTCGCCCTTTATAGATTTGTAAAATTGTACTCCGTCTCCGTTTGTCCTATAGTAAAATATTCAACTTTTGTTTTAAATTTACAACTGATCAAAAAAAAATTTGTACGAAAGAATTTTGAGCAATAATGTTAAGTTAATTTATTATCTTAATAAAATTATAAAACTTGTTATCGATACGCAATTATAAAAACTATCAGTAATATTTTTTTGAAGTTTTATTTGAATAATTAAATTAACTTAAAATTGTTACTCAAAATTCTTCGTATTAACATACGAAAAAGTATGGAAAGTGAGACATTTATTTTGGGACAGTGGGAGTGTAGCAAACCTTCAAATCTTCAATCATTACACCTAAGATTTTGTGAGCAAATTTTTGTGACTTTTTTTGCCCCTAGAATTATTCTTTTAGAAATAAATGCTCCCAGTTTCATGTTCAACTTTTAGAATTCTATTATGGCGAGGACGATGTTATCAGATTTTAATCAACAAAACGAACAGGCTGAATCCCAATCCTTCTTTCTTTCTTTTTTTATTGGGACGAACAACTACCAAATGACCTAAAAAATCAATTAATTGTAGAATCAGTTGAATAGTAGTCGATATTCTACAGAGGAATTCTAAAGCCACAAAAAAAAAAATATTTGAAATACAAAATGATTTGGCTATGTTTGATTAGATGCTGGTGTTGTAGGTTACAATACTCATTAATTATATATTCAATCAATCAATATCAAATCAGTTTGTAGTTAAAATTTTATGAATTTATTTTGTGGCATTAAATTTGTTATATTCTACCTAAGGCCTTTTGGCCCAATGATATGTGTAAGGTTTTCACATAATGGAAGTCGCATGTTCGACTCCCCCTAAGAGCAAAGTGGAGAATATTCATCGTTTGCTGAGAGACGGTATACGTGAAGAAAAAATCTATATATATTAAAAGTCGAAGCGGAGAACAACGGAGTCGCCACGTGGACAAGTGTTGGCTAAATCTTGATTTTGGTGAAGCCAATTCATCACCTTACTAATTAATAAGTGACTTTTTACTTTTTTATTAGCTAATAGTATTAACTAATAATATTAGTTACTATATAGGGTAACTATTATAGTTAACTATTATAGTAACCAATACTTATAATAAAAATAGTTACTAGTATAATTAACTATTACTTATAATAGTAATAGTTACTATTAATAGTTAACTATTATAGTTAATTACTACTTATAATAGTAATAGATACTATAATAGTTAACTATTATAGTTACTATAGTAGTTAACCAATACTTATAATAATAATAGTTACTATTATAGTTAACTATTACTTATAATAGTAATAGATGCTATAATAGTTAAACATTATAGTTACTATAGTAGTTAATCAATATTTATAATAATAATAGTTACTATTATAATTAACAATCACTTATAATAGTAATAGTTACTATTAATAGTTAACTATTATAGTTAACTACTACTTATAATAGTAATAGATACTATAGTAGTTAACTATCACAGTTACTATAGTAGTTAACTATTATAGTTAATATTTAACTATTATAGTTAATAATTATATTTAAATACTAATAGTTAATCCTTTGGGTGTGACACGTGGACAAGTTTTGACAAACTCTTGCATTTCGTGAAGCCACGTAGGCGATGACTCATCAACTAAGTGACTTTTTATATTTTGAGTATTACTAATGATAATAGATTATCATAATAGTTATTCAATGAGTTGACTTTTAACAGTTAACTTTTTATTCTATTATACAAATTAACTTTCAATAGTTAAGTTACTATTCTACTATACAAGTTACCCTAATGGTTTGCTAAAAAGTAAATTTTTATAGAAGAAGTTGTTAAGTTTTACTATGAATATCTTCTAATAGCTATGATACTATTATTTATATTATTAGATGAGTGTCTTGGTAGCTCAAATTTTTATAGAAGAAGTTGTTAAGTTTTACTATGAATATCTTCTAATAGCTATGATACTATTATTTATATTATTAGATGAGTGTCTTGGTAGCTCAAAAGATTTAATATATTCATTGTATTATCATAATTAATCATAGTAATAAATAGTAATTATAATCTAATTATTGGCGTATGAAAAGTAAATAGTAAATGAATTTGATTGATAACAAAAATTGTTTAGTATTCTAAGAGATAAAAGGATTACTACAATTCAATCACATGCTTAGTTACATAAAATACACAAAATGATAGAAAGTACAATGTTCTACTTCATACAACTAACAATAACAAAAAAATAACGTATATATTTTTAGTGAATGAGATTGAGAAAATAAATTTGGCATTTCTATAGACATTCATTCATTAACACTAATTATAGCCCATTACAATTAAGCTATATATTTACGTATTAAACCACACTAAACTCTATACTTAATACACCAATAAATCACTCATATCACTTTTAATTAAACCAATTGAATTAGGACTAATGAATTGTCTAAAATGCTTTAAGCCGTTACAATGTAATAAGAGAAAAAATGTTTACATCAATGACCTTCACATTATATTCTCTTTATTTTATTATGTTCTTTCTTTTTCATCTTCAAGTTGAATCTTAAAACTATGGCTACACATAAGTGTTACGTTTAAACCGCAAGTGCACGGGTTATTAATAGTATAGTATGTGCAAATACGGGTCGATCCCACGGAGACAACTTAATTCTAAAAATATTTTTTTTTTGGATAAAAGTAAAGAAAATAAAATGATTGGGGGTAGGAAAATTTGTTTGTCACTTAAAATAGAAATGATAGTAAAAGCTATTTATGTAGGAAAAACTCTTATTTTAAAGGAATTCCCGGGATTGGGACTCAAGTATTCATATATTCATCATTCATTTATGCTCTCTTTTAGATTAAGGGTTCATTTTTATACAAGGATGGTATGCTTAGCCTACACTACTTCTCACGATCAAGCAAGTAGTGTTTGTATTCTCATACTAATTATGTCCTAACTCTTTGAGAAATCCGTTTATGTTTTTCCCCCGCCCTGTCACAAACGGGCATTCCGGCTTATCTCTAGCTGACCATAATTAGTAAGAATCCATTAGGTTTTCTTATGAAAATCGGCACACTTTCCACTCAAGGAGCATCCCTAAGCCATTACACTACTCTCGTGAGTAATGAACTTAGTTTTGACTATATGGGTCCGCTAATCGAGATTCACCGCTAGGTCCTTCTCTCGATTAACTGGAGTTCATATAACCAAGGACGTCATCGTGGTTATAGGCGTTTTAGATTGATATAGTAAAATTGTTAAAGATGAAGAGAAATGAATTTAGAGAACATAAAATTATGATGAACATATGAACACAATGAGTATCCAACCCCAAGAAAGAGGGGGATTACTCACTAGCCATTAAATAAAACATCAAGAATAAGAATAAAGGATTAAGATAGAGAAGAGAATACTTATTCAGATTGGAGAACTTAATGATGGAAGAATACTTCTTTATTGCTTAGGAACCCTCTCTCAAATTCACTCAAAATTCTGGAAATGATAATGTATACTTAGAATTTCACTATAATAACTTTACAATCAATCTCTAAAAATATCTCTATAAATATCTCTATCTTTTCTAAGGCTGTTGTAGCCTTCTTATATAGGCCCTAGGACTGATTTGAGTGTCTGTTCCCGGATACATCCACCAAGAGGAGTGTCTGTTGGGAAACACTCTTTCAGAACAGGCGTCAAGATCCGGGCGGGTCTTCATAATGGTCCGGCCGGATCCAGTTGGTCCGACCGGATTTTCTCCTTGCCCCGGTCGGATCTTTGTCTTCTGGAAATTTGTTCTTGTATTGGTGAGGTCCGGCCGGGTCTTATAGATGGGTACGGTCGGATCTTTGACTTCTGCATCTGATTTCTCCTTTTTAAATGTTTTGCTCCCGTCTTTCCTTCCTTTACTCCCTTTAGCTCAAAATAGCTCCAAATAGTACCTGTTTTCTGTCCACAAAACCCATACTACACCACGCACATTATATCCGTAAAAGTAAAGTGAAATAATGCAATATGAGACTCATTAATACTAAATTGACTCTAAAAAGACATATATTTAGACCTTAAATGACTATAAAATAGCCATTTATCAATAAGGTTATGTTTCTTTTAAGTACGTTTTATTTCATCTTATGGTTATTTGTTTCTTTCAATTACATTTGTTGATTTTGATTAGTTTAAATTTGAACTTTGTTCACGTTTATATTGGCATATAAGTTTGTTACTTATTTTTAATTTATTTTTCGTTATTGCATCATTTTTTATAGTTGTGGTCTTGATTTAGTTTTGATTGCTGGTATCGATTTGATATATTTTTACATTTAAATAAAAATATCGATTATTATACCATATGTTTTTTTCCTGTTTATAGTTGTACATTTGGTATTAATATTTACCTTTTGTTTTAAAATTGATTTTTGTGTCTCCAAGTGATTAAGGCAAGAAAAAATATGTCACTAGAAACATATATTCTACTGAGAATGAAGTTTGATTATAAATGGGTAAAAGAGGAATAGAAGATTAAACGATCTGGAAACTCGCTCTTCTAAATGATTATGGAGAGTTTCTTTAACAATCTTGCATGTGTCAAGAGTATGAGGACACAGACTAGATTTTATATTTTATTTTTTATTTTTTATTTTTCATTTCACATGCATTTGTTTATAGTAGTTATGATTTTAATAATTTTGTCTATCTTTCCGAATTATATATTTGTTTTTTTAAAATAAAACAATGTTTGCTTACAGTCTATAAAACATCTATAGTTGATCATCTCTAAATTTTACTTTTGACAATCTATGCAAGGAATATTTTTTTTTGTTTTGACTATATTTTTCATATTACTATTATGGATTTGGTATTTAAGTGATCCAATTTGACTATTAGTATTTTTTGTTTTCAAGTAGATGTTCAATTTTACCTTTTTTATAATTTTTCTTTGGATTGTGTTTGTTTCAATATTTTATCATGTAGTTTTAGTTGTCTTTCTTTGATTGTTAATATAGTTTAGTTGATAGGTAAATAAGGATTTTTAAAACAAAATAAAAAATTGGTATAAATTTTGCAAAAGTTTATATGTCATGCTAAAATCAATTACGATGTGAAAGCATTATTCCCAAACATAAAATGTCAAGAGAAAAAAGAAAATATAAGAAACGATAAGTATAAGTATTGTATTCCATACCAACAATAGTTACAAATAAACCGTGCAAAGCACGGGCTATATGCTAGTAAAACTGAAATAGAATAAAAATATAAAATTGTTTGAACTTCTCATTATCATGGCAGAGTCAGAACCACTGACCATGTTCAAAAGAATAATGACGTAACAAAATTTAGCAGGAATTGCCAGGAATCTAGCAAAAGTCAAGAATAATTTGCATTTTCCTCCTAAATCCATTGTATTAGGACAGTTCCAGCGCCATACACAGTATTTTTGTACTATTTTGAAAAAAAAAAAGATTTTTATATGTTGATCATTTTCAAAGAGAAGTAGTGGAGACTAGGGCAACGCATGCATGCTGAACCAATGTTTAGTTTGTAGAAAGAGAGGTTGCACCAAATATTAACCGTACTCGCCTCGTTTCAAAATAAATATTTAAATTTATTTTATATTAATAAAAAAATATTTTAGTCTAGACATAGACTAAATTAATACATAGCAAATTTAAAAATTTATTTTGAGATGAAATAATAAAAAACAACAATGGCCATTCTAAAAGTCAACTCTCACTTAGTCTTTCTATCATGATCTAAGGACTAGAACTGATATGTTTATTGCATATCTATTGCCATTTGACTTTGACTCCTTATTTATATTTTTGAAAATATTCATCATTATATGCTATTTGTAATTAACAAGTGTTAGTCCTGTGCGATGCGCGGGAGTTACTTATACTCAAATTTAATAAATTTAGATGAATAGAATAAGCATATCACATTATAATTGTAAAAAAAAAAAATATGAACAAAATATTTGCTAGTGATAATCAGCTTTGCCAGGAAATGTATCGTTACATATCAATATCTTAAGTTTAGCTGCATCTCTAACGCAAGATAGGGAAACATAAAGCTAACCATGACAAAACACCAATTTCATCAATAAAAATATTTCTAAAACTAAAAATGAATTTATTTTAATATATTTTCTTTAAGAAAATTAATATAATTAAAAATACAACTGTCTAATCTATAAACGTGCAGTAATATTGGAATAAAAAATCAATAACATAAAATGACAAAAATTGCATCCAAAAATCCTAGAACAAAGTATTTAAACGTTCTACAACCGTAAAACTAAATAAACCATAATTATATATAAAACAAAAATCCAAAAACGGATGAAAAGTTTAGAAGCATGTTTTTGAGGCCCTAAACAATATTTTTTGGGGCTTTTAAACCCTGCCTCAAGGGGCTACGCCCAATGACTTTTGTTTATCTCGCTCTGACGTTCAATTCGATATGCTGTGCGTTCCGTGGTTGATACGGAGTCAAACGTTACGACCGTTTCCGCGCACGCGCTCAAATGACTCCGAAACTTTAACGCCTTCCGTCTGCATCAGTTAGTAATTTTTCACTATATATTGATCATAATTCATTTTTTTTATTATATAAAAAAAAAATAAAGTATCATATAAAAATCAATCTACATGCAAAGTTAACTATTCGTGCCAAATTAAAGATAAGGACATATTTGACCTTATTTTCCCAACTTTCCTTTTTTGGAGATCCATATGGGCCTCATTCTAAAAATGGCAAGACTTTCTTCGTTTTATATAGTTATAGATGTGGATGACTACCAAGCTTGTACAATAAGCTAGAATGTTGAAAGACAATTTTGCCCTTCATTATTGCAAGATTTACAACTTTCTTGTTATTATATTACTATAGATAGATTACTATAAATATAGATGTACCATTTTTTTCAACATATATTGATCAAACTTCAATTTTTAACTTAATTAAAAAAATAAAAATTATCATATACAAAATATTTTTTTTAACTTAATTAAAAAAGTAAAAATAATCATATACAACATAAACTACATGCAAAGTTGACTACATCTACCAAGTTAACACTAGAGGCTTTTGTTCGTCTCGCTCCGACGTTCAATTCGATATGCGTTGCGTTCCGTGGTTGATCCGGAGTCAAAAGTTACGACCGTTTCCGCGCACGCGCTCAAATGACTACGAAACTTCAACGCCTTCCGTCCGCATCAATTAGTAATTTTTCACTATATATTGATCATAATTCATTTTTTTCACTATATAAAAAAAATAAAAAGAATCATATAAAAATCAATCTACATGCAAAGTTAACTATTTGTGCCAAATTAAAGATAATGACATATTTGACCTT
Source organism: Campanula takesimana (assembly GCA_026119855.1). NCBI lineage: Eukaryota > Viridiplantae > Streptophyta > Magnoliopsida > Asterales > Campanulaceae > Campanula > Campanula takesimana. The sequence goes on from JAOWBW010000003.1 coordinate 2,942,356, forward strand.
ATTTTCCCAACTTTCTTATTTTAGAGATCCATATGGGCCTCATTCTAAAAATGGCAAGACTTTCTTCATTTTATATAGTTATAGATTATGTAGTTCAATGCTACTTGTAGTAGTAGGAGTAGTAAATTTGGAGACCCCTAGGTAAATTTGGAGACCCCCAGATCGCCTTTTCAAATGTTGGGGAATTGGGGATCTCCGCATCCACTAGCCCTTACTAGCAGTCATCAATATGGAGAAAATAATTAACACGTGAAATAATAATATGAAAGAACATAAACACCATGATTTGTTCACCCGGTTCACCATCCCTATGGCTACATATATCACTATAATAATATGTTGAATGTTACAATTTACACATACACTCACACAGATCTAGTATGGCTACTCTCCAATAACAATCTCACCACATATATTATCTCTCCCCCAAGAACACACAAATAACACAGTCATGACCGGGTTGTAGGATCGCCCCCCATGGCTCTCCTAGGCCCACGGCCCCCTCCTAGACACTATTTTGTGCTCTCTCTTGATATCCTAACTCTCTCCTCTTGGCACACGATATTTTGGACGAAATTATGCTTATATAGGTGTACAAGGAAGTCCTAAGTCTATTTGAAGAGATACAATCAAAATAGGAAACAAATCAGGAAATCAGATCTGGCCCGACATAAATGTGATGTTGCCCACTTTTAGGTGTGCGGCCGCCCACTATAACCAGTTTAAGGCCTATCCCATCTCTGATGGTTTGGGCGGTCGCCCAGCTCCTCCCTGTGCGGTCGCCCACTCCTCCGGTAATAATTTCCTTCTCCTTTTCGAACTCCTCTTCGACTCTTCCACCCCGTTCGACTTAGACTCCTTTTCCCCATTTGCTTCCCATTAGGTTTAAGACTCTAATCCCAACATCAAATACTTACTTACAGAGTAAGTTTTGTGTGAGACGGATCTTGATAGAGAGAGAAAATGGGTCCCGACCCGCCCATAGAAGGTATACCATTTACTCTCTCAATGAGCCCGTCTCACGTGTGAGACTGTCTCACACAACTCTTCGTCTTATTTATATATATAGGAGTAATATCATTAGCACTAAATATTGCTACCTTGTCATATAATAAAAGAATACACAGTTAACTAATTGTTACACTAATCTTTTTAACGTATACATTTTTACTTATTTAGACATTGCTCATAGCAGAGTACTCAGTATAATACATTAAAAATATTTTCTTATTAATTAGAAATACAATATTTATTTTGAAATAATAAAAAAATAGAGCACAATATTTATTATGTGACAAAGTAAGTATTTAGCTTCATTAACGGGTAATGAGAAGTGAAAGCTATGCTTAATCCTTAAGCGTGTTGAATATTATTATAACTAGTAAAATAAACCACAGTGATTTGTTTTGATGAAATTTACAATTAATTCAACAAAGGCATGCAGCAGCAAAGCCAAATGTTATCCAACCTTAAATCAAGAGCGTTGACATCTGTATTAATTTGATTCAATAGGGAAGAAACTTTCCACCAGTGTTTGCTTTTTTTTTTTTCCAACCATTTACATTTATTTTTAGAGCTAAAAACACTTGATTAGTATTACATGTAAAAGTATTACATTATCTATAGAAATATGTTATAATTTCTTTTATTAAAGTGTTACATTTACTTATACAAACAATTACATTCATGTATATGAGTTGTTACGTTTACTTATGAACAATGTTACTTTATATGTATACAGTCATTACATTAAGTTATGGTAACTATTACTTTTGGTAAACGACGGAAAAGCCGGAAAAAAATATATAAAAAAAAAATGGGGGGTGGGGGGGTGGGGTGCAATGGGTCAGGTTATGCCCCATAGGTCATGGATCCGGTTCAATGAGTCGGCTTGGGTGGGCCAAAAAACCCGTCCCGTCTCATAGAAGAGACGGATATAGGTGTTCTCATGGGAGACTAGCTCTAATAAGAATCATTTTTATTACTCTTTCCATCTCAAAATGATTTTCCCATTTTACTATTCAAACTTTTTCTTGCTAGAAGACCGATTCATCTCATCAATTTCCAAGATTGGACTTATCCAAGAATCGTCCATCTTGCAGGGGCATATTAAGGAATATTATATATTCCTAGCATAGTATTGTAAATATCAAGTTACCAAACATAAATATTGTATCTTGTAAACCAAGCTAGATTATTTTAGAACATTAATTTCCATTTTGTATTAGTTTTCTTAATTAGATTAGGACTCTAGAATACTCTTTGCAACCCTATAAATATGTATCACTAGCATCAATAATATTTGAGTCTCTCATATCAATTATCTCTCTTCTCCATGTATGGTTGGCTCCGACTATCTCTTTCTCTAATCCTTGACACCTTGATATATAAAAAGTTTCACAAAAACCCTCCCATATTTTATAAAGATTAAAAATGTAAAAATCATGACAGTGATTATTCAATTTGCATTTGCATTTACATTTACTCTATATATATGAACGGACATATAATTTTAACTTTTAAAATTTCCTAAGAATATTAATTATCTTTGATTACAAATCTTAATTATACTGTTTTAAATCTACCTAATCATAATTAATAGAAGCAATAATGAATAAGGTCTAATGGAGTATTCAAAGTGCTTCTGTAACTCCATTAAAAAATATTGCATGTAACTCCATTATCATTAAGACTATTATTCATATACATGCATTAACTTAAGGACTGTTAGCATACTTTGCCTTTCACCCTTCATCTATTGTTTGAAATAGAGTAGTAGTAGATATAAATGCATTAAAGGATAGATTCGTCATTAATTTTATTTATTTTTTGAGTTTAATTATTATTGGGTTTCGAGTTAAGAACAACATTAATTTTATTTTATGTTGAGTTTAATTGTTATGGAGTAGGATGTAAACCAACACACGATTTTTTTTTTTTTTTTTTTTTTTGTAAAAGTATAAAATTAATTAGTGGACATACAAACTATAATTCGGTCTATATAAGATTTTATAAACATTTAAAATAAAATTACAATCAATTATTAAATTTATTAGTAGGAACAAACAATCATATAAAATCCAACTAAATGTTTCCCTCTTTCTTCACTTATTTTTTCTACAATTTGCCTCTTGATGTTATCTTGGCATATTGCTATTGTTTTTATGATTAAGTCTTGTAACAACTTTGATGTAAACCAAAAAGATATTAAAATTATAAATTTATTACAAAGGTAAAAATAAAAGCAAATTAAAATAAAAATATTTTAGCGAACAAAAAATGACTATCGAATCAAAAACACAAAAGCGATACTGAAGGATAATATTTTTTTCTCCATATTTTAAACAAAGCTTTTAAAAAAAAAATACTCACCATGATCAAGAGAATAGCATGAAAAAGACAATCTGAAAAAAAATCACTAACCAAAACGAAAAAACTAAATTTGAATTAAAAAAAAAAAATCATTTTTTGTATGAAACTAAAACCAAACTAAATTCATAATCATTACCAAAAACAAAAATCTAGAACATTGTTTATACATAAAATCAAGAGATGGGAAATTTTTTAAAAAGAAAATAAAATAAAATATGTGGATCAATAATAAATAAAAGGGTAAAACTAATAAAAAAATATTAATGATAACCAAGAATAAAATTAACAAAAAAGAAGAAAATAGTGCAACTTTCTTATAAATAAAAGTTAAGAGTGAAAATTAAATTGATGGTGAAATTGTCATATAAGCAATAGTTGAGCAGAAATGGGAAAAAGAAAGAAAGAAAAAAAGAAGAATAAAATAAATCCTAAATAAAAACATTTTATTAATTACAAATACATCAAAACCTAGGGAAGGAAACATATATAGCTCAAATATAGTCCCACAAAATAGACCAAAGCAACAAAAGAGTGAAAATCACAAACAAAAATCAATGTCAAAGAAACAACATTACAAAGCAAACAAATTTGAAAAATAAAATTAAAAATTTAGTTTTAAACTAATAAAAAACACAATCAAGATAGAGAAGAAAAACAAATAAAATCTAAGTACATAAAAAGATTTATTATATTTCAAAAAAAAAAGTAAAAGCAAATCAAAGTATATATATATATATATATATATATATATATATATATATATATATATACATACATATATATATATATATGTTTGTATATATATATATATATATATATATACAAAAATCAAGACTAAATCAAATGAAAAAAATAAAAAAAATATATTCACAAACATAATGAAAATAAACAAAAGCAAAAAAATAAAAAAAATATAAAATGTAATAAAAAATATTAAAACAAAAAATGAATGTCAAACTAAATACATATGAAATGAAAATTTAATTAGAAGTACAAAGTTTTCAAATTTGAATGAAAAGAACAAAATATGAAAAGAATCATTCACAAATTATCATAGAGAAAAACAAAAAATAACTAAATAAATACGAAATTTAATACAAAAAGTCAAAAATAATAATAATATCAATAATAAAAACCAAAGTAACAAATAAAATCAAATAAACATGCAAATGTATTAAGGAAATTCAAAACTAAAATTCAATTGAACATAACAACAAAATTCATAAGAAATGAAAATTGTAAATAGAAATATAAAATATGAAGGAAAAAAACATTCACAAATATTAAAAATAGACAAAAGCAGCAAATAAAATTAAAAAATTGTAGTAAAATATACAATAATAAAACTAAAACTAAAATAATATATAAATTATAAACATAGGTAAAGCAAAAAGAAAAAAAAAGTAAACAACGATTAAAAAAACATTGAGAAGAAAATGATTATAAAAATATAAATTAAAAGAAAATCTATTTTAAATCAACAAATAAATTTCAAAAGGAAAAAATCTAAATATAAATACAAAATACAAATTATAATCAAAAATAAAAGAAAAAGAAAGTAATAGAAAAATAATGTTGGGACGGAAGAATTTTTCACAATTCTTCATATTCATATTGTTCAATTATGAAATGAACCAAAACAAAATACATAAAAAATACGCAATATTAGAAAGGAAAAAACACATGAAGGAAGTGAGTATAGGTTTGTTGGCAATTACATGAATTGATGCACAAATGTCCTAAAATGAATTTTCAATAAAATTTTAAATTTATTTTTGATTAAAAATAAATTAAAAAACTTTTTGAACATTTATTTTGAGATAGAGGTAATATGTGAAAGGATTGAAATACAATTACCGAAACTTAAATGTTGAATGAAAGGCTTTAACCACAAATCCGACACGGTTTTCATTGTATTTCCATAGTTTTTCTTCTTTGAGCTGAGTTATTGAAAGCAAACCAATTTGTGAATGAACAATTGATTCATGTCAAATCTGTCGGAAAAATGAAAGGGACCACGTTGGAGGAAAAAAACTTAGAAACATTGTTTTGTTGATTAATGATACACAAAATTTTATTAAATCGGGTGATGCTTCAAATTTCGAGTCTCTTGTGCTTCCACTTCTCCAACTACTCCTAGTAAAGACTATATGTGATTAGTTTCTAATCAATTATAATAAAATATAGAGATTGTATATCTACTAATTTATGATATAAATAGTTAATTCTATTAATCATATTAGACATTAGTTACTTCATATTCCAATGATCACTCTTTGATTCATATTCTTATAATGGATGTTTCAATTCAATTCATAAGAAGCCTAAAAGTTGGATGATAATGTATCAATTTATGGTCCTTTTTAAATGCAAGGCCTACCAAGTCTACACTTCTAGTCTATATATATCTAAACTTCTTATCTAGTATATTTAGTTAATAAACTTTGTATAGTACTTTTAGAATAATACTTTCACCTAGTATCATACCTAATATTATTGTCTAATATACGCAATTAAACTTCTTATCTAGTATATTTAGTTAATAAACTTTGTATAGTACTTTTAGAACAATACTTTCACCTAGTATCATACCTAATATTATTGTCTAATATACTCAACTAAGAGCCGGAATATGAAAAGCCTTGGCACATCAATAGCTAGGATGGTGTGGCTTCCTAAAATGCAAGATAATCCCAATTCTTGATGAGGTGTCACACCCATGTTTATTTTGGCCAACTTTAATATACTATAGTATAGATTTCCAACAATCATGCTTCAAATCTTGCACAAAAAGCATATTTTTAGAATATTATTTATTATTGCATTTCATTTAATATGTTTTCTATTAACTAATAATTATTATTACATTGTATTAAATTAACCGATAAGTCATGTAATTATATAATTATATTGGACTAAAAAATAAAATATATTATCTAAAATGAAAGTATTTAAAATGAAATTAAATAGATAATTAGAATTAGAATTAGAATTAGAATACAATACTTCAAATTAAATGCAATTGAAAGGAAAAAAAATTACATGATAATAGATAAATATTTAATTAGTCGAAAATATATTTGGAAACTTCTACCAAGACAAATAGTTTGATTCGTTTTATCGAGACAAACGTGTTTTCTTGGTTTTTTTTCGACTTCAAAATCTCAATATACTCCCTCCGTCCCATTTCAAATTGCAAAACTTGCCAAAAAGGGTGTCCCAACTAAAATTGCAAAATCCAAAAATGGCAAGTTTTAACCCACTTGCACACTTACATCCATTAACCCACTAACTATTTTCTACCCCACTTTCTCTCTCCCACTCAACTATCAACACTCACACACATCACCTTTTTCACTTTTTCCCTTAGTCCCCGTGTTAACATAGTATTTGCAATTTGAAATGGGACGGAGGGAGTATTACATTTTATAATTATTGGTGGTTTTTTTAAGTGTGCCACGTGTCATGCGCTAGAAGGAGAGAAAGGCTGGGCGGACGCGAGCTAAGTTGAGCGGGCGGGTATAATCCATAGAAAATCCGTCTCACGGCGTGAGTTTTTGTCATGGGAGTTTTCGCCTAGGATACAAGTAGGGATGGCAACGGGGCGGATAAGGGGCGGGTTTGACAAAAACCGTATCCGCCCCTCAAGGAACTCCCTTTATACCGAACCCGCCCCGCCCCGCCAACTAATAAACCCGTATCCACCCCGTATGGTTCATAATCACAATTTTGTTGGGGCTTTAGCCCCGCCTTTAAAGAGTCCAACAGCCCAACAATATACAATTACAACACAATTACAACATTGTATCAAATTTAAGCCCAATCTAATAATTTAAACCATCCCATTCACACCCAAAGTATACAATTACAACACAATTATAGTAATTTACTGCTTATATTAGTATATGGGGCGGGGCCCCGTGGGTTGGGGTGTGCAACCGAACCCGACCCGCAACCCGCTGGGTTTTGAAAAAAGACTACCAAACCCGCCCCGCTGCGGTGCGGACTGTTCCGGATACGGAGCGGGTTCGGACATATTGCTATACCAGTTGACCTTGTGTCCACCTAAGCACGTTCCATTTCAAAATGGCATGAATGAAGATGCTCTAAGCCAATCAAAAAGAACGGAAACTAGTCGGCATAAAGTTTGACCGGTAGCCCTGGCTTTAGTTGGTGACTTTTGCATTGTACGAAACTTTAACCTTAGCACTTTTTTTCTATTTTTTTTAATTATATATATATATATATATATACACACATTTATAACTTCAATCCTGCTAAAAAAATAAAAAAATAATACATTCAATCTTAGCTGTTACAAATATTAAACGGAGCTGGACGGACCGAATCTTGCGCCTAAATACTCTCTCTTTGACATGTTATCTAAAAGACCTCAACGTTGAATTTTATTTCTACAACTTTCTTATATTTTCTGTTGAAAATCCAAAATTATTTTATTACATGTAGTATACAATATAATATTATACACCTTCCGTCCTATATTTAATCTTTGCAATGACTTGATAAATTTATAAAGAACTGTGATTTACTTATTTATATATTGCTTTATACCATGTTAAAATTGCATAAATGTAATTTCTTTATTTATAAGCACTAAATTCGTTTGTGACTCAAAACAATGTGACATTTATTATGCAATATTGAACATAATAAATATGACAAAAACTTGTGTGAGACGGTTTCACATATGAGACGGATCTCACTGAGAGAGAGTAAATAGTTTGCCCCCTATGGGCGGGGCAAGCCCATTATCTCTCTCGTCGAGATCCCTATCATGTGTGAGACCGTATCACACAAGACTTCCTCAATAAATATACTATACTTCTATTATTTTTGCTTGTGCAACTAGGCATTGACAATTTGACATTATGCATGTTTGATTGGTAGAAGCCTTTCAATTAGACATTTATTTAAACTAAGTCAAAATGTGCTGCTTGCTTGTCTTCTCCTCCCTTAATTATAAAGACCACCAAAAGCCATTCATTAACAAAAGACTTTATACAGAGAGAATTTTAAAGAGGAGAGAAAGAGAGTTATGGAGGAAACAGGGTTTAGAGGGACAATTAACAAGCTTGATTGTCCAGTCAAGAGAGAAAAGAGATCAAGAGATAATTCTAGTACTAATGATGATCAAGACGATTCTAAACAAGGGATTTTTTCTCTTAAGGTGATTGATTTTATTTATTATTTACCCTTAATTATCATTTTTATTCCATTAATTATCTTTTAATTTGGGTTCTACATGCAATTAATCTGGTTTTCTGCATTTAGGATTTTGATTATTTGAATGTTGTTCATGCAACTTTTTCTTTATAGGGGAGATGTAGATGTACAGATTAATACTCAGCTCAACCTTTTTTTTTTTTATGAATTCTTATTAAAAAAAATTATGTTAATTTAGTTATACATGCATTTGAACAAGAAACTCTCTATAATTAGATCTTGTGTTGTTTTCACATTATTCTTCTTAATTAAATTCTCAGAATGCTATGGATTTTCTGCCCATGCCCATGGTTATGAATTAATTCTGTGGAGAAACAATATTTGGTTCTTGCTTTCATCCTTTACAAACTAAAAAATCCCGTGCGAATACATATTGATTGTCAATTTGATTGAAGTTTGACCAAAATATTACTATATATTTTTTTTCTCTATTGTAATTCTAAATAAATGTTGTAATTGATGCAGCATAAATACTATCACTAATATCTTCAGACTTTCACTACGTAACTAAACATCATAATTCTCATTTAAGTTTTAATAAATTAATAATCATCAACAAAATTAAATGAGACTATGATTTTAGAGTGAATACTCCCTCTGTCCCAGAAAGATAGTTCACTTTGGATTTTTGACGGTCAACACATGTGAACTTTGACCAAAGATTATTATCAATCTAATCATCCCAATGAAATTTTTAAATTTGTCATTGATAAATCACTTGATGATTAATCAATAACAAGTTTTAGAATTTCACAAGGATTGTTAGATTGACATTTATATTTAGTCAAAATTCACTTGTATTGACCATTAAAAATCAAAAGTAGTGGACCATCTTTCTAGGACAAAAATCAAAAGTAGTAGACCATCTTTCTGGGACGGAGGGAGTATTATAGTACTTGCTTTCAGATATTTGCTCCATCCTCCAATTTTTTCTTGTTGTCATTTACTTAAAATATCAAAACCTACAGATATTTAATGACATGAAAGTTGACTACTCGTGGAAATTTGAATAATTGGTTCTTGTTCGATCAGAAAACACATTCCTAGAAAGATAAACATGATCAAAAAATAAAAATAAAAATTCCTTTTGTAGTCCAAAACGATACAAATTTATATATCAATCACTGGACCCTTCATGGCAAAAGATCTGCTAATATTCCAATTTCCTCGGTTTTATATTTGACACAAAAGAAAATGACTGCTTGACTATATTTGATTCAGACAAATTTAATTGATGGCTGCATTAAGTCTCCAAAATAAGGTTGTTAGAAAATGTTTTTTTAAAAAAAAATTATTTGGCTGCTTGACCATTTTCACTAAATTTAATGACAAAAATTCACATGAGACGGATCTCGTTGGAGAGAGTAAATGGTTTGCCCCCTATTTTCTCTCTCGTCGAGATCCGTCTCATGTGTGAGACTGTCTCACACAAGACTTTCTTAAATTTAATTTGGAAATATTCATGAACGCGTGGTGTTTATTGTAGGGTAATTAGCATATGTTTTTTTTTTTTAATTATTTGAACCATATTAATTTGGAAATAATTCATTGTACGTAGGATAATAAGCTAGAATTAGCCAAAGCTGAAATGGGAGAAGTGAAGGAAGAAAATCAAAGGCTTAAGAAGCACTTGAGTCAGATAATAGAGGAGTACAAGAACCTCCATAAGAAATTCCGCGATGCAGCTGATCATAATCAGCAAGAAATAGAATTACAAGGCAATGAATCCGCTACTACAGTCACAACTACTACACATCATCAAGAACACGACCACCTTGTTTCGCTTCGTCTGGGGAGAAATGCACCCGCCTCGACTAGCTATCAAAAAAATGAAAATGAAAATCTTCGTAATAAAAGTAACCCTAATTACGAAGATGAAGACGATAAAGAAGGGTTGGCACTTGGACTAGACTGTAAATTCGAATCTCCAACCATTGTTTCAAGTGCTGATAATAGTGTTGAAGAAATGATGAAGGAAGAGAAATGGCCACCTGGGAAAGCTCTGAAGAAAGATGATCATGAAGCTCCACAACAGAATCCAGCTGCTAAGAAAACTAGGGTTTCTGTTAGAGCCAGATGTGATACCCCAACTGTAAGCATATACTCTCTCCGTCCCAAAATGATCTTCTCATTTGGTATTTTTCATTGTCCCAAAATATTCTTCACATTTCTACAACCTAGGCTTAGAAGGGCTCAAACAAAACATGACTAGTAAATCAAGTGTTCATATCTTTAAAAAGTTTGAATAGTCAAATGTAAAGATCATTTTGGGAAGGAGTGAGTATATTGAAAGTTATTCTTATGTATGCTTATAAAACAACCATAGAAAAAACAGTAAACTATTTTCTAACCCTAATAGATATATACAGATGAATGATGGATGTCAATGGAGGAAATATGGACAGAAGATTTCAAAAGGAAACCCTTGCCCTCGAGCATATTATCGTTGCACCGTTTCAACAACTTGCCCCGTACGAAAACAGGTATATCTGACTAACTAGCTATATCCGACCAGTATTTTGATTTACTCAGTTAATCTGACCAGGTGTTGATTCTATGACTGAAAAAGGGTCAACTTCAGGGTTTACATTAAGGTTTGGACAAGTGCCAGTGTTTATAATTAAAAACAAAAAATGTGAAGTAGATTGACACTAATACTTGTTCAAATCTCAGTGGGAACTGAATTTAATTAGCCCGACTGAATTGGTGATCAAGAAAGCTAATTATTGTACATTGTTCTTGTTTACTAGGTACAAAGATGTGCTCAAGACATGTCGATTTTGATCACAACTTATGAAGGAACGCACAACCATCCACTTTCCATGTCCGCCACTGCAATGGCTTCCACTACTTCTGCAGCCGCTTCCATGCTAATATCCGGCTCGTCCACATCCGGATCATCAAACCCTAATAACCCTTCATCATCAACAACCACCCCAGCCGAGCTCCACGGCCTCAACTTTTATCTCTCGGATGGCTCTAAACCGAACCCATTCTACCCACAAAACCCTAATTCCCCCTCATGCCCTACAATCACACTTGATCTCACTTCCAACACCATTTCTTCATCTCCATTGATCAATAGATCAACTTCCTCAAATTTGATCCTACCAAGATATTCGACAACCAATCTCAACTTCGGCTCGTGGAACAATATGAATGGTGCACTTACATATGCCCCTAATAGCCAATCTTATATCAATAATTACCAATCACTCAACTTTGGAAGACACCCTCCTCATCAAGAAAATATCTATCAACCCTACATGCAAAACAACAACATGCAACAATCTTTACAAGCAAACACAATTGAAGCAGCAACAAATGCAATCACATCCGACCCAAATTTCCAATCAGCTTTACAAGCGGTCCTCTCATCTATCATTAACTCTAGCGCTACTACTGGGCCTAGCGGCAGTGGCAATGGTGGTGGCGACAGTGGTAGTGGTCAGAATTCAAAACTAACTGAGGCGCTATTTCCGGTTCTATCTAGTTTTGTCCCTTCAACTTCTAATGCAAACAATTTATTGAAGAAATCAAGTAGTCCAACAGAAAACCTGATGTTTCCTCCACCACCATATTCATCGTCGTCATTTTCAGCTTCCAAGAGCAAATCAACTTCATCAGATGACAGTAGAGACCATGTCAATTAATTCACTAATCATATTTGTGCATTTTTGTTATCCGATCCGTGTAAATTAGATTAGTACACATTGGATGCCGCTCTGTGCACGTTGGCTACGTACATTGCCATTTTGTTTTCATATTATTTTGTATAATTCGGTTAGGTGATTTACTCACATGATTAATTGTATAAATTATATACGCCCTTCATTCATGATGATAAGCGTTAATCCTTCCGTCCCTAAATGAATGTCTTATTTCAAGATTTGTTTTGTTCCAAAATGACTTTTTTTGTTTTTGAAAAAAACTTTGTCCTTATATTTTTCTAATCTTATTTTCTTATCAGTCTCTTTATACTTGTAAAAGTAAATGTTTAGAAAGTGAGTAACAAGAATATTAACGATTTTTTGCTATTAAATTGTATAAAAAATTTAAATATTCATAATGTCTCTTAAAAAAAATTAGATATTCACTTAGAGAAAGAAAAGATCATTTATTTTCTGTCCGTCATGCAATGCATCGGATTTTAGTTTATTGCTGTGGACGGAGTATTTGGCAAGCAATGATGTATGGTAAAGAAAATTGGGCATGTAGATGGTGACTTGAGAGCTAGGAAAGGTTGAATAGCCGTTATTCTATCTACTACCTCCGTCTCAGTTCAATGTGCACTGTTTGATTTTTTTGATCAACTCAATTGAATTTCGATCATAATTTAAAGAAAATTTAGATATCTCTATGCAATTATAACAAATGCTATTGATAATATTCCTACTGATGAAATTATAACAAATTTTTAAAATTGCACCGGAATATCTAAATTTTCATAAAATTTTAGTCAAAATTTGATTGAATTGATCATATAAATAGTAATTGATATTGAGGTAAAACACAAATATTTATTATTCTACTGTTATTTATTGAGTTTGTATTTGTATGTCATGTGGGTAATTGTAAATAATATTGACCAAAATCAGTGAAACTAATTGAATAGTTTGCATCATTATTTTTAATTTTATTAATTTTCAAGTCTTTGATAAAGATGTCTTAATTTGTCATATTATAAAGGAAGGACAAAAAGAAACTAAAGTCTTAAGACTACAATCTCAATCTTCTTTCATGCGTATATGATCATACACCCGTGGGAAAAATGACAATAAACAAATGTGACTAATAATATTATAGGGTAAAATGAAAAAAGTTTCATGTCGTATTTTTATGTGCCAATAAGCCTTTTATAAACAGAGCTTTAGTTCAAACGGCGTCTTAAAATTTTCTATAAAAAATAAAGATTCAATCCTCATTCCTCATCATATAACTTTCAAATATCATTCTTAAAATAGATAAAATCATTCATTAAAAGAAGTTAACTGTTTAATCCTCGCATAGTTAACAAATGGTTGGAATCAAAAAAGTTAAGAGCTTACTATATTAGCAAAACTAGGAGAGGCTTTTTTGACTTTTGGACATGATATGCTTCATGCTTTCCATGTCAACACTTTTTCCTTTTTAGTGTGTTTCATAATAATATCACATCTTTAAATAAAACATAAATTATATACTCCTATTCCTTATACACCCCTCAAAACAATTCAAATCTTATTTCATTTATTGCCTCATGTCCAATGTGGAGGAATGTTTATTCCCTTAAGGCCCCTGTTTATTTCATGAAATAATGCAAACTCCAAATTACCCCTATCACTCTACCTTAAACTTAACACACGCTTTTGTCTCCTTTTACATTTTCCATTCTCTCTCTACAAACTTCTTCCTCTCTTCTATAACCCTCCCCTCCCTAAACACGTCGTATCTTAGCCTCTAGTAATTTTATATCTTTCTTTTTGACGATCTAACCCCTCTCTTATTCCTAAGTAAAGTCTCCTTTGCCTTTCCTCTCACAAGCAATCCTCCCCTACGCCTTCCCACACATTGGGCTAGGGCTAAGGAAGCAGCACTTCGCCCATTTGTCTTTTCCGACCAACACCAACTCTGACCCCTTTCCTCTAGCACACCCCCATCATAAAAGGCGTCAATCCATCTTAATTCCCACGGATCACTTTGTTTTGGGATTATTTTTTTTGGATATTACAGAAATGTTTATAAAGAAATGTCATTATTTCGTCATATTCATTATTCTATCACCGCACTCATTATGGACAAGATTTTGTCACAAAACTCTCATTATGGCCACTATTCCGTCACAAACACTTATTTAGGTCATGATAGGGTTACAAACGCTCATTATAGCCACTATTTTGTCTGAAAACACTCATTATGGTGATGATTATGTGAGAGACACTCATTATGGTCATGATCCCGTCACGAACAAAGTGAAGGAGAAATGGACTAAATTTTTAACGAATTCTGGTAAAAATGTAACTTTTCTTTCAAACTAAGAAAAACTATCACATTTTAATAGATTCTGTAAATAGTTGATAGAACCTGTTAAAAATATAACACATTCAGAGTTTCTATGAAAGTCTGAAAATAGAGAAGGGGAAATGGACCCAAAAAAGGTCCAAATCAGAACAAGAACCATAACCATAAATGATGATTTAATATTAAAACACGAACTGACGATTTGAAGATGAAACCAAAACTCGGACCTGTTGTCCGTGTCTACTTAGAGAGCGTAGGTATCCTAATCCAAGTAAGAGCGGTGGGGTTGGGTTGGACGATTGACGATAGAGAAAGCCACCTCAGTCCCTCCTAAAAGTTAAAAAGATGCCTTTTCCTTTTCGTCGAAATGCATTTTGATATATTAAGTTGCTAGGGTTATGAAAATAGAGATGGATATGTGAGTGTAAACAGAGGGTGGGAGATGTGAGTGCAAACTGAAAACAGAGGGAATGATTATGGGAGGGAAAGACAATATTCAAACACCATCGTGTGGCGTTATCTCCGTCGAGTGGCTTCCATGTGCTATGGTAGAGAGGAGTTTTTTAAACACCCCATTTAATTTCTAAAAATGCCTTTAAACCCCTTAAATTACATGTGAGTGACATATGTGAACTTTATTCATAGTTCAAGACCCTAATTGAGATTCTGATGAAAGTTTTGGCCCTAAAATGCATATTGGCCTCCTTTTCACACCTCTCTCTCTCTCTCTCCTTTTCCCTTGTCTATATTCCTTCTCCCCCATTATTGGCTCCACGAGCTCCACACGAACAAGGACGATTCGCTTCTCTTCTCTTCCCTTCTCTTCGCTTAAACACCAAACCCTTGACAGCTCCTTTGCGTCTTCTAACAGGTCAAATTTCTATCAATTTGAATTGATCTATTTCGAAATTACTTTTCGGTTTCAATTATTATTTTATCACCTTTAAATGTAGATCTTAAGGTTTTGAGGGTTATGGAAACCGTAATTATTTGCATTTGTTAATTCACAAACCTCTTACGCTTTCATGTGAATTTGAAGAAAATCGTATGTAGATATAGATACTGCGTTGAAATGAAATTGAAGAAGGTCTGTCTGTCTGCCTGGAAATTTCACACTCCTAATTTAGCTGTACGACATCATCTTGGAGATCACTGTTGCTAATAATGGACAAGGATTCTAGTTTTAGTAACAGGAATTTGGCTTTTATGCTGAAATTGTCTTATACTCCCTCCTTCTCAAAATGATCTTCGCGTTTGCCATGTCTCATTGTCCCAAAAAGTTCTTCTAATTTCTACAATTTGGCTTTAAAAGTGCATAAACAAAGCATTGCTAGAGAAGCAAAAGTTCATATCCTTAAAAAGTTTGAATAGTCAAACGCGAAGATCATTTTGAGACGGAGGGAGTATTGAGCAAATATTTAAGTTTTGTGCTAATGTAATCTTATTTTAGAAAGAAAAAAAAAAGCTTGAGGTGTTTGAAAACCATGGGCATGAATAGTTGCAGCGGTCAGATTGTCCATTATTCGGGATGATGTTAGTGGAATTACTGTTACAGGGGTTGGTTATTATTGTTAAGTAGGAGTAATTAGATTGTTGCTGAATTGGGTTGTTCTTTGTAGTATATATAGGTGGTTGCAATGTCAACTCCTGCTAGGAAAAGACTGATGAGAGATTTCAAGCGGTTGCAACAAGATCCTCCAGCTGGCATCAGTGGTGCACCGCAAGACAATAATATAATGCTTTGGAATGCTGTTATATTTGGGTAAGTTCAGCAATGCAATGTAAGAGCTTATATTTGTTGTTTGATTATCATGTATCTTTATGAATAATTTTGTTAAGTCATGTCTGGTTTGTTTTGATGTTTCTTGCAGTCCTGATGACACTCCATGGGATGGAGGTGAGTCGACTTTTGATTAATAAGCGTTCATTTAGGATATCGTAGCTAATCAGCTTGTTTGCTGTCTCGTTTAGGTTATTTGACTGTGAGCAATTTCATTGGACCAAAATCTATCGATAGGAATATCTTTTTTGTTTTGTTTTCGTTAGGCCCCCTCCTGTATCCTGTGGAAACAACTCAAGTCCTTGGCTTGTTTCTGCTGTTGAGGCCATTGATAATATCAAGTGCAATACTTCCATAATGGTTTCTTTGTGTGGTGCCTTTGTCTCATCACAATCAGTGCTGAAAGTATTTTTTTTATTATACTACTCCCTCTGTCCTAGAATGATGTTCCCTCTTTTTCTTTTTGTTACTACGAATGAACTTTGAGCAATAGTTTAAGGTTAATTTAATTATCTTTATGAAAATCTAAAACTTGTTACTGATACATCATCATAAATACTATCAATAAGTTTTAGATTTTCATTAGGATAATTTAATTAACCTAAAATTATTGCTCAAAGTATGTTCGTAGTAACAACAAAAAAAGAGGGAACATCATTCCAAGAGAGAGGAAGTATTTTTTTAGTTACGCGGTAGCTTTTTTTGGTCTCGCTTTTGGTGGCCATCCAGCAGAATTATGTATTCTTACAATTTACATCTGGATTTTCTTTTCTTTCTTACTTGATCGTAATCTTTTTGGGTCTCACTTTTGGTGCCCACCCAGCAGATTTCATATGTTCTCCATGTGAAAAGTCCAACCATAAGTTTTAGGTTGAAGTAGTATAATTCACCTAAAACTAAACAATGTATCTGGCAATCCTTTTATTCTACCTATAGAGTATTTACTTTACCTTTTGGATTTTTGGCAAAACATTATAAAACTTCCCTACCCAGATTAAATTTTGGATCAGAATTTTAGATTTTTTTTTTCTTTCGTAAACACGCATTTTTCAAAACTTGGTCGGTGTGTGTGTGGGTGGGTGGGTGTTGTGGGGGGGGGGGGGTACCCCTTCGCTTTCAACCCCCTTTATTTTGTTAACTGTTTTACATGCTTTGTTGCACATTTCTATTATTCATTTTATACATGTGAGATTTTGCATTAAATCAGAGAAAGGTAAAAAAAAATTAAAAAATCCTTTCTCTCTTTACATGTGTGTGTGTGGATGTCTCTCTCTCTCTCTCTATATATATATATATATATATATATAAATATTTATATATACATACACACACACACACACACACACACATACATACATACATACATACATACACACACACACTGATCTTTTCTTGTGATGTTGCAATTTGACCGATAATAAGTTTTTTTTTTTTTTTTTTTTTTTGAGTTTCTTAGGTACGTTCAAGTTGACACTTCAATTTGCGGAGGATTACCCAAACAAGCCACCAACAGTGCGGTTTGTTTCACGAATGTTTCATCCAAATAGTAAGTTCAACCTGGCACATTCATTTTCACCAATGATATTTGGTTCATCCTCACTGAGAATTAACTTTTATATGTGATCAGTTTATGCAGATGGAAGTATATGCCTAGATATTCTACAAAACCAATGGAGTCCAATATATGATGTTGCTGCTATTCTTACATCTATTCAGGTATTGTAGAAATGTTGAATATGATAAATGATTTGTCCGTTCTCCTGTTGTTATTCAAAAGCAGTGACTTACAATAGTTGTTCTATTTCTTGATAAATTTCTTCAAATAATCGTTATGTTTTCCAGCGGAAGCAATGTTAATGGCATTTCTAATCATGGACAAATCTTCTGATGAGAAAGTTAATTTTTATTAAGACCATTCTGTTTCCCAACGGCTTAACCATAGAGTTATAGACCTCACGTGTCTCAAGGAATGTTCCAAAAATGATCTCGAGTTGATGCCTGAAGATCTTATGATAACTCATTCCAGTATTGCATAGAACATTCCAATTTCCCTTGCATCATGACTATATATGTAAATGAAGTATAAAAATTTTCAGTAGTTGGTTATTGCTTCCTAGGATCTATAGACCTGGCATACTCACAGGACCACCAAGTTGTAGGTTCAAAAAGGAGCTGAGGAAATCCATAGATATATAAGTGTCCTTAATTGCGATTTTCGTTTACAATTTGTTGGGGAAAGTTTCAGTCTGGTACTCCTGTTTCTTTTCCTTTTTTTTTAAAAAAAAAACATACAAAATAAAGGGTAAATTGCATTTTAGGCCCTGAAGTATAGGGGGTCTTCCTAAGTTGGGTCCCAATGTTTCACTATTTACACGGTAGGGTCTAATGTTGTTATTCTGTTAGCATTTTAGGGTCTTTAACGAATTTCGTCAGCAAAACCCGTTAAATGACCCCATGCGACTCACGTGTCACTTAACGGAGGGTGTTTTTGAACAATAACTCTGTCATAGTTGTTTTAATGCAAATTGAATAAAAATGAATATTGAACTAGAAAATTTTCCATGTAAGGGGGTTAAATGAAATTTTCTAAATTAATTGGATAAAAATAAATTTATTAAAATTATTAAATTATCAATAAAATAATTATAAAACTGATTTTGAGAAAAAAGGCATTAATTTTTTCTCAAGTATAATTTTGTAATTTGACTATTTTAATTGAATGATTAACTCTGTCATAATTGAATGATCAACCTAACAACACCACCTCCTGGTCACCACCATTCTATACCACCACCACAACCACCTGACTTTACAACAAATCACAACCACCTAAAACCATGATTCAAAATCAAACCCAAAATATAAAATTCACATCTCCTGCAAAAAAATCAAAATCAAAATCCATAAAATTCACATCCCCACCATTCATGTATCACCACCACAACCGATTCAAGCCAAAATTCATATCTCCTGCACAAACACATGCACAACCCGTATACACACACGCACATACTGAGATCACCCGAGATAACAATGAAAGAACTGGATGACAAGGAGGGACACGGACCACGTCGGAAACTATTGAGAGGGAGAGAGAGAGAGAGAGAGAGAGCAGCGCATGGCGATTTTGAGGGTGAGGGAAGAGGGTAGCTGGTGGGTGGGGCACTTGGAGAAGAAGATGGAGGATTTCTGAGCAAGATTGGGGCCGTCGGCGGATAAGGGGGTTGGAACGTGGTCGTCGGCGGAGGAGGCGGTGGAACGGAAAGGGGAAGGGACGAAGGGTGTGGCTGGGAAGGGGTGCGGCTGGGTAGGTAATAAGCTAGGGTTTTTATTTACTGGGGGAAGGGATGAGGGGGGTAGTTTAATTAATATACACTTTAGCCCCTAAACTTACACATTGTCAAAGTTTTAATTAAATACCGTACACTTTAGCCCCTAAAACTTACACATCCTTAAAATATCCTATGTTTAATGTCACGTGAGTCGCACATGGTTATTTAACGGGTTTCGCTGACGAAATTCGTTAAAAACCCTAAAAGGCTAACAGAATAACAACATTGGACCCCACCGTGTAAATAGTGAAACATTGGGGCCCAACTTAGGAAGACCCCCTATACTTTAGGGCCTAAAATGCAATTTACCCAAACAACAACAACAACAACAACAACAACAAAGCCTTAGTCCCAAAAATAAAAAAAAATCCGTGATCTAAGACACTGGTTCAATGATTTCCCTATACTTTTGTCTGAAAGATCCAAGAACTTATGGAGCTACATTCTGAGACCAAGGATCTCTTTTGACAGCAAAACTTGCTTGGAACCCACAAGGATGGCACTCGAGAAAGTGTATCAAAGTCTTTCTAAATTCTCTTTTAAGAAACAAAATTTTTTAAGACTTTGAACAGTCATTAACCGTTTTCATTTTAGTACAAAAACCTTCTTGTTTGGTTAATTCAGTTGGCTATCACAAATCCTTTTGGCAACTCTTTAAACACGTTGTCTTAATAACCGAACCCTTCTAAATATTGAGAAAGAGAAGGCAATTGTTCCACATTGATTTGACAACTCTAAGCACTTATTGTGGAGACAGATAGACACACACACTTTGTTTAGTGATCATATTTTACTGTTTTATCTTTTAACCTGTATTTTTTGTGATTTACATTAACAGTCTTTGCTATGCGACCCAAATCCAAATTCTCCAGCAAATTCAGAAGCTGCTCGGATGTTCAGTGAAAACAAGCGGGAGTACAACCGCAGGGTAAGGGATATTGTGGAGCAGAGCTGGACCGCAGACTAGTCAAAATCATAGTTTGTCCAAGGAATTTAAATTCCTTTTTTTTAGAGTGTCATTCTCCCCACTCCTATGAACCATTCTGGATATCTTTCTACTTCTAACGGAACACGTTTGCTCCACAAAGGCTATTTTATTTGGTGTTGTTGTGATGATTGGTTGCTAAGCTCATGTATATGAGAATTGTATGTATTTATTTTATGGGAGGGGCTAATGCCACTACATATTTTACTTATCCACTACAAATTTTATAAAGAGACACAATTGCCCTTTCCTAATTTTGTAACATAACATAATCATCAATTGGTACTCAAGGGCAATAATAAAACACTATATAAATAAATAACACTATTGTAAATAACACCATATTAAATTTTATTTATCCATACAAAAAAAAAAAAAAAAAAAAAAAACTCAGATATTCGTTTTAAAAGCTTATTTCTTTCTCATTAATGAAAATGTATTTTCCTCTCATTGTTTAGTATTTTTCTCAACTTTCTTTTTCAAGAATAAAATAATATAGGACACTTTTGATTAAAAAAAATAAATGGCGTCATAAAGCATTACAAGCATGCTTTTGACAGCCATATACATGAATATGCATCCAACTGTTTTGCTTAAAAAGTACAAATGTGATTTATATTGTATTTTTAAAAAGACACAATTTTTAAAATTTAATTGGTTAATGGTTTTAGTTTTTCTAAGTTATCTTCATTTTCAATTTCCATTCCATACGTTTTTAGAATCAAACACAAGCAACACAAGCTGTTGTTTATTGGAAAAAAAATGGGATGTGTATATGAACAGCAAATTACATCCTTAAAAAAAGAGTGTGTTTTGGAGGAAACTAGTTCCTCCATAAGTTATAAAAAGTCTTGTTTTTAACTCTTAAACCCCAAACCTAAAACCCTAAACCCTAAATCCTAAACCTTAAACCCTATAAAAACTGGACTTTTTATAACTTATGGAGAAACTAGTTTCCCAAAAAAAATTCTCTAAAAAAACACTCAAAAAGTAGTTTAGAGAGCTGGGTCCTAATAAATATGTGAAAGGAATTTCGTAAAAATGTCTGAATGAAAATTGAAATTCAATTTAACAACTGTAAGATTATTATCACCTCTAATTCAAAATTAATGTCAATTATCCAAAATAAAAAGGAGCATTAATTTTAAGACCGAAGAACTATTATTTTTTGTTTGAAGATATTGACTAAAAATAATGAATGTGAAATTAATTGACCGAAATGAGAAAATCAAAAAAGTAAAATTAATTAAAATTATACTACAGAAATATTCAATGAAGTATTATGCTTAAAAAGTGGGATTCAATAGTAATATATCAAATAAGGTTAGTAGGGGCAATTGAGTCAACACACTCATTTATTCTCTTAAAATTTTACAACCGTAGTGGATAAGCATAATTTGTAGTGGCATTAGCACCACCCTATTTTATTTGCCTTAGAGTATTAGTTTATTTATTCAGAAATGCATGTTTTCATTAATATGGGCATGTGTATGTGTAAATATAAAGAATGGATCTATTCTCTCTCTTTTTTTTTTTTTTTTTTTTTTTAATTCGTTTTTCCAAGTGTTTCTAAAAAAATGATTTCTTTTTTTTTCATTAGACTAACTTTTTCATTAAATAGTTTAGGGAAATATGATGGACATTAGGGTTTGGCCAACACTAATTTTGCATAAACAAAAAGTATAACTGGGACTATCATTGGTGTAAGGGGTAGTATTTGTTTGAATGGCAACCATAATCCCTCTCTCAACCTCCATAAAACTAAACTCAGACTGTGGTGCAAATGAGAGGTAGGACTTTTACTCTGGGACAGAGAGAGTAGTAATTTATGCAAATGAGAGGTAGGTTTTTTACTCCGAGACAGAGAGAGTAGTAATTTATTAGGTGTAACAAAACTACTAGGAGTGAGTTCCGATTGGATCAAAGCGCGAGGAGAGTGTGGTGTGATGTATCATTATGCCTACTCTGCCTCTCGACCTCCATAAAACTAAACTCAGAGCTCCCCTCCAAAAGACCGAAATACCCTTCCATGTCTTCCCCAAATTGATCCCACTCCTCAATAATCTCTTCTCTTTCCCATTTTGGCTCAATACCTGAATCAACGACAGCGAAAAAACAATGATATGCCGTAGAAAACCTAGTGCAATCAACTAAATTATTCAGAGGATAGCGAGTACCTGAAGATGTACGATGAGAAGGTGAACGTAACGAGGGGGACTTGAGCAGTTAACACATAATCTGTGAATTAATATATTGGAGAAGGCACCCGAGTAAGCTGTCGTCGACCCAGATTGTCAATGTCGGTAGGCTGACTACTACTTTCTGCCATCTGATCAACCTGTTCTTCAGGCACTTGTTCAGTCAACTAGTCAGTCATCTGTCCAGGCACAGAATTAGTCACACCACTATCACCAATGTCTCCCATCTGATCATTTTGTTGTCCAGTCACTTGTTCGGTCAACTGTTCAGGCACATTAGTAGTCTCACCAATATTGTCTTCCTTAGAAGTGTCCATATCATTTGAGGGACAAAGAAATACTCCCTCCGTCCCATTAGTTACTTCACACTTACTGTTTACACAAGTTTTAAAGAATAATGTTTTAATAATACTAAAGTGTGAAGTATGTAATGGGACACCCAATAATAAGAGGTAACTAGGAGGTTAGTGGGGTTTTGAGTGGGGTAGGGTTAATATTTTAATAATATAAAGTTTTCATTGTAAGAAAGTTATAAAGTGTGAAGTATGTAATGGGACGCCCAATAACGAAAGTGTGAAGTAACTAATGGGACGGAGGGAGTATGTCGGAATCCTAGTAGATCTGGGTTGGATCAGTCTGCAAACTAGTAAAGGGAAATCCTTCTCGACAAAAAAACAAAATCTCGTGAAACAAGTACCTTGTGTTCATCAAGATCATATACCAACCAACCCTTCTTCCCGTACGGATACCCAATAAAACACATCTTCTATTGCGACTAGCAAACTTTATCATTGTCTCTCCTAGAGCGGTGCACATAACACAAAAACCCAAAGACTCTAAGATTTTGGTAAGAAGGTGGTTTCCCAATGATTTCATAAGGAGATTTCCCATTTAACAATTTCGAGGGAGTACGATTTATTAGATAGCCCGCAGCTAAAACACACTCCCCCCAAAACGACACACAACTTAGCTTGAAACATCAAAGCATGAGACGCACTCAAAAGGTGTCCTTGTTTACGTTCAACCCTACCATATTGTTGAGATGTACCAATGCAAGTGGTGTGGTGTTCAATACCATTTTCAGCAAAATACTTTGTTAGACACATATATTTCGTGCCATTATCAGTCTGAATCTTCTTAACACGTTTATTGAACTGTCTTTCTATCATTACGATTTTTTTTCAAGATTTGGGAAACATCATTTTTGGAACGGACAAGATAAACCTACAGAACATGAGAACAATCATCCACAATCGTCAAAAATAAGTAGCTCCACACAAAGCAGTCTTTCGATAATATCCCCAAACATTAAAATGAATTAAAAAAAATTGCAATAGAGTTATTCTCACTGGACAAAAATTTATCTATACTTTGTTTAGCCTCACAGCAAATCCCACACGCATCTTTATTAATACTACTACGACTAACAAAAGGTAATAAACTAACTACATTACTTGATGGATGTCCAAGCAGTTGATGCCACAACTGATATTCTCCAGATTCCTTGATACTGCAAACACGCATTCATGTTGATCTTCTCAGATAGTACATCCCCTTATTATCACATGCACCAATCAACATCTTCGAGGCCCAGTCCTACATTACACAAAGTTTATCAGAAAATTGTACTAAAGCATCGGAATCACTAAGTAATTGTGAAATGGACAATAGGTTGCAATTAAAACATGGATCATACAACACATTTTTTAAGACTAAATTTGGCCTGATGTCAACATCGCCTTCTTTAGTGGCCACAATATATTTCCCATAAGGTAGACCTAAACGGTTAGCCTTAACGACACGAGTACGTTTGAGCAGAGAGATATTGCGTGTACTGTGTCGATTAGCTCCGTTATCGACAATCCAGGGTTCATTATTTATCTTACCAGTCATACAATCATTTGCTCGACCAGTTGCGCAATCAAGTGACTGCACTTGTGTCTGGATATAGTTCTTGAACTAGTTCTATTTCTCCACTGTGAAGCCCAACAAATTATCCATCTGTGCATCTGTCATTCCAATCGCTCCTTCATCACCTTGTTGCACCGAATTGAGATTCAGTTTCACTTGATCCTCTCATGCCCTCGAAGATTGGCCTCCGCTTTTACCTTTCCCTTTCTTTATACCATTTTGGATAGCCCACTAGCCTGTAACATGAAGTCACATCGTGTCCTTTCTTCTGACAGTGAGAACAAACAACATCTCAAATCTCTTCTTCCCCTCGGAACCATATTTACCGACAGTTGTCGGAACAGTTCATCCCACAACTGGCTGAACAACAAAGCTGACAGGTGCAGGGTAACCATCACGTACACTGCCCCGTACTTGTTCTTCCTGTGTAACCATAGAGTATGCCTTATTAACATTAGGCAATGGTCCTGTGTTCAGGATGGAAGATTTTACAGTCTCAAACTTTGGAGCCAGGCCCATAACTAATTGATGCATGTGTTCATCTTCACGCCGCTTTGTTAACACGGCTCCAATATTACACTTGCAGCCTGAACAAGAACACAATGGTAATGTCTCAAAGTCGTTGAGATCATCAAAGTCATTGATATCATCAGAGTCGTTGAGATCATCAAACAGCTTCTTAATCCGGTCATAGTACACCACCACACTTTCATCTTTCCCTTGTTTACAATTCGCTTGTCTCGATCGTCCCATCAATGAAGCCATGATTCGTCACGGTCCCTTGAAAACACGAGCCTATTTGTAATTATCACCCCTAAGTTGAACATGGGCGATAATCTACCCGGGGTTGTCACTTGTTGACAGAAAATAGGGAGAACGCCTTTCACCAACGACGGATTTCTTCTCAACACTACTTTTTGTATTCGTCATGTTCTTTTCTTGGCTTGCTCTGGATACCAAGTTGGAATCGAAAATATGGAGGAGAATAAAAAATAATGCTAGGATTACAATTTTTTTTAAAAAAAAGTGGTTACAAAATGATTTGCCAGTTATAAATTAGATACACAATTAATGAATATTGGGTGCTACAAATACAACATCCAATAAAACATTGCAAAATCAGTTTGCAACACATTTTTGTAACTACATAATTACTCGAGAATACATGATTTTATTTCCTTGAGTTTTCGGTAGTTTACATCGCCAACATACCAGGGGCGGACCTAAGTAGGGTGATTCGGGGGGTCGCGGCCCCCGTTTGAAGGATTTTTTTTATTAGTGCAATTTTTTGTAAAAGTTAGGGGTGTTAGTGCAATTTAGTATACTTTGCCCCCTCAAATGTAAAGTAAAAGATACACTAACATTTTTTTGACTCCTTATATGATTTTGCCCCCCTTCAGACCATCTCCAACAGTTTAGTGCAAAAATTGAACTATTCTTTATAATAGTGCAATTTTTACACCAAATATTTCCAACAGTTTGCTTCAAATCTTATACTAAATAAGAATATAATAACAATATTCATTATTGTTTCACATATATAAATAATAGTAGGTTATATAATTTTATATTGTAAAATATTTTCATATATATCAAAAAGAAAAAGAAAAAATGGATATTTAAAAAGAAAAAGAAGAAGAAAAATGGGATAGCGCAGCACTATCCCTTGCACCAAATTTGAAGCAAGTGATAGAATTGCTCTATTAATAGAGCAATGTTTAGAGTGCCATTAGAGTAAAACAATACTCTATATTTGGAGTTTTAGAGTATCGTTGGAGATGGTCTGACAAAAAATTCTAGGTCCGCCACTGCAACATACTCCCCCCGTCTCACCTCTCTTGAGACTTATTTCAATTTTGGTCTGTCCCACTTCACTTGAGACTTCCAAAATAGTAATATTTTTATAATTTTATATTCAATCCACCACACTCACTCATTCTCTCTCTCCATTTTCCACTACACAATTCATTCAACCAACCTATATTAACCCAACTCACTCTATTCATTTTTTACCACACATTTTTCTTATTTTTATTTTTTTTTCCTTAGTTATTGTGCCCACCTCTTAAGTTTCAAGTGAGGTGGGCCGGAGGGAATATACAAGATGAGTCCTTGGTGTTCAAGGAAATAATTATGCTAATAATATATTTCTATCTATTGTACGATGCTTCAAATAAGGTAGGAGATGTTCACAAAATAACAATACAAGGAAATGATATTGACAGATCTCGTCAATAGAATAATACTAGGGGCACAAAAAGTTACAAAATTTTGCTCACAAAATTCTAAGTATAATAATTTTATTGGTGTTTTTAATTAAAGTATGACGGGTCCATTATCGATATAACTAATAATAATAGGTGTGAGTAAAATTTTGTTACCTTATTTTATTTTGTGCCGTAGCATTACTCTCGTCGAATATCCCAATAAATTAACCTTCTCCGCCTGTTTCTGGTGATTGATTGAGGAGGTGGTCTCCCATGAGAACAAGGGGATCCGTCTCATATATGAGACGGGTCGCCCCATGACCCATGGGCATGACCCGTCACGTGGCAGCCTCCCAAAGGTCAATTTTTTTTTTTTAATTTTTTTTTTTTTTGGTTTTTTTTTGAGTTTTTATATTATTTTTTCGGCTTTTCAGCCGTTGACCAAAAGTAATAGTTACCATAACTTAATGTAATGACTGAATACTTATAAAGTAATATTGTTCATAAGTAAACGTAACACCTGTTTTACAAAACAAAAGCTCATTTTACCCATTTTTTTCAAATGTAATACTCCCTCTGTCCCTAAATGAGTGTCCATTTTCAAGAAATCTTTGTCCCTAAATGAGTGTCTTTTTTGAACATAACTTTCTCCCTAAACGTTTTTTTTCGAATTTTTTTTCACCGGTTTCATTATATGTGCAAAACTAAAGGTTTGGAAAGGAGATTACAAGATTATATATGAATCGTTGTTACCAAATTGTTCAAAAAGTTGAGATTTTCAGTGTCCCTTAAAATGAAATTTGGACACTCATTTAGGGACAGAGGGAGTACTAACTATAATTACATGTAACCCAAACAATATCTAAATGTAATTATCATTTATACTGAAATGTAATAATGCTTTTGCAAAAATGTAAAATATTGTGTATTTTGATTTAATTTTTTGAAAGAAAGTAACATTTGAAAAGTAACAAACTCATATATATGAATGTAATTGTTTGTACAAGTAAATGTAACACTTTAATAAAAGAAATTATAACATATTTCTATAGATAATGTAACACTTTTACATGTAACACTAATCAAGTGTTTTTAGCTCTAAAAATGTAAATGGTTGAATTATTACTTTTTCTATATATATGTGTTACAATTATGTATAAACATTATTACATATAAGTAACACGTTCGTTATATTTTAGTTGTAATAAATATTACTTTTGGCAAACGAAGAAAACATAAAAATAAACACTGTTACTTTTCTATATATATGTATTACTTTTATGTATACAAACTGTTACTTTATATGTATACAGTCATTACATTATGTTATAGTAACTATTACTTTTGACAAACTGGAAAAAAATATAAAAAGCAAAAAAAGCAACAATTTTTTTTTTTTTTTGGGCCTATGAGAGGCTGCCACGTAGCAGGTTCGACCCCTGGGTCCTGGAGCCGGTTCGTGGGTCAGGCGGGTGGGTCAAAAACCGACCCGTCTCATGAATGGGACGGGTATAGCATGTCTCACGGAAGTTTTAGTCATGATTGACCTTTAGTTTTTCTATTAATTTTTTTTTTCTTTTTTCGTTTATCAAATTTATTAGTTAGGGCTTTTTTTTTTTCGTTTTGGTTTTTGTGAAGATTTTTAGAAGTTGATAATGGAGCCTCGTGTTGGTAATAAGTTCCGTCTCGGCCGGAAGATTGGTAGCGGCTCATTTGGAGAGATCTATCTTGGTTTGTTGATGTTTGACGATGCTGATTTGTGTGTGATTTACTCAATTTTTGTGATTGTTTCCTAATTTATATTGCTTATTATTGTTTGATAGGTACTAATATTCAGACCAATGAAGAAGTTGCTATCAAACTAGTGAGTAATTTTACTCCAATTTTCAACATATTATGATTTCTGATTGCTAGGCTAATGACAGCTCTTCTGTGATCTTTTTTTACTTACATCTTTGTGTTATGAGAGCCTTATGGTAGCTTTGCAAGTTCCTTTTCGACATGCAGCTTGATTTGTAACTTCCCAAATCGATAATTTAGACAGTTTGAAAATGATGAATTCCGAGTCTATCTAAAGAACTTCACCACCCAGTTAAAATTTATATATATTGACCATAAAAAGTCAAAATAAGACAAACGTTCCGGGACAGAGGGAGTATTTAATTGCATCTTTGTTTGCCTTTCACCCATCATATGGTGAAAGGGTGTGTTGACCTCTGTCTTTTTCTAATATATATGTTTTTCGTCTGTAAGCTTATTTTACTACGCTGATGCTATAGATTAATGAGATATGATTGTGTCTTTATAAGTCATCAGTTTAGTTTCCATTCTTGTGTCCGTTAACTAGTTGAACAATTTTGGATTAGTGTTCTTTGCGATTTCCTTTTCGTTACTGTTTTTAATCTGTGTAGTGTAATTAACCACCTCAGGAAAATCTAAAGACAAAGCATCCTCAGTTGCTTTACGAATCAAAGCTGTACAAGCTATTACAAGGAGGAAGTAAGGAGCTTCATATTTTTCTGCTTACTATTACTTTGACACAAAAAAAAAAATTCCTCCTGTTTATTTGTAGAATATTTGAATTAGTCTGCTAAACTTTTTAGTTTCACTTTGTAAGCTGGAATTCCCAATGTGAGATGGTTTGGGATTGACGGAGATTACAATGTTCTGGTGATGGATTTATTGGGGCCTAGTCTAGAAGATTTATTCAACTTCTGTAGTAGGAAGTTGTCTTTAAAGACTGTTCTTATGCTTGCAGATCAGATGGTATGAATTTCTTTACTGTTTGGATGTTTATAATATTTGAATTAATCTACTAAACTTTTCTTTTTTGTTTAGAAGTGAAATTTATTGTGTTGCATTGTTTTCCGAGCTTTTTATATTGTCAGATCGGTCACGTTGAATTCATTCATTCAAAATCGTTCCTGCATCGAGATATTAAGCCAGACAATTTCCTTACGGGTTTAGGGAGACGTGCAAATCAGGTTATAACGAAACCGTTTTCTCATCTTTTTGTTGCTTTCTGGTTTCCATACGTATCCATTCATTAATTATTGTTACTATTTTAGGTCTATGCCATCGACTTTGGGACGGCTAAGAAATATAGGGACTCCTCTACTCATCAGCACATTCCTTATAGGTAATTTCTATGTTTTTGCTTGCTATATCCGATTCAATTTGAATGTGAACAGTAACATGATCGCGTTGGCTATTTTACTTGTTATGTCCATATATTTTGAAATCAGTTTTACTCATTTGTTTCTTTCTTGCAACTCATTAGCTGTAGGCTATTTGCAGTTTGGTGTTATCTTACTTTCAGATTTTACTATTGCCTTTAGAATGACTATATTTGTTTCAAAAGCCATCCAGAACTGTTGAAACAATCATTATCTGTTTCAGTGCATTTTTCACGGTGTATAGTATTTAGCAGCTCAATTCCAAGCCATTGAATTGGAAGAGTAAATTTAGCTTCGTTGAATTTATTTTTTTTCTTTTAAATCCAAGTCTTGGAATTCAGGTTGCCAAACATACCCAGTATTCATCAGCTGTAGGCTATTTGCAGTTTGGTGTTATTTTTGTTTCAAAAGCCATCCAGAACTGTTGAAACAATCATTGTCTGTTTCAGTGCATTTTTCATAGAGTATATAGTATTTGGCAGCTCAATTCCAAGCCATTGAATTGGAATTGGAATTGGAAGAGTAAATTTAGCTTCGTTGAATTTTATTTTTCTTTCAAATCCAAGTCTTGGAATTCTGGTTGCCAAACATACCCACCCTTATTTTCTAATTTCTTAGTTAGCGCTAAGTTACGAGAAAGAAATGCCGGTAATGGTGAGTGATAATTTGGAAAATGGTACACATGTATGTGTGTGTGTATAGAGAGAGAACCTGTAAATGTCACGATATCATGAAATTCATCCCGTAGAGATATGTTGGCGTTGTTATTCTCCTTGTGTTGAGCAATGTCTGGACCCAGGAGTGTTGGTCTCTGTGTACCAGGGCAGTTCCTGTTTAGTGGGAAATGGAAGTGCACTAGGCTTCTTCTGAGTTAGCGTATGTACTAATCTGGAATATTCAAGAGCTACAAAAGTGGGCTAGTAAATTTGTGGGTAACAAATACTCCCTCTCCGTCCCATAACAATGTGCTCAAATTTGGGTGCCACGGGAATTAAGGAGAGAATAGTAGTGGGTAGTTGTTGAGTATGAAAAGTGAGGTAGGATTTTCATTTGTCTACCTACCCCCTACCGTAACCTTCTCCGCTCTTTTTGTGCCATTCCCCCTCCAGTCCAACTGAAACAATAACGTCTTTCCTACTTTACTGTTGCTTTTATTTTCTTTGAGCAAGAACATGACTCTGCTCTCCGATAAATTGCAGGGAGAATAAGAAGTTGTTGGAAAATAGTGTGGTTTTGAAGGAAATTATGCGGAATTTCCATAAGGGTAATTTTGTCCAACGACAAAATTGATTATGGGTTTGTGTTCTACTCCATGAGAAGAATGAAATCAAGTATCAATTTGTCCAAAATGGTTATTGGATGAATGAGATATGAATGCTCAAAGTAAGTGGGTTGGAAAGTGAAAATGTGGATATCCCACATTGGAAGGGAAATGAACCTTTTGCTAGTATAAAGACTTGGACACTAGAGTAGTGTTCAAGACTAAGTAGCATAGAGGCTCTCTCTCGCGCGCAGGGGGGGTGCAAATCAAATCCCAAATTTGGCTTGCGAGGTGCGTACTCGTGCATGGGCGCGTCCTGCGGACACGAATGAATGTAGCACCGAAATGGCCTAGTCGGACCAACCCACCTTTTGGTAAAATTTGTGGTTTGTGAATCAAAAATAACGAGCAGTTTTTGATTTCTAACATTGTCACTGCCAAGTATCAATGGGTTAATTACAGTCTTAATTTCGAGATTAAGTGCAGCAAATAAAAACTGAAAGATTCAAATTAAAACAGAGTTTTAATTTCGAGTTTAATTGCAGATTTCAGTTTCGGATTCTTGGCTTTGTGCAGCTATAAAAAGGAGTGTTCACAAACTGGTTAAGACACACTGAGAAAAACAATCTTCCTCCATCTTTCTTTTGCTGCATATTGTTCTGCGATTTCCTTGGCCTCCTTGCATTGTTAATAGTGGTGATTCTGTCCAAGCGCAATTCAGTTCGCCGGGAAACTTAGGTGCAAAGTGCCCCCGGTCCGCACGTTCTATCCTAGGAGGCTAGCGTCCCGACAAAACTCAAGCACACGTGGTGAGGGGACGAATAAGTCTTAAGGAGACAGTGACCAACTGGGCTCGTGCAAACGACAATCGAATTTTACTTTCTGTATTTCCAGTTTATTGTTCAATTTATTATTCTGTATTTGTTCTTTCTGTTGTAAACCACTAACAATCTTAAGACTTATATTCCCAGCAGAGGGAACTCATTACAGATTTCGTTTGAACTGGTTATACTCAAGGCATTAACTAGTTGTTGTGTTTCAGATGACGACTGATACCATCATTGCTGGAAACACTGCTGGAAAGGAAACCCAGACTGGAAAAGGACCCGAAACTGGAACCCAAACTGGGAGTGGAAGTGGCTCGGCTAATTTGACTAATGCCACAACAGTTCACATAACGACCCCTCATGCTGAAAGACCCGAGAAGTTTGTTGGCAATGATTTCAAGCGTTGGCAACAAAAGATGCTTTTCTATCTTACTACCTTGAATTTGGCTAAGTATCTGAAAGAGGATATGCCAAAGGTTAGTGAGAATGAAACTGATGTTACCACTTTGGCTGCGGTTGAAGCATGGAAACACGGGGACTATTTGTGCAAAAACCATGTCCTGAATTCTCTTTCAGATTCTTTGTATAATGTATTCAATGACAAGAAATCTGCTAAGGAATTGTGGGGGTCTTTGGACCACAAGTATAAAATTGAGGATGCGGGAATAAAGAAATTTATTGTTGCCCGTTTTCTTGATTTTAAGATGGTGGACAGCAAGAGTGTGAAGTCTCAGCTTGATGAGTTTCAAACTATTTTGCACGAAATTCAAGCCGAGGGTATGGTCATAAGTGAAAGCTTTCAAGTGGCTACTATCATTGAAAAATTGCCTTCTTCTTGGAATGATTTCAAGAACTACCTTAAGCATAAGCGAAAGGAAATGGATGTTGAGGGGATCATTCTGCGATTGAGTATTGAAGAAGGCAATAGAAATGCCGAGAAAAAGTTTGTCTCCGGTGTTGCTAAGGCTAACGTTGTGGAGCATGGTCAAAGCTCCAAAGGAAAAGGCCATGGCAAGGGGAAAGGGAAGGTTGTGTCCAAACCGTCCAACTTGGGACCTAAGAGTGGTGTTTCCAAGAAGAAGTTCCTTGGAACTTGTTACAATTGTGGTGGTGAAGGCCACAAGTCTTATGCTTGCAAGGCGCCCAAGAAGGCTCGTGAAGCAAATTTGGTGGAAGGCATTGCTAAGGATGTGTCCGAGATGCACCTCGCGGCTGTGATTTCCGAGGTGAATTTGGTGGGTTCAAACCCAAATCAGTGGTGGATTGACACAGGTGCTACTAGACATGTGTGCTCCAACAAAGACATGTTTAGTACTCTTGTTGCTAAGGAAAATGGTGAGAAGCTATTTATGGGGAATTCGGCCACTTCCGAAATCAAAGGTGAAGGGAAGGTGGTTTTGAAGATGACATCCGGGAAGGAGCTAACTCTCAACAATGTGCTTTATGTGCCCGATATCCGGAAGAATTTGGTGTCCGGATCGCTTTTAATTAAGCATGGTTTTCGTATTGTGTTTGAATCCAATGTAGTTACTTTGTCTAAGAGTGGAATGTTTGTAGGAAAAGGCTATGTCAATGATGGCTTGTTCAAGCTAAGTGTAATGGTGGTTAAGCCAAAAGCTAATGAAATGAATATCTCTTCCGTTTACTTGCTTGAGTCATCTAATTTATGGCATGCTAGACTTGAACATGTTAATTTTGATTTTATACGTCGTTTAACAAATTTAAATTTTATTCCAAAATTTAAAGTTGATTGTAAACAAAAGTGTGAAACTTGTGTAGAAGCAAAATTAACAAGAAGGTCATTCCATTCAATTGAAAGACATAGTGAACCACTTGAATTGGTTCATACGGATTTATGTGATTTTAAATCAACACAATCACGTGAAGGCAATAAGTACTTTATGACTTTTGTAGATGATGGCACAAAATTTTGTTATGTGTATCTTCTCAAAAGTAAAGATGAAGCTATAGAGAAGTTTACTCTCTATAAAAATGAAGTTGAGAATCAATTAAACCGGAAAATTAAGGTGCTAAGAAGTGATAGGGGAGGTGAATATGAATTTCCATTTGAAGCAATTTGTGCACAAAATAGAATTAAACATACAACCTCCGCACCTTATACACCCCAACAAAACGGTGTTGCCGAAAGGAAAAATCGGACATTAAAAGAAATGATGAATGCCATGTTAATAAGTTCGGGATTACCGGATAACATGTGGGGAGAAGCCGTGTTGTCGGCTAACTACGTGTTAAATAGGATACCCCGAAAGAAACAAGGCAAAACCCCTTATGAACTATGGCATGGAAGAGTGCCAAGTTACAAACACTTGCGAGTGTGGGGGTGTCTTGCAAAGGTAGCCGTACCTCCACCTAAAAAGGTGAAAATTGGGCCAAAAACTATTGATTGCATATTTATAGGGTATGCACATAATAGTAGTGCTTATAGATTTCTTGTGTATGATTCAAAAATTGAATATATAAAAAAGAATACTATAATGGAATCAATAAACGTGTCTTTCTTTGAGAATATATTCCCGTGTAAATCAAGAAATGAGGCAAGCTCATCGACTAGGGTTATAGATTCAATAGAAGAAGAACACGTACAAGAAGAAGAAGAAGAGGTGGAACCTCGACGGAGCAAAAGAGCTAGGGTTGAAAAATCCTTTGGTCCGGAATTTCTAACCTATATGGTAGAAAGTGAACCACAAAGTTATAAAGAAGCTGTTAGCTTTTCGGAAGGACCTTTGTGGAAAGAAGCAATTAAAAGTGAAATTGATTCCATTTTGCAAAATCACACTTGGGAATTAGTGGATCTTCCTCCGGGAAGTAAACCACTAAGATATAAGTGGATTTTCAAAAGAAAAATGAAAGCGGACGGAACAATTGACAAGTATAAGGCCCGTCTTGTAATTAAAGGTTATAGACAAAAAGAAGGCCTAGACTATTTTGATACATATTCTCCCGTCACAAGAATAACATCAATAAGAGTTGTACTTGCAATTGCCGCTTTGAGAAATCTTGAAATACATCAAATGGATGTAAAAACGGATTTTCTAAATGGAGATTTAGAAGAAGAAATTTACATGGAACAACCCGAGGGGTTTGTTGCACATGGACAAGAGAACAAGGTGTGCAAGTTAGTAAAGTCATTATATGGCTTAAAACTAGCACCAAAACAATGGCATCAAAAATTTGATAACGCCATGATGCAAAGTGGATTTAAAATAAATGAATGTGACAAAAGTGTCTATACTAAAACCACAGAAAATGGCTATGTCATTTTGTGTCTTTATGTAGTCGACATGCTTATCATTGGAAGTAATGATAAGATGATTAAATCCACCAAAGACATGTTGAATTCAAAATTTGACATGAAAGATTTGGGCGTTGCGGATGTAACCCTTGGAGTTAAAATTTCTAGAATATCCAATGGACTTGTATTAAGTCAAACTCATTATGTGGATAAAATTCTTGAGAAATTTAGCAAGGATGACAATGGAATTGCGAGTACTCCGTTTGACCAAAATCTTCATCTTTCAAAGAATAGAGAAGATCCGGTGTCTCAATTAGAGTATTCAAGAATTATTGGAAGTCTAATGTACTTGATGAGTTGTACTCGGCCGGATATTGCGTATGCTGTTAGCAAACTGAGCCGGTATACTAGTAATCCTGGAACAAATCAGTGGAAGGGTATAGTAAGAGTACTAAGGTACTTGAGATATACTCGTGATTTTGGATTACACTACTATAGACATCCAGCGGTGATAGAAGGATATAGTGATGCTAATTGGATATCGGATATCAAAGACTCAAGGTCTACG
The DNA here is from genome assembly GCA_026119855.1 of Campanula takesimana. Lineage (NCBI taxonomy): Eukaryota > Viridiplantae > Streptophyta > Magnoliopsida > Asterales > Campanulaceae > Campanula > Campanula takesimana. Next base: position 2,978,470 of record JAOWBW010000003.1, read on the forward strand.
AGCGGATATGTATTCACATTGGCAGGTGCAGCTATATCATGGAAATCTTCTAAGCAAACTGTTATAGCTAGATCAACCATGGAATCTGAGTTTATAGCATTAGATAAATGTGGTGAGGAAGCCGAATGGCTACGCCAATTTCTAGAAGATATTCCGAAATGGGATAAACCTGTGCCAGCAATTTGTATACTTTGCGATAGCCAATCTGCGATTGGTAGGGCACAAAATCATATGTATAATGGTAAGTCTAGACATATACGTCGACGACATAATACCATTAAGCAACTAATTGCAACTGGTACAATATCTATTGACTATGTAAAGTCAAAAGATAATTTGGCGGATCCGCTAACCAAAGGGTTAAGTAAAGAAGCGGTTGCAAAGTTGACATTGGGAATGGGATTAAAGCCTCTTGATAAGTTAAACACAGCGGAAAACCCAACCTAGTTGACTGGAGATCCCAAGATCTAGGTTCAAAAGGAATAACCTAACTGTTAAAAGACTTGTAGCGTCACTGTGGGGGTTACCCCATACCCATTCCTTAAAAGTGACATCCCGAGAGAAATGAGGTTAAGCCGTTGGCTTTTAATGATTCTTATGTGAAGTAAAATGGGTTACTTAAAAGAATCACATATGTGAGAAAGAAGTGTGGGCCGCTTTGAGAAGAATTATGTGAGGCTTAATTCTTAGACCTTCTCACAGAACCAGGCATTGTGCTCCAGGGCCATAATGGACACAGCTATGAGAGCTGAATTGTGTTAGGGCGATACCTGTGCAAAATATATGATCGGCTACATAAAAAGCTAGCAGTTCAAGGACATCGTGTCTACTGATTAGCGAGTAGAGTAAATATATCTTGCAAGGGAAGGTTCAAAGGGCAGACCCTACCTATCTTATGCAGGTTTTCGACTGCCGGACTTTATCACCTATCCTCATGAATTTCCTTCATGTGGGGGATTGTTGGAAAATAGTGTGGTTTTGAAGGAAATTATGCGGAATTTCCATAAGGGTAATTTTGTCCAACGACAAAATTGATTATGGGTTTGTGTTATACTCCATGAGAAGAATGAAATCAAGTATTAATTTGTCCAAAATGGTTATTGGATGAATGAGATATGAATGCTCAAAGTAAGTGGGTTGGAAAGTGAAAATGTGGATATCCCACATTGGAAGGGAAATGAACCTTTTGCTAGTATAATGACTTGGACACTAGAGTAGTGTTCAAGACTAAGTAGCATAGAGGCTCTCTCTCGCGCGCAGGGGGGGGTGCAAATCAAATCCCAAATTTGGCTTGCGAGGTGCGTACTCGTGCATGGGCGCGTCCTGCGGACACGAATGTAGCACCGAAATGGCCTAGTCGGACCAACCCACCTTTTGGTAAAATTTTTGGTCTGTGAATAAAAAATAGTGAGCAGTTTTTGATTTCTAACATTGTAACTGCCAAGTATCAATGGGTTAATTGCAGTCTTAATTTCGAGATTAAGTGCAGCAAATAAAAACTGAAAGATTCAAATTAAAACAGAGTTTTAATTTCGAGTTTAATTGCAGATTTCAGTTTCGGATTCTTGGCTTTGTGCAACTATAAAAAGGAGTGTTCACAAACTGGTTAAGACACACTGAGAAAAACAATCTTCCTCCATCTTTCTTTTGCTGCATATTGTTCTGCGATTTCCTTGGCCTCCTTGCATTGTTAATAGTGGTGATTCTGTCCAAGCGCAATTCAGATCGCCGGGAAACTTAGGTGCAAAGTGCCCCCGGTCCGCACGTTCTATCCTGGGAGGCTAGCGTCCCGACAAAACTCAAGCACACGTGGTGAGGGGACGAATAAGTCTTAAGGAGACGGTGACCAACTGGGCTCGTGCAAACGACAATCGAATTTTACTTTCTGTATTTCCAGTTTATTGTTCAATTTATTATTCTGTATTTGTTCTTTCTGTTGTAAACCACTAACAGAAGTCAACAGGAACAGCTAGATATTCAAGCATGAATACTCACCTTGGAATTGGTATTCCTATCCGTTCTTGAATGTGTTCTTTTCATCTAGACATCTTGTGACATTATGCTTGTAGCCGGTTTGGTTCTCAAGTTGTTTTTTTTTTTTTTTTTTTTTTTTTCCGTGTAGAACAAAGCAGAAGAGATGATTTAGAATCGCTTGGATACGTTCTAATGTACTTTTTAAGAGGAAGGTAGATATTCGCTTCCATCTTATTTGTTTCCCTTCTAATGCATACTTCGATTAGTTGCGATTTGTGACCAATTTTCCGTACTGTAGTCTCCCTTGGCAGGGACTGAAAGCAGGAACTAAGAAACTAAAGTATGAAAAGATACGTGAGAAGAAGGTTTCAACCTCTATTGAGGTAAACTTCTACTTTTGAAGGTTGTTAGCTGTTGAAATTACTCTGCACTGTGTATTTGATTTGGTGAACATCTCATTCTCTCCTTTTTTTAGGTTTTATGTCGGGGATATCCAACAGAGTTTGCTTCGTACTTCCATTACTGTCGGTCTCTAAGGTTTGATGATAAACCGGATTATGCTTATTTGAAGAGAATCTTCCATGATCTTTTTATTCGTGAAGGTGGTTTTATATTCTTTTCTCTTCTATTTATTTGCAGTTTGTGAATTAAGAATAAGTAGTAACTATGTTTATACGATTGACATCAGCATTTTGCTTCTTGGTTCAGGCTTTCAGTTTGATTATGTGTTTGATTGGACTGAATTGAAATATCAGCAATCCCAGCATGCCAATCCCCCATCTCATGCTCATGTAAGTGGCAGTAGTATCTGAGCTTTCTATATGTTGTCCCCACTATTCTTGTACAGTTGTACTCTCTCTGTCCTTAAATGAATGTCCGTGTTTCATTTTAAGGGGTATCTGGAAATCTCAACTTTTTGTACAATTTGGTGGTAAAGATTCATAATAATCTTGTAATCCTCTTACCAAACATTTAGTTTTGCAAGCATAAATAAATGTAGTTGGTTTTCTATCAAAGTTCTCTTTAGTTTTTTCAATCATGTCATTTAACATTCAAAGTGTATGCCTACCTTTCTTTTTTAGTCCGTCCCTGAGTAAGTGTCCACTTCCAAAAATGGCAAAGAATCTTTACTATTCCTCTCACTCATTCTCTTTTCTACCTTACTTTTATACTCACAACACTAAAACTTACTATTCCCTACCCCCAGGGGCGGACTCACGCTTAGGAGGGGGGTCAATTAACCCCCTGACTTTCCCGTTTATCCTACTTTGGCCCCTTTAAAAATTTTCAAATTATAAGTTTGACCCCCTTGAAAAAATTCACTTAATCCCCTAAGAAATTCGATTGGCCCTCCTAAAATTTACACTAAGGCCCAGGGGCGTATCTACATATGCTCAGAGGGGTCAGCTGACCCCCCTGACTTTCGAGCTTTATCCACTTCAGCCCTTATTGTTTTCAAAATTTTGATAATTTGCCCCCCCCCTAAAAATAACATCAACATCCTTGAAATCTACACTGACCCCCCTCATAAATAGGTGTTGATAAATGGACCCCCTCATATATAAGTTAAATTTTCAGAAAACGATCATACTAGTACTATTTTCTTGGTGCATCCGGAGACTACGGACTACAGCAACGCTAGACGCCGCACACTGCCACCGCGCACTTGCAGTTGTGCCACACCGCCACTGGAGCCAGGTCGGGTATATCATTCTTCTCGCCCCTACTGTGTTTCGCTCTCACTCAAATCTTGAATTCCTAATTTTCTAAATCCCTAAAACTATTAGGGCTTTAGAATTGGAAATTGGAATCTCCTCTCAAATCTTAATGATTTGTACCAGATGTGTTTAGCCTTGTACCGGTTCCATTCTAATTGTTGTTCTTACTATTTAAATTCACCCAACTTTTAAATTTTTGACAGTCGAAGCTATTACCTTGATTTTCAATTTAAAAAGTGATTTATGTGCTGAGGAGTTGCAGAGGAAATTGGTGCGCCTAGACACTAGAAATCGCTGTCTTAGAGTGTAGAAGAATGATCAAAGGGTGTTGATAGGGAGGTGATGGTTGTTAAAATTGAATGTCTTTCCAAACACTAATCTTATATAAAATGAAAAATATCTATTTCCTCCGTTCCAAATTGAATGTCAAAATCTTCTATTAATCAAGAGTAAAGTTGAACATATATTTTAGAACGGAGAGAGTAGTTTTGTTGCACTCCAATGTCTTTGCACAGTGCATTAGGTTAGTATTGTTTTATGCTACAATGTTTGCATTAACAATATCTGAGTACAAGTTGTTTCATTTTCACTCATTTGTTATTGTTTTAAAATCAAATCTTACTTTGTCTGTAACTGTAACCGATGTTTTCTGCTATATTATTTTCGCCTTTTTACACAATTATAAGTAGGCTCTTCATGGCGCTTTAAATTTTATGGTCTTTAGATTAGTGTGATTTTTATTTTTTGTTTTGCAAAAATCTGACCCTCCTGACCATAAATCCTAGATACGCCACTGCTAAGGCCTTCATTTATAAACTCAATTTACACAAAAATACCTTCCCATATCGTTTTTATGCCGTTTGCCTTCCTTCCTAAACTTTGTGATTTTCGAGTTAAGCGAGAACGAAGCGAGGGTCGGTGATCTTCCTCCCGGAGCCACCACCGTTGTTTCGTTGCTGCTTTGAACAGGTACTCCCTCTGTCCCTAAATGAGTGTCCATTTTCAAAAAATCTTTGTCCCAAAATGAGTGTCTTTTTTTAACATAACTTTCTCCCTAAACGTTTTTTTTCGAAAAATTTTTCACCGGTCTCTTTATACGTGCAAAACTAAAGGTTTGGAAAGGAGATTACAAGATTATATATGAATCGTTGTTACCAAATTGTTCAAAAAGTTGAGATTTTCAGTGTCCCTTAAAATGAAATTTGGACACTCATTTAGTGACAGAGGGAGTACTATTTTCTCCTTTATCAGTTCCTCCTTACTCAAATCCGAAATAATTTCCCCGAAAAAATTTAGGGTTTTCGCTTCATTGTCTGAGAATCAGAAACTGTTTTTTTTTTTTTTTTTAAATTGATTTTGATCGTAATCTCAATCAATCTACTGTAAGAAATCTTGATGCATTTTGAAATACTGTTTTCCAGCGGTGACTTCTTGTCCACCATTTTGTGGAGGTTTTGATTAAGCTAGTGCACTTCTTACAAAATGTTTTCCTAATTAGTTGAGATGAACAATCTAAAAGCTGAATGCTAAGGGATTCACTCTCTGCATAGTTTATCATTTAGCTACTAGTTTCTCTTCCTCTTCCGAAGTGTTAATGGTCAACGAGCAAATATGGTTCTTTTTTTATGTTTGGTTGAATGATTGTTTGGTGATCTAAGTAGAAGATGAGATTTTTTTTATTTTTTTATTTTTTTTTAATTTTTTTTTTGACGATGTCCACGCCAGAAGGAGGCAAAAAGAGGGATCGAACCCTAGCGCTCACTGAGGGTGAAGCTTGGCTTTACCACTGGGCCGCTCCTTCGGGGACAGAAGATGAGATTTTTAGGAAAATTGATAATGAAGATATTATGGAGTATTTTAAAAAGATGAAGAATAGGAAACCACTAAAACACTTTTCTTATTACATCATCAAAATTTGAATTCTTGTGAAAAAAAAATGCTTTATATGTGAGTTTTTATTTTTGATAGAGTGATTTTTTTTATTTTTTGTTACATACTATATCCGTCTCATAACTATGTGCACAAATTGCCATTTTGAGTGTCTCATTGATAAGTCACACTTACTTAAAATGGTAAAGAATCTTTATTATTCATCCCACCCATTCTCTCTCATACTTTACTTTTACACTTACAACACCAATCAACTTACTATTCCCTACCCCACTTTCTCTCTCCTACTTCACTTTTCACACTCACAACAACTACCCACAACTATTCATTCCTTAATTCCCGTGTAAAACCCATTTTGTGCACATAGTTATCGGATGGAGTTAGTAATTTTTTTAACCCCCCTCACCGTGAATCCTGGATACGCCGTGAATCATGGATACGCCTCTGCCTACCCCCACATTCTCTCTCCTACCGCACTTTTCGTACTCACAACACATCGCCCCACCATTTCTTAATCTCCGTGCAAATGGAAGGGTGTACATATGCTCTGGTACAGAGGGAGTAACTTTTTTAACTATTTTTTATGCAATTTTATTTTATTATTGATTTGTCATTAAAAATATTTTAAATATTAAATTTATTCTTACCTCAGATAATTAGATTTTATAAAATTATAATTACTCCCTCCGTCTCAGAGTAAGCGTCCACTTTTCCTTTTTAGTCTGTCCCAGAGTAAGTGTCCCCTCCCTAAAATGACAAAGAATCTTTACTATTTCTCCCTCCAATTCTCTCTCCAACTCTTATACTCACAACACCAATCAACTTACCATTCCTTTCCCTACCCCACATTCTCTCTCCTATCTCATTTTTCATACTCACAACACTTATTTCAGGTCTATCAAATTTTTATCTTCGTGGGCACTTACTCTCTGAGATGGAGGGAGTAAAATTTAATCGAATGAATTGACTGTAAAATTTAAGTCATTATTTTTTCGGAGCGAGTAAGAAAGATAGAGAAGCAGTGTGGGGTTGGGCTGGGTGGTTGATGATAGAGAAGGCCATCCCAAAAATCAGTAAAATAGCTTTTCCTTTTCATCAATCTCTTCCCTTTTTTTCCCTTGTCTATATTCTTTCTCCCACCATTATTGGCTCCACGAGCTCCATAGCTCGAAATGGAAAGGACGATTCTCTTCTCTTCGCTTCGCTTAAACATCAAACCCTTGGCCGCTCTCATTTGCGTCATCTAACAGGTCAAATTTCTATCAATTCAAATTGATCTATTTCGATATTACTTTTCGGTTTCAATTGTTATTTTATCACCTTTAAATTGGGGCAACTACCATTTAGTCCCTCATCCTAATCAAAATTACCACTTAGTCCAAGGAATTTTCAATATTACCACCTAGTCCAAGGGTTACTAAAAAGACACTCATGCCCTTAATAAATAATGAAAAATTACATTAATGCCACTCCATCCATCATTTCACTTTCTCTCACCATGACCACCTTTGACCACCCATCCCAACCACCTCCGGCGACCACCTCCGGCCACCATTTTCCGGCGACCACCTCCGGCCACCATTTCCGGCAACTTTTTCCGGCCACCATTTCCGACCACCCTTTTCCGGCGACCACCTCCGGCTACCTTTTTCCGACGTCCACCTCCGGCCACCTTTTTCCGGCGACTTTTCCCGGCTACCATTTCCGGCCACCTTTTCCCGGCGACCACCTCCGTCCGTCCACCCTTTTCCGGCAGCCACCTCCGGCAACCATTTTCCGACGACTTTTTCCGGCGACCATTTTCGACGGCCTTTTTCCGGCAGCCACCTCCGGCCACCATTTTCCGACGACCACCTCCGTCCACCATTTTCCGGCGACTTTTTCCGGCCACCACCTCCGGTCACCTTTTCCGGCGACCACCTCCTGCCACCTTTTTCCGGCGACCACCTCCTGTCACCTTTTCCCGGCAACCTCCGGCGGCCATTTTCCGGCGACTACTTCCGGCCACCGTTTTCCGTCGACCATCTCCGGCCACCTTTTCCGGTGACCATTTCCCGGTGACTATCACCGGCAACCATTTTCCGGTGACCACCTCCGACGACCATTTTCCATTTTCCGTTGTCCATTTTATTTTTTTGAAAAAAAAAATCATTCTTTATTTAAAAAACAACTACACATTTTCTACAAGAACAAATTAAAAGCTCTTAGCAACAAATTCATATTTTAAAAAAAAAATAAAAAAATTTCAAGAACAAATTCACAGTTGTTTCAGAACAAGTTCACAGTTCTAAGTTCGCATTTGTTCCAAGAACAAATGTAAATTTGTTCTTGTTCCAATTGTAAGTTCGCATTTGTTCCAACAAAAAAAAAATCACATTTGTTCTTGTTCCAAGAACAAGTTCGCAATTATAAGTTCACAATTGTAAGTTCGCAATTTGAAACGACCCCAGAATCCGTCTTTATTTATTTTATATTTTATTTTATATTTTGGGAATTTTATTTGAATTTAGGTGTTGCATCATATCTCATAAGTTGCACATCTTATTTGACTATTTGAGTTAGTTAAAGTGTTAGTAGTAATAGTTGTTTATGAAGTTAATTGTGTTAGTTGAAACCTTAAGGTCCTTTGTGGAAATTAACTTTAGGGGTTTATGTGTTAAAAGTGGAAGTGGAGGGGCTTAAATGAAAAATGGAGAATATCACAAAAAACCACCCTTATCTCCCCCCTCCCTCTCCCTGCGTTTCCCACACACACACACACATTCACCAACTTTCCCAAATTCCTCCATTGTTGATGAAAGAAGAAAAGGTAAGGTTTTTGTTTTGTTAATTTTCCTTCTTTTAATTTACTACTCCATTTTCAAATCTAATTATATATAAATGTTCAGGGTGTTGAATAGATTCTTTCTACCGATCAATATTATTTTTCTTGACACTTTTTCCGAAAAATAGGTAAGTTACTAATCCCCCTTTAATTGTTAAAATGGTCATGAGTATGTTCTATATGCTATATATGTTGAAAGAATAATGTTTTGAATGTTTTTATATACTTGTAAATTTGGGATAAAGGGAGTAAAATAGAATTGGTTCTAGTTGGGTGTTAGAATAGTTTTGAGGCTGATTTTGTAGCTTTGGTGAAGTTGCAATTGTGGTATAGTATAAGTGTTGTACTTTTGGGTCGGTGAAACGAAGGGAGTACAATTTGGTGAAGTTTGGCCTGCCGGGTGATGTGGGCGGCCGCCCAAAAAGGGCGTGCGGCCGCACATCTATCTGAAAGATTTTACTCTTGGGACAAAGTGTTTTGGGCGGCCGCACAGCCCAGTTTGGGCGACCGCCCAGGTCATCTGAAAAGTTCAGAGTTTCCAACCAAGTGATTTAGAGGTCAATCTTGGTCTAGTTTTTGAGTAATGTCCTAAAGTACTTAGATGATTGTTGTGGATTACTAAAGTGGTAGAATTGGTTCCTTTGTGAACGTATGTGTTGTGAAACTTGATTGATTGATTAAGTGGGCATGGTTGAACATCTTGTGATGTGTTTGGAGATTGGTTCATCTTGTTGATGTGTTTGGCTTGATTCCCTACTTTGGAATCATTGCCCTGGTTGTTGTTTAAGCAAGTATTCTTTGTTACGCTTGTGTTTAAAGTCCAGCTGGTACTTTTGTGTGTGTTCGGGCAATGATAGGGATTATAATGGCACACGAGCCAAGTTCATTATAAGGCTCCTATCATTGGTTTTCCATTTTTAACCCCCTTCCTTAGGCCAAAGGTTGGGCACTTTGGGTTATAACTCTGTGTCATTTTCCCCGTTGTTGTTGTTGTGATTGTTTGGTTCCGAAACCCGTTTCAGCCTTCGGTGCTGCTCAGTTGAGGCCTCTCAGATGGTTATTGTTTTGGTTCGAGAACCTTGGCTCAGTATCCACGTATGAGTGTTTATTTCCGCTTTATGCGTTGTATGATGAGTTGGTCGTTATTCCAACCGGTATGGGACGGTTGGCGATAGGGAGCCTCTCATATTATGTGCTATATGCTATATGATCATTTGTGGCATTGTTCCTTTATGTTTATCATATTAGCATGTAATGTAGTTGCATTTTAGTAACTTACTGAGATTTATTCTCACCCTTTATTTGTTTACTGTTTTAGATAAGAAGGAGCCCAGGGGATAGGTCACATCACAGGGAGGACGTCGAGAAAGAATTTTGGGTAAGACATTTGGGAAGTGTTGTGTAAGGCTACATTAAGTAAATGTACAACCTTGTGGGTAGTGTACCCGTGACTTAATCGTTGTATCACCTCTTTTTGGTTTATGTTGGTGATTTGTAAATAGTAAGTAAAGTGTGTGGCCAAGTGGCTAAGTACTTGTTTGTGAAAGTTTGTTTTGTGACTTGCAGTCAAGTCTAGTAAATGTTGTTTGGTTATATGAACTTTTTATGAAAGTATATTTCGAAAAATTTTCCAAAAATGTTTGTGACGTCTTCCGTGCGTGTCCCGGACGTGGGGCCAAGTAGGACCACGGGTCGGGGCGCGACAGTTGGTATCAGAGCTAGGTTGTAGATGGTCTAGAATGTCTAAAGTGACCTAGGAGGGTAGTTGAATATGGAGTGAGTAACGTTGAGTGTTTTATGCAGGTACTTAGTAAAAATGCCTGAACATGAGGGTGAACAGTCTGGTACTGCAGGCCAGGGTAATGTAAGGGAAGAAGCTCGAGCTATGTTTCAAGGGATGTTCGAGGCAGCTATGAAAACTATACATGATCAGAGGCAAGGAGGAGAACATGCACCTCCGAGGTATGGTCTGGAGCAGTTTTTAAAGATGAAACCAACCGGATATGATGGGGAACCGGATGTAACCAAGGTAGAGAGATGGATCGAGTCCATGGAAAAGATATTCGATGTCTTGGGATGTACTGAAGAAGATCGAGTCAGGTTTGCTACCTACAAGTTGATTGGAGCTGCGGAGTACTGGTGGAGAACATTGAAAGCCAGTTGGGATGACGCTCATGTACCTTATACTTGGGCAAATTTTCTGAAAAAGTTCAAAGAGCATTTCATTCCGAGGGTGGATCAAGACCGGAAGGAAGTGGAATTTCTTAGTTTGGAACAGAATGCAATGTCGGTAGCTCAGTATGCAGCTAAATTTACGGAGTTATCGAGGTATTGCACTCATTTAATTGCAACAGAGGAGAGGAAGGCAATGAGATTTGTGAAGGGATTAAAAACTGTGATCCGAACTCAATTGGTGTCCCATAAATTACAAGAGATTCAAGATGCAGTTGATCGAGCTTATCAAGTGGAGCACGATATTGAAGAACACAAGAGGAAGGTGGAATTGGTAGGTGCGGGAAGACAAGGTAGACCACAACAACAACGTAATGATAATCGTGGAGGACAAGGAACATCAACCCTATTTAGAGGACAACCACAAGGGCAACCGAGTGTTAGAAATCAAGGTAATTTCTCCGGGGGTCAAAGCAAGAGAGTATGTAATTATTGTCAGAAGGAAGGGCACAGTGAAGAGCGGTGTTGGAAGAAACAAGGAAAGTGTTTGAACTGTGGACAACTTGGCCATTTTCAAAGAGATTGCACTAGATCGAGGAGTCAACCATCGGGGAGTGGTGTTGGACCGTCTCAGGGTCAGAAAAGGGATGCCTCGGGAAAACCAAAAGTTCAAGGTCGTGTGTTTGCAATCAAACAACAACAAGCTTCGGATGCTTCCACCGTAATAGGAGGTATAATTTCTATGTCAAGTTTGAGAGCACGTGCACTTATAGACCCCGGCTCATCGCATTCATATGTTTCTGTGTCTTTTGCATCTCGATTGCATTCTTCCTCTGAGTCTTTGCCTTATGTGCTAGAAGTGTCGACTCCTATGGGAGATTGTTTGATAACTGACAAAGTGTTACGTGATTGTGATGTGCATATTAGTGAGCATGTTTTACTTGCTGATTTAGTCTTATTGCCATTGTAAGATTTTGATGTTATTCTGGGTATAGATTGGTTAAGCAAATATCATGCCTCTGTTGATTGTTTTAAGAAAGTGGTTACGTTTTCTATCCCTAGTGTGCCCGTGTTTACTTTTTGGGCATCTTCTTTGGGTAAGGGAATTCGTATTATTTCGTATGTGAAAGCTAGGAGGCTATTGCTCCGTAGTTGTGTGGGGTACTTGGCCTGTGTTTTGGATACTACTAAAAGGTCTCCTGAAATAGAGGATGTGAATGTAGTTAAAGAGTTTCCTGATATGTTCTCTTCTGAATATTCTATGCCTCCCGATAGAGAGATCGAGTTTGGTATTGACTTGATTCCAGGTACCACCCCTATATCAGAAGCACTTTATAGAATGGCTCCAGCTGAATTGAAAGAGTTGAAGGTACAATTGCAAGAGTTGCTTGATCGGGGATTCATACGTCCTAGTATATCACCTTGGGGAGCTCCTGTGTTGTTTGTCAAGAAGAAGGATGGGTCTTTGAGACTATGCATCGACTACAGAAAGCTGAATCGGGTAACCGTAAAGAATAAATATCCTCTACCTCATATTGATGACTTGTTTGATCAACTCCAAGGGTCAGTCGTCTTTTCAAAGCTTGACTTGAGGAGTGGGTACCATCAGTTAAAGATTCGTTCTGAAGACATTTCTAAGACTGCTTTCCGTAGTAGATATGGTCATTATGAATTTTTGGTTATGCCTTTCGGGTTGACTAATGCTCCGACTGTTTTCATGGATATGATGAATCGGGTCTTCAAACCTTATCTTGACACCTTCGTGGTTGTATTTATTGACGATATTCTTGTGTATTCCAAGTCTAAGGAGGAGCACGAGCAACACTTGCGAATGGTTTTATCTGTTCTTCGTGAGAAGCAACTGTTTGCGAAATTCAGTAAGTGTGCTTTTTGGCTCAATGAAGTGTCTTTTCTTGGGCACGTGGTTTCTAATAGAGGAATATCCGTAGATCCTTCCAAGATTGAAGCTATTGTGAATTGGAAGAGGCCTGAATCAGTTACGGAGATTCGAAGTTTCTTAGGTCTAGCCGGGTATTATACAAGATTTATTGAGGGATTTTCTAAAATTGCTACTCCGTTAACTCAGTTGACTCGAAAGAATGTTCCTTATGTGTGGGATGGCAAGTGTCAAGTTAGTTTTGAAGAGTTGAAGAAGAGATTGACTACAGCTCCTATCCTTGCGCTACCTAATGGCAATGACGATTTGGTGATTTATAGTGATGCTTCTAAAGAAGGCCTCGGGTGTGTGATAATGCAAAATGGAAGGGTGATTGCGTATGCTTCAAGGAAGTTGACTCCGAGTGAGCAGAATTATCCTACCCATGATATGGAGCTTGCGGCTATTGTCTTTGCGTTTCACAAGTGGAAACATTATCTTTACGGAGCCAAATTTGAGATATTTACTGATCATCAAAGCTTGAAGTACCTTTTCTCACAAAAGAGTTGAATAACAGGCAAAGAAGATGGATGGAACTATTGAAGGATTATGATTGCACTATCTCTTATCACCCGGGTAAAGCAAATGTGGTAGCCGATGCCATTAGCCGGAAATCTTTTATGGCTTCATTGATGGTGCGTGAATGGAAAATGTTAGAGGATGCTCGAGATTGGAGTCCTTATGAATCAAAGCATGGAGCTACTTTTGCGAATATCCGAGTATTACCAGTCTTGATTCAACAAATAAAGGAAGCTCAGAAGGATGATCCGGAGTTAGTAAAAATAGTGGATAAAATCGAAGATGGCAAATTTGAGGATTTCTCTCTTAATTCCTAAGGAGTGTTAACTTTTAGAGGCCGGTTATGTGTTCCTTGCGTGGATGGGATTAAACGCCAAGTTCTTGATGAGGGCCAGAAGTCGAGGTATACTATTCATCCCGGGAGCACAAAAATGTATCAGAATTTGAAGCAACACTTTTGGTGGAATAATATGAAGAGAGAAATAGCGGATTATGTATCTAAGTGTCTAACATGTCAACAAGTTAAAGCCGAGCATCAAAGGCCTGCGGGGTTACTTCAACCGTTAGAGATTCCGGAATGGAAGTGGGAACATGTTACTATGGATTTCGTGACGGGATTACCTCGCACTCGAAGAAGGTTTGACGCAGTTTGGGTGATAGTGGATAGATTGACAAAGTCTTCTCATTTTCTACCTATTGAGATTAGCTACTCGATGGAGAGGCTTGTAACTTTATATATAAATGAGATTGTGAGATTGCATGGTGTCCCGGTGAGCATTGTGTCTAATCGTGACCCTAGATTTACATCTCGGTTTTGGCAAGCATTTCAGAAGGCTTTGGGTTCAGAGTTGAAGTTTAGTACAGCTTTTCATCCCCAGACAGATGGGCAGTCAGAGAGGACTATTCAGATTCTCGAGGATATGTTGCGAGCTTGCTCAGTTGATTTTTCAGATTCTTGGGATTCTCATTTACCTCTCGTGGAATTTGCCTATAACAACAGTTTTCAGTCAAGTATTGGGATGGCCCCGTATGAAGCTTTGTATGGGAGGAAATGTCGATCTCCGATTTGTTGGGATGAAGTGGGAGAAGCAAAAATTTGGGGTATTGACATGGTGAACAAATCAGTTGAGGAAGATAAACTTATTCGGGATCGTTTGAGTACTGCTCAGAGTAGACAGAAAATCTATGCCGATCACCGGAGGCGAGATCTTGAGTTTCATTCGGGTGACTTTGTATTTTTGAAAGTTTCACCTAAAGTGGGGATTCGAAGGTACGGGAAGAAAGGCAAGCTAGCACCGAGGTATATTGGCCCATTCGAGATTGTGAGTAGAGTTGGAGATATAGCGTATCGTCTTGCGTTACCTCATTCTCTTGACAAGATCCATAATGTTTTTCATGTCTCGATGCTTCGAAAGTATGTGTATGATCCTTCTCATGTCTTGTCCGAGGTTCCCGAGGATATTGAACCGAGTATGTCGTATGAAGAGCATCCGGTCCAAGTTATTGATTCAAAGGTTCAAGAACTGTGAACTAAGAGTATTCCCCTTGTGCGAGTTGTGTGGAGGAATCATAATGTGGAAGAGTCAACTTGGGAGCTTCGGGAGGAGATCGAGAGGAAGTATCCTTGGTTGTTTGAGGGTTGAGGTAAGTAAAATTAAAAAAAAAATCCGGTCGAATTTTCTTTAAGGGGGAGTGAGTGTAACGACCCCAAAATCCGTCTTTATTTATTTTATATTTTATTTTATATTTTGGGAATTTTATTTGAATTTAGGTGTTGCATCATATCTCATAAGTTGCACATCTTATTTGACTATTTGAGTTAGTTAAAGTGTTAGTAGTAATAGTTGTTTAGGAATTTGATTGTGTTAGTTGAAACCTTAGGGTCCTTTGTGGAAATTAACTTTAGGGGTTTATGTGTTAAAAGTGGAAGTGGAGGGGCTTAAATGAAAATGGAGAATATCACAAAAAACCACCCTTATCTTCCCCTCCCTCCCCCTGCGTTTCCCACACACACACACATTCACCAACTTTCCCAAATTCGTCCATTGTTGATGAAAGAAGATAAGGTAAGGTTTTTGTTTTGTTAATTTTCCTTCTTTTAATTTACTACTCCATTTTCAAATCTAATTATATATAAATGTCCAGGGTGTTGAATAGATTCTTTCTACCGATCAATATTATTTTTCTTGACACTTTTTCCGGAAAATAGGTAAGTTACTAATCCCCCTTTAATTGTTAAAATGGTCATGAGTATGTTCTATATGCTATATATGTTGAAAGAATAATGTTTTGAATGTTTTTATATACTTGTAAATTTGGGATAAAGGGAGTAAAATAGAATTGGTTCTAGTTGGGTGTTAGAATAGTTTTGAGGCTGATTTTGTAGCTTTGGTGAAGTTGCAATTGTGGTATAGTATAAGTGTTGTACTTTTGGGTCGGTGAAACGAAGGGAGTACAATTTAGTGAAGTTTGGCCTGCCGGGTGATGTGGGCGGCCGCCCAAAAAGGGCGTGCGGCCGCACATCTATCTGAAAGATTTTACTCTTGGGACAAAGTGTTTTGGGCGGCCGCACAGCCCAGTTTGGGCACTTTGGGTTATAACTCTGTGTCATTTTCCCCGTTGTTGTTGTTGTGATTGTTTGGTTCCGAAACCCGTTTCAGCCTTCGGTGCTGCTCAGTTGAAGCCTCTCAGATGGTTATTGTTTTGGTTCGAGAACCTTGGCTCAGTATCCACGTATGAGTGTTTATTTCCGCTTTATGCGTTGTATGATGAGTTGGTCGTTATTCCAACCGGTATGGGACGGTTGGCGATAGGGAGCCTCTCATATTATGTGCTATATGCTATATGATCATTTGTGGCATTGTTCCTTTATGTTTATCATATTAGCATGTAATGTAGTTGCATTTTAGTAACTTACTGAGATTTATTCTCACCCTTTATTTGTTTACTGTTTTAGATAAGAAGGAGCCCAGGGGATAGGTCACATCACAGGGAGGACGTCGAGAAAGAATTTTGGGTAAGACATTTGGGAAGTGTTGTGTAAGGCTACATTAAGTAAATGTACAACCTTGTGGGTAGTGTACCCGTGACTTAATCGTTGTATCACCTCTTTTTGGTTTATGTTGGTGATTTGTAAATAGTAAGTAAAGTGTGTGGCCAAGTGGCTAAGTACTTGTTTGTGAAAGTTTGTTTTGTGACTTGTAGTCAAGTCTAGTAAATGTTTGGTTATATGAATTTTTTATGAAAGTATATTTCGAAAATTTTTCCAAAAATGTTTGTGACGTCTTCCGTGCGTGTCCCGGACGTGGGGCCAAGTAGGACCACGGGTCGGGGCGCGACACAATTGTTCCAAGAACAAGTTCGCAATTGTTCCAATAACATGTTCGCACTTGTTCCAAAAACAAGTTCGCACTTGTTCTAAAAACAAGTTCGCAATTGTAAGTTCGCACTTGTAAGTTCACAATTGTAAGTTCGCAATTGTTCCAATAACAAGTTCGCACTTGTTCCAAAAACAAGTTCGCAATTGTAAGATCGCAATTGTAATTTCGCACTTGTAAGTTCACAATTGTAAGTTCGCAATTGTTCCAATAACAAGTTCGCACAAGTTCGCAATTGTAAGTTCGCACTTATTCCAAGAACAAGTTCACACTTGTTCCAAGAACATGTTCACAGATGTTCCAAATACAAGTTCGCAATTGTATGATCGCAATTGTAAGTTCACAATTGCAAGTTCGCAATTGTTCCAATAACAAGTTCGCACTTGTTCCAAAAACAAGTTCGCAATTGTAAGTTCGCAATTGTAAGATCGCAATTGTAAGTTCGCACTTGTAAGTTCACAATTGTAAGTTCGCAATTGTAAGTTCGCAATTGTAAGTTCGCAATTGTTCCATTAACAAGTTCGCACTTGTTCCAAAAACAAGTTCGCAATTGTAAGTTCACAATTGTAAGTTCGCAATTGTATGATCGCAATTGTAAGTTCACAATTGTGAGTTCACAATTGTAAGTTCGCAATTGTTCTAATAACAAGTTCGCACTTGTTCCAAAAACAAGTTCGCAATTGTAAGTTCGCAATTGTTCCAAGCACAAGTTCGCACAAGTTCGCAATTGTAAGTTCGCACTTATTCCAAGAACAAGTTCACACTTGTTCTAAGAACATGTTCACAGATGTTCCAAATACAAGTTCGCAATTGTAAGTTTGCAATTGTCCAATAACATGCCTACCAAACACTAAACACTACTAATAAATGGCTACAAGAATTTGAATTCTTTTCAAGTTGGATTCAAATTCCTCAAATATCTTCATATAACAGCCACCAATTAAGTAAACAAATGAGACATCCAAAATAGAATATTTTTTTTAAGTGGGACGGAAGAAATACATATTTTCAATAAAGATAATCTATACTATATCAAAAAATTCTGAAATTTATGTGTGGACTTTTCCCAAAAATTTTATTTTTTTCATATTCAATTTAATTGATTAAAAAACCGATTTGAAGGCCTTAAACATATCTAAAAATTCTGAAATTTATGCCAGTTATTCCACACAATTTTATTGAACTTCTCCAATTGGAATTTTATAAAAAACATTTACCAACCTTAACAATACAATCATCTAATTCACAATTATACTCTCATTTCCCAAACCAAAAAACAAAAAAAAAAAAACGACTTTTGAGGGAAGCCGGAGCTAGTGGTGACCGAAGAAAGAGTAAAGGTAGCGACGTTGAGGGGATCTGACGTCAGATCTGGCGTAGGGGGTGACCGGTGACAGACAAGGAGCTGCAGGGTCGCCATTGAGAGAGAGAGAGAGAGAGAGGTGAGGGCTAGATTTGTAACTACCGGAGGTGGGGGGGTGAACAGAGATGGTGTAGGGGTGGCCGGTGACGGAGAATGAGCTGCAAGGTCGCCGGGGTTAGGGGAGGGAGGGGGTCGCCGGAGTTGGCCAGCGATGTTTAGATGGGTGGGCGATTTGGTTGGATCTGAACAGTTGGCCGGCCGGAGCTTGTTGGGTTGAGAGGGAAGGTAGGGAGGGAGAGGTACGCATTTGGGTCGGGGAGGAAGGGTCGCCGAGGTTAGGGAGAATGTCGCCGGAGATAGGGGAAGGGAGAAGGTCGCCGGAGATGGGGAGATGAGGGGTCGCCGGAGATGGGGAGATGAGGGTCGCCGGAGATGGGGGGTGAGAGGCGTGCCAGAAGAGAGAGAAAGTAGAGAGAGGGAGGAGGCGTGTTTGTGAGAGGTGGAGGGGGGTAAGGCTCTATTTATAGTTGGGGTAGTTTCGGGATTTAATAACTCCGGGGGACTAGGTGGTAAAAGAAAATATGCGCCTGGACTAGATGGTCAAAGAAAATATCAGGTTGGATTAGATGGTAGTTTAGCTTAGAATGAGGGACTAGGTGGTATTTTTCTCTAAATTTGGATCAAAAGGTTTTGAGTAATATGGAGACCGTGATAATTTTCATTTGTTAATTCACAAACCCTCTTTCGTTTCGTTTCCTTGTGGATTTGTTTCGTTTCCTTGTTGCTAGTAATGTAATGGAGATGGATTGCAATTGGATTAATTACACAAGGACCCAAGGCCCAGATCAAAAAAGTTATAAAAACTCATCTTAGTTGCGTAAGTCCACATAAACCCAAAGCTCAGATCAAAATTCCATCAAAACCCAAACTCCCATTGACCCAGTCAATATTAATTTCTTAATACCAATTTTACCCCTAACCCCAAATAAAACACCCTTCCTCATCTCCTCGTCATTTCTGATTTTTCACTCTCTCTCTCTAAAACACACACACGCACACTCTCTCTCTCTGTACCCAAACCCTAGCTTCAACCCTTCATCTTGACTGCCATATCTTGTCTTCTCCGGCTAACCGTCTCTCTCACCTCTGTCTAACCTCCGGCTAATTCCTGACGGCGAGTATTCTCCGGCGGCCTTCACACCGACGGCGGTTGCTTCAGATCTCAACAAATCCTTCTTGATCTGCACTAAATCAAAGCAGATCTATGCAAATCTAACCCTTGCAGATGTCCGGCGAGCCTCCTTTCGCCTTATATCCACCGAATTCCGGTCTATTTTTCATTTTCTACTTCTCCGGCTGGTCATGTCGCTCTCCTAGACCTTAACTCCTCCCTTCCTACTCCGGCGCCGGCGTCCCCTTATATCCGCCTCTTTAAAATTTGTGTTTACCTGGTTGTTTGGTGATGATGATTCGGCGGTGGCCATGATGGAATTGATGAATAATATGAATGGAAGTGTATTTAGTTAGTGGGATGTTGAGAAAGCAGTTTTGGAAGGAAAGAGACAAATAGAAAGGGCAATTAATTGAAGTTGAAGCAAACAACAATGAGCAAGGGATTAGGATTTTTGTAAAGTCCGACATGGTTATGGCACCACCACTTCCCTATCACTCTCCTCTTCCTCTCTGAATATAAGAACTCGTATACTGCTTCGATTCCATTTTAAACTTCAAAAATTTTCATTTTGAGTGTTCCATTTTAAAACCTTTTTTTTTTTTTTTACCATGTCCACGTCATAAGGAGGCGAAAAAATGAGTCTTATAATCTAATTATAAGAGTAGAACTTGTCTTATACATCAGTTATGAGAGTTTGACCGGATTTGACAAAAAAAAAATTATTTATTTTTTATTAAAAGTTGGAAAATGTGAAAAAAATGAGTTTTATAATCTAATTATAAGAGTAGAACTTGTCTTATATGTCAGTTATGAGAGTTTGATCGTATTTGACCAAAAAATATTATTTATTTATTTATTAAAAGTTGGAAAATGTGAAAAAAAACGAGTCTTATAATCTAATTATAAGAGTAGAACTTGTCTTATACGTCAGTTATGAGAGTTTGACCGGATTTGACCAAATAATATTAGTTATTTTTTTATTAAAAGTTGGAAAAAGTGATAAAAATGACTCTTATACTCTAATTATAAGAGTAGAACTTGTCTTATACGTCAGTTATGAGAGTTTGACCAGATTTGAAAAAAAAAACATTATTTATTTTTTTATTAAAAGTTGAAAAAAGTGAAAAAAAAAAAAAAAATGACTCTTATACTCTAATTATAAGAGTAAAACTTGTCTTATACGTCAGTTATGAGAGCTTGACCGGATTTGACCAAAAAACATTATTTATTTTTTTATTAAAAGTTGGAAAAAGTGAAAAAAAAAAAAAAAAAAGAGTCTTATTGCAATTTTGTGAACAGGAGTTTGGCTTTTATGCTGAAATTATCTTACTTAATGGGGTAATTTGCAGATTGGTAACCTGAGTTTGTCGAAAGTTTGCAATCCCCAACTTAAAAGTTCAATTTTGCAATTGGTTACCAAAGTTTGTCAATTTTTTTGCAATGTGGTAAATAAACTAACTTTTCGTTAATTGTTTGACAGACCTAAACACATGCGCAACGCATGTAACTTTTTAAAACGGAAATCTTGTCAATTTTCGGACCTAAACACATTTGCAATGTGGTGATTGAGTTGCACACCTCCAAAAGTTGACAGGATTGCCCTTTTAAAAAGGCATGTGCGTTGCACATGTGTTTAGGTCTGTCAATAAATTAACGAAAAAGTTAGTTTATTCAACACATTGCAAAAAATTGACAGACTTAGGTAACCAATTTGCAAAATTGAACTTTCAGGTTAGGGGATTACAAACTTTAGACAAACTCTGGTTACCAACCTGCAAATTACCCTACTTAATGAGCAAATAGTTAAGTTTTGTGCTAATATGTATCTTTGCTGAGTAATCCTATTTTGTAACTCGAACTTGTGCTGATGGAAAACTATGACATGAATAGTTGCAGCTGTCATATTGTCCATTTATTTGGAATGATGTTAGTGTTGGGTTTCGATGTAACATGCGCAGCGGAATATAGCATTTAAAATTTTATGAAACCCAAAAGCCCATAGATCCGTTCATATGATTAAATCAAATACAACAATATGAGAAAAAAACTAACCCTTGATGACTTTGAATTCTAGCTTTGATCTTGGTGGAGATTTGAAGTTTGATCACAATGAAAGTAAGAACACGAACTTTGAAGATGATGAGCTTCACCCTCTAGCGGTATCCACACCACGAACGAATATCAAGGAGCTTCTTGATCTTGGTTGCTAGACCAAAAATTATGAAACACACTTTCACAATTTAATATGACTATATGGAATTTTTATTTGTGTATTATTTTGTTCTTCAATCTAAGATGTCTTAGAACAAAATAAAACCTCTCTAAAACTCTTTGGAGACTCACACAAAGCTATGGCTGAAGTTCTGGCCGAAATCCCCTTTTTATATACAAGCAAGACCTATTCCAAATAAGAAACTTGTGTCAAAAACTTTCCTAATCGAATTAGGAAAGTTTCTGCCGACAGCACTGTGCGGCCGCCCAAAGATGGCTGTGCGGTCGCCCGGTTCCTTTTGGGCGGTCGCCCGCCTGGCCAGAATTTCTAAAAAATTCCAATTTAGTCCTTTTAAAGATTCGTTCTATTGTGTGTGACCCTCTAGGATTATACTAAGTTGGCAATGGGTTCAAACATGAAACCATAAGATATGATTAGGTTCTAGCAAACCGTCATACCTACCCAAATAGTATAACTAGATACAGGTTCGCATTCCTTTAGAATATGTCACAATCCTTTTGTCCACGATGTCATTGAACACAAGTCATGGTCAACAAGTCAACTTGTTTTGTTCAATACTTTCTCGATTCCGAATATGTCGATAATAAAAATGACATTGATCTAATCAATTCATTTGAGTCCGGCCGAAAATTTTCATCAACATCATTCCTACGAGAGGCCCAAGCTTGACATCTCTCCGGAGAGGGACAAATCCATTTAGCTTATTATTCTTCCCTACGTGAATCCGATTATGCCAATCACACCCTTTATAACTACCCGGTTAAAGGTAGCGTTTGAATATGTCAAACATAATGTTCATCAAGTGGAAGACTATAATAACTTCATGTCTAAGGATTCAAATGACATAACTAATATGAGATATATGTTCGACATAGACCATGACATAAATCTCATACAGCGGGTCATGTCCAGTAACTTGTTCCAAACAAGTACCCATAAATCTAACATGATCATCCCATGATCATTTAGCCTTTATACTAGTGCTTAACAAGTACTAGGGACGGAGATTATTATAAGTAAACATGAACAATAATAATAATCAAAACATCTCTTTATTGATATGAAATAAATGATAACAATTACAACGTTTATTAAACGTGCCTAGGGCACCACTACCAACAATCTCCCACTTGCCCTAGGCCCAATCTCCCATGTATCTAATACCCATGGACCTAACATGACCATCATGTTTAGCTTGTGGAAGTCCCTTTGTTAGCGGGTCTGCAACATTGTCATCAGTAGGTACTCTGCATATATTTACGTCTCCCCTATCAACGATCTCTCGAATGATATGAAAACGCCTAAGTATGTGTTTGGATTTCTGATGTGCTCTTGGTTCCTTTGCTTGAGCAATAGCACCATTATTATCGCAATGAAGGTCTATTGGATTAGCAATACTAGGAACCACTTCAAGTTCAGTGATGAACTTCTTAATCCAAACAGCTTCTTTTGCAGCATCTGATGCAGCAATATACTCAGCTTCTGTTGTAGAATCAGCGGTTGTACTTTGCTTGGAACTCTTCCAGCTTACAGCTCCACCATTTAACATAAACACAAAACCCGATTGCGATCGGCTATCATCTTTGTCGGTTTGGAAGCTTGCATCCGTGTAAGCATTTACAACGAGATCATCTTCCATTCCTCCATAGACCAAAAACGAGTCTTTAGTTCTTCTTATGTACTTAAGAATCGCTTTTACAGCTACCCAGTGATTTTCGCCAGGGTCGGATTGGTATCTACTTGTCATGCTCAAAGCATAAGATACATCCGGCGTAGTACAAATCATGGCATACATGATGGACCCAATTGCCGAAGCATATGGAACATCATTCATTTTCTCACTCTCATCATTTGTCTTAGGACATTGAGTCTTGCTTAGAGAAACTCCATGTAAACACCGGCAAGGTGCCTCTCTTAGAATTTTCCATACGGAATCTTCTAATGACCTTGTCAATGTATGTACTTTGGCTTAAACCAAGTAGCCTCCTTGATCTATCTCTATAGATCTTAATGCCAGTATATATGCGGCTTCGCCCATATCTTTCATTGCAAAGCACTTTCCTAACCAAGTCTTCACAGACTGAAGTGTAGGAATGTCGTTTCCAATGAGTAATATGTCATCCACGTATAAAACAAGGAATAGCACTATGCTCCCACTAATCTTCTTGTATACACAAGGTTCATCTTCGTTCTTGATGAAACCAAACTCTTTGACCGATTCATCAAAACGGAGATTCCAACTCCTAGAAGCTTGCTTCAATCCATAGATGGATCTCTGCAATTTACATACTTTAGAATTCTGTTCAAAACCTTCTGGTTGTGTCATATACACATCCTCTTGCAGTTTTCCATTTAGGAAAGCGGTTTTGACATCCATTTGCCATATTTCATAGTCATGATATGCGGCAATAGCAAGCAGAATTCTTATAGACTTGATCATTGCTACGGGTGAAAAGGTTTCATCATAGTCAATACCATGAACTTGCCTATAACCTTTCGCTACAAGTCTAGCTTTGTAAGTATGCACCTTCCCATCCATGTCAGTCTTCTTCTTGAAGACCCATTTGCATCCTATGGTTTTTACACCTTCGGGCGCATCAATCAAATTCCAACTTGATTGTCTTGTATGGATTGCAATTCGGATTCCATGGCTCCAAGCCACTTGTCCGAATCAGGAGAAGACATCGCCTCTTGGTAGGTTGTTGGTTCATCATTCTCAATGATTTCTACCTCATTACTATCTGTTACGAGAAATCCATATCTCTCGGGCTCGGATCGTAACCTACTAGATCTGCGAGTTACTTGTGTATCTTGAACAGGTTCCACAACTCCTTGTGGTTCTTGTTCTTGTTCCACTATTGGTTCAATGTTATTTTCTGGGTCTCGAATTTCTTCAAGATTTATTTTACTCCCACTGATTTCTTTGGAGAGAAACTCTTTCTCTAGAAAGACACCAGTTCGGGCAAAAAACAATTTGTTGTCCTCACGGTTGTAAAAGTAATATCCTCTAGTTTCCTTTGGATATCCCACGAAAATACATTTGTCAGATTGTGTGTGCAAGTTTGTCAGAGACAAGTCTTTTGACAAAGGCTTCGCAACCCCAAATCTTCATGAAAGATAAACAAGTTTTCTTTCCGCTCCACATCTCATATGGAGTCTTTTGAACCGATTTAGTTGGAACACGATTTAGTGTGAAAGCGGCGGTTTCTAGAGCGTAACCCCAAAAGGATATTGGAAGATCAACTTGACTCATCATTGATCGAACCATGTCTAACAAAGTCTGATTTCTCCTTTCGGACACACCATTCCATTGTGGTGTTCCGGGTGGAGTCAATTGTGAAACTATTCCACAATTCTTTAGATGATCATCAAATTCTTGACTCAAGTATTCTCCACCTCGATCTGATCGAAGTGCCTTAATACTTTTGCCAAGTTGTTTTTCTACTTCATTTTGAAATATTCTAAATATCTCAAATGCTTCACTCTTATGTTTCATTAGGTAAACATACCCAAATCTACTATAATCATCAGTGAAGGTTATGAAGTATTGAAATCCTCCCCTAGCATTGCTACTTAATGGTCCGCATACATCGGAATATATCAACCCCAATAAGTCACTTGCCCTTTCACCTAGCTTGGTGAAAGGTGTCTTAGTCATTTTTCCAAGAAGACACGACTCACAAGTATCATATGACTCGAGGTCACATGAACCCAAAAGTCCGTCCCCATGGAGTTTTGAGATACACTTCTCATTAATATGACCAAGACGGCAATGCCACAAATAAGTATGATTTACATCATTAGGTTTAGATTTCTTATTTACATGATAGACATTGTCATTATTTTCATTCTTGACATCCAAGATATAAAGGCCATTAAATGAATTAGCAATACCATAAAGCACATCATTTAAATAAATAGAAAATTTCTTATTCTCAATAAGAAACTTAAAACCTTCATTATCCAAACAAGAAATTGAAATAATATTTCTACTTAAATCCGGAACATAATAACAATTGTTCAAAACAAGAATTAATCCGGAAGGTAAAGTGACTTCATAAGTCCCTACGGCTAATGCAGCAACTCTTGCTCCATTCCCCACGCGTAGGTCTACTTCACCCTCTTTAAGTAGTCTCCTATTCTTTAGTCCCTACACATTTAAAAAAATGTGAGAACCACATCCGGTATCCAATACCCAAGAATCAGTGGTAGAAAGGAGAATATCTATCATATAGATACCTGAAGTCGACGCAGCCTTGCTGCCCTTCTTCTTCTTTTGCTCTTCCAAGAAAGCCTTGCAATTACGTTTCCAATGACCAATCTCTTGACAATGGAAACAGATTGCATCCTTTTGTGAATCGGGTTTTGCCTCAGAAGCCTTGGCAACACTTGCCTTGCTTATCTTGGGTTTGACAACTTCTTACCCTTTCCTTTGGCACCAGCCTTCTTCCCATCATGAACTAAGAGCACGGGAGAACCTTTCTCCGCAATCTTCATCTCCGCAGTTTTAAGCATCCCATGCAACTCGGAGAGATTCTTATCCATTCCATGCATGTTATAATTCATTACAAACTGATTATAACTTTTAGGCAATGAGTTAAGAATGAGATCCGTGGCTAGCTCCAATGGGATTGGATAGCCAAGTTTCTCAAGGTGCTCTACATAACCTTTCATTTTCAGCATGTGAGGACTCACTTGTTGCCCTTCATTCATTTTGCAAGTAGTGAATGCAACAATGGTCTTGTACCTCTCTTGCCTAGCTTGTTCTTGAAACATGGCTCTTAACTCCACGCCTATCTCATAGGCTTCCAATGTTCCAAACTTTGTTGGAGTTTTGATCACATAGTAGCAAGCATGAGACAGCTTACGTCTCTAGAATCATTACGATGTTTCTTGTAACTGTCTCTTTCTGCCCTAGGGACAGTAGGTTCTGGTTCAGCAGGAAGAGGCCCATCGAGAATGTACAACTTATCTTCTTGCCTAAGAACAATTCTTAGGCTACGGATCCAATCCATAAAGTTCGTACCATTCTCTTGGAGCTTATCCTTCTTAAGGATCGATCGCAACGAAATTGATTGAGTGTTAGTAGTCATTGTCTACAAATATGCAAAATTTCCAAAATTTAATAAGTACCGGTTTTCATTAAAGAAATAAATAATGTATTTTTCAAACAAAATACTCCCACTAAATTATATAACCTTCATA
Source organism: Campanula takesimana (assembly GCA_026119855.1). Lineage (NCBI taxonomy): Eukaryota > Viridiplantae > Streptophyta > Magnoliopsida > Asterales > Campanulaceae > Campanula > Campanula takesimana. The sequence continues at coordinate 3,004,855 of JAOWBW010000003.1, forward strand.
TACATCCAATGTATAATATAATTTAATCTGGCCGAAATCCCCTTTTTATATACAAGCAAGACCTATTCCAAATAGGAAACTTGTGTCAAAAACTTCTCCTAATCGAATTAGGAAAGTTTCTACCGACAGCACTGTGCGGCCGCCCAAAGATGGCTGTGCGGTCGCCCAACTTTGGGCGGTCTCCCGGTTCCTTTTGGGCGGTCGCCCGCCTGGCCAGAATTTCTGAAAAATTTCAATTTAGTCCTTTTAAAGATTCGTTCTATTGTGTGTGACCCTCTAGGATTATACTAAGTTGGCAATGGGTTCAAACATGAAACCATAAGATATGATTAGGTTCTAGCAAACCGTCATACGTACCCAAATAGTATAACTAGATACAGTTTCGCATTCCTTTAGAATATGTCACAATCCTTTTGTCCACGATGTCATTGAACACAAGTCATGGTCAACAAGTCAACTTGTTTTGTTCAATACTTTCTCGATTCCGAATATGTCGATAATACAAATGACATTGATCTAATCAATTCATTTGAGTCCGGCCGAAAATTTTCATCAACATCATTCCTACGAGATGCCCAAGCTTGACATCTCTCCGGAGAGGGACAAATCCATTTAGCTTATTATTCTTCCCTACGTGAATCCGATTATGCCAATCATACCCTTTATAACTACCCGGTTAAAGGTAGCGTTTGAATATGTCAAACATAATGTTCATCAAGTGGAAGACTATAATAACTTCATGTCTAAGGATTCAAATGACATAACTAATATGAGATATATGTTCGACATAGACCATGACATAAATCTCATACAGCGGGTCATGTCCAGTAACTTGTTCCAAACAAGTACCCATAAATCTAACATGATCATCCTATGATCATTTAGCCTTTATACTAGTGCTTAACAAGTACTAGGGACGGAGATTATTATAAGTAAACATGAACAATAATAATAATCAAAACATCTCTTTATTGATATGAAATAAATGATAACAATTACAACGTTTATTAAACGTGCCTAAGGCACCACTACCAACAATCTCCCACTTGCCCTAGGCCCAATCTCCCATGTATCTAATACCCATGGACCTAACATGACCATCATGTTTAGCTTGTGGAAGTCCCTTTGTTAGCGGGTCCGCAACATTGTCATCAGTAGGTACTCTGCATATATTTACGTCTCCCCTATCAACGATCTCTCGAATGATATGAAAACGCCTAAGTATGTGTTTGGATTTATGATGTGCTCTTGGTTCCTTTGCTTGAGCAATAGAACCATTATTATCGCAATAAAGGTCTATTGGATTAGCAATACTAGGAACCACTTCAAGTTCAGTGATGAACTTCTTAATCCAAACAGCTTCTTTTGCAGCATCTGATGCAGCAATATACTCAGCTTCTGTTGTAGAATCAGCGGTTGTACTTTGCTTGGAACTCTTCCAGGTTACAGCTCCACCATTTAACATAAACACAAAACCCGATTGCGATCGGCTATCATCTTTGTCGGTTTGGAAGCTTGCATCCGTGTAAGCATTTACAACGAGATCATCTTCCATTCCTCCATAGACCAAAAACGAGTCTTTAGTTCTTCTTATGTACTTAAGAATCGCTTTTACAGCTACCCAGTGATTTTCGCCAGGGTCGGATTGGTATCTACTTGTTATGCTCAAAGCATAAGATACATCCGGCCTAGTACAAATCATGGCATACATGATGGACCCAATTGCCGAAGCATATGGAACATCATTCATTTTCTCACTCTCATCGTTTGTCTTAGGACATTGAGTCTTGCTTAGAGAAACTCCATGTAACACCGGCAAGGTGCCTCTCTTAGAATTTTCCATACGGAATCTTCTAATGACCTTGTCAATGTATGTACTTTGGCTTAAACCAAGTAGCCTCCTTGATCTATCTCTATAGATCTTAATGCCAAGTATATATGCGGCTTCGCCCATATCTTTCATTGCAAAGCACTTTCCTAACCAAGTCTTCACAGACTGAAGTGTAGGAATGTCGTTTCCAATGAGTAATATGTCATCCACGTATAAAACAAGGAATATCACTATGCTCCCACTAATCTTCTTGTATACACAAGGTTCATCTTCGTTCTTGATGAAACCAAACTCTTTGACCGATTCATCAAAACGGAGATTCCAACTCCTAGAAGCTTGCTTCAATCCATAGATGGATCTCTGCAATTTGCATACTTTAGAATTCTGTTCAAAACCTTCTGGTTGTGTCATATACACTTCCTCTTGCAGTTTTCCATTTAGGAAAGCGGTTTTGACATCCATTTGCCATATTTCATAGTCATGATATGCGGCAATAGCAAGCAGAATTCTTATAGACTTGATCATTGCTACGGGTGAAAAGGTTTCATCATAGTCAATACCATGAACTTGCCTATAACCTTTCGCTACAAGTCTAGCTTTGTAAGTATGCACCTTCCCATCCATGTCAGTCTTCTTCTTGAAGACCCATTTGCATCCTATGGTTTTTACACCTTCGGGCGAATCAATCAAATTCCAAACTTGATTGTCTTGCATGGATTGCAATTCGGATTCCATGGCTCCAAGCCACTTGTCCGAATTAGGAGAAGACATCGCCTCTTGGTAGGTTGTTGGTTCATCATTCTCAATGATTTCTACCTCATTACTATCCGTTACGAGAAATCCATATCTCTCGGGCTCGGATCGTAACCTACTAGATCTGCGAGTTACTTGTGTATCTTGAACAGGTTCCACAACTCCTTGTGGTTCTTGTTCTTGTTCCACTATTGGTTCAATGTTATTTTCTGGGTCTCGAATTTCTTCAAGATTTATTTTACTCCCACTGATTTCTTTGGAGAGAAACTCTTTCTCTAGAAAGACACCAGTTCGGGCAAAAAACAATTTGTCGTCCTCACGGTTGTAAAAGTAATATCCTCTAGTTTCCTTTGGATATCCCACGAAAATACATTTGTCAGATTTGTGTGCAAGTTTGTCAGAGACAAGTCTTTTGACAAAGGCTTCGCAACCCCAAATCTTCATGAAAGATAAACAAGTTTTCTTTCCGCTCCACATCTCATATGGAGTCTTTTGAACCGATTTAGTTGGAACACGATTTAGTGTGAAAGCGGCGGTTTCTAGAGCGTAACCCCAAAAGGATATTGGAAGATCAACTTGACTCATCATTGATCGAACTATGTCTAACAAAGTCCGATTTCTCCTTTCGGACACACCATTCCATTGTGGTGTTCCGGGTGGAGTCAATTGTGAAACTATTCCACAATTCTTTAGATGATCATCAAATTCTTGACTCAAGTATTCTCCACCTCGATCTGATCGAAGTGCCTTAATACTTTTGCCAAGTTGTTTTTCTACTTCATTTTGAAATATTCTAAATATCTCAAATGCTTCACTCTTATGTTTCATTAGGTAAACATACCCAAATCTACTATAATCATCAGTGAAGGTTATGAAGTATTGAAATCCTCCCCTAGCATTGCTACTTAATGGTCCGCATACATCGGAATGTATCAACCCCAATAAGTCACTTTCCCTTTCACCTAGCTTGGTGAAAGGTGTCTTAGTCATTTTTCCAAGAAGACACGACTCACAAGTATCATATGACTCGAGGTCACATGAACCCAAAATTCCGTCCCCATGGAGTTTTGAGATACGCTTCTCATTAATATGACCAAGACGGCAATGCCACAAATAAGTATGATTTACATCATTAGGTTTAGATTTCTTATTTATATGATAGACATTGTCATTATTTTCATTCTTGACATCCAAGATATAAAGGCCATTAAATGAATTAGCAATACCATAAAGCACATCATTTAAATAAATAGAAAATTTCTTATTCTCAATAAGAAACTTAAAACCTTCATTATCCAAACAAGAAATTGAAATAATATTTCTACTTAAATCCGGAACATAATAACAATTGTTCAAAACAAGAATTAATCCGGAAGGTAAAGTGACTTCATAAGTCCCTACGGCTAATGCAGCAACTCTTGCTCCATTCCCACGCGTAGGTCTACTTCACCCTCTTTAAGTAGTCTCCTATTCTTTAGTCCCTACACATTTAAACAAATGTTAGAACCACATCCGGTATCCAATACCCAAGAATCAGTGGTAGAAAGGAGAATATCTATCATATAGATACCTGAAGTCGACGCAGCCTTGCTGCCCTTCTTCTTCTTTTGCTCTTCCAAGAAAGCCTTGCAATTACGTTTCCAATGACCAATCTCTTGACAATGGAAATAGATTTCATCCTTTTGTGAATCGGGTTTTGCCTCAGAAGCCTTGGCAACACTTGCCTTGCTTATCTTGGGTTTGACAACTTTCTTACCCTTTCCTTTGGCACCAGCCTTCTTCCCATCATGAACTAAGAGCACGGGAGAACCTTTCTCCGCAATCTTCATCTCCGCAGTTTTAAGCATCCCATGCAACTCGGAGAGATTCTTATCCATTCCATGCATGTTATAATTCATTACAAACTGATTATAACTTTTAGGCAATGAGTTAAGAATGAGATCCGTAGCTAGCTCCAATGGGATTGGATAGCCAAGTTTCTCAAGGTGCTCTACATAACCTTTCATTTTCAGCATGTGAGGACTCACTTGTTGCCCTTCATTCATTTTGCAAGTAGTGAATGCAACAATGGTCTTGTACCTCTCTTGCCTAGCTTGTTCTTGAAACATGGCTCTTAACTCCACGCCTATCTCATAGGCTTCCAATGTTCCAAACTTTGTTGGAGTTTTGAGCACATAGTAGCAAGCATGAGACAGCTTACGTCTCTAGAATCATTACGATGTTTCTTGTAACTGTCTATTTCTGCCCTAGGGACAGTAGGTTCTGGTTCAGCAGGAAGAGGCCCATCGAGAATGTACAACTTACCTTCTTGCCTAAGAACAATTCTTAGGCTACGGATCCAATCCATAAAGTTCGTACCATTCTCTTGGAGCTTATCCTTCTTAAGGATCGATCGCAACGAAATTGATTGAGTGTTAGTAGTCATTGTCTACAAATATGCAAAATTTCCAAAATTTAACAAGTACCGGTTTTCATTAAAGAAATAAATAATGTATTTTTCAAACAAAATACTCCCACTAAATTATATAACCTTCATATACATCCAATGTATAATATAATTTAATTGGGCTAAGATCTAACTTTAATTTAACTTTTGAGTCCACGGAGGCGGACCGCTCAAAACTAAATTAATTAGGTAGACGATCATGTCAATCATATCCCATATGATTCTTAGGTCCTTTTATGAGATTCTTTGAGAAATCCAATTTTCAAAGCATGTTTAATCTCATCTTTTGCCTAGGCCCAAAACTGTTTTGACGCCTAATTAAGTCCAACCATTTTTAACGTATAGGAACCATTCAATTTAATGCACCTTGCGGAGGCAAGCCCACATTAAATTAATGAACCTCATCTTGCTCATACATGAATAAAATTAATGCACCTCGCGGAGGCTAACCCACATCAAGATCACCCATGTATAAACAAGTGTTTTAATCATGGCATGGCAATGAAGGACTTAAAACTTTCTTTGAAGGTTCATCACATATAGCATACAACACATTTATGAGCACATAATATAAACATGTTACGCATCAAGTTTAGCCACTAAATTAATCTCCATTAATTTAAGGATGATATTCATGTGTCATTAGTTTCTCTATAATTATGAGGATGAGACTATTTCAACTTTGGTCATTATCTCCAAATCAAGACAACAAGAAGTGCGGCCGAAACTAAGCCATGAGGCATCCACAATTCCGCACTAATTCAAGATACCAAGAAAGTAGTCCATGTGGCCGAAACTAAGCAATAGATGGTCTCGATGAACGTATGCCAATTGCATCCACAATTCCACATGGATCTCCAATCATTGAATCAAGAACTTTGTTTCTCAATTTTAGCAATTATGAACTCTTCATAATTCTAACTTCGTTTTATCTTTGAAACTTGGATTGCGATCAAATTTGGGAAACACGATGAACGCAGATTAGCCATCCAAACCTTGAACCAATCTAAGATTCACAAGACTAAAACAAATAGGAAAATCAAACCCCAAGATCCACACCCAAACCAACTACCCAAAACCCATTCCAGATCAGCAAGGGGAATGCTTCCAATGGTGTGTTGGAAGACTTGTTGATAGGGTAGGGGTGTTGGTCGGCTTCAACAGGCGTTGGAGGCAGGAGGTGGGCCAGCAAGCAGGACACGCGTCGCTTCCCTGTGGTGCCGACGAGGCGCGTGCCACACACGCGCGGCAATGGCGAGTGTGGTCTGCGGCTGGCGAGGTTATCCCAGAATGATCCAGCCTCCTTGCGCCTCGTGTCCAATCCTGGTCAAGGGTATTAGCTACAAACCGCTTCACCTTTCAAAAGGATGGGCACCAAGCAATATCATTAGTCTCCGCTTTAGCAAAAATAAGAGCCCACTCCTCAATGCTGAGACCCTTCACTAACAGTCTCCGTCTATGGAAAGTATAAGGAGAATACTCAGTCGGAGAGTCCAACAATTTGAAATGTTCTCTGAGCCAAATAGTCAACAGTAATGGACTTCCCCGAGTCATAGAGCCGGTTCGGTGTAACTCATCAAGACCATGAAGGGTCTCCCCCAAGATGAGAGGGACTATGTTGAAGGCCCGTCAGTTTTGGCGAACATTTAGAAACAGTGTGAAAAAGTTGCAAAATTTTAATAGAGCAAAATCTTGTGACATTTATTACATAAAATAAGTAAAGTATTAATATTGCAAAAGATAGTAAACAACTACGAGTTTATTGCAAAACTGACATGCGTACTTTCATTTATTTTCAATTTGACTTGCAAACTTTGGAAACATTAAATGTGGTTTGCGTACTTTCTGATAAGGATACATCGGATATACATTCCTAAATTATATTGTACATATCTTTTCATATATTCATTGTAATCTTTTGTAATTCTTGTTCTCCAAGATTAGGGTTCTGTACTCATATATATATACACTGTTGTGGAATAATAGAAATCAAGTTTTCCCAATACTCTTTATTCTCATATGGTATACAGAGCATTAAAGATCCAAAATCTTTTTTGCTAAACCCTAACCCTACCTCTGCCGCCGCCCTCCCCCCCCCCCCCTCTACAGCCGCCGGCACAACCTCTCCTATGGCCACTCCGGAATTTCAAACAATTCCCAACTCAGCAGAACCATCCTCCCCTCTCATCTTTGTCTCTCTCAATCATGTTCTTAAGATAACCCCTACAAACTACATTGCCTGGAAAACTCAGATTGAGGCAACTCTCATCGGCCTTGATCTTTTCATATTCATTAATGGCACCCATGTAGCCCCACCTAAAACCATCTCCACCACCACTCCAGCCGCTGCCGCCACCGAAACCTCTGCCGCCAAACCTGCAGTATCCACAACCTCTCCAAATCCATCTTATTCCACTTGGTTTCGCCAAGATAAACTTATTCTTGGAGCCCTTGCCGGCACTCTCTCTGCCCCTATTGTTCCCCTCGTCTCTCTCTGTCCTACTACCCTCAAAGCATGGCAAACTCTCGCCAAAACCTATGCCAATCCTTCGAAAGGCCATCTCAAACAACTTAAAGATCGCCTTCGCAACATCACAAAGGGGTCTCGTCCTGTCTCTGACTAGATGCAGGAAATAAAATCTTGCACTGACCAACTTGCTTCTCTTGGCTGCCCCTCGATTCTGAGGATATCATTGATAAGATCCTCGACCAACTCAATGACCCGGATTACGACAGTGTCTTCTCGGCCGTCCAAAACCGTGAGACACCAATTTTGTTTGATGAGCTACATGAGAAACTCATCAACAAAGAACTCTCACTAAAACACAAAGCCAAATCCAACCCCACCTTTCCCACTTCAGTCAACCTTGCCTCCAAAACCAACACCAACCGGAACCCTAAATTCACAAACCCTCCCAATGGTATTCTTCCTACTCCCAACTTCTCCCTTAACTCCTCCCCTCGAGAACCTCTTCCTTACAATGGACGTTTCCAATGGTGTCGTACGCAAGGTCACTACCTGTCCCAATGTTCAATGTTCCGTAACCAATATCCCCACATAAACATTCCCACCCCACCGCCCAGACAAACCCAATCAGCCCCTTACAACAATCGCTCTCAATATCGGGGTAACTCCACCTCTCGGCCACCCCAATCCAACAATCTCCCATCCGCATACACTGCCTCTACAAACACTCCCAATCCCCCTTCTTGGCTCTTTGATAGTGGCGCAACACATCACGCCACCAGTGATCTTGACAACCTTGCTCTTCACTCTCCTTATGACGGCACTGAAGAGCTTTGACACGCCCCAAGTCCCGGGATCCCCTAATAGAACCTCGAACCTGGTGCGCGTAACTAACAAGGAACAAGAAACTAACGGGAAACAGGAACAAGAGACTGCTAAGCCAACTCAACAAATAATCAAGCTCAAGATATGATCAGGTAACAAGTAGTCAAGTAGTGTGAGAGGCTAGACCAACTCACCAAGATGCACATAGGCCTATCACGTATCATTACCTGAATCCTTCCTTATTTCTCCCAAGAATACCATTGTTGTCGATGCTTGTATAGCTGATGACAACCACGATCAAGATCAAGAGACTGCTATGCAGTATATAAGAAGACCCGGTAACCAGTGTCATTCACAAGAACAAGATTCACGAGGTGTTCACGAGTTAGCATTCACTTATATCAGGCGTATTGCTCCAATATAGGATGCTAAGCCCTTACTATGGCCAGTAGTAAGGGAAAAACAGACTGAATGCATAGACCCACGATTATCACTTATGCCCCAGCCCTCGCAATAAGCGTGAACCTATACACCCCTCTGAACCAAATAAGCCAGCTGGACTCACACGAGAATGCACAAGTAGATGTTTACTTGAACTACGAGAATAGAACTAAGTCCCATATTAGTGGACCAGTCTTTATGCACCATGTAATAATGTATCATGTGCTCACGAGAATATGCACCATGTAATCATGTATCATGTGCTCACGAGAATATGCACCATGTAATAATGTATCATGTGCTCACGAGAATATGCACCATGTAATCATGTATCATGTGCTCACGAGAATACAAGTACGCGTACGCAATTATTGCGAAGACAAATCAATCTAACAATGGCACGTAGAGTGTCCATATAACACGGTCAATCCAAGTTAGAGTCTATTAATAACAGACCTCAAACAAGTAGTAGGGTATATCATTCTATATCACTTTGTCACATGCTAAGTTTGCACGCACATATTCATATCACGTTTAACACATTAAAGTGTCTATCACGATACCCTTACTATCAAATAGAGCCCAATACCTTAGACTCTAAACACGTAGTAGAATAGGTCCCATCATACCTAGTCACAGTCATATCTCACGTATATGTATCGTTAGTATTCATGATTATATGAATTATCTTCATATTACACTAGTCCCTATTTTCTTTAGGAACCCATTTCAAGACAAGATATCTTCTTTATTCTTTATATACTTCATTGAGTATAGACACGATTAAAACCAATCACTAGCACTTTAGTGCTTATTCATAGCACTTCCAATATACACGTATCAAATTCAAATGTGTAGAAGAGTTAATCATTCTCTATCTAGTTCCATATCCCAACTCTTTTTGGTTATTCATACCATGTATCAAGTAATCAAGAAGCCACATTCTATCAAGTAACTATATGCAAGATTTGCATATACACATCAAGGATCTTTCAAGTTTATTACCATATACATATATTGGTGTCAAGGCAGGTACAAGATTTTATAATCTTATATTCAAATCTTAATCCAATTATTTGGATGTTCAAGTCATGTACAAGATTTTATTGTCTTATACTTCAAGTTACTGTCTCAACTTAAGACATTCAACACATTCAAGACATTCAACACATTCAAGACATTCAATACATATACCAGATTTTATCATCTTATATCCAAGTTCTCAATCCATTTCTTTGGATGATTAAACATGTACAAGAGTTAATTATCTTATACTTCAAGTTCAAGCTAGGAAGATGAATTATACATCTTTCACGTATTATTTTCCAATCTTTTCTTAGAACATTCAAGCTCAAGACATTAGTTGGTGCCCCTAAGGTACACAAACATTAACTTCAAGACACATAAAAGAGTTACTACTCTTATACTCAAGTTATCATTTAATTATGATTTAAGTCCACATTTCATTTGTTCACAAATGGACTATTTTTCAGTACTAGAGTGCTCTACAACACTCCTCTAGGCCATCTAGGGTAGTATCCTAAACCTAGACCAAGAATACTTCGAGTTTAAATTAAGTAAATGAGCTATACAACTCATACTTACAAGTTCATAATCCCCTACATAGGATATTCGAGCTCAAGACACTAATTTGGTGCCCTCAAGGTGCACAAACATTAATTCCAAGACAAGCATAACACATAAGTGCTTGTTCATAGCACTTTCAAGACATAAAGAAGAGTTCTTCCTTTTATACTCAAGTTCTCATTTTAATTTAATGAGTAATCATGTTCAAGACTCACTTCTGATACCCCTAAGGTGTCACAACACTTGCTAGGACATCTTATCTTAAGGCTATATGCCTTAGGAGGGATAAGCTTTCAATTTAATTTAGATTTAAAACACTTTGGTTGAAACAGGGGACCGGGCGGGCGCCTATAAGGGACCGGGCGGGCGCTTGTTCTAGCACTTTTGAAACCCAAAACTTCTGTTGAAAAGGGCGGGCGCTCAAGGGATCACCAGGCGGGCGCCTGGTACAATTTTCAGCAACACTCAATTTCTTTCCAGGCTTAAGAATTCTCCGTCCCAAGCGTAGGAGTAACTTTTTACTAACATATTAACATTGCTAGGAGTATACAAACATTTTCTTAACACCTATTTCAAGCTCAATTCATTTCTTTAACCGTCCCATAAATAGTAGGACAATTTCCTTTTATTCCAATTTAATATTTCACCGTCCCCAAAAGTATAAGTACAATTTTATAATATACTAATATACCCATTTAGGGATACTTCCATTCATTTGCCCGTACCACAAATAATGGTACAATTTTTCTAATAATATTTAAATCAAGTTAATATTTTACCGTCTCACGAGTAGGAGTATAAATTCCTAATATGTTTGCAAACCCATTTAGTATTTAGGTTCATGTTCTAGGTTCTCTGTAATAGTATAGAAATACTCCCTTCGTCCCAATTTTACAAGTATCACAAAAATTGCTCAAAACACAATTTTAACAAGAACAAGTAGCGGGAATAACATATATGCATGTTATTACAAGTAAGGGGGAGTCAATAACTTACCTAATACGAAATCAAGTTGACCCAAATTAATTTCTGTTCGGCAGGAAACGCTCTATTCAGTGCCACGAATATTTATCCGGAATCAGAATCACGAACAGAGGGATAATTAAGCTCGAGGAGTCGAGAATAGGGAGATTCCTAAACTTAGCTTTCAAGAACCAGAGAAAGAACGAGAAGAAAACTTAAGAATTGCTTTCTCTGAGGAGAAAGCAACAAGATATACTTGCCACTTTCAAAGAATAACACTTAGGCCCCTCAAGTTCTAACTTTGACAAAAAGGCCCCTAAACTTTCAACTTTGACATTTAACCACCTTAATTTTCTAAATTAGTTAAATAATTAACTCAAATAAAATAGCATATAAATATGCTAGTCAAGAATTCAACAAGCAAGTCAAGAATTTAACAAATAAGTCAAATATTTAACGAGATTAAGGATGGGCGTTACAAGCTTCTTATAGGTGATGGCTCCGGGTTACAAATCTCCAACATTGGTTTGACTTCTCTCTCTTCCTTCAAACTTAATAATGTCCTACATGTTCCTTCCCTTTCTCGCAGTATAATATATATCTCTCAATTCTGTCGTGACAATAACTCTTCTGTCACATTCTTACCTTCTTCTTATGTTGTAAAGGACATCCAAACGGGCAGAACTCTTCTTCAAGGCCCACTTAGATCCGGCGTCTATGAATGGCATCCCTCCTCTTCCGCTGTTCACTCCATCTCCATATCTTCATCAAATCCATGGCATCATCATCTAGGGCATCCGTCTCAGTCTATTTTACGCTTTCTTAGTCAGAAATTTAATTTAAATATTCCTACTTCTAGTCTTTTTCATTGTAATTCTTGTGACTGCATTAAAAGTCACAAGTTACCATTCTATGCCAATTCAATAAAATCGTATAGTCCTTTGGATGTTATTTATAGTGACGTGTGGACGTCTCCTGTTGTCTCTTTTGATTCCTACAAATACTATATTATCTTTGTAGATCACTTCTCCAAATACATTTGGTTCTACCCTCTAAAACACAAAAATGACGCCACTACAGTCTTCTCCCACTATAAACTTCTAGTCGAAAAATATTTCAGTCGCTCTATCAAAACCATCTTCAATGACAACGGTGGAGAATACATCGGTCTCCAACCTATTCTTAAATTTCATGGCATCCAACATCTTACATCTCCTCCTCATAAACCAGAACATAACGGTTATTCTGAACGTCGTCACAGACATATTGTTGAAACTGGGCTCTCTCTACTCACTCATTCCTCCATGCCTCTCAAATATTGGTCTCTTGCCCTCTCCACTGCTTGCTATCTCATCAACCGCATGCCTACTCCTACTCTTAATATCAATTCCCCATACCTCACTCTCCATAAACAACCTCCTAATTATCTCAAACTGCGAAGCTTTGGTTGCCTATGTTATCCTTGGCTCCGTCCCTATACCTCTCACAAATTACAACCTCGATCATCCCCTTGTGTCTTTGTTGGATACTCACCCACTCAAAGTGCCTATTACTGTCTCGATCCTCTCTCTCATAAAATCTATACTTCGCGTCATGTGAAATTTATTGAACACTCATTTCCGTTTTCCAGTCACTCATCCTCTCCTGAGTCAGTCCCCTCTTCTGATCAATGGTGCTCTCTTAGATTGCCTATCCTCTCCAGTGTAACTCCTGATATACCTACACCAAACCGCACCTCGGCTTTAACCGAAACCGCATCCTCTCCAACACCAAACCGCACCTCAGCTTCAACCGAAACCGCATCCCATCCAAGACCAAACCGCAACTCGGCTTTAACCGAAACTGAACCCTATTCAAGACCAAACCGCACCTCAGCCTCAACCGAAACCGCACCCCCTCGACGACCAAACCACACCTCGGCTTCAACCGAAACCGCATGCCATCCAACCACAAACCGCACCTCGGCTTCAACTGAAACCGCTCCACATCCAACACCAAACCGCACCTCCGATTCAATCCCGACCGCACCCTCTCCAACAACGCCTCCCCTACCACCCCCTCCTCCCACCTCTCGTCCCACTACTAGACTCTATAATAACATTACCAAGCCCATACAACGCCTCAACCTCCATACTACCCTCTTCGATCACTCCGCCGAACCATCCACCATTACCCAGGCCCTCAAAAACCCCGTATGGAGAACCGCCATGCAAAATGAATATGATGCCCTCATTCATAACAAAACATGGGATCTTGTGCCTCGTTCCCCATCCCAGAATTTGGTTGGCTGCAAATGGATTTATAGAACCAAGTAAAAACCATATGGATCCATTGATCGCCATAAAGCTCGTCTTGTGGCTAAGGGTTTTCATCAACGCCCCGGCATTGACTATTCAGAGACTTTTAGCCCGGTTGTCAAGCCAGCCACTGTTCGTACTCTCTTATCAATTGCTACTGTCAATGGATGGCCGCTTCGTCAGGTGGACATTAATAATGCATTCTTACAGGGTTCTCTAACTGAAGAGGTCTTTATGGTTCAACCTCCTGGGTTCGTAAGTTCCTCTAATCCATCCTATGTCTGCAAGTTACGACAGGCAATATATGGTCTTAAGCAGGCTCCTAGGGACTGGTACAATGAGTTTCGCTCTTATCTTCTCTCTCTTGGATTCTCAAATAGTATCTCAGATTCTTCTCTCTTTATTCTCAAACACAATAATAGCATTCTTTATCTTTTAGTTTACGTGGATGACATCATTATTAGGGGTTCCGACTCCACTCTTCTCTCTCACTTCATTTCTCTGCTGTCCTCTCGGTTCTCTCTTAAGGAAATGGGTTCTTTGTCTTATTTTCTGGGTATTGAAGTACTACCTCACAAAGATGGTCTTCTTCTTAGCCAACAAAAGTATGTTCAGGATCTTCTCTCTCGGGCTCATATGGATAGTTCTAAAGATGTCTCCACTCCAATGCTTACCCATCCCAATCTTACACTATCCTCTGGTTCTCCTCTCCCTAATCCAACAGAGTATAGTGCTCTTCTTGGCAGTTTACAGTACCTCTCCTTTACTAGACTTGACATCTCCTTTGTGGTTAACCGTCTTTCTCAGTTCATGCATCGACCTGCTATGGAGCATTGGGTTGCTCTCAAAAGGTTGTTGTGTTACCTAGATGGTGTTGGGATTGGATCCTAAACTATGAGGAAGAAAAGGAGTCTAAGTCGGGGGAGTTGGTGGAGATCAAAAAGGGTTCAAACCAGAGGAGGAGTTCCTGGCGGAGGAGCAGGCGGGCGCTTGTCCTGGACCAGGCGGGCGCTCATTTGGACAGTGAGTTGATCCGCCTGGGGGAATTAATTCGAGCGGGCGCTCGCCTAGACCCAAGCGGGTGCTTGGTATGCCGGCTGGGCTGATTTGTTTCCTATTTTGACACAATCTCTCCTTAATTTGATTTAGATCTTCCTTGTACTGCTATATAAGCATAGTTACGACCTAGGACACATTGTAGCAGATTATTAATGTGTGATTAATAATATATTGGCTTGGCAATTACCCCCGGACGTAGTTCATGTGTTGAACGAACCGGGTAAACAATTCTTGTGTTCTTGTGTGTGTGATTCTTCCATTATTGTGCTTGTGGGTTTGTTGTTCTTTATCTAGATTGCAACGGGGTACCACTAAATTCCCAACAACTGGTATCACGAGCTTTGGTTAGGAGGATTCAAAGTTTCATTAGTTGATTAATCTTGAATCACGTTCTTGGGGACTTTGTGAATCAATCAAGATGAAGAACTCAATCGAGAAATTCAACGGTGTGAATTTCACGTTTTGGAGGACAAGGGTTGAAGATTACCTTTATTGTAAGGATCTTCATAAACCCTTAAAGGAGAAACCCGAAGACATGTCACAAGGGGATTGGGAGACGTTAGATCGAAAGGCGTTAGGAGCGGTGAGGAGCGCTCTAACCGACGACGTTGCACGGAACGCGATGGAGGCCAAGACAACGGTGGGGTTGCTACAGATGCTGTCAGACATGTATGAGAAGCCATCTAATATCAATAAGGTGCATTTGATAAAGAGGTTTGCGAATACAAAGATGTCAGAGGGGCAGACAGCAGCGAGTCATATCGGCAGTTTCAAAGGTATGGTGGACCAATTGAAAAGTGTTGATATTACTTTCTCCGATGAAGTGTTAGCATGTTTTCTACTAAAATCGCTGCCTGATAGTTGGGAGGTAACTGTCACAACGATCAGTACGTCGAAAACACCATTAGTGTATACGGAGGTTCGAGATCTCATCCTTCAAGAGGAGTTGAGAAGGAAAGAGAAAAGGGGAGAATCTTCAGCATATGGGGCTGCACTTAGGGTGGAAAGAAATAGGGGAAGGGGAGGACCGAAAAAAGGGAAAAAACCGGTCAAGTGCTACAATTGTGGCACGATGGGTCATATCAGTTATGACTGTCCGGAGAAGGATGGTGATGCACACGTGGTGGATGATGGGGATGTATTAATCCTAGGAGAGGAGCAGCAGGTGAAGATTGGGTGTTGGATTCTGGAGCTTCATGTCATGCTAGTGGGGATGCAGAAACAATGGAGCGGTATAAAACTGGAGATTTTGGGGTTGTCTATCTTGGTGATGATCAACCATTGAAGATCAAAGGTAAGGGGGATGTGTTGATGAAGACACCTAACGGGGCTGTTTTACAATTGCACGATGTGATGCATGTTCCGGACTTGAGGAGGAGGGTGATTTCCATGGGACAACTTGATGATGAAGGGTATGGTGTGAGCTTCACTGGTGG
Organism: Campanula takesimana; assembly: GCA_026119855.1. Lineage (NCBI taxonomy): Eukaryota > Viridiplantae > Streptophyta > Magnoliopsida > Asterales > Campanulaceae > Campanula > Campanula takesimana. The sequence goes on from JAOWBW010000003.1 coordinate 3,020,960, forward strand.
GTCTTGGGAAATCACAAAAAGAGCTAAGGTGATAGCTCATGGAGTTAAGGAGAAGATGTTGTACTCTACCTACAATGTCGATGTTCGCCCCTGTGGGAGCAAGAGGCTAAAGAACCGGCCTATTGGTGTAGAAAGGAGAGACATCAAGCAACGGTATGTTAGGGGGGAGAAGGACACAAAGTTGATCAACGCGGTGTGGAAGTCCAAGTGCCCTAACAGAGAGCATGTTCAGACCAAGAGAAGACGATGCAAGAAACAAGGTGTGTCCAAGTTTCAAGGGGAAGCATTGCGAGGAAGATGGGTCTGGAGGGAGAAGGCGAAGTTAGACTTGCGGAGAGAAATCAAGGTAGAAGCTGATTTGGGGAGGCAAGAACTATCTAACACGGAGAGGTTGAAACGTCGCTTGGTTTCAACTCGCCTTAGTACTTGAGCGGGAGGCTCGGTAATGTCAAGCCAATATAGGGGGTAAAATGTGTTCAAAGGTGTTCACTCCGTGGTGGGAGTTGATGGGTGTTTCTATGCTTATGAGTTTAGTCTCCAGGTGGGAGATTGTTGGGATTGGATCCTAAACTATGAGGAAGAAAAGGAGTCTAAGTCGGGGGAGTTGGTGGAGATCAAAAGGGTTCAAACCGGAGGAGGAGTTCCTGGCGGAGGAGCAGGCGGGCGCTTGCCCTGGACCAGGCGGGCGCTCATTTGGACAGTGAGTTGATCCGCCTGGGGGAATTAATTCGAGCGGGCGCTCGCCTAGACCCAAGCGGACGCTTGGTATGCCGGCTGGGCTGATTTGTTTCCTATTTTGACACAATCTCTCCTTAATTTGATTTAGATCTTCCTTGTACTGCTATATAAGCATAGTTACGACCTAGGACACATTGTAGCAGATTATTAAGGTGTGATTAATAATATATTGGCTTGGAAATTGCCCCCGGACGTAGTTCATGTGTTGAACGAACCGGGTAAACAATTCTTGTGTTCTTGTGTGTGTGATTCTTCCATTATTGTGCTTGTGGGTTTGTTGTTCTTTATCTAGATTGCAACGGGGTACCACTAAATTCCCAACAGCTGGCACCCCTGACCATGGCTTACTTATCAGACGTAAATCTCCTCTATCTTTGCATGCCTTCACTGATGCCGATTGGGCAGGTGATAAGGATACATTTGTATCTACCACTGGATACATCGTCTACTTGGGTAAAACTCCCATCTCTTGGAGTTCTAAAAAGCAACGTACTCTTGCTCTTTCTTCCACAGAAGCTGAGTACCGCGCTGTTGCTACTGCTGCTGCTGAAGTTCTTTGGTTGAAAAATTTGCTCCATGAACTCGGTTATTCAGTTACTTCTCCTCCATCTATCTTATATGACAATCTCGGTGCAACATATGTAGCAGCAAATCCCAGATTTCACTCTCGTATGAAACATCTTGGCCTGGATTATCACTTTGTTCGTGAACAGGTTCAAAACAACACATTACGAGTCTCGTTTATTTCCAGCAGGGATCAGCTTGCCGATCTCTTGACTAAACCATTGGGACGTGGACCGTTTGATGACAATGTTTCCAAGATTGGACTTCTCAACTGATCGTCCATCTTGCGGGGGCATGATAAGGATACATCGGATATACATTCCTAAATTATATTGTACATATCTTTTCATATATTCATTGTAATCTTTTGTAATTCTTGTTCTCCAAGATTAGGGTTCTGTACTCATATATATATACACTGTTGTGGAATAATAGGAATCAAGTTTTCCCAATACTCTTTATTCTCATACTTTCATTTTCAAAATTTTGAGACGACTTTTTTAACACCCATTAAAAATATAACGAGACACTCCAAAAAACTAATCATCCGTCAATTTTTTGTAGCAGACGTTATTTTTTTAACCCACCTCTGATAAAGATAAATATCATTTTCACCCTTTTAAACTTTCTATTTCTTCTTTACCCTCTCCAAGAACCGCCGGACTCCCCCTTGTACTCCGGCCGGCTCCTTCCACTCTGGCGAGCCTTAATCTCACGATTTCTCCTATTTTCTAAAGAAATATGTCATAGATTTTGAAGACCCATCAATTTTAGACAAATCCCCACAGTTTTCAGCAGATTTGAGGTTCGCCGGAGAAAAGCAATCGAACCTGAGATTTATAACGGTGGAGTCGTTGCCGGAGAAGTTGAGAGCCGCCGGAGATGAAGGATTCGGCCACTTTTTACCCGATTAGACCCACCAATCTGTTTTATTTGGGATTTCGACCACAACCCAACAATTTCTACTTGGATTTGACCCGATTTGGTGGGTAAATGTCTTCAGATTTTTTTTTCTTCTTCGATTTTCCGGTGGGTCTCACAAATTTCATTGAGATCTAAACCCTCACTTTGAGAGCGTCGACCGTCGGAGAGGATATAGGGCCTAGGCTTTTCGCCAGAAAATCAAAGAAGACGACAGGGAGCGGTGTTGACTGATGATGGTGGCCGGTGATGAGAGAGAAGATTCAGAGTGGATGGTGTAGGCCCAGATTTGAGAACAGGAGGTCGGCATTTGGTTCTATGTAGACGGCCTTGAGAGGGACGGCCGGAGATGGGATGAGGTAGCCGGCGACGATGTTGAATTGTCAAGGGTCGTGAATTTCGTCAAGTGTCTTGGTGGGTCTTTACTCAGAGTGAAAACAGTGGAGGGTGCTTAGTTTGTGGTAATTGTTAATGAGTCAAAGTTGGTCTTTAAGTTATGTCCGTTAAAAAAGAATAACATATGTTCCAAAAACATAACGGATGAACAATATTTTGGAATGTCTCGTTATATTTTTAATGGGTGTTAAAAAAGTCGTCTCAAAATTTTGAAAATGAAAGTACGCAAACCACATTTGATGTTTTCAAAGTTTGCAATTCAAATTGAAAATAAATGAAAGTACGCATGTCAGTTTTGCAATAAACTTAAACAACTACTCCCTTTATCCCTAAATAATGTCCAGATTGCATTTTAAAGGTCATCTGCAAATTTTAACTTTTTGTACAATTTGGTGGCAAAAAATTTATATATAATCTTGTAATCTCTTTTCCAAACATTTAATTTTGCAAGTATAATAAGACCCGTGAAAAATATTTAAAAAAAAAAAAAAAAATAGGCCACAAAGCTATATTAAAAACAGTCATACAAAGATTTCTTAAAAATATACATTCATTTAATAATAGAAAAACCGAAGAAGTAATATCAACTACTCCTACATCCCATTAACAAATGTTATTATATACACTAGACTACACTCAATGAATATAATAGGTATTTATCTTATTTTGAAGTAAAGTACCAAGTCTTATAAAAAAAAATCAGTTAAAACTGGTGTCCATAATAGATTTTCATATTAAGTATATGGAGGTATTTAGTTGACATCTCTGAAATTTCCTAATAAATCTAGGCAACTATCACACGAGATTTGGACCCTAGAACCCCTGAGTGAGATCAAAATCCCATAAAAACCCATGCCTAGATCAAAATCCCAGGTACACCCATTAACACTCAAAAGACATAACTACCCCTATCCAGTCCAGTCCCTATCCACTCCAGCCCACAGCCCATTCCAAAATTTAAAAGAAAATTCTAAAGCAACGCATGAGTGTGGAATCGAACATGTGACCTATGCTTGAACAATATTACCAAACCATTGAACCAAAGACATATTTGTTACGAATTAAATTATTTAATATAATAATCATTTTTTTCACATTTTCCAACTTTTAATAAAAAAAATAAATAACATTTTTTGGTCAAATCCGGTCAAACTCTCATAACTGACGTATAAGACATGCTCTACTCTTATAATTAGAGTATAAGACTCATTTTTTTCACATTTTCCAACTTTTAATAAAAAAATGAATAATATTTTTTGGTCAAATCCAGTCAAACTCTCATAACTGACGTATAAGACATGCTCTACTCTTATAATTAGAGTATAAGACTCATTTTTTTCACATTTTCCAACTTTTAATAAAAAAAAATAACATTTTTTGGTCAAATCCGGTCAAACTCTCATAACTGACGTATAAGACATGCTCTACTATTATAATTAGAGTATAAGACTCATTTTTTTTCACATTTTCCAACTTTTAATAAATAAATGAATAATATTTTTTGGTCAAATCCTGTCAAACTCTCATAACTGACGTATAAGACATGCTCTACTCTTATAATTAGAGTATAAGACTCATTTTTTTCACATTTTCCAACTTTTAATAAATAAATGAATAATATTTTTTGATCAAATCCGGTCAAACTCTCATAACTGACGTATAAGACATGCTCTACTCTTATAATTAGAGTATAAGACTCATTTTTTTCACATTTTCCAACTTTTAATAAAAATGAATAGCATTTTTTGGTCAAATCCGGTCAAACTCTCATAACTGACGTATAAGACTGACGTATAAGACATGCTCTACTATTATAATTAGAGTATAAGACTCATTTTTTTTTTCACATTTTCCAACTTTTAATAAATAAATGAATAATATTTTTTGGTCAAATCCGGTCAAACTCTCATAACTGACGTATAAGACATGCTCTACTCTTATAATTAGAGTGTAAGACTCATTTTTTTCACATTTTCCAACTTTTAATAAAAAAATGAATAATATTTTTTGGTCAAATCCGGTCAAACTCTCATAAATGATGTATAAGACATGCTCTACTATTATAATTAGAGTATAAGACTCATTTTTTTCACATTTTCCAACTTTTAATAAATAAATGAATAATATTTTTTGGTCAAATCCGGTCAAACTCTCATAACTGACGTATAAGACATGCTCTACTCTTATAATTAGAGTATAAGACTCATTTTTTTCACATTTTCCAACTTTTAATAAAAAAATGAATAATATTTTTTGGTCAAATCCGGTCAAACTCTCATAACTGACGTATAAGGCATGCTCTACTATTATAATTAGAGTATAAGACTCATTTTTTTCACATTTTCCAACTTTAAATAAAAAATGAATAATATTTTTTGGTCAAATCCGGTCAAACTCTCATAACTGACGTATAAGACATGCTCCACTATTATAATTAGAGTATAAGAGCCATTTTTTTTCACATTTTCCAACTTTTAATAAAAAAATGAATAATATTTTTTGGTCAAATCCGGTCAAACTCTCATATAAGACATGCTTTACTCTTATAAAAAATGCATTTATGAGACCTTTGAGAGCCTCATGAGTCTCTGCTATGAGACCTTGTAAATTGACCCTCATAAGTCTGATATGAGACTTTTTACATGTCTCATAAAGAATTTACAAGACTTTGATACAAATTATAAGGCCTAAAAAAATGCACTTATGAGACCTTTGAGAGACTCATGAGTCTCTGCTATGAGACTTTGATACAAATTATAAGACCTAAAAAAATACACTTATGAGATCTTTGAGAGACTCATAAGTCTGATATGAGACTTTTTTACATGTCTCATAAAGAATTTACAAGACTGATACAAATTATAAGACCTAAAAAAAATGCACTTATGAGACCTTTGAGAGACTCATAAGTCTGATATGAGACTTTTTTACATGTCTCATAAAGAATTTACAAGACTTTGATACAAATTATATCAACTTAAAATTATTGCTCAAAGTTCCTTTGCAATAACAGCGAAAAAAATATGAAGAACATTTTATGGAAAACATTTTCCAGAAAATGTTTCCCTCCAAATAAACGGAGCCTAATTCACCTTTTTTTTTTTCCCGTTCCATCTGATTTTCACAAACTTATATCACCTTCTTTTTTTTTCCAACCCATCTCAGTTTCACAAACTTATATCAAACTAGCATAAATCAGACTTAGATATACCAGCTACATCACCCAATTGTTCATTTTCTTCTCGAGACGAGAGATTTTTCAGATAATGCAACCCGCTAAATTTTATTAATAAATCCATTAAAAATGTAACATTTGTTACTGATTTAACAAAACCCCTTCTCCCTAATTAACAAACGTTAAAAAAGAACACTAACCCTTTCATCTTCATCCCCATTTCAGCTCTAGCACAAAATTGAACCTAAAATGGAACCAAAAATCAAACTCAAAATGAAACTAAAAATGAACCAAAATTCACCCATTTTCTTGTCTTCTCTACAGACACCATATTTTTCTCTTAACCCACAGTCCTCAATCTCCAATTTCACTTCACCCATGCCCCTCTTTCCCCTCTCTCTCTCCAAAATCTTCAAGTAGCAAATCCGATTTGAACCCAAAATTCACCCCTTCTCTTTAACTGCAGTGAATTGAAGAAATCGAACCCAGGAGGCGACATTCGATGCTCAATTATGAACCCAAACGAATCTAAGTTTCCTTGTTTTGAAAAAAAAATGAATCTGAGTTTTGATAAAATGAATCTGGGTTTTGATAAAACGAATCTGGGTGTTGGTTTTGGTTGGTTAGGAAGCCGGTGGTAATTTCTCGAGCCACTCCTGAGCTATGCTAACCTCGCACTCCGACGAGCAGGCGTCGATGTAATCGAGCCGGTGAGAAGCCGGATCGATTAGGTTGTGGTTGGTTAGGGCTCTGAGAAGGGTTTGACAGGTAAGGCCGATGATCTCGTGCTTCTGTCCTTGGGGATCGGTGGCGAAGAGCTTGACGATTCGGTCGGAGACTTTTCTGGATGGGGAGGATGAGGTGGGCGCCGGTGGAGGAAGATCTGGTGATGACGGCGCAAGAGTAGTGAATGAGGGGAGGGGAGAGGAGTTTAGGGTTTGTTTTGGGTGGAGGGGTAGTTTTGGTATTTCAAGATTAAAGTTGACTGGGTCAAAGAGTCATTGGGTTTTGATGGAATTTTGATCTGGCTTTTGGGTGTAGGTGGGCTTAAGCAAATGAAGTGGGTTTTTATAACCTTTTGATCTGAGCCTAGGGTCCTTGTGGAATTTATCCTATCACATGAAACAAAATAGAGAGACCTCAGCTATTAAACACATACTCCGAATTTACTGGCCACTAACAAGATTAGACAAACAAAAGAAACACAAATTTTGAAAAAAAAAAAAAAGGAAAAAAAAGGAAAAAAAATTGACTACGAACTGTATAGAATTCTGACATAAAAAAATAAATTCAAACTTTGCACACCAAAAAAACACAACCAAATAAGATTATAAGTTGTGAAACTCACACCACCAAACACACACTTCCACCTTCGCGGTCCTTTCTATCTATACAAAGGAAAGCCCCAACATAAAACATTGAAACATAACCAAACCAGGTAGGAGTTCATCATTTTCAAGAAGCACAAGCTTAAACTTCTGTCAAGCTGATCTCTTCCATCCCGGGAGCATCCTAGATGAATAAGCAGACGAGAAATAATCAGCAATTATTGTAACGATCATCAGTTTTGTGCTGAGCATCTTTGAAATATATGGTACTCGAGATTTAAAAAAGATACTGTACTACTTATTTTCACATTTTAATCTTGTTGGCCTTATGATATTTGTTGAACTACTCTCTCCGTCCCAAAATGAATGTCAAAAACAATTTCAAATTTTCTCTTGCTCAAGTGAAACTTTTTTGGACATTCATCTTGGAACAGTGGTAGTACTTTATTTTTTTATTTTTTTTTTTTGGGGGGGGGGGGGGGGGGTGGTCATAGTTATATGGTATATGGTCACGTACCACGTTTTCTTTATTCTCTTTACATTCTTCCTCCTCTGCTGGTGACAGATTGATTGGACCTGCTGAAATAAAAACAATAATCACACTCTGAAAACTTGAAATCAGACTTGAGGCAGGGATTATAGAGGTACGAGCTAATAATTAGTGCATAATTACCTTCTTCATTTCCAGTTTTCTTCTTCTCATTTTTGCCATGCTTCTGGTTAGCAGATTCCTTGTTGCTTGGCATCAGGGATTTCTTTTGAGTCTTGCGACTGTCAACTTCAGAAGTTGCATTTGACTTTGCTGTTTTTTTGTTGACCACCGCCTTGATTTTAGGTGCCGGTTTAGTCTTCTGTGTTGTCACTTTGCCCAAGTCTTTGGGTGGAGAACTGGGATTGGTGTTTAAGCATTTTGGTTTCAGTTTGCCTGTTCCTGTAACAGAAGAAGAGCTGTGTGTATCATCATCGGATGATTTAGTTCCTTCTTCAGCCACTTGAGAAAAGGTTTCAGAGACTTGTAACTGCTCGACATTTTCCACAATGTTGTAGCTCGCCAGCAATTCTTTTGCAGATTCTCCAAATTCAGCTAGATTATATCGGCGTGCATACGATCTCAGCTCATCCCTCAGCCGTTGAATCTGAAGATATGGGGGTGAAAAAAAAAACATTTAATTAGGCTGTTGTAACTAATTATGTGTTCGAATGAGAACTGTAATATTCAAAAAGTTCTCTAATATTAATAATCTCAACTTCAAACAATATTCTGAATAGAAGTAAAAACTTGTCAGAAAACTCTAAACCCAGCAAACAGGTAAAGCCAAAAAGAGTAACTAAAGACAATTGGAAAAAAAAAAAAAAAAAAGTTAGACAGCAAGAATTGTGTAACAACTGTTTGTAGTCTACGAGGTCTAGATCAAGCGGTATCCGATATCCTTTCTATGTGAAAGGTCAAGGGTTCAATCCCCACCAAAAGCACTTTCAAGTGCAATCTTGTAATAGCTTAAAGCATTCATTAATAAAAAACCATTAAAAAAAAACTGTATGTACAACTAACAAATTAATTTCGACCATTGGATCCTAAATATGAGTAGATAATGCAACATTGTGAGTAGATAATGAAACATACATTTAGGCTAAAATATATTTACTGCCCCATATTTCACCATAATCCTATTTTATCGCCCACAAGTTTCAACATAAACGTGTCATTTTGTGGGATTAAGTCCAAAACCCAAAGCAGGATTATGGTGTTTGTTGTTACCAAAACGTACTTCAGCAAAGCTGTTTAGTTGGTGCAATATGGATGAATGCTAATAAGAATGAAGTTGTACACCCATTGCACTTAATATGCCCTAACTACGATGTCTAATTGTTCATTTATATATATTTGAAAAAAATGTCAAATTGATTCATAAGCCCTTATGCTGCATTAAGCTGAAAATTCAACAAACAATTATATTAATTGTTATACCTCGCATCCAGCCTCCAAAGCAAGTTTAAAGAAACCAAGTGAAATTGAGTGCTTCGCAGCAGATTCAGAGAGCTTAATCTGAGTAAGCCAATAAGAAGCTGAGGACAGAGCACAGTACTTCTTCCGACTTGCTGATCGAGAAACATCAGAAGTTGGTGTTTCACTTTTATTCTGACTGTTAACAGGCCTCTTTGCTCTAGCCTCTGAAATTGGAGTAATATTTCCAGCTGTTTTTGGAGCAGGGGTTGCAGTTGACTTGGCTTGAATAGACAACCTTCTGGGAGGCTTGGCTGATTTTTCCTTGCTTGATAATTCAAGGACACTCACACTCTTACTCACACTTGATGGAGGTCTTCCCCTAATAATCAATCCCATCAAGCTTAATCAGTATAAAGTAATTGGTGATACAAACCATTTACCATTGCTTGCCGGCAGTAATAATATGAGGAAAAAAAATCAAGTAACAACTTGACGTTACGCTTTTCCATAGTATTTAAGGTATACAGTATACTATCAGGAGCGGACCTACTAGTACAATTTTTTTGTAGAAGTTAGGGGGTGTTAGTGCAATTTAGTAAACTTCCACCCCCCCCCCCCCCCCCTAGATGTAAAATAAAAATACACTTAACATTTTTTTGTCCCCTTATGCAATTTTGCCCCCCTTTACAAAAAATCTTAGGTTCACCACTGTGCACTGTTATTGATGAGAAGAGGAAACAATCCATACAAGTTTGATGTCAATTTAATGATGATGAATTATAGATTTTTAAACATTAAACATAAGCAAATAACCACATAAGCATATGAGATGATATTCCTTACAATGAGGTTGTCCTGTTATTAAACTCAATGTGAAAAAGTGTTTGATGAAACTTTGATAGCTTATGCTGATTACTTAGTTCAAGTTATTGAGAACAAATATGAAGGTACAATCAGACCAATCACACACGCTGTAATCCAGGATGATTCACCGCTTACACAAATCCCTAGAAACTCCTAATTCAGATAGACTCAGAGACAAAGATAGCGTGATTGAACTGAATTTGACCCAATAACAATAGCTATATGTGCGCTTAATCAACGTACAATAGATTCAATTCCCAAATTGATAAAGAAGGCACAGAGATAACCTAACAGCCTCATCCCAAATTCATCACCGAAATTCCCTTCAGTGAAGGAATTACGAATACAACAGCAAGTTAAAGCGAGAAATAATCAAACATCCTTAACTACATATCACACAAAAAGTATATGATCGAAAGCAAAGATGAGTTGATAACTAAGCAGATGTATATATATATATATATATATATATATATATATATATATATAAACAAAATGAAGCGTGCAAGTAAATTGATACCTCCTGGGAACCGAAGTAGGGGAGGGGTCAACCGCCGGTGACTTTTCCTCCTTAGACTTAATCGATGATCGGAGAGGATAACGAAGAAGCTTTGCCGACGACGATCCTCCCTTGTTCACTGCAAAACATGAAAATCAGAAACTTAAGCACACAGTCTATTCACAAATCGTATGAGCAATAGCCCTAAAAATCGATGGAATTACCAGGCGCGGCGGCGGACGGTTGATCTTTGACGGCGTCCTCCATTGAACTGATCTGAAAAAGAGATTTGATTTTGATTTGGGTTTTGGGAATTGTTATGAAAGGAGAAAATGGAGGTTATAATATGGGGGAAATTTAGGGTTAACTGTTGTTGGTGTGAATGACAAATGGCGTGTGGGCGGGAAATCAAATTCCAAAATAATGTTCCTCCTACTTCTGTTTTATGCTAAATCGCGTGTTTAAATAATTGATTGATACGCGCTTTTTGTTAAAGTGGGACCTGGTTAAGGAACGGCTCCTGCTTGTGGGGCCAGCCTAGCGAATGTGGGCCTAGGTTTGTAGTATTTAGAAATTTGAAATTTGAAATTGTGCACCGTTGGAGACAGCGGAGGGAGGCTAATTGGGCTGGGCTTCTGAATTTTAATTTCTACAAGCACCTTCTGGGCTACTATTCTACATCCAAGTTTTTTTTTTTTTTTTTTTTTTGTAAAGAATTCTACATCCAAGTTAGAACTATTTTTTTATGCCCAAGTTTCTTGCTTGGGTCAGACTAGGTCGGACTAAGACCATCTACAATAGCAAGAAACTAGGGTGTTGAATGGGGCATTCACCAAAAAATGAGGGTTTAATGGTTACAATGGTTGGTTGAATGGGGAGGATTTGGCAATTTCGTTTAATGGGTTCAATACCCGTGAATGCAGAAATGTCGGGAAGAACAGGACACGTGGCGAGCTGGAACTGGGCCGACATCGCGCCTGAGACACACGCGCGAGTGGGGGCGTCAAGCCAGGCGGCGGTCCGTTTTTGTTTTTTTTTTTTCCTGGGTGTCACCACGTGTTGGCTCGTGATTGGCTGGCCATATTTGTTTCTCCTGGTGTCGTTTAATTATTTGTACTCGATTTAAATGTGTCGCGAACTAAGTTTATTGCAACTTTTATTTGTTTTAATAAAAATTATTGCCATTTCTCATAATATTATTTAATTGCAATTAAATAATATTAATTAATGTATTTTTTTAATTATTATTATTATTATTATTATTATTATTATTATTATTATTATTATTATTATTATTTTACTAATCATAAAAATAAAGAATAGAAAATAAAATTTAAGTAGTGGGGTATAGGATGATGAGTGGGAAGGGTGTTGAATGGGGGATTAAACAAACCATTGTAGGGTGTAAAGTTGAATGAGTGTTGAATGGATGAGTTGGAAGAGAGAGAAGCTGATGTGGAGTGATAAAGTGGGTGTTGAATTGGAATTGATGTTTAATCCACTGTGCATGGTCCCTAAGAATAGAATGCTCCCACCAAGATTCGAATCCACGCTGCATGCCTTTAGCAAGATCTTATGTCCCCTCCTTTGCCATCCAGCTATATGCCCCGGAAGAACAAGTTGAACTATTTTCTCTCTGTTTAGTACAGTATACCTTTTCATGCCCGAAGGAATTTTCTTCTTATTTATTAACTAAAAATAAAAGAAAATTATTTACTCCCTTAGTCATTAAATAATAGTAGCATTTCACCTTTTTATTTGTCTCAAAAAGTAAGTTTTATTTTTCTAAAAAAAAAAAAAAACGTTCTTATTTCAAAAATTAAAATTATAGAATCACTGAATTTTTGAAATTTATAATCTAATCTTAAAATACAAAAGGCATGTTTTTCTAATATTAGGGGGGGAAATGTTTGTAGACGCTCAATGTTTGTTCATTTACGATTAATATTGTCAAATTATCTAACAATTCTAAGGAACTATCGGTTTTGATAGAAAAATGGGAATACTAGACTGGTTTATATGTTGGTACATCCATAAAATTTATATGAGACTAACCTAAAAAGATAACTGAAATAAACTTTAGTTAAAGTAATGAAGATAACTGAACTAATCTTTTGGGACGGAAAGTATTATATACCTCCATTTCAGAAAGAGAGTCTCATTCAACTCTTAATAATGATCAACACAAATATATATTGACAGAACATTAATGTCAATCTAATCATTCTAGTGAATTTATCAAAACTGTTTTCATTAAATTATCAATTAGTGATTTAGCAAAAACAATTGTAAGAATTTTATTGAGATGATTTGCTTGACAGTAATGTTTAGTCAAAATTCACTTATATTGACGATGAATCAAATGAGGTTATCTTAACGGGACGGAGGGGTAGATATTATCTGTAGTTATTAACTTTCTTTATAATGGATCTATCCTTTATAAGATCATATATGACATGCATCTGTGACTATATACATTAGCATCATACTATTTACAAGTTTTTATGTATTTCCTTCACTTCAATTTCAATCCAAATCATACACAATTCCAAAAACTGGCCCTTCTGAACCTAATGTTGTTGGTGTGGGTCCCATAGCCTTTTGTCGCGCGTGAGTCGGCACCGGAGTTTCCTCTGAATTCCCCGAAATGCAGAGAGTGCCATTTGCATCTTGATCCCAGTATACTTCTACCATCACCCCTTTTGGATGCTCACCCGACTCTGTTCCTGGAATGCCTACAAACCTAGCTCCAACTGGTATCTGCAGACATTGTTGAACCAAATATAAATTCTTATGAAAACAAGGGACGGGCCCTCTGTGCGTGGGGTCCAGAAAGGTTCGGACCCTTTGTGTGTGGGGTCCAGGGAAGAACCGGACCCTCTGGTGGGTCCAGGAAGGGTCGGAGTATATAACAATTTTCATAATGAAGGAGATAAATTGGTTGTTTGTATATAACAGGAGTTCATTAACTTGTTTTCACTTACAGAGAGTTCAGTTCCTGATGTCAAAGTCAGACTTGTCAGGTTTCCCTCAGCTATTGCTGTTTCCAGTTCTGCTTTCTTGGCAATATTCAAGAACACTTCTTCAAGAGTTGTTAGGCTAAGCTGGATGTCCAATATGCCAAATTCTCTCTCTCTACTTTGGAGGTCACCGAAGAAATCCTAATGCAAGAGCAAAAAAAAAAAAAAAGTTTTAAGTATGGGCCTGAACATAATCAAATACGAGAAGGGTTCATGAGGGAAATTATGCTAGATGGATTGAATGTCTTCCCCTCCCTCGGCCTCCCCAAATTGTCAGAACATTCGAATTTCATTTCGGGGCGGAGGGGGTAAGATGTTTACCTTTAGTTTCCCTTCCAGATGTTGAGGGATAACAAAAGTCAAGTTGGACTTTGTCTCCTCTTTAGCTACCACATTCAAGTGCTGCAGAAATCATACAGTGATAATTCAGGCATCATACATGGATTTGAAGATGTCAACGAAAAAAGGCGTCCTACTTACTTGTTTGAAAAATGTGTTCACTTTTGCTTTATTTGCAGAAACAACATCGTCGCTAATTAATTTGCTGGAGAGCCTAATGTTAGCTATAAAACCGGTTCCAAATCTTGACTTCAGCCTAATTGAGGTTCCTATACAACGTAGCCTTCCTTTAGCCATTATCCCAATGCGGTCGCTTAAAATATCAGCCTCTTCCATTGAATGTGTAGTTAAGATGATGGCTCTCCCCTTCTTTGCTTCCTCAATTACATCCCAAACATGCCTTCGAGTTATTGGATCCATACCTGTTGTCTGCAGATTTAAATAAAAAAAAAAATCATGACCAAATGAAGAAAAATGAGCAATTTAGAAATGAAAATGAGCTGGGAGTTAGCGAACCGGTTCATCCAAAATGAGCAACTTTGGATCACCAATGAGAGCTACTGCAACACTGAGTCGGCGTTTCATTCCTCCACTATAGCTAGTTGATCTCACTTTGGCTGACTCAGTGAGTCTCACCTGTGATAATAATTTCTGTATTTCCTGTTGCGAAAATAATATAAAATTGAAGCACAATAACTGGGGAGAATAGAACAAAGTAATGTGGTTGCATAAGGTCTAGCAAAAAAAAACCTGTTCAATTGAAGATTGGGGCAAGCCTTTGATCAGGGCAAAAATATGGAGGTGCTCACTACCAGATAATGTGTCCCAAAGAATATCAAACTGTAAAATGCCATCCAAGAATTATTCCATGCATAAATTCTTTCTTTTTATGTGAAGAATCAAACATGTCAAGAAAATAAAACACCTACTTGGGGGCAAACTCCAGTCAGTCTTCGAATATTTGACATCCCCAATGAGCTCCGAAGCGAGTGTCCATAAACTAATGCTGTCAGAGGAAAAACAACGTTAGGCTTAAGTTAGAACAAAATACCACCTCCGTCCCAAAATGAACGTCCAAAACATTTTCAGATTTTCTCTTGATCAAGAGTAAATTTGAAAACTTTTTGGACATTCATTTTGGGACGGAGGTAGTATCAAAATCCAGATTATGGGACATGAATCTAAAGAAAATAAAATTACCATCTCCCCTGGTCACCGGTGTAATTCCAGTTAAGCAACTAATTAGGGTAGTCTTTCCAGCTCCATTAGGTCCAAGAAGACAAAATAATTGATCTTTAGGAAAGTTCACCCACATTCCCTGTAAATTGATCCGCGTCATTTTCAATTTATAGTCCAAATTTTTAGTCCACTCGTCAGGCGTAAATTGAGAAGAAAGGTATCCAGACCATTTTACCTTGACTGCCTGGTACGCCTTAGTCTTCTTGACTTTAATACAACAACAACAAAAGCGGCACTTAACAAAACTCAAGCCTATTGTCCATGGATAGTTCTTCATGAGACCTCGTATCTGAACTGCAACATTTTGATCAACTATGCCTTCCTTTGCTTGTTGCTTCACAATTCTTTCTTCTTCCCGAACATCCTTGTCATCCGAAGTTATATGATCAAGTGGTGGGATCGAACTAGAAACACAACACCCCTCTAAAATGACGAGAGAAAAGGGTTGATTAGTAATATTTCCAAACTTATAGAAGAATAGTGAAGATATCAAACTTTGTTTTGTTGAAATCACCTTCCATCTTTTTTCCATCGTGGCCTATCCAATACCCTGGGTTCAGAAAGTATAATATGGATTTTCTGACACCAGCTGCATTCGGGATTATATTATCCAGGTACATAGCCAAAATGAACCACATAAAAAATGTCGATACATGCCATAAATATACACTTTTCTGTCAAAGAAAAAAAAACAGTGGGGTCCATCACGCATAATTTCTTAATTGAAGCAATGTGGAAAGAAAAATATAAGACGGACAAATAAATACATGAACATACAATTGTCATAACACACTCTGGATTGAATTCTGAACAGGCGGCTACGTCACTCAAGCGGATCCCAATAGATCCAGGAGTGTAAGCTGCTGATGTAAGCCTCTTAACAGCGTTGAAAAAGGGAAGAGGAGGGAGTAATGAGAATAAAATCCGATATTTTTTAGGGAATGAGTAAAGAGTATCCGAGCAAAACTGCAAAACAAGAACAGTTGGTGACTAAATAATTGATTTTTCTTGTTCTAAATATTACCCTTGTTCAAAGTTTAATGAAATTAAAAAAAAAAGAAAAAAAAAATACTTACTGATGCTACAGAGAAAAAAATAAACATGGAGAAACCAGCAGTTGTAGCAGAAGATGACGTACGAAGGATAGTCGATAAAGTGCAGGCCATACCCATCTAACACCAGAAACCATGAAAACAGATATCGCATCATTATTTAAAATCAAGTAAGCTCGTTTTTAGTAGCTGATAACAATCCGAGCCAGAACTACTGTAAAAGTAAACTAGGTTAAACTGCCGTGCTCAATGGATAGCTACACATAAAGATTACATATAGTGATATGCTTTTGATGAATAATGAGAGGAGCGGAGAGACGTACCATGCTAAACTGGAAAAGGAAAAACACAAGGAACACTACCACAAAGCTGTTGCGCGTGAAAAGATCAAATTGAAGAGCCATTCCAAATAAAACCGTGATAGTTGATGAAAGGAGTACAATGATACCCTCCCAGACAAGCCAAGAGAGCCAGTATGCAGTATCATAAAGACCCATCACTGTCATCGCCTGTGAGTTTTTGCACGCGCCACAAAAGGCATAATAAATATAATGAAAGCGCACATCAGAATGTTAACTCTCTTAAAGTTTACACTTAAATCACATCTAACACAAGGGCAGTAATCTGGACTTTAATCTTACTGCTAACAATCAAGAAGAACCGGGAAGGAGAAAATGACCAAAATGGTGTTAGTATATACCTGACGAAGCTTAAGTTCTTTTTCTAACACCATTGCACTTGTTTGGAAGATGAAATTAAACAAGACAATTACAAGGAAGAAGGTTGGGCCAAAACCAGTCATAATTATAGATCTAACGTCCCCAATATTTATGTATTTCGGGTGTGCATATTCCTTCAGCCCGACAATCCAACTAAAGTTTGGATCTGAGTTTCAAAGTCACAGGAACAAGGTTAGCCAACAGACAGGGGATCTAACATTACAAGAATTAATAAATCCCATAAAGAGTTCAGAAAAATAACAGAGCATTTATGTGCCGTACCTCCAAGTATAGACCTTGCAATTTCACGCTCAGCAGCCACTTGAAGTGGAATTTGAAACTTGAGTGTAGGGTTTTCAAAAATACCACGCTTTGGCTGTCTAGTTGAATTTGTTTGTATTCCGTACCCAATCACAGTAGCATTTTCTTCCAGAAAATGCAGAGCTCCAGCACAATGCATAGGATAACGAAAAAGCCACTCATCAACTTCCTTGGTAGTGCTGAATGCTTTGACCTTCGCAAACACACAAAGGCCATTTTATTGATGCGGTACGACAGCACTATACATAATACATACAGATTAAAACCCAGTACATTGCATATACAAGAATGCTCAGCTAAACTCATTCTTTGTGCAAATTACTTGGGCTTGAGTGAATTATTATCAATGTCATCATACAAGCCACGACAATTCAGTATAGGTACATGTTACTTTGTCAAAATTGTAGGCTTTGGCAAAACACGCATCGAAATATCATTCATATTACTATTTCCTATAAATATACCATCTCTAAATAAAAAAAAATTACTTATGGAGGTTGTCATTATATGCAGACAACCTAAACATGTGAGAGGTATGAAAGATATTTCGATGCAAAGTAACAGCGAAAGCTATGAAATACAGCATAAATGCAATCGACTTAACATGTTTCCTGATGGCATTTTTATATTCTCCATTCCCAAAATGAATTCCCATTCTTAAGGGGAGATTTAATAAAGTTGACATCTAATCATTTTATCATACATATATATGATCTCGCAGTATAAGTACAAATTCAAAATAAAACACTGATTATCAATGAGGTTTAAGTAATTTCACCTTGGAAGAAGGGATGGGTCTTTGAGGGTTATTCTGCATGATTCTGGAGACGATTGATTGGATTCTGGCACTTTGATTACCGCTCCAAACAAAGTCGAAACAGGGGCGCTTGATGAAGAATTTGTCCTCGCAGGGAGGAATCGGCGGGGCGATTTGAGTGGTGGGATCTAGAACTTGGGTGGTGCTATTCTGATGCATCATTTCAGTTACATATTGGGCAAACCAGAGAAGGGTTAAGAAGAATAAAGGGGACAAAAAACGAAGAACAATCGCTTTCTTGTTTCGCAACGATAGAAGCATGTTCTTCATCAACAGAGATTTGAATTGTTGCCATAGCAGCGGCATTCCGGTCACCAGCTCCATCTTCAATCAATCAAATCAATATTCTCCTCTTTTTCTTTTTTTTTTTTATGAATCGTTGAATAATTTGATTATGGATTTTATTTCAGGGGTTTGTTTTTGTTTCTCCTCCCTCTCTCTCTCTCTCTCGGTTCCTTTCTCTTTTATCTCGAGCTTTTGATCATGGAGATTTGAAGGGGACGAAGGAGAGAGGGAGAGAGAGAGGAGAGGAGGCGTTAAAAAAATTGAAATGAAGGAAAGCTGAGTTTCCAATTCCGTTTCAAGTGGTGTACTGTGGGGGTTTATATACTGTATTGCTTGCGGTTATGGTCAATGGTTGGCCCGGTCTGGTCCGACCCGACTCGACCCGATTGAGTCAAAAGGTGGTCCAGAATTAGTGGCCCATTGATTATAGTACTCCTTCCGTCGGGTGCACAATTTATAATAAATAACTTCATACCAAAAAAATTTAAAACGCAATTATATTCAATTACATAATTAAGTGCATAAGTTCAAAACAATTGTCTCATAAAAGAAAACAATACAACTAACAAATTAAATTTGTCTCTTACGTGTTTTCATATCAACAAATTATTTACTAACAAAAGCCATCACACAGGGACTGATTGTTGACTAGGTGCACTACTAGAATTACCCACCCCAAAACTAGTTTCACCATCCCCAATTTTTTTCCTTTTGATAAATAATTTGTCCATATTCAATAATCAACCAAAAACACCAACAATCCTACAAAAACATCAATGGAACCATTCAAACACACACACACACACACACACACATATATATATATATATATATATATATATATATATTTAAATTCAAACATTTAATCAACAATTATATTGAAATCACCCATGAAATTTGAAAAGAAATATCAAAGCCCCAAAATTATGACTATGTCAAATTTACTTCAATTCGGAGAGAGAAAATAGAAGAGAGACTTGAGGGTGCTTACAAGAGTGAAGAGTGCAATTGTCCAAAGGATTAAGAAGCTTCGTGATGAAGATCGACAGGCGGATCTGCAGTCATCGCCTCATCGGCTCTTTCTTTCTCTGGTCCACGCAGCAATAGGTCGGTAAGGTTTTCTTTTTTCCCCTGAAAGGTCAGTAAGTTTCTGATTTTGCGAATGTGTTTATGTTGTGTGGCTCCGCTTCGTTTCTCGTAAACTTATGTCAGCGTTGATTTGTTAACTTTTCCTTCTACTAAGTTCACATCCCTTCTAGTTAATTTACCACTCTAATTATTTTTTGGGGGGAAGCACTTAGTAAAAAAAGAAAAAAAATTAATTAAAAAATTGGGTTGATCGGGTGCACGTGTACCCCTGCTTGCATGCAAGATCCCCCATGCCTTCCGTTATACACGGAAAATTTTCTAAACATGTCACCTTCGTTCAGTTCAATGTTTAAATTTTATTTTAATAGAAACACTGAAAATCTTCTTTTTTTTCATAACCAAATTTTTTTAGAATTTTAGTTGATTAGAGGGTTAATTTCATTGCCCACCCTTGAGCTTTGAATAAGTCTCAGTGCCCCCCTTGAAGTTTGAATTCATCTTATTGACCACCTTTTTGGCAATAAATTGACTATTTTACCATCACTTTTATATAAAGATAGTCTTTATCTCTCATTAAATAAATCAAATTACTAATTGAATTATAAATTCAAATAAAATTTTATTTTTTAGCAATTTAAAAATAAATATTATATTTAATCTCAATGTACATTAATTATATAAATCAATAAATTATTAATTACCAATCAACTATTCCTTGCATATTATCTTTTGTAAATTAAATCCTAAACAATTATTATAATTCTATAATTAATCATATAACCAACTCAATAAAGTATAAACTCAAATAATATTTTTTCAGCAATTTAAACAATAGTTTAAAGGAAAATTAATTTTAATATTTATCATGATGAAATAATAATAATACTATGCTCTAACTTTTAATATTTTATAGTCTCTATTTCACTAAATAATAACAATCATTTTTAATTTTTTTATTCCAAATAATTTTTTATTTTCTTTACAAACTATGTGGTTATTTGAATTTATACTTTATCGAGTTAGCTTTATGGTTATCAAATATTAAAATAATAAATAATATTTATTTCGTAGAATAGGGAGTATCAAATTTTAATTTTTTTGAAGCATAAAATTTTTATTTGAATTTATATTTTTATAATTGTTTATTTATAGTTATTTTTTCAAAAACTATAATTATTTTGTGGAGTTAACTTAAAAACATTTATATTTGAGAAAGAGTTGATTGATAAGTATTTATTTGTTAATTTTTTTACTTATATAGAGGCTTAGTGAGCATAACAAAAAAAATATTTTTCACATTATATTAGATTTTGTAGTAATTTAATTTATTCAATGAATTTATTTAATGATAAATAAAAGCACTAATTAAATTAACGTGGGGATAAAATAGTCAAATTATTGTCAAAAGGGTGGTCAGTGAGACGAATTCAAACCTCAAGAGGGCTCTGAGACTTACCCAAACCTCAGGGGTAGGCAGTGAAATTAACCCGTTGATTAGATCGACTCGACATTCACGTTTTGGTTAAAATCCATTTCTGTTGACTATTAAAAGTTATTAAAAGTCAAGGCAAACTTTCTGGGAGAAAGTGAGTATAATTTTCATATACTCCCTCTGTCCCACACCAATTAGTACTTTTGGTCAAACCTATTTCTACTTGAACTTTGACTAACATTTTATGTTAAATAATTTATCTTCATAAAAATTTAAAAATAGTTATTGATAATGTTTCTATTACTAATTTAGTATTTTTTTTAAAAAAATAATTTATAGAGATTAATAATTTAGCATAAAATGTTAGTCAAATTTCAAGTTGATTTGACCAAAAGTGCCCATTGGTATGGGACAGAGGGAGTATGTATTATTATTCTTGCTATCATTTTCAAAAATTGGTTTTACCATTTTCAAAAAAATAGTTTCACTAGTATAAAAAAAGAGAAAATTTTGGGGGAAATTAGTTTCTTCATGAGTTATAAAAAGTCATGTTTTTATAGGGGTTAAAGTTTAGGGTTTAGAATTTAGGGTTTAAAGTTCAAGAGTTAAAAAGTGGACTTTTTATAATTTATGGAGAAACTAGTTTCCCCTAAAACCAACTCATAAAAAAAGACTACCCGGATTGAAAAAAAGGATTTAAAAAAAAAACGGGCAAATTGCAATTTGGTTCCTGACATTTACAAACTTTTGCAATGTTGCTCCCAACAGTTTTTTTTCGCCAATTGGTTCCCAACATTTATATTTTTTTGCAATGTGGCTATAAAAGTAACTGAGCGTTAGTTTTCTAACAGATTTTATGTCATGCGACTAGCATATGATGTTTTAAAGGACGTTTTAAAATATTCGTAAAGCTACACATATCCGATTGATATGATTCTTTTTTTTATATTGAAACTAATATTTAAATCTACAACATAATTTTTTTCGAAAATTTGTTGGGTACCTAAATTATTTTTACATTTAATCTTAATTTTAAATATTAAAAAAATAAAAAAACACGTGAAATATACTCTAAAAAAGATATTAGCCCAAGTATGTTTCATATGAAGTAATTTCTGTATGTATCTTTCCTACAGTTTATTTTTCTCCACCCTTCTGGCACTTTCCCGCAACACCCATTCCACATACACTCTTCCCTCGATTCATCATCCTCTTCTTCTCCCTTTTTTTCTATCAAACATTTTTACGAACTGATAATCTACATATAGAATTTACTTCATGTGGAACATATTTGGGCTAATATCTTTTTTAGATTATATTTTACGTGTTTTCTATTTTTTTTTAATATTTAAAATTAAGATTAAATGTAAAAATAATCCAACTACCCAATAAATTTCCAAAAAAAATATATGTTGTAGATTTAAATATTAGGTTCAGTTCAAAAGAAGAATCATATTAATCGGATATGTGTAGCTTTAAGAATATCTTAAAACGTCATGTGCTAGTCACATGACATAAAATCTGTTAGAAAACTAACGCTTAGTTACTTTTATAGCCACATTGCAAAAAAATGTAAATGTTGGGAACCAATTGGCGAAAAAAAACTGTTGGGAGCAATATTGCAAAAGTTTGTAAATGTCAGGAACCAAATTGCAATTCGCCCAAAAAAAACATTTAATGACAGTTTTTTTACACATTCTATCTTTTCGGAAATTTCCAAATTTACCTCTAACAATTATCGGTAAATACTAAATACAGAGAAAATTATATACAGGGAATGAAATATTCCAACGCTGCCCTTGCCCGTCTCGTGTAAGTATACACGAGATGTCATCTACAATCTCGTGTATATGTACACGTGATGACTCGTGTATGCACACGAGATTTCACGTGTACATATACACGAGATTGTAGATGACATCTCGTGTATACTTACACGAAATTGTGTCTGAACCTGCATTTTCACAACAGCAACAGCAAAAGCAACAAGAAACAGAACTAGAACTGAAATTTGATTCTTAATATGATAGCACATTTCCACAAAACAGTGGGAGGGACCAATAGACCATTACACATATACTATCGCCAAATTGTATACGAAATAAAAGTGTTAACAAGGCTTATGCATATAATTCAAACATCAAAACATCCAAACATTCATACAAACTTGATAATTCAAAAACCATTACACATATACTATCCCCTACGTAATCTTTCTCTTCTTGCATCGTTATCCTGATCATAGAGTTCATTGAATGCTGCTATCCTATCTCGGTATTGGTGGATCAGTTGACTTGCGCTTGGATCACAGTGTTCCCTCCAAGTGTTCGGTGGTGGTGGTATTGGGTAATCATTGCCTGACATGTGCAGCTGCAAAAGTAATAACAGTTAAATACAACGAATTTAAGTAAGACAATTAAATATAACTAATATAGATGAGACAGTTAAGTATAACGAATTTAAATAATATTGTTAAATTTAACGAATTAAAGTATCATACCAATATAAAATGGTTTGTCACTTGTCCCACCACAACTGTGTTTATCGGTGGTCCTACTCCTGCTCACTATCCCCCTCCTTCTCCTCCCCATCCTCACTATCCCCCTCCTCCTCCTCCTCCTCCTCCTCCTCCTCCTCCTGAACGTCATCAGATGCTACCGCCTCCTCCTCCCTCTCCTCATGCTCCTCCTCATCTGTGCCTTTCTTGTCATTCTTAGACTTGGTCCGCTTTTCTTTTCTCTCCGCATTTTCAGCCTTCCTCTTTCTATTGGACGCGGTCATACGTTCACGTGCCTACAAAAAAACAAATACGAGACAATAAATTAGCTATTTAGCATATGGCAAATATGAACAATGTAAAGAAAATTAATGGCAGAAAGAATCTCGTGTGAAATCACACGAGACATATCTCGTGTGAAATCATACGAGATGCATCTCGTGTGAGTTCACACGAGACACATCTCATGTGAACTTATACGAGATGCATCTCGTATGATTTCACACGAGATGTGTCTCGTATGAAATCATACGAGATGCTTTCTGCCATTAACGCCGCCTCTAAACCCAGTTCATACAAAAATCAGGCAATCAATTTGAAACAATCAAACAAAAATTAGACATTGGGAATTTTTGGAATGTAAAATTAGGTTAAAATTATGTTTAAATTTACATAGTTACCTTCTTTACAGGCACGGTGCTAGAAGATGCTCCGGTGGCGATGGCAGTGGCGGTAGAGGCGGCGCCAGCGCCGGCAGGGACCTTCGGAATTTTTACTCTCGCCATTGTCGACGTCGTGTGGTTGTGCGCGTCGTCGTCGTTGTTGCCGTCGTTGTTTGAGAGAGAGAGAAAAGAGGGAAAGAGGGATGAGTGAAATCAAAAAATAAAATTAAGTATATATATGGGTATTTTGGTAATTTAATTAGTTCCCGGTATTTAAGTTCCCTGTATATAACTATATCCACAATTATCGTACGAACTTAAAATAATATTCCCAGCATATGTTGGTACTGGATGAAGTCAAATTTGACTTGACAGTAACATGCACAATACATAGTTGCAAAAACAAAGACTTGGAAAATTACTACTCCCTCCTCCCTCCGTCACAA